>JARGCV010000666.1:1750000-2382500 GCA_034064705.1 Bothrops alternatus
CTCTTTTTAAGTACCTGCACCCACACACTTTACATTTCACCCACAACTGTGCGTGTTTCCTTCTTTGCTCTTACCTTGAAACAGTGAGCAAGGAAAAAAACGTGTTCAGTGGAGGGTGGAGGAGAGAGAGAGAGAGAGAGAAACCGATGAGGGAATCACCGCTGAGCTCATCTCCTGAATTTATCCCCAGGATGGCATTTCATTGCAACGGAGGGTGAGCACATCTCTTGCTCTTGAATCAGCTGCCTAAAATTCCAAGCAACGGATGAAGGGTCTTCTCAAATTCTGCCCCCAAGACCTACCCTTCGCATCACTCTGTGCTGGGTGGGGGGAGATGGGAGAGGGAGAAAAAGAAGAATGGAAGACCAGACCTAAATATAACAGTTGCCACAAATGAGATGATGACCCACTCACTTTCTAAAAGAGTTTGAAGACAAGAGAAGGTGGACCACCTGCTTCAAGCCACAATCGAGCACTTCAAAGGAACCACGGTTTCTACAACGCAACAGTCCTGTGTTTCTCTGCTCCGAACAGAATTCAAAGTGTTGGTTATGACCTATAAAGCCCTTTATGGCAATGGGCCAGGATACTTGCGGGACCGTCTTCTGCCTCATGAATCCCAGCGACCGGTTAGGGCACATAGGGTTGGCCTCCTATGGGTCCCGTCTGTTAGACAATGTCGTCTGGCGGGGCCTAGGGCTAGGGCCTTCTCTGTTGCTGCCCCAGCCCTCTGGAACCAGCTTCCCTCAGAGGTCCGTACTGCTTCCTCCCTCCTAGCTTTCCGAAAACTGTTGAAAACACATTTATGCAGACAGGTTTGGGGCATGTGAGTTGCACTCTGCCCCTGGGCCTTTGACTGTGACTGTGTGTTGTATGAGTGAAATAAATTACCTAGTTTTATACTGTAAATTAATAATTTTAATCGATTTTATGTTATGTTTCCTTTTTTATATTTGTATTCTTGTTGTGAGCCGCCCTGAATCTTGGGAGAAGAGCGGCATATAAGTTTAATAAATAATAAATAATAATAATAACAAGTATACCCATATCTGTGTCAGGAGCAAAGGATCTGGACCATACTCTCCCTTGCAGTTCAAAAGATGCATTGCTCAAGTCTATACACAAGAATCTAGTCAACTAAAGTTCAGTACTAAATTGGCATCAGATAAGGGTCAACAGAATTCAAGAGTGGTTGGATGTGGACCATTTGTGAAAATGTAATGATTCCAAGCTCATGATGCACTTAACTCCACTTCCCCCCTCCCCCAGCTCTGCCTGCTCTTCTCTTACAATCTGCGGTTTTAATCAGTCAAGTATGCTCTGTTTTAAGTTAACCCTGTGTAGTCCCCCTTCATTGTTTTGAAATGGTATTTAATATTTCATGGTTACTGAATATGCGTATCTTTTTATTGAGCTTCTGGGGTTGGTTGGTTGGTTGGTTGTTTTTGCTTATGTGGTTTTGCATTTTTCAAAAAGGCAACTTGCTTTCCCAGCGTGTGCTTCCTACTGCTTGTTTCTTTGGGTTTCCTTCTGGCTACAGTTCTGTTGGCATTCACAACAGTTGGTGTCAGAGAGATTGCACACATGGCAGGTTGTCAGGTTGGCTAGGAAGAGCTGAGCAACAAAACTTGGCAATGGACGGGAGGAAGGTATTATAAATAAACAGAATGAAAATAGAATTTATTAAAAATACAGGACTCATATTCTTTTGCATGTTCGGCAAGTATAGGAAGGTAAATTTTATTATTTTGGTCTTTAACCAACATCGGTATATATATGCATATATACACACACAACATTCTACACAGCTCAAAAAAATAAGAATTCAAAAGAAAAAAGAGGAAATTTGAAAGAAACACAATTTTATTGGACAATATTTGTGGCCTCACCTTCATGACAAAAGTGAGGCCAAACCTGATTCCCTGATGAGTCAGTGTGATCTTGTGATCTGTTAGAAAGTAGGAGATGTACAGTGATCTCCTCTCCCCAAATATTCTTTTAAGAGAGGTGAAATTAGCACATTGTGCAAGTTGGGTACAATATTATAACCCAATCGAAGATGCTGCACATTTTCTATGTCAGAGGAATCATACATGCATGGTTGTTCACGGAATGGAATATTTTGATATTTCCCATCTAGACAGAGCAAGTATCCTCCCTTCAGCCTCCATAGAGCAGGGCTGCACGGTACCCTTGATGGCTTCATACGGTGGATTGCCATTACACAAACATATCCCATAATAAGCTTATTAATACTGAGATTGCCAGAGTGCTCTTGTTTTTGCTGTAACTCATTCACGTAGCAACCTGTTTTGAAACATGAAAAAGAACAGAATTTACCCATAACTTTTGAAAATGTAATAGAAGGTAGATGTGTGCGTGTGTGCGTGTGTGTGTGTGTGTGAGAGAGAGAGAGAGAGGGGGGGGGGTAGATAAATAGATGATAAATGATATAGATAGAAAGATAGAGATGACATGATAGACAGACAGACAGACAGACAGACAGATAGATAGATAGGCAGGTAGGTAGGTAGGTAGGTAGATAGGTAGATAGGTAAGGTAGATAGGTAGATAGGTAGATAGGTAGACAGACAGACAGAGATGTTAGATAGATGGTAGATAAATAGGATAGATAAATGATATAGATAGAAAGATAGAGATGACATGATAGATAGATGATAGATAGGTAGATAGGTAGATAGGTAGATAGGTAGATAGGTAGATAGATAGATAGATAGATAGATAGATAGATAGATAGATAGATAGATAGATAGATAGATAGATAGATAGACAGACAGACAGACAGACAGATGCACAGTGGAAGAAAAGTCAAGAAAGATCCCTAGACAAGAGAAAAGTCAGGGTTTAATTCTAATGATGGTAATAATGGTGACAAGATCACCAGCCACTGCCAAAGTCTTGAACCATGCCTGAATGTCAGCTAACTGGCAATCTATAAAGCCACCTTACGGGATACCCAGAGGGACACATCATTTCAAGCCAAATTTCTTTGCTTGTTATAGCAGCCAGCTTGGCAGGGTGACACCTCAGATGTTCCCAGAGCTAACACAGCCGTTGTCATCTCTGTTCCCCCCCCCCATCCCCTGGCTCTAATGCTAACTGACAAGTCTGCCTCTTGATTGAGCGATAGGCGTTCGGCTCTTGCCGAGAGCTGCTCGTGACCTTTTCTTGTCACATTAACACTCCTGGCTGTAGTGGGCTAGGAGAAGGGAGCCCAAAGTGAGCCCACTCTGCCAGTCAAGCAATTTGCAGGCTTCCCTTAAGGGTAAGGAGATACGGCAGCTAAGCAGCCAAACAATAAATAATAGCACATAGCAATGTGTGCCCGCTCAGTTATGGCAATGTGGCCGAGCTGTGCGGGAATCTTTCAACCACAAGTGGAACTTGTGATTCCCTTAGGCTGAAGAAACAACACCTGGACTCACCTTGATGATTTGTTTCAAACTGTGCTGTGGGAGATGACCAGGATGAGCCTGAGGGAGGGGTCAAACGTGACATCAGTTTTGAATCCCTTCACATCCACCAGAGATCTAAGTCCAGGTCACCTTGAATTCCATTGTCTCTTATCTATCGCCAATTTACGTTGACCGTTAGTAGTTCAGATTCTTGTAGTGTAGAAAGCTTAAGCTTGCGATAACTGCTTACAACTGCCTGGATTTCCTAATTTCCACGCTTGGCGTGTGGTTTATCAAATAAATGTAACTGTCTGGCTACGCACTGTGGGCTAAACCGCCAATCATAGCCTACGACCACATGGTTAGATTCCCCCCAGATCTCTAAACCTCAGGCTTCTTTGTGATGTAGTGTCATGTGTGAACTCTGCCAATGGCTTGTCTGGTGAGTTAATAATAATAATAATAATAATAATAATAATAATAATGATGATGATGATGATGATGATGATGATAAACTTGAAAGGGACCTTGGAGGTCATCTAGTCCAACCCTCTGCTCAGGCAGGAAACCCTATACCATTTCGGACAAATGGCTGTCCAGTCTCTTCTTAAAAATCTCCAGTGTTGGAGCATTCACCGCTCCTGGAGGCAGGTTGTTCCACTGGTTAATTGTTCTAACAGTCAAGAAGTTTCTCCTTAGTTCTAGGTTGCTTCTCTCCTTGGTTAGTTTCCATCCGTTGCTTCTCGTCCTGCCTTCAGGAGCCTTTGGAGAATAGCTTGGCTCCCTCTTCTTTGGGGCCGCCCCTGAGATACTGGAACACTGCTATCATGTCCCCCCTCGTCCTTCTCTTCGTTAAACTAGACATACCCAATTCCAGCAACCGTTTCTTATAAGTTTTAGCCTCCAGTCCCTTAATTGTCTTTGTTAAATGGGAGCTAATGGCGGGGTGAGATTTATTTAGAGGTTTCCAAGGACACGGTGTCATAATTGCTATTCCTGATTCACCAGGGGTCAGGAGCCAGCACCGGTTCCCACTTAGGGATTCCTTCTGTGAAGGCATTCTCCAGGCCAGCAAGCATACCAGGCCTGACTCAACAGCTGCTGGGAATGCAGCTGCTGATCAATTTGTCAGGAGATGGTGACGTTTCAGGTTAATTGACTAAGGAAAAGGAGAGCTCTTACGGTCCTTTTTTTTAAAATTCATCAGATTTGGTGGCATCGGAAGCTCAAGAGGACTTGCCTGCTTTGTGGCATTGATTTTACAGGAATGTAAAAAGACGGGAGATTGATTTTATGTAGGGAACTGCAGCAAGGTTATTGTGCACAGCAATGAAGGAACATTGAAATGCCCACAGTGAATTGTAACGATGACAGAATTAGCAGAAAGGACAAAACTAATTTCTCTGATCAGGGATAAAGCAACGAGTCCTTTTGTTAAAGACACCAAACCTTTCAAGGATTTTTTTTTTTTTTGCTGAAAGGGAGATTTCTGGATCTGCTGACTGAAAAAAAGGTTGAATATGGGATATTTCTGTAACCTAATCTTAAAGAGCGAGTAGGGATAGTTTGTTTGCTGCAAAGAAGATCAGAAGTCACTTTAATTTTCTCCCCCTCCCCCGTCCCCCAATTTTTCCTAAGTGTATTGCTTTTGGCCTATCATTTTCCTAACTTTTCTTTATATATTTTCCCATTTTACCTTCTATCTGTGTAAAAATCAGAGATGCTTTATTGGGGAGATGGGCAGTGTATAGATTTAATAAATAAATAAAAGCAAACAAAAATCTCCAGTAAATTTTTTTTTATATTTTACAGGCTTGTGTTTCCCTGGATGCCAGACAAAGATCTGTTACAGAGATATTTCAATGCCCTATTTCTGGGCTAGTAAAATGGGGTTATTCTAGATAGGAGCAACAAAGACTGAGCAATACATTCCTGCTGTCCACCTCATCCTCTCCTTACCCTCCAAATGTATGTAGAGAGAGGCTATCAGAGCCACTTTAATACCTATTGCTGTCTGACCCAAACAGTCAAGCTGGTTCCTTTTTTTCATATAGCAGACAGGATTGGCCTGGCTGACCTATGCTTCACTTCCTGCCTAAGCAGCTGGTTGGACTAGAAGACCTCCAAGGTCCCTTCCAACTCTGATTCTATTCTATTCTATTCTATTCTCATTTCCATATTCTATTCTATTCTATTCTGTTCTGTTCTATTCTATTCTATTCTCATTTCTATATTCTATTCTATTCTATTCTATTCTATTCTATTCTATTCTATTCTATTCTATTCTATTCTATTCTATTCTATTCTATTCTATTCTATTCTCATTTCTATATTCTATTCTATTCTATTCTCATTTCCATATTCTATTCTATTCTATTCTATTCTATTCTCATTTCCATATTCTATTCTATTCTATTCTATTCTATTCTATTCTCTTCTCATTTCCATATTCTATTCTATCCTATTCTCATTTCCATATTCTATTCTATTCTATTCTCATTTCCATATTCTATTCTATTCTGTTCTATTCTGTTCTATTCTATTCTATTCTCATTTCTATATTCTATTCTATTCTATTCTATTCTCATTTCTATATTCTATTCTATTCTATTCTATTCTATTCTATTCTATTCTATTCTATTCTATTCTATTCTATTCTATTCTATTCTATTCTATTCTATTCTCATTTCCATATTCTATTCTATTCTATTCTCATTTCTATATTCTATTCTATTCTATTCTATTCTATTCTATTCTATTCTATTCTATTCTATTCTATTCTATTCTATTCTATTCTATTCTATTCTATTCTATTCTATTCTATTCTCATTTCCATAATCTATTCTATTCTATTCTATTCTCATTTCCATAATCTATTCTATTCTATTCTATTCTATTCTATTCTATTCTATTCTATTCTATTCTATTCTATTCTATTCTCATTTCCATATTCTGTTCTCATTTCCATATTCTATTCTATTCTATTCTATTCTGTTCTGTTCTGTTCTGTTCTGTTCTGTTCTGTTCTGTTCTGTTCTGTTCTGTTCTATTCTATCCTCCCCCCCCCAAATCACACTTGAAAGCAACAGACTAGTTTCAGGATGTGGAATCCTACTGTCCCCTGTGACACACCTCTCCAAATCTAACATCCAAACAAGTGCCAGTTGTGTCTAATGGTACAGCCAACTCTGATGGCCATTCTGGAGAATGTTTTGCATTCACGGAGGCTGCAATTAAGAACCCAGCCTTGACACTGGAGGTGTGGTGTGAGAATGCTTATCTCTTCCTTCCATGCATTAAATGCCTCCTCTTTTACCAGGAGTTATGCTCCTTTTAAACCCATGCATTTCCATGCCAGGTATGGCATCGCATGACTTACTCATAACTGCAGGATCCAATCTGGGTCTGTCACCGGGACCAGAGGTTTAGTCTTTGGAGCTTTTGGACTTGTGCTGGAATCCATTCAGAATGGTGACAGAGAAATTCCCCAGTACAAGTCTGAAAACTTGGAAGACTAAACCTCTGGTCCCGGTGATCAACCCAGGTTGGATCCCATAGCATTATCCTGGGACATTTATTTTTGCCTTTATTCGTGACCCATAACTGGCCATGACTTTGCATTAGAGGGAGACAGTGGCATTCCTTGTTTGATATTCATCGCTGTCCAGGATAAACACATTTCCTGCACAGAATTATGAAATAGCCCATTGCTACAGGTCTGCAGGTAAAGGAAAAGAGAACGCCATGTGACTGGAGAGAGCTGAGCTGGCTAGCTGCCTGGTGTAGGGGAAAGTTTTCGCCACACTGACACAGCCATGCTGTGATTCCTATTTGAGCAACTTTACTGTAATTCATGCCATCTGCCTGCTTTGTTTACCTTGGATATTTCCAGTTAATCCTCAGTACCCAGCAGTTGTGAACAGCAACCTGTCCCTAAAACTCTTGATTTTCAGATAGAACATTTCACTGTATTTAACAGATTGGAAGGGACCTTGAAGATCTAGTCCAGGGGTTCTCAACCTTGACAATTTTAAGGCATGTGGATTTTAAGGCATGTGGACTTCAACTCCCAGAATTCCACAGCCAGCATTGTGGCTTAAAATTGTCAAGGTTGAGAAACACTGATCTAGTCCAACCCCCTGCTCAGGCACGAAACCCTATACAGTTTCAGACAAATTGTTTTCCAGTCTCTTCTTAAAAACCTCCAGTGTTGGAGCATTCACAACTCTGGAGGCAAGTCGTTCCACTGATTAATTGTTCTAACTGTCACTTGAAATAATCAACTTTTTTTTCCTACAGTTGTAACAGAGCAGAATATTAATATCTTTTTTATATTTTACTTTCTCTTTTGAATGCCATGGTGAATGATCACCACAAATATTGGCTCTATACTATTGTGCATAATGGCATTAGATTAGACCCTAAGTGAGGTTAATTAATTTTGGGAAAAAAAAACTGAATTCTACCTGGGAAATTGTATCCCATCATAGTTTTACAGCTGCAGCTATAAATTTGTCTAGGTTAGTTGTGCTCTATTTTACTTTCTCTTTTGAATGCCATGGTAAATGATTACCACAAATATTGGCTCTATACTATTGTGCATATGGCATTAGATTAGACCCTAAGTGAGGTTAATTAATTTTGGAAAACAAAACTGAATGCTACCTGGGAAATTGTATCCCATCATAGTTTTACAACTGCAGCTATAAATTTGTCTAGGTTAGTTGTGCTCTATGCAGAACTAATAAGATGCAAAACAGATTTTTAAAAAAACATTTTTATTTTCTTATGCATTTGAAGTCCAAATGCACTTAGATGCCACAATGATAAGAAAGGTAGACATGATTGATTACATAGCTACTATGAGAAGGCAGGCTATTAATAAAACTTGATGCTTATATTTAGTGTATTGCATTTGTAAATAGAAAACATCACATTGCAATATATATTCCTTCTGTCCCTAGCTCACAATGCTGTTTAATTCCCCATGAAGAAATGGAAATAATGATATGCTGTGCATTATGTTCCCTGGAGCCAGGAAAGCTAAGTAATATTTGGGGGAATAATGTCATTGGGAAAACTGTGGAGTTTTTTTTTAAGCTATGGGAGAGTATTTAAAACATTTATAGTCAGAAAATCACCCAGTTTTAAGATAGATGCAAATATGAGTATTCATATAAATTTAGCAGTTTCAAATCCAGCTTTATTACGCTACCACTAGTTCATTTTCTCTTATTAAAGTCACCAGCCTTTGCTGAAAAAGGATAAAAGTGAGCAGTTCAAAATCACTATGCAATGATTCTGAGTACATGCACAGTTATAAGGCTTAACTCACACCCTGTGGTGAGTCAGTCATTACTGTACTCTGCATGTGCTCTGAAGCGCTCTCATCTCAGTCTAATTTGAAACCCAGATCAAATTAGAAACCACTTTGTCAGCTTTCACTAACTGGATCCTACCTCCAAGATTCAAATGACCTATTTCCCCAAGTCTCTGAAAATCATTTCAATTGACAATTGTACAGTGCATGAAGGAAATAACCAAAGTATTCTCTAACAGCTTTCTTATAATTTATAATCTATGACCTATCACTCTGTTGTTTCTATGTATAGTGAGAGCTTATGCACCAGAGACAAATCCCTTGTGTATCTATTCTATTCTATTCTATTCTATTCTATTCTATTCTATTCTATTCTGTTCTGTTCTGTTCTGTTCTGTTCTGTTCTGTTCTGTTCTGTTCTGTTCTGTTCTATTATTATGATTCTATTCTATTCTTCATTATTCTATTCTATTCTATTATCATGATTCTATTCTATTATCATGATTCTATTCTATTATTATGATTCTATTCTATTCTTCATTATTCTATTCAGTTCTATTCTATTCTTCATTATTCTATTCTATTCTTCATTATTCTATTCTATTCTATTATCAAGATTCTATTCTATTTTATTCTATTCTATTATGATTCTATTCTATTCTTCATTACTGTATTCTATTCTGATTCTATTCTATTATCATGATTCTATTCTATTCTATTATTATGATTCTATTCTATTCTTCATTACTCGATTCTATTCTATTATCATGATTCTATTCTATTATTATGATTCTGTTCTATTCTTCATTACTCTATTCTATTCTATTCTATTCTATTCTATTCTATTCTATTCTATTCTATTCTATTCTATTCTATTCTATTCTATTCTATTCTATTCTATTCTATTCTATTCTATTTCAGTCCTGCACTTTGCCAGCATCTCTTGGCTGTTTTCAAACCCATTTTAAGAGCGCATAAATCAACATGCCACGTTTTTATCCGGCGCTCCATGTGGTCGATGGTTTTTTTTCCCTACCTGCTAAGAATTTGGTGTAACTCTACTAATTCCCTGTGTTTTTTTTAAATCCAAGGAAAAATTAGATTCCATAGTTGCCGAGCCGCCGCCGAAGCCTTTAAACAAGAAGTAATTTTTATGATGATGATGATGATTTTTTTTTTGGCTTGGGCTAAACGCGTCTGTTGATTCATCTTTTTCAAACACGAGGACGGAAAACACCACCGCTTTGGATTTTCTGCCGGCTGCTGAAATAGCCGTGACTAAACGTCGTCCCGGAGGGCACCTTTTTTCCAAGCAGAGAAGATGAGAGAGGAAGGGAAAACGGCGGGGGGGGGGGAGGGAGAGGGGGAGAAGAGGAGGGAGAGGGAGCGACAGAATTCTAACTCAGAACCTGGTTGGGCCGTGGGCTATTCTGACGTCACAAGGAGAGGCGGGGCCGGGGTAAGCAGGCTCTTTATAAGTCAAGCCGCGCGGGACGAGGAAGATCAACCGAGGCAGTTCAGCTCCGGGGGAAAAAAAGATCGAAGCGCAATAAAGGAGCCGAGCCGTTCTGCGCTTTCGGATCTCGCTTTTCTGATTCCAAGCGCGACCCTCGCCAGGTGAGTTGGCTTTCGGAGAGGCGGTGGGCTTTTGATCGTTAAGGAGGGGGGGATTTTACCCCGGAGGGGAGACGGGGGGGGTTTTGCTCGTCTGAAGTTGGGGGAAAGAACGGAAAGGGACGGGGTCTCGTGGGCATCTTGCGCGCATCGGGGGGACTCGCCGCTTTCCACGGCTGCCCAGCCGCTCCAAGGGGTTGTGATTTCCCTGCTTCCCCTCGTGTCTTTCCTTCCTTACTTTGGGAGGGGGATCCTCCCTCCACTCCCTCCGATCCGGTTGAACCCACTTTCGGCTCATCCCCGCCACTAACCCCGTGCTCCTTAAGCTCCCAAGTTTTCTAAGCTTCTGACCCGCTCCCTAACTTTTCCATTTTCCCCCCAACTAACCCCTTTCCACGCATAGCCCAGATCCGAAGCGGGGTAAGGGAACAGGACGAAGAATGGGTGATGCGGCTCCTCCGGGTGGAATTCGGAGGAGAGACCCTTCGTGGGGGGTGGGGGGTGGAGAATATATTATTATTATTATTATTAATAATAATAATAATAAAGTTGGAAGGGACCTTGGAGGTCATCTAGTCCAACCCCCTGCTCAGGCAGGAAACCCTATACCATTTCGGACAAATGGCTTTCCAGTCTCTTCTTAAAAACCTCCAGTGTTGGAGCATTCACCACTTCTGGAGGCAGGTAGTTCCACTGGTTAATTGTTCTAACTGTCAGGAAATTTCTCCTTAGTTCTAGGTTGCTTCTCTCCTTGGTTAGTTTCCACCCGTTGCTTCTTGTCCTGCCTTGTCCTCGCTTTCTTTCCCCCCCCCCCGCCCCGTTTGCATTTGCAAAGTCGAAAGGGTGGTTACTCCGGGGTAACCCCCGTGTCGTGGGAACGCGCTGAGATCTTTCTCTTCTCCGTCTCTTCCCCCACCCCCAGCCAGGAGCCCCTCATGACCCTGAACCGCGGCGACAAACTGAGGTACCTGGACAAGCGGCGCGGCAGCATGCCCTTCGCGGCCCATCATCCGCAGCAGCAGCAGCAGCAGCAGCCCCTCCACCGGCGCAGCATGCCGGTGGACGAGCGGGACCTGCAAGCCACGCTGCCGCCCTCGCCCCGGGGCCAGCTGGCCAGCCTGATCCGCTGCACCTCCTACAACCCGGGCCAGGAGGAGGAGGAGGAGGAGCGGCAGGGCTGGGCTTCCGACTCCTCCGACTCCGTCATCTCCTCCGGCAGCGACTCGGAAGGCGCTCTCTACAAGGTGATGCTGCTGGGAGAGCACGGCGTGGGCAAGACCAGCCTGGCCAGGATCTTCGGCGGTGTGGAGGACTGTCCGGACGCCGAGGAGGCAGGTGAGAAAGAGAGTCTCGGGGCCGAGGAAGGGAATAGAATGGAAATAGTGGGAAGGGACCTTGGAGGTCATCTAGTCCAACCCCCTGCCCAAGCAGGAGACCCTACACCAGGGGTAGGCGACCTTGGCTCTTTTATGACTCGTGGACTTCAACTCCCAGAATTCCTGCTGGCTGGCTCAGGAATTCTGGGAGTTGAAGTCCACGAGTCATAAAAGAGCCAAGGTTGCCTACCCCTGCCCTACACCATGTCTGACAGATGGCCGTCCAGTCTCTTCTCGAAAGTGCAGAGAAGAGTGACAAGGATGATTAGGGGACTGGAGGCTGAAACATAGGAAAGCCTCCCATGATGAAGCTCCCACAACTTTGGAAGCCGAGCTGTCCTATTGGTTGTTCTCACTGTCAGAAAATTGCTCCTTATTTCGAGGCTGAATCTCTCTTTGATCAGTTTCCATTCGTTATGCCTAGTCTGGCCTTCAGGTGCTTTGGAAAATAGGTTGACCCACAAAGGACCAGCAAAGGAGGGTGGGAGGGGGGGGGTTTAGAGGCTTTGTGCCCCACAACCAGGAGTAGCCCTGCCTTTCTTGATGGTGAGATGGGGCAGGATAGCCAATCGGAGGCACCGTTTTTGCATGAAGGAGCTAAATGCTCTCTGAGCTTGGTGGTTTTCTTTCAGACGTTTCATTACCCAACTAGGTAACTTCATCAGTGCTAGTAAGTGCTAGCAAACCCCGTTCCTTAGTAGCACCGATGGTGTTACCTAGTTGGCTAATGAAACGTCTGCAAGAAAATAACCAAGCTTGGAGGGCATCAAGGATCTCTCATTTCAACCCTGAGCTTCAAGTATTCTCCATTGTTGGTATTGGTTTTGCATCCCTGGCATCATCTCCTCTGCCCACGTCTGCTTGAAATTGGTAGTTCCCATTTCCCGCCATGCTGAAGCTGGCATCATGCAAAGATTTTATTCTAAGTCAGAAGTAGGCACGACTTAGTCTTAAAAACAGTGAAATCCCCAAGCTGAAGAAAAGAAATCCAGTTTTGCCCACTATGCATCATTGCTTCCTTTACTGAAGCCACTGGACATGCTAAGAAATGTACATTGTAGTTCCAAAATAGCATTCAGAGGCTTCTTCCCCTTGTTGAGGCAGTCTTGGATATCTTCCAGATGTATGGACCTCAATTCCCAGAACTCTCCAGGGTTCCTGGCCATTGCTGGGAATTCAAGTTCACATATCTGGAAGACGAAGCATGTCCCTTATAAACCTCTGATTTAAATGCCTTTATGTTTTTAAATATTCTTTTAAAACTAAGAAAAATATGTTGGAGAGTCTTCATCAGTCCCAATTAGTATATAATTGTGAAAACATTGTCTAAAACGATTATGTGTCTACCGGTATTTTGAGAAGAGTTGCTCAGATTTTCTTTATTTCATTGCATATCATCCATTATATTGCTGCATTGCCCCTGCTTTATCCACCCCATCAAAAGTTAAGGAAAAATAAATTTAAAAGTAAAGCTGGTGTAACATTCGGTCTGTGCTATTTTCCCTGTCTTCCCCTGTGTCAGAATAGTTTACAAATAATTGAAAGAAGCTGTAGGATTCATTTGCTCTAATGTTCTTGAGCTCCATTAAGCTCAAACGTTCTGTATTGCAATTCGTTTGACAGCCGAAACACACTAGCTTGAGCACAAGTTCAAATGTTTTGAACTTTTCAAAGAAGTTGGATTAAGTCTACAATCTTGTGTTTGTATTTCTGACCTGTATGCTGTCCACCGTGTTTATTTTTATTTAGAGTAGTTTTATTACTGGATCAGACTCACGTGTGCTCTCCAAGGTTTACATGGCTTCAATAACTGCCATAGAAAATATTAAAAAAACACAAATATATTGAGGTTGTACGTTTATGAGCTGAATTGATGTTTTAGCAAATTAGGTGCAAGATTTCCAGTAACTCTCTACAAAGTATAATTCAGGGGGGAAAGGAAATGTGTAGGAGAGTATGTGTATACATATTATTGGTTATTGGAAACTTGAAAGCTTTATCTTATTTTGTAACATTTCAGTTGACTTCTTAAAGCCTGGATTTTGTTTTTCATGATAGAATACTACTTTTCCTTTGTGTAAACTAAATGTTTTGTCCTAAAGTCTCCTTGATTTGTCTTTCAGGCAATACGTATGACAGATCTATTATAGTTGATGGAGAAGAAGCTTCTCTTGTGGTGTTTGACATATGGGAGCAGGTAAAGATTTACTTTTTCAAACATTTTTTCAAAATATGCAAATATTTTATTTACAATTGTCTGCACTTACCTCACTTTTCATAGCTAATAGCATTTTGTCTATCTTGTGTGGAAGGTTAGTGATTTGGACTGATTTCATATGAAATCACTGTTTGTCTTAGGTTTGTTTTTGGTTTAGTTACCCTCCCATAGTGGACCCCCCCCACTATGTCTGAATTTGAGCTTCCACAAGTCCAAAATTAAATATAAACAGGCTAAGGTTTATTTTTAGTTACAATGAAGCCGCCCATCTTTGTTCAGATGGGCGGCTACAGAAATTGAATAAATATGAGATTAGGATCTTGATTCTTGCCGGTCTTGCAGTATCCATCTTCAAGTCTTGCTTAAGATCTAAACAAGCATGGTTACCAATCTGATTCCTTCACTGATCTACTTCTCCATCTGTGTTAACACATGATCAATCTTTAGAACAGAACAACAATCATATGAAATCCAACCCAATGCGTGCTTACTCTGAAGCAATCATTATTAAGTTCATGGGAAATACCCCAAGTTAAATCCTGTTAAAACTGCAACCTGCAAACGTGCTAGCAGATCAGCATTTGCTTAAAATGCAGATTGTTTTACCTTTCAAATACTACAGATTGGACTTCAATCTTATGAGGGTTTTTTTTTTTGAAAACACAATTTGGGAGTAATTTTTTTCAGTCTTAAAGACAGTCCTGTGTAGGCTTACTCAAACAATAAGGCCCACAGAGTTGAGGAGAGCTTACTCTTAGGTAAAAGGATATAAGATTGTAGCCAAGCAGAGAGAGAGAGAGAGAGACTCTAGATTTTTAAAAATATTGTATGGCCCAACATGGGTCTTTTCTTTCAGCAGCATGTTCTCTAAGCAAGAGATTAAAAAAGCAGGGCTCCAATCGCATGGCTGGGTTGCCATATTGACTTTTTTGACCCCCTCCTTGCATGCAACACCTGTGAATCTTTGTGGACTGCAGGAATACCTTTTATGTGCTACAAGCAAAAAGGGCTTATTTTCCTACAATCCATATAAACAAGCTTATTTGTTAATTACATTTCCATACATTTTCTGTGTAGTTTGCAAGATAAAATTTGAAATTCTAGAAAGGGAATAGTGGAGCCATAAAACCTAAAGACGTTACCATGAACTGCCCTGAAAAAAAGTTGACCTACAAGAATATATTAGGGAGTTGAAAGGTTGATAATATTTAGATATATAGATCCTGCCTTTTATTATTTTTACAAATAACCCAAGGAGGTGAACCTATCCAGCACAATTTCTCCTCCTATATTCCCCACAGCAACAAACCTGTGTGATGGGTTGGTCCAAAATCACCCAGTTGGGTTTCATGGCTATGGCAGGACTTGAACTCACGGTCTCTTGTTTTCTAGCCTGGCATTTTAACCACTAGACCAAACTGGCTACCAATGTTTATATTTCTATTTTTTTTTAAACCTTAGGATGAAAGCCAGTGGCTTCAGAACCATTGTATGAAGATGGGAGATGCTTACATTATCGTCTATTCAGTGACTGATAAAGTCAGTTTTGAAAAAGCTTCTGAACTGAGGATCCAGCTACGAAGGGCACGGCAAACCGAAGACATTCCTATCATTCTTGTTGGAAACAAAAGTGACCTGGTCCGATCACGGGAAGTCTCTGTAGATGGTGAGATGTTATTCTACCATAAGCTCAACCGAACCAATCAACTGAGCATGTTTCCATTGATAGGGAGTGAGTCATACGTTGGTGACTATCAACGTTGGTAGATAATGACTTGTTTCAATAATACTGACTACAGGTAGTCCTTGACTTACAACATTCATTTAGTGACCCTTTGAAGTTACAATGGCACTGAAAAAAAGAGACTTGGGACCAGTTTTTATTTATTTATTATTTATTTATTTATTTATTATTCGGGCTTGTATGCCGCTCCTCTCCGGAGACTCGGAGCGGCTAACAACATGTATATAAACATCAATTTTAATACAAGTCCAAAACAAAATCTCTAAAAACAAACTAACACCCACTCATGTTCACCATTCAATCCACAATCATCCCCAGGCTTGCCGGCAGAAATAAGTTTTAAGGTTTTTACGGAAGGCCAGGAGCGTGGGAGAAACGCGGACTTCAGGAGGCAGTTGGTTCCAGAGGGCGGGCGCCACAACAGAGAAAGCCCTCCCCCTAGGGCCCGCCAGCCGACATTGTTTCGCTGACGGGACCCGGAGGAGGCCGACCCTGTGTGCTCTCACCGGTCGTAGGGAAGTATGTGGCAGAAGACGGTCCCGCAAGTATCCTGGTCCCATGCCATACACTTATGACCACGGCACCAGTTACATGACCCAAATTTGAGTACTTGGCAACTGACACGTATTTATGAGAGTTGCACTGTCCTGGGGCTGTGTGTCATGTGATCACAACTTGTAACCTTCCCTGCCAGCTTCCGATGAGCAAACTCAGATTGGCTTAATGACTGCACGATTCATTTAAGAACTGCCAGGATTCGGTTAAGAGCTGTGGCAAAAAAAAAGTCGTACAACTGAGCAAAACTCAAGAACTGCCTTGCTTAGCAATAGAATTGTTGGGCTCAATTATGGCCCGTAAGCCAAGGATAACTTGTATTATGTTAGTGAATCATCCAAACATTTCTTTAACTCTTTTCAATAATGGCAGAACCTGGAACAAGTTGCTCAAAAGATAAGGTGATCTCTTTGGAGTCCAATTCATCTCTGTAAAACTCACCTGTAAAAATCAATAACTTACGCATTCAATATGGCATTATAGATGTAATATCTTGGTTTATAATTTTCAGCAAAAACAACGATAAAGCGTAGAGTGATCTAGTGTGAAACAATTCTTTGGTCAGTTAAAAAAAACAATCTTTTTTGATTTTTTTTATCTGAATATTGTAAGCCTATGGATTTATCGGGTGGGAGGAAAGCACAAGTTGGGGAAAACCTCTCTGTGTGTTTGTGTGTTAAGAGCAGTAAACAATGGATTTGCTTATCAGCCACAAGAATGGTTACTATGTGTTTCCAACTCATAATGTGCCTCTGAGTGATAGTGGAGAGCTGAACCATGAACCTTTTGAAGTGCAGTTTCTCCGTGGCTGGGAAACATTTTGTCGCTTGAAAATAATCTTAACTGCCTTGTTTCAATTTTACTAGCTGCTTGTGCCGTAGGCCATCCTGGCTGGGCATTATGAGTCTTGTAACCCAACCAGGAGCACCAGGTTGGGGAAAGCTAGAATGAATGACCTTTTTTTTGTTGGGCTAGGAGTCTAGCAAGTCACCTTATAGTAATTTACAACCGTTTATTTGTCAACTATAGATAAGAACCCATTTCACAAATAAGTGTGGTATATGAGGCTAAAAAAAGAGAGTTAAACTAATATAGGTAGTCCCTGACTTATGACTACAAATGAGCCCAAAATTTCTCTTGTTAAGTGAGCTTTGGCCTTCATTGCCCCATTTTTAAATGACTCACTGCAGTTGTTGAGTTACTAACACAGTTAAGTGAAACTGGCTTCCCCCATTGACTTTGCTTGTCAGAAGTGAGCACGCAAACCCTGGGATACGGCAGTTTCATAAATAGGAGTCAGCTGCCAAGCATCTGAATTTTGATTACAGCACCATGAGGGTACCGCAACAGTTGTAAGTGTGAAAAATGGTCATAAGTCACTTTTGTTCAGGTCTGTTGTAACTTTGAATGGTCACTAAGTGAACTGTTGTTAAGTCAAGGACTTACTACCTGTAGTAGAACAATCATTGTTCTAAAAATATTTAAAAAACTACAACTGACAAAGCTTAAAAAGAAGAACTATAGCAAATAGACGTTAATAAGCGGAGCCACTTCCATAATTCACCCATTCCCTGGGGTCTCCATGCCTGATAGCACAACTAGGTTTTGAGCGACCTCAAAAGCGATGAAGGCAGCCTTACTTCCACAAAGTGGGCCCCACAGCAGAAAAGGCCTGAGCACCCCCCCAAATGTAGCTCGCAAGCTTATATTGACCTCTAATCTGGGATTGTCAGTACTGAATGGCCCTAGCTGTACAGTTCTCTTTCTGGAGATTGAATCTCATGGAAAACAGGTGCCCCAACATTGAGATACAACTGCAAGAAAGCAGTAGAGTATCTGCATTCATTCCATTGTCCTGCTGATAAGACAATCTTGGTCTACTTTGGGAGCCTGCTTGACCTGAGATACCCTTTCTTTTTCGTGCCCACACTTGCACAATCTCCTCCAGCTTCCAACTCTTAACCTAATGATCTGTTCCCATCCAAATTCTGAACCAGAGCTTGTGTTGTGTTGATTCTGCATGGTTGAACTAATCTTGGCCGTCTCTGTTCCACCCCTCAGAGGGACGGGCTTGTGCTGTTGTCTTTGACTGCAAGTTTATCGAGACCTCAGCCGCACTTCATCACAACGTCAAAGACCTCTTCGAAGGGATTGTCCGGCAGATTCGGCTACGCAAAGACAGCAAAGAAGACAACGCCCGAAGAATGGCCAACACAAAGAGGAGGGAAAGCATCAGTAAGAAGGCCAAGCGATTCCTTGGGAAAATGGTGGCCAAAAACAATAAGAAGATGGCATTTAAAGCCAAATCAAAGTCCTGCCACGACTTATCAGTACTTTAAAAAAAAAAAAGGCTCGTGGCAAAATGAGAAGTATGTGAGTGTGTGTGGGTGTGTTGTGAACCTGTCTCTGGCGGTTAAGAGTGAGGAAAAAGGACCTTGTGCAAAGCGATGGAATGGAGGGAAGTTGCTTCCTTCATGCCTTACAGTTCTTACGCGACGCTGGGAAATGAGATTACAGGACCTTCGTTGTTGGAACAGTTTCTAACCTTCAGCAAAAGAACTGATTCCTAAAAAAAATAAATAAAAAAAAATCAGCAGCTTTGTAACCCCTTTGGTTTCACTGTGTAAAATTGCTTAGCTGTCCTGTGGATATCAGGGAATCAAAGAAAAAGAAATGCATGGCGATACGGAAAAGAAGCGGAGTAAAATAACTATCGCCATAAACGTATCTCCTTGGCCAAGCAAAACTTGAACAGTGTACGCAGGCTCGTACACACTTCTCTTTGGTGGGTGGGTAGGGGTGTGTGTGTCTGCATTTCAATGAGAAGATTCCGTTCCAAGGTGATTTAAGCAAATCACTGCACTGAAATGAAGCAGCGAAGTTGGTCGTCTTCATCAGATGGAAGCAGACAGGCTGTTTCATTTTAGCTGTGGTTTTGGAGATTGTATCTCCAAGTGCCATGGATGGATGGAGCGATGCTCGAGGAAACTGGCTGTGTCTCCAGAACGGGACCTCAAAGTGTATCTCATGATTGATGGCCCAAAGTGACTTAACCAAAGGTTGCCCAGGAGATAGATCTACTGTATATGTAAGCAATTATTTTTTAGAAGTTAAATGGGGGTGGAGGGTGGGTAGACTTCAAAGAGTCGTTGGATGGAGAAAAGAAAAAAATATATAAATTACAATTTTTGGAAGTTGATTTGCACTTTCTTTAAATGTTTGTTACTTGTTTACATGCAGATTTTATAATAAAGTATTTCTGGTTACTATAGAAGGTTTTGTTTTTATTTTTTCTAAAGGAAAAAAAATATTTGGAAGGCTGAAATTTTTTGGGCATTTTAAACATTGTTAACACAAATACTTTACAAACCAACTCATTGTGTTAGTATTAAATAATCTAGCTCATCCCGAAAGGAGGAAGGAGATACAAATATGCACAGATGTAAAAGGGAATATCTATATATGCTTTGGCAAACTTCTTTGAAAGTAAGTAAAGTATCTAAGGAGCCTCTTTTAATTATTGTCAAATTAATCTAACAAAATGAAATTCAGTGGTGAAAAAAGTAAGGTTCTACAATTTAGGCAAGAAAAACCAAATACCTTTATATAATATCATAAAGGTAAAAAAGGATATATGCAGTGTGATCTTCATTTTTAGATGTCAAAAGGGTCTCTCTGTCTCTCTCTCTCTCCCCTCTCTCTGACCTTCTGCTCATCTGGCGAGCAAGCTCAGCGGTAGGCAAACCTCGCCTCTTTTATGACTCGTGGACTTCAACTCCCAGAATTCTTGAGTCAGCATAGCTGGGCTAGCTAGCTCTCTCCTGCCCTTCCTGCTTCCTGCTTCCTGTTTCCTGCAGAGACGCAGGAAAGGGAGGGGCCTAGACCAGGGGTTCTCAACCTTGGCAACTTTAAGACTTGTGGACTTCAACTCCCAGAATTCCTCAGCCAGCTTTGCTAGGAGTTGAAGTCCACAAGTCTTAAAGTTGCCAAGGTTGAGAACCCCTGGCCTAGACGAATAAGTTTTTCAGCTCCTGGGAGAACACTGTGAGTCCATTCTCTTTTTTACACACACACACACACACACACACACACACACACACACACACACACACACACACACACACACACACACACACACACACACACGGAGGGAGGGAAAGAGAGAGAGAGAGAGAGAGAGAGAGAGAGAGAGAGAGAGAGAGAGAGAGAGAGAGAGAGCAATTGCCTCTGTCTCTGTCTCTCTCTGCAAATGGCAGAGGAGGAGGCTGGGAGCCGCAGGGGGAAGGCTCAAAGAGCCACATGTGGCTCCAGAGCCGCAGGTTGCCAACCTGTGGTATAGGGAGTACCTTGCTCAATAGTAGTAACTGGGAGAGGGACCTCGGAGTCCTAGTGGACGATCCCTTAAATAGGAGCCAGCTGTGTGCTGCAGCTGCCAAAAAGGCCAACACGGTGCTGGGCTGCATTAACAGAGGGATAGAATCAAGATCACGTGAAGTGTTAATACCACTTTACAAGGCCTTGGGAAGGCCACACTTGGAATACGGCATCCAGTTTTGGTCACCACGATGGAAAAAAGATGCTGAGACTCTAGAAAGAGTGCAGAGAAGAGCAACAAAGATGATTAGGGGACTGGAGGCTAAAGCATATAAGGAACGGTTGCTGGAATTGGGTATGTCTAGTTTAATGAAGAGAAGGACGAGGGGGGACATCATAGCAGTCTTCCAATATCTCAGGGGCTACCACAAAGAAGAGGGAGTCAAGCTATTCTCCAAAGCGCCTGAGGGCAGGACAAGAAGCAACAGATGGAAACTGATCAAGCAGAGAAGCAACTTAGAACTCAGGAGAAACTTCCTGATAGTTAGAACAATTAACCAGTGGAACAACCTGCCTCCAGAAGCTGTGAATGCTCCAACACTGGAAGTTTTTAAGAAGAGACTAGACAGCCATTTGTCCAAAATGGTATAGGGTTTCCTGTCTGAGCAGGGGGTTGGACTAGATGGCCTCCAAGGTTCCTTCCAACTTTTTATTATTATTATTATTGTTATTGTTATTATTATTATCATCATCATCATCATCATCATTCGCTTTCTATAGATGTGGGAATTTCCACACCATTTTCAGACTTGGACTGCTCCAAAAGCTTAATAGGAAAAGGTCTTCTATAAGAAAACTTGAAAGAAAGGTGCTAGAATGGCCCATGTACATATATAATGTGCTAATTTTACTGTATGTAAATTAATTTTTTCAGCAACAGCCTCATTTTTCACAGTAGCAAAGCCAAGCCAATAGATTGGTCTGCTTCTCCTACTGCTCAGCTGCTAGTTGTGAATGCATTTTCCTTCTTCCTCCTTCAAGTTCATTGTTATTAAAAGAAAATCAGACCGGGAAGCTCTTCAAACAGAGGAAAATACGAAAGAGAGGGTCCTGTGCTGATAGTCTTTCAAATGGGAGATGACTCTGTGGCGGTCCTTCAAAGAAAAACTGTCCATGATGATATAAGAAATGGCTTTCTAAAATGCTTTGTCCAGAAGCAAAGCAGGACTGATGATAAAATATAATTATTTCCAACATGTGCTAGTACTTTATTTTCCTTCCTATCATGTTTCCTGCAAGTGTAGAGTCTGCTTTTTCAGCGCAGCTGAGTATTAATCCATTGGTTGCAACAGGAATTGACCTACTGGTGAATTGTCACCCAGTTGGCTTTCATACCTAAGGCAGGATTAGAACTCACTGTCTCCTAGTTTCTAGCCTGGTGCCTTCAACTCTAGATCAAACTGGCTTGTACATTATTATTATCGTCATGCATTATTTCATGCATAAGTCCTGGGCTCATAAGGACAATGAAAGATGCCCAAATATTTATTTCCTCAGCCAGCAGAGAATTTGTGCCTGAAATTTAAATCAAGAACTACTGAATATTGAGAGGGTTAGCAGACGTAATCTCAGTTTTCTCAAGGAACGAATCCCCTGGTGATCAAATAACATCAGGATCAAGAGCTTACAACTTTAGAACATCTGAATAGATCTCTGCAGTTTCCATGTTTGCATCAAGGCTGTTGCTTTTGCTGAAACTGACAAGATTTGTTCCAGAGAAGTTGATTCCATCTGATCTATTGCTAATTAATTTTGGTTATCTTCACCCTGAGCAAGTGAAGGTCCAGCAGGAAGAGATGTAAGGAAATGGACTGGATCTGCAAACAGCTCAGATCAATCTCAGGGCCCTTTTTAGATGAGAAAGGCTGGGGAAAGTCACAATATTTCATTTCATTTCTACTTTGTCCTATTTTCCCCCGCTAGTGTTCATTCAATTAGAAAGCGAAATTCTTTTCAAGATTTATTTTTCAAGGCAGAAGACCAGCTGGGGGAAATTTTCATGACTGGAGTGTAATTTCTTGCACTTGTTTAGTGTTGAAGTGGTCAAGGAGCAAATGATTACATGAACATTTCTTGGAGTTCAGCATTCCCTCTGGCTTTAAAAAAGATGTTTAAAGGATGGCATTGAATTCCCAGTGTGCGAGCTGCAGAATGATGGAACACAAAAAACACCAGCAGCAGAAACTTCAAATGCCAGTTTTAACAATAAAGTAATGCCGGAAGCCAAAATAAACCCAGAAAAAAAATACTCTTAAGAGTAAGATAGAAAAGCAGGAATTTGCGGGGGGGGAGCCTTTCTTGGGATTTGCAGGACCAGTTTTGAAACAAGATGATGTTTTATTTTTATCCTGTTCATATTTAAATATTTTGGGCCAGGACTTTCCCCTCCAACTTGCATCATTTATATCATATATTGGTATATTATAGACCAGTCAGTATATAATCGGTATCCTATTCTAATCAGTATATTATTTATACACTGCTGCACACAACATCTTTCAGAATTGCAAATATCAGTTATGGAACCTTTTTGAGCTTATTCTTGAGGAGCTACAGAACTTTTCATGGCAGCAGTGAAGGTATCTATCAACCCTCCAAAAATCAACCAGGAACCTTCACAGTCCTACCTTGCAAGGAGGAGGAAAAAAATGAAGCTGGACAGGAGAATGGGGTGTGTTCCTCTTCTGAATTCTGGAACTCTGGTGACTCAGTGGTTAGACTGCAATACTTTGGGCTCAATCTGCCCACTGCTAGGAGTTCAATCCTGACTGTCTCAAGGTTGACTCAGCTTTCCATCCTTTCCAAGGTGAGTAAAATGACAACCCAGACAGCTGACATTGTAAACCGCCCAGAATGTGCTGTAAAGCACTATGAAGCGGTATATAAGTCTATTGCTATTGCTATTCATTTGTATAAGAAAACGACATTAATATAGGAAATTTCTGTTTAAGACAAACTTGATGTTTGCTTCCTTGGGCAATCTCTACCAAGGTGCCTCAATGTGTCTTCACCCTCCTTTAAAAAGTACATTTTGAAACCACCTCTTCCAGTTTTTCCCAATTTGATGACAGCCACATTCTACAGGGATTTCATCAACCTTCCCAAGAAACATCGCCCCAATTTGCAGAGTGAGAGCACTGAAGCATGTCTGTGGCAGTTTTTCAGATGACATTTAGAGACTCACGTCCAGCTGTACAACAGGAGAGTGGAGACAAGCTGTGATACAGCGAAACCCCTGGAAAGACACCTGCAATAATCAACTGGAGCACAAGTCTGCTCTCTCTCCCCCCCCCCTTCCTCCATATCCAGGAGGAGTTTATATAACCACATCTTGACAACATGTCAGCTTTCATGACATGTGATGGCATAAAAGGCTGGAATAATAAACACAACTGTTCCTCTTTTTAATGTCAGAGAAAAGACTGCAAGACATGAGAAGTACTGGGATATAACAAACTAATAACAAAAGTAAAGGGGTAGTTGAAGGCTACATCTGCATAAACCTTAGTTTACATAAATCAGTGGCATTGCGTACATTATGTTGGTCTGGATTCACACAATATACTTGAGAAAATTCAAATGAAATTAAGCTTAAGCATGATGTCTGGACTCAGCCAAAAAAGTGGGGAAGGAAGGAAGGAAGGAAGGAAGGAAGGAAGGAAGGAAGGAAGGAAGGAAGGAAGGAAGGAAGGAAGGAAGGAAGGAAGATCAATTGTCAGTCTGTCTGTCAGTCAACCTGCCCATCAGAAAAATGAATGTACAGATGGGCAGACTGATAAATGGGCAAACAGGAGGACTGACAGATGAAGATAATAAGGATGATAAACAATAAAGACAATACAAATAATAATAGTAATGAATTCTACCCTAAAAAAAGGAATGTAGCAAATAGTAGGCCAAGATCCCTGGTGGTGCGACGGTTAAGTGCAGTATTGCAGGCAAAGTTACAGCCCACAGCCTAGAGTTCGATCCTCGTGGGACTGAAGGTTGACTCAGCCTTCAATCCTTCTGAGGTTGGTAAAATGAGGACCCAGATGGTTGGAGTCAATGTGCAAATAGCGCATCGACATTGTAAACAGCCCCGAGTGCTGTAAAGCGCTTTAGGATGATATGTAAGCCTAAATACTATTGCTAAGATCCAGCTTTACCCAAAATCACCATCTACAGTAATATAATTTTTAAATGACTGTAGTTCCACGTTCCTCGTCTTTTCACGTGTACAAGCATGTCTGTGAATCCTGCGTGGGAGCTGCTGGAATTCTTGGAAATAAAAGTAATGTTGGATGATGAAGCTTTGAAGTGTGACAATACTTCTAGGTTTTATTTACAAAATGCTTTTGAAAAATCAAATGAATCACGGAGCTAAAGGTGAACCAAGAGGGTGTTTGCACAGTGATCGGTATTTTCCATACAATGTGGTGGTGGGGGCCTTCAACTATATTATGTGCAGGCTTGTTAACTCTAGGCCTAGGATAAAAGAATGTGAATTTTTGCAGTTTTTAAAATGGAGTTGTATTTATACTAAGAGGTACTTCAAAAGCGGCACCAGATTTGAATTCTGCTGCTTCTTTTCTCTCTACCCCTGGGCTAACGCTTCTCAGTCCAGTTACTTCCCTCACTTATATACATTGAGTTAATCTCCCAGTTTACTTGCAGAGGCTATCAAACGTCTGGACTTCCCTTAATGCATTTTCTTTCTAAATTCTTTAATAAGAATTTAATAAGTTTGTGTTTTTCAAAAACTTCTGACCTCCATAGTCACTCCTTTGTTTCATTCCTTCCCTTACCTGATTCCTTATCTGTCAGGCAAGCAATACATTTTGATAGGATACATCAAAGGCATAAATAGCACCAAGTCAACACTGATTATGTGGCATCAAGTTGTTTTTGAGTCCTGCTTTCTACTTAAACAGTTTTTCTCCATGACTATCTACCCTATCCCATTTTTTTTTTCAGGTCTCCCAATACTACTCAGTCGGTTTGTTTGCTTGATGGTGCATGTTATTCCGAAGAGTCTTCTCCAACACCATCAATATTTTTTCTAAATTGGGTAGGATGGGAAAATCTGTTGTTTATCTCTGTTTTTAAGGATATTGAAAGCCTCTGGAGAGCCATGAGTGAGACACATTTAAAGAACTACACTCAGCTCCATGTGCTCTGTCTGACAACTCAATAACTATATGGGCAGGTGAACAGCTGCTTGTGCACTGCTTACTATGTACCGGTTCTACATTTTGTGTGCAAGTTGCATGCATGAAAATGAGGGAGGGGGACCCCTTGCCAGTTGAGTTCACTTATGTCCTCAGGCACAGTCAGTTTGGTCAGTGACCCTCAAGGGCTTGTATGTAAAAAAGAGAGAGAGAGAGAGAGATTTAAGCTTTCCCCTCTTTTTAAAAGGTGTATTTCTGAAAGCTCCGTTTTAAACTCGAGTGAATGCTGAATAGATCCATTCTCTCTGAGCTTTAGAAATTAGGGATGATAAAAGGAGCTGAAAATACATCAAGAATCCTAGTCACCACAAGAAAAAGTCAGCAAGCGGTTGACACAATAGGAAGTGATTGATGATCAGCCGAGGGTCATGCTCTATAAACAACCACAGAGCCTCACCATTCACCCATGCAAGAACACTTACTTACTTACAAAACCCCCAACCCACGTGGATTGACACATGCACTCTTTGAGATGAACCCAATCATGTTCCAATGGAGGAATAGTCATTAAATGGCATCGACAGTATCCTGTGGACTCTCTCAGCAGGGCTGGATTGCTCACAGATAATTATAACAATCCTTTTCAACAGCAGTAGTAAATAGTCCACGGCAGAGAATTCTGAGGCCGTTTCCCCTCTCTTTGTACCAAAGCCAATGAATTTTCAGCAGGGGCTAAGTGCAAGGACTAAGGATGGCCAACGTGATCCTGGGGGACACCAAAATGCTCACAGGTTGATCTGGTAGTCTACTTTCTCTCTACTTTTTCATTAGAAAAAATAATGTTGAACCTATTTACAAAGAAAATGGCAAGCAGAAAGCCAAAGTATCTGCCTCCAGGGGTAGCTTTAAGCACTGTAAGGGTCCTGTCCAACCTTGGCAATTTTAAGACCCGTGGACCAACTGCCAGATTCCCCAGCCAGCTAGGGAATGTTGGTAGTTGAAATCCACAGATGGACACCTTGTCTTTCAGTTCCTTCTGCTATGCCTAATTTCTAAAGCTCCAAGAGATGGGTTTTATTCGGCATTAACTCGAGTTTAAAAGGAAGCCAGCTGGGGATTTTTGGTAGTTGAAGTCCACAATTCCCATAATTGGGAATTCCTCATTGATCATTGAATATGAACTTCAGGCCTTTTTCTAACCTATTATTAACTCAGGCAGTGATTTTTATTTATTTATTAAATTTGTATTCCAACCTTCTCACTATCAAACAACTCTGTTCTTACCGATACTCCTAATAGTAATGCCGTTAATTCGAGACTAAACAAGAATTAATGGTATAATATTCTACAATCAATTATAACATCATAATATAAACTAAAGGGGTCTCCAAATTAAGGGGCCCTTGACCCATAATAGTATAACAGTATCCACATCTACACCCTCAAATTAATAAGTAAAACAAAACAAACTAGAAAAATCACACAGGGAGCCTTGAAAAAGGAAGTTTTAAAAATAATTAGCTCGGTTTTCATATTTGCCATTAACTTTTGCCTGCTTTTACTTTAGGATTTATTAATTGGTCTTGGAATGTTAATAAAGGGGTTTCTTGAAATCAAAACTCTAAGGTCAAAATGAATTCTGATGGGACTTGATACAGAAGAACCAACAGAGCTCCTTAATTAAAGAAGAATTCATTAAAAATGGTAGCTAATTCTTGAAGATGTTGTGCCCCTGACCGTAGGTCTGAATGGGAGTGTCTGCATAGAGCAGATGGATAAGCAACAACAGTTTGAGATGTCCCTTTATAGTTGCATACAGCTTCCCTGGAGAATCTTGCTACTATAACTTACTAATGCTGCTATTTTTTATTTATTTATTGCTGCTGAACAGTTAAAAAGATTTTGCAAAAGGCAGAGTCCATGACACATTTTTAAAAAATAAGTCCAGTTCCTGATAACACGTGGATTTTACTGTTTTCTGTTAAATAATAACAGGATCCCTACCCCCACAAAAATAAACAGTTCCCATCTGTTATTTAATCAGTATTTTTCAATGACTCATTCATTTTTTTATAATATGGGATTAGAACATGGCCATTCTACTGCTTGCTTCTTTTGTTTGTTCATTGAGTTTCTATGTATGTAGTCAAGACGGTGTCAACCAGACAGGAGAGTGAAAACTTAAAAGATGGAAAAGGAGTAGCCTAGAATGGCCAAAAACTTCAATAGCGAACATTCCTTATTTTAATCTTTAGTTGGTGACTTGATTCACTCTTTGCTCTCTGTATATAAACATGCTCTGGGGTCAATATAAGCATCAAATTGCTGCAGATATTTTATAATCATTCTTGAAAAAATTATATTACTGTAGTGTAGACGGTGGATAAAATTGGATTTTGACCCGCTATTTGGTACATTCCTTTTTGTAGAAGAGATTTCATTACTGTTTGCAGCAGAAATATCATCTATATATCCACCTGTCCATCTATCCACCTGCCTGCCCGTCAATTCGCCTGTCCATTGGACCGATGAATTGGCAGATGGGTGGATAGACAGACAAATGGACAGATGGACCAGCTGACAGATGGATGGATGGAAGACAGATGGGTTTATGGAAAATAGGGTGAATTAGGGAATGAAGAAGTACTTTTTAAGAGAGAAGTATAAGTATTTGTCCTAATTTTTTCTTTACTTTTGGTTTTTTTTCCTGCAATATATATATATATATATATATTTATTATTTATTTATTAATTTGATTTGTATGCCGCTCCTCTCCGGAGACTCGGAGCGGCTCACAACATATACAAAACATCAAAACATTAAAAATAGGTACCCAACACACGCACAACTTTCGAACCACAACCCACAATCATCCCCAGGCCTGCCGGCAAAGATAAGTTTTAAGTTCTTTCGGAAGGCCGGGAGAGTGGGAGAAACGCAGGCTTCAAGGGGCAGTTGGTTCCAGAGGGTGGGCGCCACAACAGAGAAGGCCCTCCCCCTAGGACCCGCCAAACGACATTGTTTTGCTGACGGGACCTGGAGGAGGCCGACCCTGTGCGCTCTCACCAGTCGTAGGGAAGTATGTGGCAGAAGACGGTCCCGTAAGTATCCTGGTCCAGAGCCATATAGGGCTTTATAGGTAATGACCAGCATTTTGAATTGCGCTCGGAGACCAATAGGCAACCAATGCAGCATGCAGAGGGTTGACGAAATGTGGGCACAACGTGGAAGGCCCACAATTGCTCGCGCAGCTGTGTTACAAACATCTCGGAAATCTCTAGCCATGAGCTAGAGAACACTAGAAAATCTAACTCATGGCTGTCCTCTCATAGCTATCTAGGTTTTGCAGCCCAAATATAGCAACTTTGCCAATCTCAACCTCTACACTGGACCTCCGACATCCTACTGGCGATGCGTAGAACCCACCAAGCCCAGACGCTGCATTTTCATTTGAAACCTGTCCCACATGTGCATCTATCTGTATAAACTAACATATGGAGATGCATCTGTGACAATTCACCTCAGTCCACTCACCACAGCCAACTAGCAGTGGGCCAACTCACTGCAGGACAAGAGTTACACTAATATCAAAGAAATAGTGGGATTGCAACATTAAAGAAAGGAGGGACAAAATAAAATGTGAATGAACAAACAATTAAAATATTTTTTAAAATTTATTTTAAATAATTAAACTGGATTGTTGAATTGTCCTGCAACACACTGTCCCATGACAATTGTGTCGTGGCGAGTTGGCTGCCGCACGTTGTCCCATTCCATATGGAGACTGCCCAGAAGTTGGTGTCCTGTAGGATTGCCTCACAAGTCCTTAAAATGCCCAACCGTCTCCCTGCTTTTCAGCACTGGAAAGGCAATGTCCTTAAGTACTGAGTAGTCTTTACTCTCTCCTCTCCCTAGTTGCCCCCAGTAAGGACATGCCTTGTGATTCGAACTGCACAGTGTTTGTTTGAGAAGCGGCAACCTAGAAATTATCTTTGGTCCACAGAAAGACTGCCAAGCCGCAGAAGCAAATTGGAAAGCTCCCTCCAACATAAGCAAGGATGCAATGTAACCCATGGTGGGTTTCTCTCCACCCACCCCCCCTTCCCCTTACGGTGATACCAGGGTAGCATGTGTGGATGTGAGAAGCTGAGTGCCTTGTTCTCTGGGATTAGCACCTTGCCATTATTCGCTGTCGGAGGGAGCCTATGGGGTAAACAAAGGGGAAAATTTAGAAACCATGTGACGGATTGTTCCATGCCCTTGTGTCGCTCTCTATGGCAGCAGGAGTCTGGCTTTCTTGATGTTTGGTGGTGAAATGTCATGGAGGAGATAAGAAAGCTAAAAGGAGTCTTTTTCTCTCTCTCTTTGCCTCCCCCCCCCACCTCGGGCTGCCATGTTCTGTCATTAGTTGGACTGATAAACTTCACAGGGTATTTTTAAACATCAGAAGTTCAAAAGAAGAAGAAGATGAGAGAAGAGTTCTCCTTTAGGTGTTTGTAAAGAGAATTCCATATCGTGGGCGCTCCGTCACTGGAGGTTTTTAAGGAGAGACTGGACAGCCACTTTTCTCAGATGGTATAGGGTCTCCTGCTTGAGCGGGGGGCCAGACTAGAAGACCTCCAAGGTCCCTTTAAACTCTGTTATTCTGCTTTGGAAGAGTTGAAGCAGGTTATCTTTCTTTCAGGAAGATATGTCTTGGCTACCTGTGCTGTACGAATCCAGTCTCTGCTGTTTCTGTAGAATAACAATGGTCTTGGGTCTGCAGATCTAATAACACCAGCCTCCACTGCTCCAGGCAATATTTATCACTTGGACAGCCCTGCCATCTCCATCTATCATGGGACAGTTTACAGCAGGCAACGCTTGCTATTTTTTTTTTTCTGTTTACTAGATCTCCAAAGGGATTCCCTTAGGAATGAGATGACCCGAGGCTGAGAAAGCCAGGAAGAAGGGAAGCGATTTACTTTAAATAAAACTCTTCTTTTAAACATTGCTTCTTGACTCATCCTCCATCATGGCAAGAAGAACATAAGTACATCGGCTTAGTTTGGAAGCCAAGTCCTGCGGTAAAAGGAACTTGGTCTAAACAAAGGCACTCAAGCAATACATTAGGGGTAATGTCAACAAATGGAGACTGGAATTAGGCCAAGGTTTAGGAAAGAAGATTTAGACTTCGCTATTTAGTGCACTCATCTGTGGAGTTGTGTTCAGCACAGTTGCCCTTGTTTATTTTCTCTTGGTTAAGAACACGTTTGGAACCCTGGAGGTTAAAAGTATCTTTGCTTTTCTAAGTCATGTAATAACAAGATATATTTCACTGAGGTTGGCAGTTTAGCTAGGAGTTGTTAATAAACTATATTGCCATGGTAATGGCAAAACAAATATTTTAAAAATGGTTTACTCTCCAGCCTAATCCTCCACCCTTCCTTCCATCCAAGGGCAACTGGTACCCCTTTACTCACCCGGCTAATAATTTTAGCATGCTGTCATTCCATTTGGGCTTGAAAACAATCTGTGGAAATGATCTGACTTTTCCCCTCCTTAAATGGAAGATGGTCCTCTTGGTTTCCTTTCGTCCATCTGGCCTTCCAAAAGATTTCACCTGTAAGATATTTATTTATTTATTTATTTATTGGATTTCTATGCCGCCCTATTCCAATCACAGGGCATGGAACTACTGGCCTCCGGCTTTTTATTATTGTAACATTTCTTCTAAAACTCGTACAGAAAGCACCAAACCCTTCCCTGATATTGATCATATTTTTGTTCAAGAACATCTCTTAAAACTCCTGAATAAGAGCTGGTTCTGTTTGTTCTTTTTAAGAGAACGAAGCACCTGATGCATACAATGGCCACAGTCATCTAAACAGAAGATATAAAGATGACTCAACCAAAACCCTGCAGCATTGTTAACTTGGGGCCCATTGTTGGTTTTATTCTAAATTGTGCTGTACTTCAGGAAGAGAATTGGACAATGACCAGCCTAGTATAAAAAAACTTTGTTTTTAAAAACTGTAGCCCTGGGAAAGGTGTTGGTAGTCCTAAACTCTTGAACTTAGCAAGATGAATTATAAAAACTTATAAAACCTTAGTAAGGCCACATCAGGAATACTGCCTCCAGTTTTGGTCACCACACTACAAAAAAAGATGTTGAGACTTTGGAAAAAGTGTAGGGAAGAGTAAGTAAGATGATTAAAGGCCTGCAGACTAAAACCTAGGAAGAACGGTTGTAGGAACTGGGTATGGCTACTCTAGAGAAAAGAAGGACTAAGGGTGACATGACAGCAGTGTTCCAATATTTGAGGGGCTGCCACAAAGAAGAGGGGTTCAACTTTTTTCCCCAAAGGACCAGAAGGCAAGACAAGAAACAATGGATCGAAACTAATCAATGAGAGAAGCAACCTAGAACTAAGGAGAAACTTCATAACCATGAGAACAATGAGCCAGTGGAACAGCTTGGTTCCAGAAGTTGTGGGTCTCCATCACTGGATGTTTTTAAGAAGAAATTGGACAACCATTTGTCTGAAATGGTGTAGGGTCTCCTGCTTGAACAGGGGGTTGGACTAGAACAGCGGTTCTCAACCTGTGGGTCGCGACCCCATCTGGGGTCGAACGACCATTTCACGGGGGTCACTAAACAACACAGTCCGCCATTTCCCCCCCTTTTCCTTAGCTGTGCTACTCCCTCTTATTCTATTGGCTTTTGAAAGCCAATAGAACGGACTCTCTTGAATAGAGTCTAATTCTATTGGCTTTCAAAAGCCAATAGGAATTGTCCAGGCTGTCTCCGCCCTGCTGAGCCCGCCAAAAGTCCCAGTCTGCAAACGGTGCTGCAAGTTGTCTGCAGCGAAGGCGAGCTCTCCGGAAGTTTCCACCCCTCCCTGCTGAGCAACTACTACCGGTAAAAATGTAAGTAAAAGAGGGCCAGGGGTGGGAGGTGGGAGGCCGGCGGGCGCAGGGAGGGTTGCTGGCACACGTGGGGGCCCGGTGGGTGCCTTACCTCCCTTGGGCTGGGCCAGCTGGTGGCCCAGCCGGTGGTCGCCCTGCGCCTTGGCCGGCACAGGGGGTGGCACCACGCATGCGCAGCACTCCCGGGCAGGGAAAGTCCTTGACTTACGACCAGTTGGGGGTCACGGCATTAAAAAGGTTGAGAACCACTGGACTAGAAGATCTCCAAGGCCCTTTCCAGCTTTATTTTGATTGATTGAATATATTTCTACTGAAATTTAACCAAGGTAAAACATAGACATCGTTACAACTAAGGCTCGGTTCTCTGTTAAGTCCCATTATTGTTTTCAGGTCCCAAATTATTATTTTTGTGTGTGCATGACATTACATTTACTGTCCTGCCATATGGTTTATATACACATAGAGGTCACATATTTTCAATTTGCTACGATGATTTGCTACCTACTCTTCCCAACGGCTACTGGTGTTTCTCTCTAATGACTCATTACATTTGCCCATCAAGCAGCCCATCTGTGCCCAAGACTGTAATCTCTCATGCCACATGTTTGCCTTCATTTTTTAGCCTCTTCCAAGACTGACCATTCAGGGACAGGAGTGACAGCATCAGGCCATCTGAATGTCCTTCTTTTTTACTGAGCCTCCTGCTGCCTCCCGAATGACTGCAGCTCGATGTGACACAGGCAATTATGGTAAATTGCCTCTTTTTTTTTTTTTTGCTGCACACCAATTGACAGTGACAATAGTCAATCCTTGCCCGACCCAGGTGTGATTCAGATGTCTATGAAAAGGATAATGTTCCAGGCTGAAGGAGCTGGGTCATATCCAAGAGTGGTTACGTCATCAATGGATGAATCACTACAGCATCGATAGGAATAAATTGTTGAGATCCGCCTTCCAAAATGTGATTGAGGCTGAGCAATTTGAAACTGCCTGGATTGCAAGTGATGTCATTTCCCACCCCATAGCAAAGAGAAAAGTTAGGACAGAAGACTTACCTGTTGGATCAAAGCAAAGTCTGACTTGGCATCTGTTGTGCCATCAATCACAGTGGATGCCTCTTAAGGAATTATCCCACTAAGCTTACATCCCTTTTTGGAAGAGATCAGCTCAACCCTCCAGTAAGTACCACTTGTCCTTTCCTTAAAGTGTGGGTGAAACACAGAGAGATAAGGGAAATAAAAATGGAGACTCATAGAGCCCAGAATTACAATTGCAGCCATTCACCATGGGGTGCTGCAAATGGCTGTATTTCAGGGCTAGTTGCTGAAAGCTTGAACGGCGGAAATGCAAGCACATAGGACCATCGGAGGGGTAGACATCAACACTTCAAATCTTGGTTAGAATAGAATAACAGTTGGAAGGGACCTTGAAGGTCTTCTAGTCCAACCTCCTGCTCAGGCAGGAAATCCTATACCATTTCAGACAAATGGCAGTCCAGTCTCTTCTTAACAACTTCTAGTGTTGGAGCATTCACAGCTTCTGAAGGCAGGTTGTTCCACTGGTTAATTGTTCTAACTGTCAAGGAAATGTTTTCTTAGTTCTAGTTGTAGAAGGTCCTGTTTTGGGGTAAGCAACTGTCATTAAACAAATACTATCTGTGGAATAAAATAACCCCCTATTGATTCAAATGTGCAACAACCAGGCAGGTACCATTGAGTGAATTCCCTAAATAGCATGCTCCATTTGTAACCTATTTGCCACCCCTCCCCACCCCCCATAAAAGTCCATTTCGAGGAATGAATGCCATGCATGATGCTCCAGAGTTTCTCTGGCTATTTGTCTCATATCTAAACACTTCACTTGTCAAGATATTTTGATGGGAAGAGCCATCTCCTTATTGCCTTTCTGTCCAATTCTACAGTCAATGGTCTGTTGTCATCAAGGACAGTGTGACCTGGGAACACAAAGGGAGCCCTGGTTCCAGTTAATATCAACTGGAATCTGCAATCATGGTTATATAGTGCTTTCAAAATCAGGTTGCTGCTAATGAGAAAGCAATTGCTTCTCTTTCTCATGACACATTCACCCATAAGAGCTACCATTGATGGTAAAGGAGTCACACAGGCATAGGAGTCAATCAAGTTCCCAGTTAGAGTGATTTAATGCATCAGCCAAACACTTCCACACCATCAGTTTTCTCTGTGCCTGAGGTTGCACAGGACTTGGTAAAAGCATAAGGAATATGTGTCCATATTTCATCCTCTTGTTCAATATGCAGCCATTGTTATCCATCTCTTGATAATAGAGTTAGACCTATTGGATAGATTAGTGATGGCGAACCTTTTAGAGACCGAGTGCCCAAACTGCAACCCAAAACCCACTTATGCATCGTCTGGTGCCAGGTAGGTGTGGCCCATTGGGTGGGCGTGGCTGCAGTGGTAACGGCAGACTGGGTGGGACTAAAAAGTTCAATCAATCAATTCCAACTTTGCAAGATCTTTTTTTTCCCGCGAGAAGTTGAAATTGACTGATTGATTGAACCTTTTTTTTTTCGCACACGGTAGCGGAGGCCTAAAGCGAAAAGGTTTTATAGAACCCAGCCGAAGGCCTAGGACTGGGGCGATGGCGCACGTGCCCACAGAGAGGGCTCTGAGTGCCGCCTCTGGCACCCGTGTCATAGGTTGGCCACTACTGGTATAGAGGCTTGGGAAACCTTATCCAAAGTTTTAATGTGAATTTATGTCCTTGTAAAAACCTTTGCAATGTATAAAATCCACACTTGTACATTTTATTTATTTACAGAAAATGTATAAGGCACTCTACTATGACACTAGACAGCATACAGCAAGAAAAACACTTAAGGCCTCCCAAAAGGGAAAAATACCAAGAAATGAAACGTTCCAAATATGTTATTGATTAAAAGCTTTCTTAAAAGCTGGAAAAGCAAATTGCCAAAGTAGCTTTTTAAAAAAAATCTCATTCTTTTGTGTATTTATAAATATTTCCTTGCGAACTGCCTTTACTATTCAGACTGCATTACTTTACTTCATCGTGGCAGACAGCTAAAGTATCATTATTTAAACTCATGGCAATCAATTTAATAATGACACATCCATGGCACATCTTGAAATAACATTCAAGTCTGGTTCTTTTTCCGGTTTCATTTCAAAATCCAGACCCTTTCTTTCTTAGAAGTCAAAATTGCTGCCAAGTTCACTCTTTGAGCTCCTGTCAATCTAAAGACATGACGTTTAACACATTAAAAGGCAAAGAAATAGTGAGCAACGGGACATCTAAAAATTAACACACAATCAAGATTACCAAATAGGAAGGCAGATTAGTTTGAATGGCTATTTGATTTAAACACCTTCATCTTGGCAAATCCAATTATTCAGCAGCCCACTGAGCATGATGGCCTCCATATTTAGCAGCCTTTCTTGTTTTAATGAGGAAAAGCAGGACGAGAAACAGAGGTTGCAATTAGCATTTTGAAAAATACTGGCAGGAGCCCAAGAAGAGAAGAATGTGGGGGCTCTATAGCAATGTGCCTCAATCTTGGCAACTTTAAGATACGTGGAATTCAATTCCCACAATTCCCTAGCCAGCACCGCTGGGAGTTGAAACCCATACAACATAAAGACGGCAAGTTGAGAAACAATGATCTATAGCAGCGGTTCTCAACCTGTGGGTCGCGACCCCATTTGGGGTCGAACGACCGTTTCACGGGGGTCGCCAAACACCGCAGTCTGCCATTTTTTCCCCCTTTTCCCCTTGGCCGTCGCGCACGTGCCGCGCATGCGTGGTTTGGCCCGTCACGCCACGCATGCGCGGTTCGGCCCATCGTGCGCTGTGCATGCACGGTTTGGCCCATTGCGCCACGCATGCGCGGTTCGGGCCGTCGCGCCGCGCATGCGCGGCACAGGTCGGGGTTGCGCCACGCATGGGCGGCGCAGGTGGGGTCTCGGCCTGAAAAAGGTTGAGAAACAATGATCTATAGAATCAACTTTAGAAAGGGTGCACAGAAGAGCAACTAAGATGATTAGGGGAGGCTAAAACATAAGGAGAATGGTTGCAGGAATAATGTCTAGTTTAATGAAAAGAAGGATTAGGGCTGGCATGATTGCAGTCTTCCAATATATGAGGGGCTGCCATGAAGAGGTGGGGGGGTCAACCTATTCACCAAAGCACATGACGGTAGGACAAGAAACAATGGACCGAAACTAGTCAAGGAGAGAAGCAACCTAGAAATTTCCTGACACTGAGGACAATTAATCAGTGGAACGATTTGCCTCCAGAAGTTGTGAATGCTCCAACACTGGAGGTTTTTAAGAAGAGATTGGACAACCATTTGCTTGCTTGGATAGGAGTTGCACCAGAATGCCTTTGAGGTTCTTTCCAATTCTTCTGTTAATTCTGTTATTAGTTCTACGGAACTAATGTTTTCTAAGTCATACTGTATTTGTATGATCAGTGGAGGCCTTTGGGATAGGAGGATAAAAATGAATTACAAAGGGGCAGGGCTTTTAATTTTGTGCTTGCCATTTTGCCCCCTTTATCTTTCCTCACTATAAATGCTTTTGGGCATTTATGCAGATATTGTCTCCATATTTTTTTTTCATCTTTAGAAGCGAAGTACAAGTGCCACCTCACAAAACCCCTGAAAGTCCTTTCCTGAACGTCATGTTTGCAATGTGGCTCTTAACACGTCATCCCAGGCCTGATGTTGTTATTCCCTTTTGCTTTAACTTACTAAGTACTAGAGCAAGCAGACTCCCTTTTCTCTCTTTGAGCAACTCAGATTGCATCCATTAACATAAAAATATGGGGTAATCTTTTTGTGTGGCATTAGTTGCGATTGAAGCACTAATACATAGAGGAACAAATAACCAGGAGACATGGAGGCTGTTTTGTCACAATATGCCAATTCAGCAGCCCACGCGTTCCTCATGCTTGCCACCTCCACCTTTCCTATGTCTCAGTGCGAGATCTCCCGGCAAATCATGTGGAGCAAATTGCTTTTACAACATTGTGCTGTCTGACTTCCTCCCACTGGCAAAGCGTTGTCAAACTGAGAAATCTCTTCTCAGCCCTGCTTTCAGAAAAGTAGGATTGCATATCTGTGATCAGCCAACAGCATGTCTCAAATCATTGATTGAAGGTAGGGTTTGAGATGCCTTCAGGTCAGCACTGACTCCTGGCAAATGCCTACTCTAGTCTCTGCAGTGTTCTTGGCAAGATTTTGGAAATGGGATTGACCCAAGGTCACCTGGCTGGCTTCAGATGGGATTAAAACTCACAATCTCCTGGTTCCTAGCTTGGCACATCAGCCACTACCTCAAACTGCCTCTTGTGTTTCAGTCTTGACTCCTAATGACTACATGTCAACTATCCAGTTGGTGGATCCAGAAAAAGAAACTCCTGGGACATTATTTTACCAAGAGTATCAGCTTTACTGAATAAACCAGTCGGCACAGATGAAGCAAAACCAGCTCTGGGTTTCCCATGCAAAAGCTAGCATAGTTAATTCCCCCCCCCCTTTCCCTGTGGACCACTCACAGTCCGCTCCATCCACCAATCACTTCTGTTCATTTTGTTATGGGAAACCAGCGAGCCACGCTAGTCCACCTGCTCGATGTGTCCTTGGGTTGGGCACTCTCTCATGAGAACAGACGATGCTCAGATGCAAAGTGGAATATAGGTGAAAGTGCAACTCAGTCTTGACACTACATGGATAAGTGGCTGTAGTTTTCTTGGCAAGATTTCGGAAGTGGTTTGTCAGTGACTGCTTCCGGGGACTGAGAGAGAGGGACTGGTCCACAGTCACCCAGCTGGCTTTGTGCCTAAGATGAGACTAAGACTCATGATCTGATTTCTAGCCTGGTGCCTCAACCACTACACCAAACTGCCTCTTGTGTTTCAGCCTTTGGTGATTCCTAGTGACTACAGGGATAAGTCCCTGTAGCTTTAATTGATAAGACTTTGGAAATGGTTTGCCAGTCACTGCTTCCTGGGACAGAGAGAGAGGGACTGGTCCAAGGTCCCCCAGCTGGTTTTGTGCCTAAAATGGGATTAACACTCACAATCTCCTAGTTTCTGGCCTGATAACCACCACACCACACTGTCTCTCTGAGGGTGGATAGTTTGGGTGGATAGCTTAGCAGCGATACTGGTGAGGATCCAAGGAAGGAAGCCTCCAGAGAACTTTGCCTACCATGGGGAAGTAGAGGTTTCCAGTCCAAATGAAAATCCACATCTACTCTAGTTGGCAGTGGGAGATAACAGTTGATTTACTATTTATTACACTGAAAGTCTGTTATGTCAACAGACTTCCAACAACAGTTCCTTGAGTAACTGTTCAAAGTTACAGCAGCACTGAAAATGTGATGTATGACCATTTTTCACCCTTACAGCCTCCCCATGATCATGTGATCAAAACTGAGATGCTTGGCATCCAAAGAAAAGTATACTTAATTATATTCAACTGTGGGAGCTTTGGACTTCTTCAATACTTCCCTGACATTTACAAATCACCTTTGGAAAAAAAATGGGCTGTGCATAGCCATTTGTGGTATGGCAGGGAGCTATATATACAAATACATGTATATATCTGCTAAAGGGGGAAAAGCCCTTTAGAGGTGTCAAGAACTTGGTCCTGCAGTCTAAAACAATTTGTTGCTTCCTAAATTAACTTGCACGGATTGGATTGAAAGTCAATTTGTTTGCATTAATGGAGCTAAATAAAGACAGCACTAGTTGTAATTAATATTATTGTAGTGCTTTTGTGCATATTTATAAAGATAAATACTTTTTAAACACTTAATTGGTTTAATTATGATATACTTAGATAAGGAAACTGATGACTCTTTAATAAATTCCTTTATAATATGCTATTTTTTTAATCCATTCTGGTTGGAGGTAATGTATTCTGTTCTGCAACTTTCTCAGTAAATTTCAATCAAATCTTCAAAAAAAAAAAAAACTGAGATGCTTGGCAACTGACTTACATTGATGACAGTCCCAGGGTCACATTAAACAACTGGGACAAGAAAGGTCACAAGAAGAGGCAAAAGTCACTTAAGCAATGTCTCATTTAGCAACAGAAATGTTGGACCCAGTTGTATTCTTAAGTCGAGGGCTACCTGCAATTCTCTGCAACTGAGGTGGTAGAGCAGGGGTTCTCAACCTTGGCAACTTTAAGACTTGTGGACTTCAACTCCCAGAATTCCTCAGCCAGCTTTGCTGGCTGAGGAATTCTGGGAGTTGAAGTCCACAAGTCTTAAAGTTGCCAAGGTTGAGAACCCCTGTGAGTATCAAACCAGTAAATACATCATCTTGAAACTGTTTTTATGATGGATTTCTGAACTTACGAAACCATTCTTGGCTCCTAATATCTCCAGGCTGCTCTTGCCTTTATTACAGAGTGTTTTTCCTTTATCCAGGCCTAGAATTCAGAGCAGAAATGTATTCGTCCTTTTGTAACGTTCTGTCCCTATTAACGCGGCTTTCAATTTAAGAAGCAGCTCAGGAGTTAAGTGATTTCTCCACTTTTAAATCCATTCTTTTTAGGGGCAGTTAAAACGGTGATGTAAAATATATTGATTTAAAATCAATTCAGCTTGCACATACAGCTGCAAAGAGTTTAAAGAGCCAGCACCTTCACTGAATAGACCTGAACCGAAGAATTCGAGCTGATGCTTAATAAAATTCTCCTGGTTTTTTTCCCCCTCCTCAATTGTTTTTTTATTCAGTTGGGCGAAAGAGAACTTGTTTTCAGATTTCTGTCAAAGACAAAACAAATATCAGAGATGTTCCCCTGGGGGAAGCAGGGTGTTCTTACACTTATTTAAATTAAAAAGCGGTTTGTTAATTCTGTCTGCCTTCTTTGGTCCATCTAGCGCCTTTCTAGTTTTCCAGACGCTTATTAACTCTCAAAAGAGATATTCAAAGGAATCCCCGCTATTATGGCACAGTTCACTGAGGAATTCTGGGAGTTGAAGTCCACCCATTTTAACATTGTCCAGTTTGAAAAACATTGCATTATGGCATTTCCTCCAGGGAGGGAGTCTTCAGAAAGATGAAGAGATGTTTTCCCTTGAAAATGATATCGTAGCAAAAAATCTTCTTTCCTAGTACCAACAGTTAAGACCAACTGAAGGAACTAGTCAAGCACTTTCAGCATAAGACCGCCTTCTGCCAGTAAATACCTCCCATCGACTAGTCGCTCCCACAGGGAGGGCCTCCTCAAGGTGCCATCGGCTAAGCAGTGTCGGCTGGTGGCGCCCAGGGGGAGAGCCTTTTCTGTGGGGGCACCGACGATGTGGAACGAGCTCCCCCCAGAACTCCGGACGTGTCATGATCTCCGCACCTTCAGAAGAGAATTGAAGACTCATCGGGTTTTATGTAAATCTCTATGTAAATTTTTTTAAACAAGGTTGTTCAGGTTTTAGAATTGGGATTTTAACAGGTTTTAGTAACAGCCATGTATTAATTTAATTTGTTTTTAAATAGTTAATTGGGCTGTTTTAATTGGGCTGTAAACTGCCCTGAGTCCTATGGGAGAGGGGCGGTATAAAAATTTAAGAAATAAATAATTAATAAATAAATAAATAAATAAATAAATAAATAAATAAATAAATAAATAAGATGAAAAAAAGAAACCTAGAAACTGGGGTTTCCTGCTTGAGCAGGGGGCTGGACTAGAAGACCTCCAGGGTCCCTGCTAACTCTGTTCTTGTGTTATACTGCTCTTGGGAAGAGAAAATTTGAGAAATCGCAAGGCTGATCTCTTTTCACAGAGCATGGAAATTTCCCCTGGCCTTCCCTTTAAGAGAGATGTTTCTCCTCTTTCATGCACATCTTTGTTGAAACAGAGAATTGGTTTCGGGAATCTACCCAGCTGTGTCTGTTAGTCAAGATTTCCAGTTGACAATTTGGAAGCCCTGTGCGGTGAAGGAGACACTCAGTATAAATGCACTTAGATAAATGGCTCCGGATGGCAACTGAAAGGTGGAGCCAAAGTTGGTACACTTCTTCAGACCGTGATTCAAAACATCTGAATGTTTTCAAAAGGTATTGCAAGCTAAAAGTAAGGAGATCAAACAGCTGGTCTTTTCTTAATCTACAGAAAAGGGGAGGGGTATATGGATCAAGAAAATCAAGATAACCCTCCAATCCAACCCCCATCTTTTTAAAGATGCACCATGATTTATGTAACAAACATTCAGTCTTGACTCCCATGGTTGTGGTCACCATTTTTAATGTATTGCTCCCTGCGGTGCAGACATCCTTGAAAGAAGAATTAAATGCTCCCTTTCTCCCAGAACTAAGTAATTCAAATCCTTGCTTTGCTATGTGGTGCCCGCTCTCTCTATTTTACACAACAATTCTGAGAAGACAATGGACTAATTCTGAGTGTGAGAGGCAAAGAATGTCAGCAAAGTGAGATGGATCTTTTAATTGTAAGCCAACGTTTTTCTTTTGAATCACCTGTTTTGATTAAAACTCCAAGAAATGCACCACTGAGCATTTGCAACAATAAGGATTCAGAGAACAAGTCAGTAATTTTTGTTAGGACAGGTTGTCTTCTTGCATGAGTTTATAAAAAAAAAAAAGCTGAAGGTCAATGTCTCTCATAAACCTCGTGGTCAGTTGTGGAGCCCAGTTGGGTATCATCTTCTTTAGAGGATGAATCTGAGTGCTCCTAAATGCTGGCCATGGGGGTTGATTTACCACCGTGTAGCCACTAGAACAATTTGTACTTCGGCAATATGCTATTGTGCTTTCTTCACAACAGCCAAGGTGAGTTGCCAAGGGAACTAAGCAGAGAGGCAATCCAATACATTTACAAGGTGAGACCAGAAAAGGATGTCACAGCATCAGCTCAGTGAAAGGGTTTACATCACTCGTGAAGATCTCTCTTGCATGCCGTGGAATACACTGAAGGAAATTCAAGTTTCCAAGGACAAATAGAGGTTTCTTTCTCCTTAACTTGAAATCATTAGTTGAACCCCCCCTTTGAGGGTATCCCCTACTCTACTGCATGCTTGAATGTCCTCACATCTGACCCAGAATAATGTGAGCGTTGATAAGCATCAAGTGAACAGAATAATTGAAAAATAGAGTTGAAACGGACCTTGGGGGTCTTCTAGTCCAACCCCCTGCTGAAGCCAAAGACCCTATACCAGAGGTGTCAAACTGCCGGCCCACGGGCCAGATGCATCATGGCAAAACCACGCCCACCCCATTGCTGGCAGTGGAAAAAAAAGTCACAATACGTCACGACACGTCACATGACATTGCAAGTTTGACACCCCTGCCCTATACCATTCCAGACAAATGGCTGTCCAGTCTCTTCTTAAAAACCTCCAGTGATGAAGTACCCACAATGTCTGAAGGCAAGCCATTCCACTGGTTGATGGTTCTCACTTTCAGCTTGCTAAAATGATTTGGTATGGCATTTCTTGCTCATGGTGGGATGGAGGCCACGTTAGAATGTCTATTCTGCCCAGTATCTAGATCAGGGGTTCTCAACCTTGGCAACTTTAAGACTTGTGGACTTCAACTCCCAGAATTCCTCAGCCAGATGGGAGTTGAAGTCCACAAGTCTTAAAGTTGCCAAGGTTGAGAACCCCTGATCTAGAATATGGAAGTTGTTGCAGCTCTGAAACTTCAGACATTTTTGTACCCTCAGAGAATTATTTATTATTATTTATTTATTCGGATTTGTATGCCGCTCCTCTCCGAAGACTCGGAGCGGCTCACAACATATATATAAAAACAATTGCAACAAATCCGAACAGCATTAAAAATACAAACCCCATACATACTCATCAATCACACCACAATCAACAATCATCCCCAGGCCTGCCGGCAGAGGTAGGTTTTTAAATTCTTTCGGAAGGCCAGGAGGGTCGGAGAAACGCGGACTTCAGGAGGTAGTTGGTTCCAGAGGGTGGGCGCCGCAACAGAGAAAGCCCTCCCCCTAGGGCCCGCCAGACGACATTGTTTCGTTGACGGGACCTGGAGGAGGCCGACCCTGTGCGCTCTCACCGGTCGTAGAGAAGTATGTGGCAGAAGGCGGTCCCGTAAGTATCCTGGTCCCAAGCCATGAAGGGCTTTATAGGTAATAACCAACACCTTGAATTGGGCTCGGAGACCAATAGGCAACCAATGCAGCGTGCGGAGAGTTGATGAAATGTGGGCACAACGAGGAAGACCCACAACTGCTCGCACAGCTGCATTTTGCACTAATTGTAGTCTCCGAACACTCTTCAAGGGTTCACCATGATTTTTGGTTCTCCATTCTTTTTAAGGTGAGAACAATGCAGATGTAGGCTTCCTGCAATCCAGAAAACCCTTTGGGAGCTTCATTGGATGCAAAACCTATTCAAATATGGTTTAGTTTATTGGGTTCTCATGTCATCCTAAACCATGTTCTTCCTAGCAGCACCAAAAGGTTATTCATTTATTCCTGGTCCAGTCAACCTGATATACGGTATGTACAAGACTTTATTTAAGACTTGGTTAGATCTATTATATTTAGGCTGCGTAAAAACCGATGTCCCCTGGTTTGTCATAAAGAGGAACAGAAAACTCTTTACTGCCATCCAATGGCTGCCAATATTTTTGCAGTCCAATTATGGAACAGCAAAGAATTGATTCAATTAATCAAACATCAATGGTTTTTCTTCTCTACTCCCCCACTCACAACTGAACTTTCTTTCAATCCAGCCCCTCGTAGTAGTTTATTTATTTATTTAGACACTGTACAGCCTAATTACTTAAGGTGTGAAGCGAGTCCATTTTTAGCTATCTACTGTAAAGTTAGCATTTGTTACTATTCTTAACCGCACCATGTGTCACATATTCCCACACTAGGCAAATATTTAGTAAGGTCACAAGGGTTGAGCCTGCCCTTATCAAACACGTTCCTTGGAAACTTGGCAGGAATTTCCACTCTAAAAAGACTTCTGATATGTTGCTTTGGTTACGTACTGTTGTTGGCCCTTGATTTTCTCCTCCCCCTCCCCCCCGTGCTATTTTCATCCATGTAATTTCTCTGAACTGCTGTTTTTCAATAAATTGAATCATAGAGGACAGCGCTCAAGGTTTATATATTACAATGGAGGGCATCCAACATATTTTAATGGCTCTGGCATGAATCGACATTTGCTTTTTTTGCATTAGGTGGCATTGTGTAGGTTCCTAGAAGTTTTCTCCATTCATGCTTCCAGGTAATGTTCCCTTGAGAGGGAAATCTCCACCTTTGTAATCTGAGGATTAATTGATGAAGGCGGCGAGGTGAAAGCTGAGTTTGGACAAGAAAAGGGCCTGAAGTGAGGACTCATAGGGAGTTATGACAAGGAGCATTTTCTTACCTGTAGAACTTCTTTTGATGTAAAGACCAGATCAGGGATGGGATAACTAAAGTCTACATTCTGCTGGTGGGTGGCCATATGTCAGGCTTCCTACTCTTTATACGTTATGACAGATCTCAACAGGCACGCAGCCATTCTTTTAATTTAAAAATATAATGAAAGCCAGCATGCTGCAAAGTGTCAACTTCAGATGTCCTCTTTATTTCTCAGAGTGCCTGTGGGTTACTCATGGGTTCCTCACAGGTATGCTTGGAAATGTTCCATTGCTTTGAAAGTGGACTCACTGATCCAGAAAGCACTGAAATGTCACTCGTGGTTTTGGCAGGAATATCCTTACAGTGTTAGGAGGCTGCAGTGAAGCATCCTTACCAATCTGCTTCTGGTAAATGGCCATTTGATGATTGGCCACCACCATGATATCTACTCGGGGACTTAACATTGCCTCTCCATAAGTGAAGAGGGGGATGTGGTGGAGGGGGTGCTACCGAGCAATACCCATAGTTATTTTAATTATTCCATGTAAGTTTTTATATTTTGTTTTGTGTTGGGAAAAAGTGGTAAATGATTATATTAAGTTGAGTTGTATTTGATTTGACTTTTTGTTTATCTTTATAATTATAAAACTAATAAAACTTTTAAAAAAACATTGCCTCTCCATAGCAGACATTTCATCAGAATGCTCATGGCACAATATCAGTGTTTCCAGTGTGCCAACAGTTCCAAAATGTTGCCTTACTCTGCATGAGACCTTCCATTTTATACCTGTGAGAATCATGAAAATGATGGTACTAAGATGTGTAGCCTGAACACTTATTAGTTGCCCAGTAACTGCAGCCATTTCACTATTTCTCCAGAAAGCTAACCACTAGATGATTCCAAACTACTTTTGATGACAGATGAGATAGAGAGAGAAAGAGAGAACCATTAGATGATTCCAAGCTATTTTTGATGATAGATGTGATAGATGAGAGAGAGAGAGAGAGAGAGAGAGAGAGAGAGAGAGAGAGAGAGAGAGAGAGAGAGAGAGAGAGAGAGAGAGAGAGAGAGAGAGAGAGAGAGAGAGAGAGAGAGAGAGAGAGAGAGAGAGCAAAGAATCACTAGATTATTCCAAGCTACTTTTGGCAATAGATAAAATAGATAGAACTTATAGTAAATAGTACCTAGCTAGAGAGAGATAGATAGATAGATAGATAGATAGATAGATAGATAGATAGATAGATAGATAGATAGATAGATAGATAGATAGATAGATAGATAGATAGATAGATAGATAGATAATCACTAGATTAGAGATCCCCAACCTTTTGGGCACCAGGGGACCAGTTCCATGGAGAAAGGTTTTTCCAAGGACTGGAGAGTGCATGATTTTGTGTGCTGCCTGCATCCCGTGGATGGCGCTTTGCTTGTTTCTGTGGACCGGTTGTTGGCATGCCGCAGCCTGGGTACCGGTCAATGGACTGGGGGTTGGGGACTTTTGTACTAGATGATTCCAAGCTACTTTTGACAATAGAAGAGATAGCTGATAGACAGATGAGAGAGAGAGAGAGAGAGAGAGAGAGAGAGAGAGAGAGAGAGAGAGAGAGAGAGGAGAGAGAGAGAGAGAGAGAGAGAGAGAGAGAGAGGAGAGAGAGAGAGAGAGAGAGATATGATAGAAAGAAAAAAAGGTAGATGGTAATTAAGTGAGCCAGATCAGTACACTGACCATGCATTTTGTGGCATAGTAAAATGCACTGGTATACTCTTGTTATTTAAACTTCCAGAATTCCCATGGTCCTCTGTACAGGGTCCTCTGTACAGTTATCTTTACTTTCGGCGGGGGCCATTGTCTTTCTATCTGCCTTGATCTCAAGTGGCGATGTCAACACTCCCAAACCAAAATAAGCTACCTCAACTACCCAACAGAATCGAGACACTCTTAGGCTTAGGGAAGGAGCTTTTTATAGCCACCCCTTTGGTTGGAGATACATCAACAGCTAGCTATTTGTGGCATAACCCTCCCCCCAACTCCCACCCCCCCGGGACTTTTGTGATCCTTGCCCTATGACATATTTTCACATACATACCCTGGGATCTTCCGTTGCAAATTAATTTTGGAGACAGATCCCATCGCTTTCTAGTTCAGGGGCTTTGGACTAAGAGATGAAGGGTTTTTATAGAAGGGGCAAGAATAAAGCTTGGTTGTAGGACATGTGTGCTCGGTTAAAACAAAACCCAGGAGTACTTTTTTTTTTTTAAGTATTTCAACAATCCTTTCAAATACTGGTAAAGAAAATTCTCTTGAAGAGATAGTCAGTTGTAAGTTAAAATAGAGGAAACTGGCAGGAGGCAATGAGACTATCCCAGTGATGGCGAACCTTTTAGAGACCGAGTGCCCAAACTGCAACCCAAAACCCACTTATGCATTGTCGAGTGCCCGGCGGGTGTGGCCAATTAGGTGGGCGTGGCTGCCATGGTAACGGCAAACTGGGTGGGACTAAAAGGTTCAATCAATCAATTCCAACTTTGCAAGATCTTTTTTTTTCCCATAAGAAGTTGAAATTGACTGATTGATTGAATCTTTTTTTTTTTTTTTGCACACGGTGGCGGAAGCCTAAAGTGAAAAGGTTTTATAAAACCCAGCTGAAGGACTGGGGCAAAGGGCTCTGAGTGCCGCCTCTGGCACCCGTGCCATAGGTTCGCCACCACTGGACTATCCCTTACTTTTCACAAATGACACTTCTGGTGAATTACGGTTGCCCTATACATCAATGTTGGGGGGGGGCAAAAGAAAAAAAATTGAGAAGTTACTCCAGATGTTAAAGACAGACTTTGGCAGATGTGCCGTTTAACCAATCCTAGAAAAGCTCATATTTTCACCTACAGTAGCATATGGTATTTTTATCAAACCAGGGACTACTACCTATAAGTTTAACATATAAGGTAGATCTTTCCTATATGTTTGTTTTCTTCTTATTTTTTTTCTCTTCTCTTCTTGGTTTGTTTGTTTTTTTAAATTATTTTTAACTTTAAGGATTCTTTACTTTAACTTTTGTCATTTTAATGTATCGTGATATTTTGGCCATATTTTATACTCTCCTGAAATACGTGAAAAGCCAGCATAAGTGACACTTCTGATACAAGAGAGGTACATTTCAGTACCTTGCAAGCAGATTTATTTTGTTTGTAAAATGGTGCGGTAAGCTGTGTCACATCTGTCTCTGAAACGAACATTGTGTAAACGAGAGGTGTCAAGTCTCTTGACCTAGTAATATAGAAAGAATGGCTACTGAACGGGTGGGAAAGATTGGCGGAAGTGAAGGGGCCTTCCTGTTGAAGAAATCATCATGTTATTAAAAGAAAGTTGGGTGAGACACTCTGCTAATGGCTTATGTGGATTGTATTATTAGATACTTTGGTGATGTCATATCCAATTGACGTTATGAGTCTTTAATATTTGTTCTGCTCTGGCTAATTGTTTTCCCAATGGAAAACAATTCTCTGCTAGTAAATCTATTGTAGCAAAGTCTGGTCAAGTGGTTAAGGAAATCAGGAGACTATGAGTTCTAGGCATGAAAGCCGAGTGGGTGACTTTGGGCAATTTGTTTCTTTATTTTCTTTATATATATTTGTAGGTCGCCTTTATTACTTTTACAAATAATTCAAGGTGGCAAACATATCAAACATGTCTTCCTCTTCCTATTTTCCCCACAACAATGACAACCGTGTGAGGTGAGTTGGGCTGAGAGAAAGTGACTGGCTCAAAGCCACCCAGGCAGCTTTCTGGGTGGCTAAGACAGGACTAGAACTCACAGTCTCTGGCTTTTCTAGCCTGATGCCTTAACCGCTTGCCAAACTGGCTCTCAGTTACAACTCAACTCACAGAGGGGTAGGGACAGGATTAGGGTAGGGTCTGCACCTCCCCGAGTCACAACACACACACTGTTGGGTTACCCAACTCTGGATGCTGGATACTAAATCATCTCCAAGCAGCCTGCCTGATGACAGTATAATTGTTAGAAATAGCCAGTTCTGGCCATGCTCTCGTTTTACTTTGGCAATTGTGACTGTATCCATCACAGAGCTTACGCTGCATTTGGTAAGCCAAGCACAGGTTTACAATCAGTAATCTGCATCCATTTTCCATGTAAAATGAAAGTGATTAAGCGGTCAAGAGAACGTTTGCTCACCTGCAAATTATCACAGAGCTGGAATCTAAGTGCCAGATCACATGGTTTCCCTTCAATTATTACACACATAGAGTCCCCAGCAATCTTTCCAATTATCCGCTTGAACAGGACCCTTGGCAAAATGCTGCCTCTCTCTTAGTTACTGGGAAATTCTGCACCAAGACCTATTCCGCGCACTCTTTATATTTAAATCATTCTTGGAGCAAGAGCAGTTGGCTCCCTGCATAAGTGTTACTATTAATTGTTCTGTTCCATTTTCTTGTTGACTTTACAGCAAGTACTTAAGAGGAAGCTTGTATCTTCAATAATAGACATGGCTCGGTCCAGGAGGAAAACCGGGAAAGAGTCAAGACCTCTGGTGCTGAAAAGAAACACAAAGCTACAGTATAAACCACAGGCATGCACAGTGTTCCTTGCTCAGAAGTTATATTTAAGGCACTTCAACATTATAACCATACCTCCACGACCTTACCACATTGGCTTGTTTGAGAGCTGAGCTAATTTATTGCTGGATCAGCTCTGGTGTATTGAAACTGCACTAAAGCTAGTCTTTTCTTTGTTGTAATACCTCAAAGCAGTATTTTTCCAGCTTGGCAGTTTGTCCACATATCTTCAAGTTGCCAAGTTGAAAAAATACTGCTGTAGAGCTTTTGGCTGGCTGGGTCTGCCCTACCATAAATTGTGCCTTCAGCCACCATAACAAATGTTTTAAGGAAAAGATGGGTTAGTGAGTTTGCAACTTCCCTTTCCACAGCCCACTGGAATATTATAATTACTACCATTATCATCATGTTATTTCTTCTGTTCACGCATGCCTGATTCTCAGAGACTGCTTGGATAAGTCCCTGTAGTTTTCTTGGCAAAGTTTTTCAGAAGCAGTTTCCCGTTGCCTCTTTCCTAGGGCTGATAGAAAGTGACTGGCCCAAGATCAGATGGCTCTGTGCCCCAAGGTGGGGCTAGAACTCATGGTTTCCTGGTTTTTAGACTGATGCTTTAACCCCTGTACCAATTCTGGTTCTCCTTATCATCATAACTTTTGTTGAATAGAATATCGTGGACTAATCAAGTAGGTGTTGAGTCCGATGGTTTGGATCATTGACAAAAACTTAAGAGGCGCAAATACGTGATTGTAAATGTCTGCTGTTCCAGGAAGAGAAGCCTGCAAAATTAATGGTGTCAAGTCCAGTAAATTTTAACTTTCCAAATTCCCGGTGACTTCTTTTAGCATTGCATTAGGGGTTCAAGTTACAGTTGGTATAACAATGAATGTTTCACTCCATAATCTTGCAAGCTCAATTTGTTAATCACAATATTTTATTTCCTCCAGTTGTTGTTTTTTCTTTTCTGTAACAGTAATATTTATTGTATTCTATTCTGAGTAGCTGTCAGTATGAATTCATAAAACACCCAACATTTTATTGCCCTTATTTTTCTAAATCTTTCCAGCCCTAAAGTCCCAACTGTGTTTGCAAACAATGAAGCTGAATATTTGGATTTCAGTGGATGATGTTTGTAGTTTCCTCATGGAATTCCTTCCTTCCTTCCTTCCTTCCTTCCTTCCTTCCTTCATCTATCAATCCATCACATTTCTCCATCTCACCTAAGTACAGTAATTCTGGGTGGCTTTCCAAAAAAATAATACTACTCTGAACAAATTTATTACAGACACTAATAAGATACGTTGTGCTTTTATCTTACTTTTACCTAATCAGCATTTAGCATTATTAGAAATATGTTCAATTTCAGCTCTGACAATATTGCTTTGCAAGTTTTACCCTGAGCTGTAATGTTTGCTCTCTCAATTTGTTTTTAAGTTATTTCCGATTTCAACAGCAACCATGGTAGATTTTGATCTGCTTTTTCTTCATTATCATGCATATAATGGGCATGCAGTGGGTTGGTTTTCTAGCAGTATAATCTTACTCCCTTTTATTTATTATTCCCACAAACGCAAGCATATATTGCACATATAAGATAATTCCGCATTTCATTTGTAGGCTGTAATACAAAGACACATTTGGAGAATAATTAGGTTAATTAGGTTAATGATTATTAGTTTTAATTCAGTGGAAGGGCAACGAAATCAAATTTAGTTTTTGTCTTAATTGCACTAGCAGCTTTCTGGAGCATGGATCCAAGCTATGACTTTCATTCTGAAAAAAACTGTAAATTCTTTTCGGGGATTTTTGGCAAATAAATGGTTGGGAAGGCTTTCACTCCCTAACATCTACCCTCAAATTTCCCGGGCTGTATGGATGCCAGGCTTTTTTTTTCATGCTATACTTTTAACTGATCATAATGAGATGAGATATAGTTCTTAAATGGTCCGTTGCTTCTAAATATAGGCGTCGTCCCTCTTCAGAATGAATGCATCTAATCACAAAGCCTTACTGTGTTCAAAAATAACTTATAATGAGTTGGATTAGCAAAGGTAAAGATGATACCGACACTGAAAAAGAAAAAAGTAATCCTTCATTTATAATTAATGATTTTCCAAGAGAGAGAGAGAGAGAGAGAGAGAGAGAGAGAGAGAGAGAGAGAGAGAGAGAGAGAGAGAGAGAGAGAGAGAGAGAGAGAGAGAGAATTGAAATAGCATTAAACAAAAGGTTGGAGGAAATAGCCATTCCTTCCAGTTTGTAGCTGAGTGGAAATATAAGCCTATCCAATTACTTTTTAAATAGATAATTCAGATGCAGCGAGTGCAGCCACAAAAGTGGAAATAGAAGGAGTATTGATACCCACAAAGAATAAAGTTATATTCATCTCAGGTCTCTAAATGCTGATGGTTAGAAGTGCTCCAGCCTTGCAGAAGTTCAAGGGAAGTCCACTATTTGAACTCCAAAATATCTTGAAGGAAACACTCCAAGGGCAGAAATGTCTCAAAAACAAGTCAGCGAGGATTAAGCATGTCCAGAAAGTATGAGACAGTTACGGGAGAATACCCATCAAACAACAGGAATGTACTTTATATATTAACAGTTTGTTGCAGATCCCATGGACCTACACCTTCATATTTGGTAAATTTCTTTATCCAGTTTCTGTGACACTTTCATTTCACCAAGTGAATCTGGGTGGTAAACAAAATTTTACGTTACTGTCATTAAATTAAGCATGAAATGTGTCCATGCGTACCTCAAGAGCTCCAGATACGAAGCCAGGTCTTGAGGGGCAGAAGAAAGGCCAGCTGGACCCAGGCACCCTGATTTCCAGAGGGAAAATGGTCCATAAGGTGGGGATTGCAGCAGGAAAGGCACCACCAACTGGCATTCCTTGGCCAACTGGACCCAAAGCATGTCCATCCTTGCCTAATTGAATTGGACAGGGTAGAAGCAACTATGAAGAGATGGGCCATCAAGCAACGCAGTCTAAGCCATGAAGATCTGTAAAGGTGATGACTAGCATCTTGAATTGCACCCAGAACCATACTGGCAACGAATGCATCTCACAGAGTAAAGCAGTTGCATGTCTATGGAGATTCTCAATCGTCTAGCCCAGTGGTGGCGAACCTATGGCACGGGTGCCAGAGGCGGCACTCAGAGTCCTCTCTGCCATCGCCCCAGTCCTAGGCCTTCAGCTGGGTTTTATAAAACCTTTTCGCTTTAGGCCTCCAGTGCCGTGTGCAAAAAAAAAAAAGGTTCAATCAATCCGTCAATTTCAACTTCTCGCAGGAAAAAAAAAGATCTTGCAAAGTTGGAATTGATTGATTGAACTTTTTAGTCCCACCCAGTCTGCTGTTACCACCGCAGCCACGCCCATCCGATGGGCCACGTCCATCCGATGGGCCACGCCCAGCCGATGGGCCACGCCAGCCGATGGGCCACACCCAGCCGATGGGCCACACCCAGCCGATGGGCCACACCCACCCAGCACCCAACGATGCATAAGTGGGTTTTGGGTTGCAGTTTGGGCACTCGGTCTCTCAAAGGTTTGCCATCACTGGTCTAGGTCATAATGACACCCAAGGTACTTTTCCAAAGGCAGCTGGACTTTCTTGGTTTTTTTCTTTGAAGACATTTTGCTTCTCCTCCTTCATTCTTCAGAACTGAAGAAGCTTCTTGGATGAGAAGCAAAACATCTTCAAGGAAGAAACCCAAGAAACTCCCCCAGCTTTTGGAAAAGCACCTTGGGACAGAGGAGTTGCATGCATGTCATGTACTACGATTTGTCCATCAACAAGTACAATATTGTGTTTTCTAGTGGATTTTTATTTCGGTTTAGCCATTCTAGATTGTAAGCTGTGGATGAGAGCAAGGATGGGCAACCTGAAGTCCAAAGTTTTGACTTTTACTACATCTGCAGAGACCGTTGCCTGCAAAAAAATATCACTGTTGTTTTTTTATTATTATTCCTGTGGCTTCTTTTCCAGGGTTATGTGACTCTCCTTTGCGGTACTGGGAAGAGTCACACATTTGATTTCCCTTCCAATCCGAAGTGCTAGCCAGCCATAAGAGATAGTAGCACAGAGGTGTGGCATTAAACCAACATGTGCCAATTTACCTGACATTAGAACCCCTTTCAGCCAAAGGCAATGGTCCTATTCTTCTATTGGTGAGCAAATCAATAGTCAAGTTCTTCCATCTTTTTAAACATTTTCTGTGGAAACCCATTCTCTGAGTTAAAAGCAAGCCCAATTTTATTCTCTCTCTTTCCAACAGTGAGAATAAGCCAAGTTTCCTAGCTGGATTGGAAGTGATTGGAGATTAACTTCATGAGTTTGATTCATTAGAGTCGAAATCTCCTCCAAGGGCTAGAATTTTTTCATCAATGTTTCTGGGGATGGGAACAGGTTTCCTTGCCTCTCAATTATAACCTTTCCTTACCTTTTCTGCTTTCTGGTCTGCTCTTTCTCTGCCTCTTCCATCCCACTTATTAGGAAGGATTTTAGTTGTCCTAAATGAACAGCAAACAGTTAACGATTTGATGTATTATTATTATTGTCTAACACAAATCCCATGATCTAATTTTAAACAGCAGCACACGCATAGATTAAAATAGCCTACTTTTCCCCCACTTCCCTCGATGCTTGCAAGGCATCCTGAAGGCTTTTGGTTTGGTAAACTTCCTGAAGTGACTTTTCAGTATCTTAGAAAACTTTTCTTTCTTTCTTTCTTTCTTTCTTTCTTTCTTTCTTTCTTTCTTTCTTTCTTTCTTTCTTTCTTTCTTTCTTTCTTTCTTTCTTTCTTTCTTTCTTTCTTTCTTTTTTGCCCTTTTGCAAAAACAGAAAAATCAGTAAACGGAGCAGAACCAAGAGCTGTTCATTTTGAAGCAGGACACTTTTCCAGCTTGCTTTCCAACAGAATTACCTTCCGTCTGCTTCCCTTTTTCATTGGCAGGATGAATAAAAGATGAATCAGCAGGGGGAACTATCAGAAGCCCTCATTAGGAGCCAGCAATAAAAACAGCAAGAGAAGGTCTGCGGAAAAGCTGGAAGGAGAATCCATTTTAAATTGCATTACATTAAGTGAGCAATGTGACTGAGGAGGTGTTCTTCTGGCGATACCTTCAGGAGAGCAATTTAGAATAGAAGTCATGATCATAATAGAACGGGGAGAGCCCCGGAATCGAAGGCATTAAGGAGAAGGAGCTGAATTATGACGTGCAGGCAGTTCTTGACTTACCACAGTTCATTTAGTGACGTTGAAGGTTGGAAAAAATGACTTAGGACCATTTTGAACATTTAACAACCATTGCAGCATTCCCCCCGTGGTCATGTGATCCAAATTCAGACGCTTGTCAACTGACTCGTATTTATGAGGGTTGCAGTGTCCCGAGGTCATGTGATCCCCTTTTGTGAAGCAAAATTGGCAAAATTCACTTAACAAAAGTCTTGGGCTCAGTTGTGGTCATAAGTCAAAGACTACCTGTTTTTAAGTCTGAATGCTGTTGCTATTTGGGTAACGGTCAAAGGCTGCATTCTCAGGAAACAAGAACCACTCGGATTCCTGGACAGATCTTTATTGCCGGTACGGTAATGGAACTGAATCCTGAAAGTCTCCCAAAGGGAGATTGTTTTGCCCAATTAATTTATTTAGGTAACTTCAGGTTAGTGTTGACTCCTGGCGACTGCAGGGACAAGTCCCTCCAGTTTTCTTGACCATTTTTTTTTCAAAAGTGGTTTGACATTGCATCCTTCCTAGGGCTGAGAAAAGTGACTGGCCCAAGGTCACTTGGTTGGATCTGTGCCCAAGGCAGGATTAGAACACACCGTGAATGAAGAGAAGGACAAGGGGGGACTTGATAGCAGTCTTCCAGTACCTCAGGGGCTGCCCCAGAGAAGAGGGAGTCAAGCTATTCTCCAAAGCACCCGAAGGCAGGACAAGAATCAATGGATGGAAACTAATAAAGGAGAGAACCAACCTAGAACTAAGGAGAAACTTCCTGACAGTGAGAGAAAAATTAACCAGTGGAACAACCTGACTCCAGCAGCGGTGAATTGGGTATGTCTAGTTTAACGAAGAGAAGGACGAGGGGGGACTTGATAGCAGTCTTCCAGTACCTCAGGGGCTGTCCCAGAGAAGAGGGAGTGAAGCTATTCTCCAAGGTGCCTGAAGGCAGGACAAGAAGCAACGGATGGAAACTAACCAAAGAGAGAAGCAACCTTGGGGGGTATAAACTGTGTTCTACCCCCGGGCCGAGGAATGTACTTCCATCCTTGATTGTGTGTTTGAATGTTGTATGTATGGATCCTTGGTTTGTATGTTGCTATTGTTATTGGAAATTTTTTATGTGTACCCATATTGTTGCTGTGAGCCGCCCCGAGTCTCAGGAGAGGGGCGGCATACAAATTTGATAAATAAATAAATAAATAAATAAATAAATAAATAAATAAATAAATAAATAAATAAACCTAGAACTAAGGAGAAATTTCCTGACAGTGAGAGAACAATTAACCAGTGGAACAACCTGACTCCAGCAGCGGTGAATGCTCCAATCCTGGAAGTTTTTAAGAAGAGACTGGACATCCATTTGTCCGAAATAGTATAGGGTTTCCAGTCTGAGCAGGGAATTGGACTAGATGACCTCCAAGGTCCCTTCCAACTTTATTATTATTATTATTATTATTATTATTATTATTATTACTACTACTACTACTACTACTACTACTACTACTACTGTCTCTAGCCTGGTTTCTAACCTGATGCGTTCACTACTATTATGCCAAGCTGGCTTACACCTGGTGTAATTAAGGCAGAGTTACTCTACCTCTCTTTCTCACATTTCCACCCCCCCCCCCCGCCATCAATCCCTCCTCCCCTTCCCTTAACTGTCTTGTCCCTGGTCTGTTAGGCATGTCTTCTGGGGTCAGTAGGAGTGGGGTAGACAAGCAGGGGATATTCTTAGAGATGCAGCAGGCATCCAAGTGCTCAAGATTATAACTTAAATAACGTACGACATATTAGTTCAACCCTCTGGGTAACTGACTGCTTTGTTTTAATTTCTCCTTTGTGTAATTTATTCCATTTTTGAAACGCAGCGCGTCCTCTCACCAATTGAAAATGTCAAACAAAATCTGTAGTGAAAGCTGTGCCCCAAAATAAAACAAAATATTTTTAAACTTGCCCGTGCGGGGAACATTTTGTTTTGCACGTTGACCTTATGCTGTCTATCCCCTTTTTTCTTTCTCTCTGCGGATTCTTTATCCTAGCAGCTCACCAGACCCTGGGAAGGAGATAAGAAACTCTAATGCACTGGACTGAGTTGATCCTAAGAAGTCCTGCTAGCCAACCATGTCCTTTACTATCTACACAGTCAATGGTGTATTTTCTTTTGGACAAATAACGGAATTTTGCAAAAAGGGCATCTAAGCAGCTGGCATTGGCAGCCCTGGAAGGGAAACAGGTTACACCTAATAATAACAATAACAATAACATAATAATAGTAAAGTTGGAAGAGACCTTGGAGGTCATCTAGTCCAACCCCCTGCTCAGGCAGGAAACCCTATACCATTTTGGACAAATGGCTGTCCTGTCTCTTCTTAAAAACTTCCAGTGTTGGAGCATTCACCGCTTCTGGAGGCAGGTTGTTCCACTGGTTAATTGTTCTAGCTGTCAGGAAATTTCTCCTTAGTTCTAGGTTGCTTCTCTCCTTGATCAGTTTCCATCTGTTGCTTCTCGTCCTGCCTTCAGGAGCCTTTGGAGAATAGCTTGACTCCCTCTTCTTTGGGGCAGCCCCTGAGATACTGGAACACTGCTATCATGTCCCCACTCGTCCTTCTCTTCATTAAACTAGACATACCCAATTCCAGCAACCGTTCCTTATATGTTTTAGCCTCCAGTCCCCTAATCATCTTTGTTGCTCTTCTCTGCACTCTTTCTAGAGTCTCGACTTACAACCGTTTGTTTAGTGGCTGTCCAAAGTTACAATTGCCCTGAAAAAAAAGGACCATTTAGGACCACTTTTCACACTTATGACCGTTGCAGCATCCCCGTGGTCACGTGATCCCCTTTTGCAACTTTCTGATAAGGCAAAGTCAAAGGGGAAGCCAGATTCACTTAACAACTGCGTTACTTATCTTAACAACTGCAGTGATTCACTTAACAACGGTGTTAAGAAAGGTCGTAAAATGGGGCAAACCCCACTTTACAACTGTCTTGCTTTAACAACATAAATTTTGGGCTCGTTGTGGTTGTAAGTCAAGGACTATCTGTATTAGTTGTTAACTTTATTTTGATTATTTTATAACTCTTGGGGAGAGGTTGATTGTAGAATTTCCTTCCACGGGAGCTAAAGCAAATAGCCTGGAGCCTACTTCAATTGATTTTGGAAAAAGGCAAGTAAGTGCTACTCTGAATTTTACCCCAGCTACAATTTTACCAGTTTCCAGCACTACCAACCTGGAAATTTGCTCAGACAAATTTAATGTTGCAACAGCCACTCATCCAGCTGGTTGCTCTCAAGAGAGTTTTTATTAAAGTTCATTTGAGCAGTTTCGTTCAAAGATCAGAGAGCTCGCTTGCTGTGTTGGTTGTTCAGGTTTTTAATGTTCATGTTTGCTTTGTTGTATCTTATTGAATAAAACAACCTGGCTGACTTCACGTCATGAAGTGAGCCATACTGTAACTTGATCCAGGGCCTTTGGATGAAGATGGAATTACCTGGATTTACACAGCATGCTCAGTAATGAACGATGCTTTACAAATCACATTGATGTGCTAAGCCAAACTTTTGAGTGAGCTCTAATAAAGCTTAGCACGATGTAGGACTCTGGAAATGTGTTTATCCAAGACCGTGCTTAAGACTACAGGCTCCTCCTTCGGTGACTGGGGTAATCAGGTTGCAGATTATGGATTCTCGCTGTTTTGCATCTTCTTGCTTCTTCATCTCTTTTGCCTCTTGTTGCCGCATCAATGATTTATAGTTCTTGTTCTTAATTAAGAACTTAATTCTAAATTATTAATTAGTGGAGCCACATTGTCATGTGGGATTCTGCAAGGTGAAAGATATAGGTTCGCAAGTAATGAGTAGCCCTCAAGACACCAAAGCATTGGCTGATCTTGTCTAAGTTCAGTTGAATCAGGCCTGGTTTAGTACTTGGATGGGAGATAGCAGAAAATACTAGGACTGTTGATTTGCTTGTGTGGACTTCAACTCCCAGCAGATGTTTTTTCAACTTCCTAGTCCAATATTTCTTAATCTTGGCAACATCCTGGAAGAATGCAGTGGCCAATAATTTCTGCCTTGCTGCTGCACATTACCAGATCATTGTAAGCTGACAATAACCAGAAGGAGATGCTACCCTTTTAAGAAAAACCTAGGACTTTTTGCAATCTTGGCTGATTCCCCATGGGAGGAAGTGGAAAAAACAAAAATAAAAACTCTCCAAAGGTTGCTGCTATTCCAGTTGTATAAAGATTCCCTTTGCAAAAGCAGAAGAGGAGCTAATGTTATTTTAGGCACTGGTTATTTTAAAATTAGTCAAGCTAAGAGTGAAAAACAAACATGGTTGGTCAATTGGTACTATTTACATCCAGAGTTTACTCAAGCAAAAAAGGGTTGCATAAGATGAAACATTCATAAATTGAGCGAATTGAACTGCCAGGGGGAAAAAAAGAAACAAGGAAATAAACATTTGCATGTACCAGCATTCTACCACATTGCTTTGTTCCAACTTTTTCCTCCAAATATTTGGTTACATGTATTGAAGATGGGATCCGTTTCTCTTGGAGATTTAGCACATTCAGAACCTGGAATGTGGATGTACAGCAGCACCATTTAACTTGCAAACTTTTGGCCTAGAACTGAAAGGGAAAATAAATTGGCTCCAAAGAAAGCTTGTCTTAGCTACCGTTGCCTGAGATTTTACTATGCCAAAATCAAGAGTGACATCTTGTGGCACATCCTTGCCATGCCTTTTTCAAGTTTGCTCAAAGAGCAAATTTTGTGAGGTTGAGGGTTGGATGCCAGGTTGAGCTCTCTGTCTAGATAGCATCAGGATGGCTCTGAATCTTGGGACTGTAATGGAAGCCCAATGTATCCATGTTCTTCTGGTGGAGTCCAACAGAGCCAGGCTGATTCCTGATCTATGATAGAAGCTGTTGGACCTGGTATACCCTTTGCTAGTGGAACCTCTCTTGAAAAGTCCCACTAATCTCCATTTGAACAGAAGAGAACCAAGCTGTCTCCAAATATTAATTCTTAGAGGTTGAAGATGGGAACCAAGCCGATGGGGGAAAAAACAAGAAACAGTTCTTGGCTGAATGTTAGGAGAAACGTCTTACAAGCAAGCCTTAGGGGTATGATGCGCTGCTACCATAAAATGATTTTCTATCATTAGAATGTCTAAATAAAAGCTGGCAAGACAATTCCTCGAGAATGTTCAGTTGTTCTTGCATCCTGCAGGGTAGATGTTATATTTAACAGGAAGCTGCATTTGACTCTGTTTTGCTCAATTCTAAGGAAAATATCTCTACACATACTAACTAGGCGGTATGCTATCATTCCAACTTGTTGTAACCTATACATTCTTCTCCTTCTGATTATAGGAAGCCATTTGAAAACTTGAAATACTAAGCAGGGGTCTCCATTCTCTCTGAACTCCTTGGAATTTTGAGCGCACATTGCAGGTCTTCTCCCAAAATGCTACTGGTGGAAAATTTGGATGAGCTTGTAGATGGAGAACACTTGCTATGGAGATCACAGCCACACACAGAGCATTGATTTCCCAAAATAAGTTTCATTGCCCTGATCCTTTTTGTGGACCCTTTCCACATCACCTTAAACATGCCCTTATCTCATGTCCTTATGACATCTTTGTCTCATCTCTAGCCCACAGCTGTGGCAGCTTAGAGATGTGATCTGCCTTGCTTCATTGGCAAGAGAGTCGATGATCCAGTCAAGGGCTTGAGGCTGACCCCCTCCAAACCACATTATGATGACCATTTGGGCTTGAGCTGCAAAACAGGACTACCACCTGCTTCTCCATAGTCAACTATGTAATGCCTGCTCAGCACCTTTTTCATAGTACATGCAAGATTGCTTATGAATACAGCTTTAACATTCTTTTGGAAACATGCTAGAACTGGTTTTAAAAATGCTTAGTGGGTTTAGTGCTCTTCTAATTATTATTTTTAAAAAAAACAAAAACAAAACTATTATTCTTTTGAGAGTCTGCTGTGCCTATGTTGCATAGAAGATTGATTTAAACCTTGAAATAGAGCTGGGAACTTCCAGTTTTATATTATTCATTCTGTCACCAGTGAGCGCCTTACAGGTTTTCTACTTCTTTTGCTGGCAAGGGATTTCACACTTTTTTTTAAACACTATTTTTATTATTTGGGTGGGAAGGTGCCATTTTTCCTACATCACATGAGCTGCTTCTGAGTGCTGCAGGCCACATTCAACATTGTTAGGTCCAGAAGGAAAAGTGAAAATTGGAGCTTGCTTATCATTGGCTTCCCCTCTTGAGTCTGTGACCAGTCAGCCAAGCTATTGGACATGAGTTTAGCACTATTTCAGAACAGCACTAAACCTGTATTCCTAAACAGTATCAAGCACAGAACATGGCTATGTTGTCACCTGTCCACTAAACATCTCGACGGGCTAAATCAGCTTTTCTGTCTTCACTTATCCATCTTCATCCATTTAGAGCAGGGGTCTTCCAACTTGGCCCTTTTATGATTTGTGGACTTCAAATCCCAGAATTCCTCAGCCAATGTGCCTGGCTGAGGAATTCTGGAAGTTGAAGTCCACAAGTCATAAAAGGGCCAAGTTTGAAGGCCCCTGATTTAGAGGAAAGTAGTAACCCTCAGTTGGAGAGAAAACAAATGGGGAAAATATATCCATCACCGTTCTTTCATTGACCCACATTAAACCAGTAAGGGCAGCATCACTCAGCAGTATCCTGAGACAGAATAGGGATCAGCAGAAGGCAAAACAGTTGATTCCAGCTTATTTTTTCATGGATTGGATGGGTGTCATGCTTTATTATGCTTCCTGACTGTGCTTCATCCCTACTTAGAAAAATGGAAAAAAGTACATGATGCTAGAAAAATATATGTGAATATTGCAGTCAAGAGCATTGCAAGCTTCTATGTGTTGATTTGGTTTAATTTTTTTATTGTTGTTGGGTTTATGGGTTTATTTTGTTGTGTATTGTGTAAAAGCAGGATATAAATCTAAAAATAAATACAGTATTGGGCCCAAAACCAGCACAGTGTATTTTGCATAAAAAACAGCAAAACTGACTTCTTTATCCTTTCATTCATCTTCATATCTTTATTCCCGAGCAGAATAAGTTTTAAAAGGTTTGAACATATTTTTAGAGTATGTACATGTAATAAATGCTCTCTTCATCTCAATGCTAGCTCATTTTAACTTGTTAACATTTAAAAATGCTTGATGTACTATGTTAAATTAATATTATACATAAATAAATATGCTTCCTCTTGAAGCAGAAACATCTGTTATCTTGTAACCGCTTTCTATAAAGATTAGTAATTTCTCAATATTACTGACTCTGTTTTTTACATAGCTTGTTGAACTGTGTCTAACTCGAGTACAGGCCAGCTTCTGGAAAATGTCTCCAATTCAAATTCCTCTGAACTTAACTGTATCTTGGTGAGACCCTGCATTGTTCTGGAGATTGGTCTGAGAGGATCACCCCATCCCCTTTGTTATCATTGATACTTCAATATTCAAAGATATGTTGGTCTGTTCTAAACACCATAAGGGCCTGCTTACATTAATGAATTTTAATGTTCTAGGATATTTTATCCAGCAACATTAAACAATATAGCCCAGAAACGATACTCTTAAGCTAGAGAACGTACTCTACATAATGGGAGGCACTGTAATCTACGCAGAACAGGAATGTAGAAACTGTAAGGGTGGTAAGGTCAGACGGAGCAGCTAAACCGAGTTGACATTTGAGAGGTTAGTGATAAGATCATATGGCTGTGTGTGCATACGTTTTCAGATTCACTCTTAGTATTTCTCTAGTGGAGACTCTATCAAATAAGTATTTGCAATTTGGAGTATCTTTTTTGTTGTTGTTTTCAGCCTCAGTAATCTTGAGCAGGACAGATCAAAGAGAATTCCTCTCATTTTTGGAATTGTTTTGCTAAGGCAGGTTTGAGAAAAGTTCTCTGGTGGATGATTGTCAAGGGAAAATAACAGAACCTGGGAGAAAATTCAGCTGTATACCCCCAAAATGAATGGAGCAAGAAAGGATATCTGCCAAACTAATGGGGCAAGATTGAAATAATCAAAGTGAAAAGTGCATTAAACAAAAATGCTCTGGATAAGGGGGATCAGATACAGATTTTTTTTTTTAAGGGGGATTTCACAGCTTTTTGAAGGACACATCTGATAGCAGACTTTTTCAGACCAAGTCCAGGGAGAATTAAAGTCTTCAAATGACACAAAGAAAGAAGTGGCTTCAGGAAAGCAATTGAACGTAGGTAAGAGAAGCAGTTCATATCCTGGGTTCTAAGAATGTGTCCTGCAGCTTACAGAAAAGGGGAACAAGTTGATTAAGAAGAACTGAGAAGCAGACTTCCCTAAAATCATGATTCAGACAGTGAGTAGTGTGTACTATTATAAAACCCTGCTCTTTTTCAGAAAACAGCAACACATGTATTACTCATACATGACTGCTACCAAATACATACTCATTTCCACCCAGCTTTCAAACAATGTTAGTCAATAGTTGTTGTTTTTTTTAAAAAAAGATTGAATGTAAATAAAAAGCACAATATTTGTCCATTCTTAGGAAATTAAAGCCATTCATTTGCAACACTGTTGTTGATCCAAAGATGCAGATGTATCCTCATCTCCTTGCACACAGCACAGCTACAGCTAATAGTAATCCTTTCTGAGGCTTTTTTTTTTTTTTTTAGTCAACGAGAGACAGGTAAGACTGCTATGGTAGCAGAAGCAATCAACAGGACTTTGAAATCCCTGAAGTGCTATCTACGAGTATTCAAGTAGCAATGTGTGGAGCATATGAACAGTAGCCGGTTCAGACGAGGAAAGAAAAGAAATTGCAGGCCATCAACAGAAAGGTGAAGAGGAAAGCTGATCACAGTGGACACTGTTTAAATAGCTGAAACCTTCCCTATTAATGCAACATGGTGATGGCATCAGGAATCTCGTGATAATGTCTTGGGAACAGAAGACAAAATTCAGCATTGCAGACATGAATTTGCATTCAGGGAAGTGTTTCAATGACCCTCCACAAGCCTTGGAAAATAGCTGTATCTTAAGCCTAAAATTATAACCCAGCCCAGCCTGATCCTTCCAGCAGATAATTCTGCCAGGGTCCTGTTTAGAAGCTGGAGTTTCTAAGAAAGATGCTAAGAACTGGATTTCAGAGAATGTCAACATGCAACCATTGTCAATAGCAATTCAAGGAGTGTGGGAAAAGAGAGATCAAGGAGTCTGGAGCTTTGATGCAGGAAGGGCTATAACATTCTGCACCATCTCTCACTTTGCTCAGAGTGAGTCTTCCTTTCCTGAAAGCAAGAAAACAAACCTTTGAAAATAGCTGTATCTTAAGGAACTCCAGTGGCTAGGGATTTTGACCTGGCACAAGTGGATATGCCGTGGCAAAGGGACATTGTTGGATATAATTCATAATTCTTGGACAGGCTCAGAGTAAGCGCCTTTTGGAGCAGCATCTCTGCTTTTCAGTACCCAGTCAGTTCGTACGGATTGGAATCCCCAGCCCCATTGCCTCCCAAAGTGTCCTCAGAAAGATAATTCATCTCTCCCCTACATGCAACCTTTTCACTGATGGCCATTTTGGAGAGCTCACAGAGGAAGAGGCCTGTCTGCTATTCCAATCTACTTTAGAAATTTTGAGCATTGCAAGCTATTCACACATTTCTTAACTACGAAGTTGAGGTTCCACTTAAACAACTATTACCAGCTTCTCCCAGGTACCCAATTGATTACAAAACCCAAGTCTTCCACTAAAATCAAATGATTGCCCCCAAATGATTTTACGAGCCAAACATTCATTAATTTTTATAATGAATTCAAGGCCTTACAGGAACTAAACTCAGTCTCCTGAAGCCAGGAAAGAGACTTCTATGGCTGAGGCTCTCCTACAAGAATGTTTCTGGGAATTTGAAGTGACGTGAACTCAGGATCTTTCTTCATTGTCTTGATAGTATCTATCAATTACATCTGAATTAAAATAGACTACTGTAATGGTGATATCATCCCTATACATGCGTGCTAAGTCATCAGGAAGAGTCAACATTGCGATGAGCTTTTCCTGGTCTATCTCCCCATACTCATTGGTGCCAATGGCGTGTCGGATGAGGTGGGTTGCCACATTCTGGTCACAGGGCTGGCCAGTCCGGGCCTTTCTCCGAAGTAGCAGGTCTTGCACATACCCCAAGCTGGTTGGTTTCTTAAAAGTGAGCTCAGTTTTCTGATCATCAGCTTCAACCGCATGGTTTGCAATGAGCTGGACCACCTCTTCATTACTCAACATGTCCCACAGGCCATCAGAAGCAAGAACCAGGAACTTATCCTGCCGCCTGATTTTGTGGTAAATGACCTCTGGCTCAGCAGTCAAATAAGGGGGTGTGTGATAACATGGAGGGACAAACTCATAGATGTTTAAAGTCTCCAGGTTGCAGTGGTTTTTAAGGATGCTCTGCTGCAGCTCCTGACTCCACTTGAACATGACATCTCCAAAAGCTCTAGAAGGCATAAGGACTCCCAGCAACCTGTCGTTCAGGATGAGAGTGCTCCCTTCAGAAGCTGGGTGTTCACTTTTTAACCGCAAGATTTCTGACTCATTGAAAGCATTGTGATCCCGGGTAAGAGGTAAAGCAGACCACGTGCCGTTGGGGTTCTGAGCTCCCAGGATCACCCTGCAATCCCCAGCATTTGCAACATGCAGATGAATCTGATCCACATGAGCTAAGCAGGCCGTCGCACCCGAGAAAGCCACCTGAACAGCGATATTTTTCAGCAGTTCGTTTTTGGAAGGTGCCTGAGCTTCCAGCGATATGTCTGAATCCAGCCTTTTAAAAGCCCCAACCAAAGCTTCTTCTATCGTCAGTCCAAGGTCGGTGTCCAAGTTCAGTAAGTCTTGCCAATACACTCTGAGCTGCTCCAGGTACAGGGAGGCAACCTCATGGAAGAAGCTGTCATTGGGGTGTTTGTGCCACTGAAGGATCGGCAGAATCGGTTTCATAGACTCCATGGCCAACTCAATCTCTTCCAGCGTTTGCCGAGGCAGAAGAGAAACAGCAAGGTAAGAAAACAGCCTCTCACTAACCGACTGAGCACAGGCATAGCCAGCATGGCCATCAAAGACCCCGAACATCATTCCCCTCGTCTGCAAACAGGTTGCCGCACTTCGGCGGTCTTCCATCGGCACGTTGGCTCCCAGGTGGTTGGACTCGAACTTCAATACTGAGCTGGGATTTTTCCCATCAAATTCAGGGATGGTGTAGGACAACTCGCTCGCCTTTAGGACCTCATTGATCTGTGATGGTGTCAAGTGAAAAGAGAAGTCTTCTTCCTCTGTGGAGGTATGTCGGAACGCTTTTCCCAGAGGGAAAGCACGATTGACCTTGCAACTGCATCTTGCTGGAGACCAACTTGAATGACCTCTGGCAAGCCAATGTTTCCATGCTTGATTTTGGGAGAGAACACATCTGGAATAGAGGTGTCTTCTTCCAGGCAAAGTGGCAACAGCAGACCTTGAAATAATAACCCAACTAGGCATAATGCCCATCCTACGATTCCCTTAGACTTCCAATCAGCGTGTTCTGGAAAGTCTACAAGTAAAACAAAAACATAGTTAAAGGAGAAAACAGGAAAAGTGCACAATTTCTACAGCAAAGTGTTGATTTTCCAAATTACTTTCCACCAAGAGGCTCCCAAAGATATAAGAGCTTATAATTGTTCCAAATAATAATTCTGTCTGCATAGGCAGCTTACAGTCATCAATCTGGCAACATTCACATGGGAGAAATTAAACCGTATGTCTGGAATCTAGCATCCTGGGGAGGAAAGCTATGGCAAATCTAGACAGCATACTAAAAAGCAGAGACATCACCCTGCCAACAAAAGTACGTATAGTCAAGGCCATGGTTTTCCCAGTTGTAATGTATGGCTGTGAAAGCTGGACCATAAGAAAGGCTGAGTGCCAAAGAATTGAGGCCTTTGAACTATGGTGCTGGAGAAGACTCCTGCGAGTCCCCTGGACTGCAAGGCGATCCAACCGGTCAGTCCTAGAGGAGATCAACCCTGATTGCTCTTTGGAAGGCCAGATCCTGAAGTTGAAACTCAAGTACTTTGGCCACCTAATGAGAAGGAAGGACTCACTGGAGAAGAGCCTAATGCTGGGAAAGATGGAGGGCAATAGAAGAAGGGGACGACAGAGGATGAAGTGGCTAGATGGAGTCACTGAAGCAGCAGTCGTGAGCTTAAGTGGACTCCAGAAGATGGTAGAGGACAGGAAGGCCTGGAGGAACGTTGTCCATGGGGTCGCAATGGGTTGGACATGATTTCGCAACTAACAACAACAACTGGACTCTAGCAGGGATCAGCAGCAGAACACTTTCATAATTGCAATATCCCTTCTACTCGGAAACCACTTCTGGACTTTGTGCTTGAGATGGAAATGATTTGGGGTTTTTCTAATTAGATTGTTTTGTCCAGACAGAAATGGCTAGTATGTATTATTATGTAAAAGTCAAAAGTTGAGGTTTTACTGTATTCTACTATACCAAAATGAGTAGGAAGTCAATGCTTTTCCTTTCCCTTTTCCCTTACACTTTTTTCTCTTCCCTTTCTCCTCCCTCCGTTTTTCTATTATTTTCATTTTTCTTCGTATTTTATCTTATGATAAACTGATAAAATTTGTAATCTCCAAGATTTCAAAATGGCAACATCGCTAAATCGCTTGTACATCCTTACAACTCTCGGTATTTTTACGTTTTCAAAAAAAGGACTAATGGTAGAAAACTTTTGAGACCGATTGCCAAATCTTCTGCGGCTTTGGGTTTCTCTTACCTAATACCTGTAATGGTATGTTGGACTGACCTTGAAGAAAGGAGGTAGAGCAACAGCCCAGACGATTATCATGTAAAACAGCGGTTCTCAACCTTGGGGTCGCGACCCCATTTGGGGTCGCACGACCATTTCGCGGGGGTCGCCGGACACCGCGGGCCGCCATTTTGGTTTTTTTATTTTTATTTTTTTATTTTTTAAAAAAAAATTTTATTTTTTTGGCACGCGCGCGCCGCGCATGCGCAGATCCGCCCATCGCGCCAAAAAAAAATAAAAAAAATAAAAAAAATAATAAAAAAACAAAATGGTGGCCGCGACGGGCGGATCCACGCATGCGCGGCACGCGCGATGGGCTGATCTGCACATGTGCAGATCCGCCCATCACGGCCGCCATTTTGTTTGGGTTTTTTTGTTTTTTTTTTTAAATTTTTTTTTTAAAAAAAATTTCGGCGCGCGCAGGCACGGCACACCCAGGTCAGGGTCGCGGCGCGCATGGGCGGGGCAAGTGGGGTCTCAACCTGAGAAAGGTTGAGAACCACTGATGTAAAAGGTATCTCAGTCCACAGAAAGCAAAGCGGTGCGAGAAGCACCTCAGAAGGGACCTACCCTGCTTCTCTGGAAAGTACAAGTAAAGGAGGGTTAAAGAGCTTTCAGACTTGCAAGATTCTGTCCCTGTAACCTTACAATAAAGGTAGCAGGAACTCGTGGTTTTTATTTCTTGTTTGGACTACCTGGACAACACTATCTTAAGAGCCGTGGTGGCAGAGTGGTTAGAATGCAGTATTATAAGCTAGTTCTGCTGACTGCCAGCAGTTCGATCCTCACCGGCTCAGGATTGACTCAGCCTTCCATCCTTCTGAGGTCAGTAAAATGAGGACCCAGATATTTTACAGTTCTCTTGAACTTTCACCATTCCTTTTGAAGGACAAAAGGGGCCTCTTTCTCCTGCGTTCTACTTTCCCAAGGCTGAGTAACTGTCTTCTCTCGCCCTCTTCCTCTTCAGGGTCAGAGCTAAATTCCTTTAACCACTTCCTCTCAATCTCAGGGGAATTTGACAGCAGACAAATTTGTAAATTCAACCCACAGCCTAAAACTGGACTGGAAGAATCAAGATTTCAGATTAAACTCAAGGCTGCTTCCAATGCTAGACTTAGATAAAGTATCGTGCCTTCTTAGCAGCTCAAGTGATGTGCAAATGCCCGGTGGTAAATACATGACTCACCAGATGTACAAGTAATCCCCAACTTTAATTCTGCAACTCAAGGGAGCTTTGCCCAAACTTGATGCAAAACAGAAGGAGAAAGGCAAGCTGCTTCCTTCACCTCCACCCAAGGTCTATTATCTGCCTTTGAGAAGGATCAGAGAAGAAAGAGACAGGAAGGCAACAAACCTGCTCAACCAGATCTTCTTTCTCCTGGCCTTCTTCCAATATCACAACAGTCACCAACTGTTCAGGTAATAAAGATGCTGTTGTTGATAGGTTGCTATTTCAACAATATTCATTGCATTTTATTGACCATTGTTTGCACTGCTTGCAAACTGCAGGATATAACATAGATAACAACAAAGATGACTAGAGGGCCAGAGGCTATAATGTATGAAGAACAATTGCAGGAATTGAGTATGCCCAATCTTATGAAAAGAAAGACTAGAAATGACATGATAGCAATATTCCAATATTTGAGGGGTTGTCACAAAGAAGAGAAGGTCAACCAAAGCACATGAAAGCAGAACAAGAAACAATGGATGGAAACTAATCAAGGAGAGAAGCAACCTTCTCTGTTGCGGCCCCGGCCCTCTGGAACCAACTTCCCCTGGAGATCTGTGTCGCCCCCACCCTCTCCGCCTTTCGTAAATTGCTTAAAACATACCTTTGCCGGCAGGCCTGGGGCAGCTAACACCTTGCCCCTAGCCAGTGTATGTTTGTGTGTATGTTTGTGGAATGATTGGTTTTTCTTTTTTTAACTTCTTGGTTTTTATATTTATATATTTATATATATGTATTTTATTGTGATTTCTATCATGTTGTGAGCCGCCCTGAGTTCTCCGGAATAGGGCGGCATAGAAATTAATTAATTAAATAAATAAATAAATAAATAAATAAATAAATAAATAAAATAATAATAATAATAATAATAACAACCTAGAACTAAGGAGAATTTTCCTGATAGTGAGAACAATTAATCAGTGGAATGACTTGCCTCCAGAAGATGTGGGTGTTCCATCACTGGAGGTTTTTAAGAAGAGATTGGACAACCATTTGTTTGAAACGGTACAGGGTCTCCTGCTTGGGTGGGGAGAGGTTGGACTGGAGGACTGCCGCCTTCCCTTCCAATTCTGTTATTCTGTTGTTATCCTGTTATTCTTTCTGATCACGTGTATCCATCTCCATCAAGCCCAAACAAAGTCCGGAATAGTATAGATATCCTGCCATAGGCAGGGGGTTGGACTAGAACAGCGGTTCTCAACCTGTGGGTCGCGACCCCATTTGGGGTCGAACGACCGTTTCACGGGGGTCGCCAAACACCGCAGTCCGCCATTTTTTTCCCATTTCCCCTTGGCCGTCGCGCCGTGCATGCGCGGTTCGGGCTGTCTCGCGCACGGCGCGCATGTGTGGTTTGGCCCACCGCGCATGTGCGGTTTGGCCCATCACGCACGCACCGCGCATGCACGGTTCAGGCCGTCGCGCCGTGCATGCACGGTTCAGGCCATCACGCCGCGCATGGGCGGCGCAGGTCGGGGTAGTGCCGCGCATGGGTGGCGCAAATGGGGTCTCAGCTTGAAAAAGGTTACCGCTGGACTAGAAGACCTAGAAGGCTCCTTCCAACCCTATTATTCTATGCTCTGTGTTCTAACGTGTTAGCTGCCAGTCTTTAACCCCTTCCATCCTCAAAGAAGCCCTGCTCATTTCATAACTGAGGCCACTTGATCATGAGACAACTTCTGCTCGAGACAGGTGGAGGAAGAAAGGCAGTGAATGAACTCAGATCACATTCATACAGAAGGCCTGGTTTGTTTCATCATTTGGCACCACCTGTTTTTGCTCTTTTGCATTAGGCATTAAGCAGTTACAGTCTCGTAGCTGTTTCTGTCTGCCTCCCAAGCACACCAGACAGGAAATATGACAAGATGAGCTAATTCTACTTTATTATAAGGCTATATTCACAGAATCTCGCAAGTCTGAAAGAACGTATCTCCTCCCACCATTTCTCTTTACTGCTGGATAAGCTAAGGTGGATCTTTTCTAAGTTTCTTTCTTTGCCTGTTGTTCAGCTGCAGGCTGTCTCCTTATCTGATCATCCTCTAGGCAGCATTTTTTTAAACTCCCCCTTCCAAGGTCATTTTCACATACCATTAAAGTTTCTATTTACCCCAAATTAACAGCTGCATCAACAGTCTGCTAATCTATTTTTGCAGAATAAGCCATAATTGGCTGTTAACAACTGGCTAAGCTGTAAATCACAGTGCAGAAGTTAGAGTGGGAGCACTTATTGATTTAAAAGCAAAAACAGGACGTTAAAGTCTGTAAATTTAATCTAGTTTTTAGTTAATACCAGTAGGACACAATTCCTGGATATTGCATAGATAAATGCTTGCTATCTGTCCACTATTATCTTCCCCTCCTGCTACATGTTTGAATCTTATGATGTATAGCAGGGGTCTTTAAACGTGGCCCTTTTATGACTTGTGGACTTCAAGTCCCAGAATTCCTTAGCCAGGCATGCTGGTTGAAGAATTCTGGGAGCTGGAAGTCCACAAGTCATAAAAGGGCCAAGTTTGAATACCTCTGATGTGTAGCTTTTTTTCTAGTCATCCACTTGCACTATGTGTCCAAAGTCTGCTAATCAAAAACTCAGTTGTTCTGGACTGACTAGTTTGACTTGCAGTCCATGGTTTGCTTAGTAATTAAAGATTTAACCTAGACAGTAGTCCTCAATTTAAAACCATTTGTAGTTACAACAGACCCCATAGTCACGTAATCAAAATTCAGGCAGTTGACTGACTGACACATATGTACAAGGGTTGCAGCATCCTGTAATTGTCATTCGTGATCTTCCTAGTCAACTTCTGATAAGCAAAGATTATAGGGGAGGCTGGATTCCTTAACAACTGCCTTGTTTAGCAATGGAAAATCTGGTCCCATTTGTGTTTGTAAATCAAGCACTACCTGTATATAATTTGGGCAAGATCCACTGTCTTTCTCATTAATAACAGAAGTTGTGAAGTTTCCTTTTGATAAATACAACATTGCCACTTTTTCTTCCATTTGTTTCTAGCACAAACAAATGGGAAAAAAGTGGAAATATTGTAAATTACAATCAATAGTTTTTTTCTACTTACAGAAAAAAAAGAAAATAAAATACCAGGAAGAATTATGAAACATTTAAAAGTTATTTACCTTATTAATCATTCATGTTTTTGCTTTTTCCAAATATTAGCAGATGTCCTTCACCACGACCTGTTGAAAAATCAATGTAGTCAGAGTTTAAAAAGATAGAAACATGCCAATTGTCAGGGCCTGCAAAACAAAGCCATCATTCTTCCTTACCTATAAATTTAAATGTATTCACAATATATACCTGATATATTGATAATGTTAGATAACATTTGCTATCCATAGACAAGGATTTCTTTTCCTTGCATGGAAAAAGGATTCCACACAATAAAAAATTGCCATGACAAAAGTAGTAGCCTTTTAGGATTGATTTTCCATAGTATGTTGAAGTTCTCAGATCAGCTGCAGAAACACAAATACAAACACTTGTTTTAAATCTGAATATTAAAGTCTTCTCTTTTATTATGTCACAAACCTTCGGTTTAAAAACAGCAATTTACCACTCTATAACTACACCCCTGGTATTCCCTTCACATAATTGCTTCACAGTGAAAAATACAATGTGCAGCTAAACACCTTGGGGGTCAGGCCACCTGAGCAAAACAGAACCTAAAATGTACCAGGCTTTTAACAGTCACATTTTGTTACACATCAAACTAAACTTTGGGCTGTTTGAATAACAGGAATGTTATTTTAGGTCCTGATAACAGTGTTTGGGGCCAAGGTTGACTTTGCTTTTGTGTTGTTGTTAGAGTGCATATTTGCAGGAGCAAATAGGCCAGATAGCAAAAACAGAACAAGATAATTGAGAACGTCTCAGGGGTAGGGCTTTTTACACAAGCTTTCAAAAATTATATTGCAAGCTGCAATTAGAATCACATTAAAGCCGTGCTACTTCAATGATCCAGGTTATTAAAGCAGTGGCTTCTTATTTTAGGGTCTGCTGGAGGCTCCCACAGATCTTCCTCTTTTAATGAAGCATAGAAAGTGGCTGCATTCACACAGGTTCCAAAACATTTCAGATTTCATATGCTGAATGCACAGAACACACTATCCTCCTTCCTCCGTGACAAGTTAATCAATGCAGTAAATAGAGAAACTGTTGCTCTATTAAGCTTACACCCTACAAGAAACCTCATTTTGTAAAATCTGTCCCCAACATATGAGAAATAAAACTTTAGCAAATGCCCCCCCCACTATCTTCAAATTTCACAGCTTTGAAAAAGTTAGGATATTCTTTAGAATCTTTTTCCTTCCCCCCCCCCGTCCTTTCTACTTCTTTAATCTACATTTCTTTCCCACTTTATTAAATGTCTTCGTTCTTCCCGAATGCCCAAATCTGTACTGTTTTAATTCGGCTTCGAAGCGTCAACGAACATTTTAAAAAAAAAAAAGCAAACGGAACGCCGAGCCTCCTTTTGCAAACATTCTTCTCTGCTGCGCCCAATTGCAATCAAAATCTAATACCAACCGATAAAATGTAATAGCAAGCAAAGTGGCGAGCTGGGAACGAAGCATTCAAAACGCTTCCAGCTTCAGAGACCTCTTTTGCAACTCCTGAACTCAGCTCCGTTTCCGAAGCAGGGCTGATCTGCAGCAATTCATGGCTGATCACGTTTACACGACACTCCCTGGATCAGGGGTTCTCAACCTTGGCCACTTTAAGACTTGTGGACTTCAACTCCCAGAATTCCTCAGCCAGCAAAGCTGGCTGAGGAATTCTGGGAGTTGAAGTCCACAAGTCTTAAAGTGGCCAAGGTTGACAGCCCCTGCGCCTGGATAAACACCAACCGAGAAAGCAATAAAAAGTAAAAATTCAAAACCAAAACAGAGGTTCACCTGCGGACTTCCTGCACGCTGAAACCTCCGCGGAAAGACAAAAACCTGCTTCTTTCCTCCTTGCAATTAATCACATTCCAATTTGGGGCGTTCAGAAGAAGCAGCAGCAGCAGCAGCTGGAATACAGTCTGGCAAAGAAAAGCCAGGCTTCAATAGAAGCTGGACTCCGCCCCTAGATCGCACAGCCATTGGCTGCAGCGGGAGGCGTGAGAGGGCGATCAGGGAGCTGAGTGGCCACCGTGGGGCAAAGCCACGCCCCACCCCGCGCCACTGCTCACTCGCGGAGGGCTTACCCAGCTGGCTTCTGCTGCCCCTAGCGGCCGCTCGGAGTTTTTGCAGCCTCGACAGACACTCTTCCCCCAGAACGCGGAGCGCTCCGAATGCAACGGAACCCGCCCGGCAGGCTTCGTAGAACGTGTGAACGGGTTATGTGGGCACGTGCTCGGGCCCCAGGTTCTTTGGGACGGGCGGCACCCCCAGGGAATAAGGCGAACCCGCATGTTCTCCGCGCCCGTACAACCTTAGGAAGACTGGGAGAAAGACGTACCTGGTTGTCGGGCGAGCCTGCCTGCTGAGCAACCGTAGCCGTGTGAATTGCTCGGAGGCGAGGCGAGGCGAGGCGAGGCGAGGCGCTCCTCCCCTCCTATACGGGAAATGACAGCGAGCCCAGCCCCAATCTTGCTTCCCCTCGACATAAACCCTCCCTCGACCCGGGAGCCTTCCAAACACGCCGATTTAGCCAGCGATCCCTTAACAAGCCTGGATGAAGTCACGCCTAACCCCATGCCCAGCCATTCTCCACCCCCCCCAGCTAAACCTCCCCCCCCCAGGACCGCAGCGCCTGCAAACACGGAAAGGTCCACGTGAGCGCAAGTACCCACGTTCTCCAAACCCGCGTGTAGAGCCGTTGTAGATAGAGCCTTTGGGGTTGGAGAAGGGGAAAGCCGGCAGGGAGCAGTCACCATCACCCCGCCCCGCCGGGATACGATACGCCCTTTGCTTATCTCTGCCAGCCTCGCTTTGTCCTCGGATGGCCTCGGGCGGCAGGGCAGCAGCCGGATTCCGACGTTGCACGAGGCAGAGAAGAGAACAGGCAAGCTACCGGTAACTCCCGGGTCGCCCAGGCGTTCTCAGCGCCTTGCAAAAGAGTTGCCTGCTCCTTGCGAATTGGCTGAGCAAGGCTACGTGTTTAAGCGCATGTTGGATGTGGTCGTAAAGACTAATCAGTGACTAAACTCTCTGGCCTTTAAATGTCAGAAGAGAGCATTTGGCTTGGATTTCACCGAAACCCCCAAACCAGAAAATCCATTTTTTGCTTCTTCTTTTTTTTTTTTAAAGTGGAGGGAAGGAAGAAGGATGCTGATGGTAGTGATGGAAAAACCCAGGTTGACGTTTGTCAGGCTTCCTGTTACAAACCTCTCCAAATTAGAGGCTGGGTTTTTTTCAGTTTATAATTTAGCCGCTTGTCTTCTGCACTGTTGTAAATGTCAATGAGTTGGTAATGTTTGGCTCCTCTTCAGGTGTACTTCCCTATTTATATTTAGGGGAAATGCCAAAATGCATCTTAAAAAAACAAACAAAAAACTTGAGCACCAAAGCCCTTTTTAAAAAGATGCTGGATGACACCCTGTGGATACCTTCAGTTATAATCTGTTAGAAAGCTGATGGACTATAAACTTCTGGAAAACCATTTGGTTGGTTTAAAAAGCCCAACTTGTTGTTGTAGCATCTGTAGTGTTTGTTTGTTTATTTATTTATTTGCATAGACTGGTAAAATCATCTTTTCTTGTTACATAAGCTTCAAAAATGAACCAACATAATTTAAATATACCTTTTGGTTTTCCTCCATATCTTTCTATTGTTCGTTATTTTTGTATCAGAGATCAAAAGGATCTCCAAGAGAGGTCAAGCCACTTCTGATTTAAAATCAATCATTGCAAGAGTCCAGTTACTACTGTGAATAATAATAATCACAAAATACAAAAACCCTCCTAAGCGTATGTAAATAGGGTGGACTGAAATACTAGACATCCATTGGGGGGTCCATTTTGCTGTCCAAATTAATGGAGACCTAACCCTAAGTGGATTTGCCCCCCGAATGGATTTTCCCATGGATTTCATCTGGAAACAGAAATAGGGCAGGATCAAAAAATCTGCACCCTCCTAAGCATACCAATGTGCTAGGACAGTGATGGCGAACCTTTTAGAGACCGAGTGCCCAAACTGCAACCCAAAACCCACTTATGCATCGTCGGGTGCTGGGTGGGTGTGGCCCATTGAGTGGACGTGGCTGCGGTGATAACAGCAGACTGGGTGGGACTAAAAAGTTCAATCAATCAATTCCAACTTTGCAAGATCTTTTTTTTTTCCCACGAGAAGTTGAAATTGACTGATTGATTGAACTCTTTTTTTTTTTTTTTGCACACTTCGGCGGAGGCCTAAAGGGAAAAGGTTTTATAAAACCCAGCTGAAGGCCTAGGACTCGGGCTTCGGTGCGTGTGCCCACAGAGAGGGCTCTGAGTGCCGCCTCTGGCACCTGTGCCATAGGTTCGCCACCACTGTGCTAGGCATCCACTCATGATGTCCATTTTCCTGTCCAAATTCATGGAGACCTAACCCTAGCCTAGCCCTAAGTGGATTTGTCCTCCCCTCCATAGGATTTTTCCATGCACATCACAAGGAAACTGTAAATAGAAATAGAACGACTATGGCAAAAGAAAGCGAAAATACTACCAATAGGCACTTTGCAGCCAAAACCATCTGGAGCCCCACTTGAATACTGTCAGCATTGACACAATCACCTCTGTCAACTGCAAAAGCAGCTTTACTTGGAACAACTTACATCTCACAATGATACCTTTAATATTATTAAACAACAACCTTTACCTATCGCAGGTCCTTTAGAAGCGCTTGGTAGGCAGAAATATGTGCCAAATCCAGTCTAAACCTCTGGCTGACTGTGTGGCCATCATAATAATTTAAACTTTGCACTGTCAAATGATTTGGGGAGGGTGATTTTCCAACGAAGGTGAATACTTGAGGAAATGGGGTTCTCGGGGTCCTGTATGAGTCTGAACTGCCTCTCGGGGTCTCTAGAAACTTAGCTGTTTAATGATAGATGACATGTACCGTTTGAAAAGTCTTCGACTAAATCTCTAGCGTTATATTAAAGAAGGAAAACTGTATAAGTCTTGAAGAACCATTGTTAATCAGTGGTGGTTATTTGCTTGGTTAGAGCTCAGTGCAATGTGTAAACTCTTCAAGAAAACGTGGTTAGGCTCATTGCAACTTGCTGTGATGTGTGAATCTAGGTTTACAAAGGTCGGGAATGAATTCGTGGTTCTCAAACTGACACCATCCCCCTCTATTATCCATACTGGTTAGGACCAAATTGGAGTTTTAGCTCAACAGCATTTTTGAAGGATTATGGTTCTCTACCCTTGGCAAACATCTTTGGAAAGGATTGTCTGAAGCAGAAAAATATAGCATGAAGGGCAATGAAGTTCAAGCAAAGCATTGAAGTATTGGCGGCTTTAGTCAAGCACAACTTTCTATTGCCTATTTTAGCCTTTGTGGTTATAAAAGCGCATCTGAGGACAGCTAATACTGATGGCTGTGAAAAATATATTGCCCTTTAACACCCATTAATTTTCAAGTAGAAATATTGAAGGACTTTTCATTCTGGTTTCCTAAATTATCCCAACTATTTTTCTACAGTGGGTGACAGGTAATGTGAACATAACATGGTCTCAGTTCTCCAAAATGCTGGTCCTTCCATAACCCAAGGGACAACTCACGGACAAGCTGAGAGGCTTGGAGACCACTTGCAATTTTCAGTAGTTCAGGAAAAAAAACTGTGGAAGGAAGGAAGGAAGGAAGGAAGGAAGGAAGGAAGGAAGGAAGGAAGGAAGGAAGGAAAGAAGGAAGGCTCATGTTCTTAAAAACCTCTTCTATGGAGGTCTGGAGTGGTATGGATGCTTTTCAAGATATCATGTCAAACTCAGTAGATGTCCTGTAGTTGTCTTGCATTTTTAAAACTTAGGATGAAAATCAGTCTTAAAGTCCGCTGATATTAGAAATTCTCTTTAATGTTCTTCCTTATCCTTTTTCATTCGATCTTTTTATACCTTGAAGGATGCCCGAACAACCCTCCCCTTAAGAGGCTGAGGGGGCCGAAAATTATTCACCATCGGGATCTTTTCGTCGTCCTCTGTTGTAAAAAGGAGACTTCTGAATTTCTCCATCTGTAAACACCCAAGAAACAGCATTACAGCTAGAGACACAGTTGGTAACACGCCAACAAACAAACAATACCAAAGAAAAGTGAGCACTTTCATAATTTCTTTTTTTTTGTTTGTTTCATTCTTGTTCATCCACTAATACTCATAACTAGATTATCCATCCAGTGTTATTTGGGGGTGTTTTTTTGCGACAGATTTGCAAAATTTGATTTCAAACAATTAAAGTATCGTAATAGCCAAACAAACACACACACATGTTAGTACAATGCACAGATAATGTTTTTAAATCTAAAATATAGCAACCAAAAAGAAATTTATATAAGTAGTTAAAGAAGGAAACAGTTTCACGGAAAACACAATATAACACAGCTTGTGGTAATCAGAAAAATAGGCCCTTGTCTGATGCTTAAAATACTTTTTTCCCCCCAAAGATTACATTCAGAAATGATGAGAATACAGCTGGTCTTCAACTTACAACAGTTAATTTAGTAACCGCTCAAAAAAGGGACTTCTACATCCCCATCACTCACCGTCAAGATTTACCTGTTTCTCTGATATTTGGATAGATTCCTTCAGGACTATCCAGGTTACACTTTCATGGAGGGGCGGCGTTGTCAAAGAGCCAATGTAAGTCCAGTACGTTTTGCAGGAAGGAAGCAGAATGCTTGGGTTGAAAGATCTAAACTCAGCCTTCGTTCCCTAGGAGAAGATTCAGCAGGGAAGAGAACGTGTTATCTGACACGGGAGATTTTGATTTTTTTTTTTTTAAAAAAAAAGAAAATTAAGAGAGAACATCACTGGCGAAAGCCATTGCTGTATGTTTGGAAGAGTTAGCAAAAAAGGAAACCAGGCTGGCACCAAGGCATATCTAACCACTGGCTTAAAAGGTACATAAAAGAAAGGTGTACATAACAGACAAAAACCCAATAAGAAATAATGTCAGTATTCATGTCCGTATAATTCAGGAGCAATTTACTTTGAAAACTTACTTTAAATTTGACCATGTAGAAGGCATCCGTCAATCGGTTCATAGAAGCATGTTCTTGTCCCACCTAAAGGTCGAAAAGGCCAGAGAAGGTGCAATTTAAAAGCAGAGGCAATTACAGAGTAAGTTAATGACTGCAGCCAGTTTTTGTCACCCTATCACAAAAAAGAAAAAAATTCAGAGAAGAGCGAGTAAGATGATCAAAGGCCTGGAGACTAAAGCATATGAAGAATGGCTATGGGACTTGGGTTTGGCTAGTGCTAGTCTAAAGAAAAGAAGAAATAGGGGAGACATGATAGCAGTGTTCCAGTATCTGAGGGGCTGCCACAAGGCAGAGGGGGCCAGGTTGTTCACCAGAGCACCAAAAGGAAGGACGAGAAACAATGGTTGGAAACTGATCAAAGAGAGAAGCAACCTGGAATTAAGGAGAAACTTCCTGACAGGAAAATCAACCAGTGGAACAGCTTACTCCCAGAAATCATGGGCGCTCCATCACTGGAGATTTTTAAGAAGAGTCTAGACATTCACCTGTCTGAGATGGAATAGGTTCTCCTGCTTGAGCAGGGGGCTGGACTAGAAGACCTCCAGATTCTATTCTATTCTGTTCTGTTCTGTTCTGTTCTGTTCTGTTCTGTTCTGTTCTGTTCTGTTCTGTTCTATTCCATAATTCTATTCTATTCTATTCTATTCTATTCTATTCTATTCTATTCCATTATTCTATTCTATTCTATTCTATTCTATTCTATTCTATTCTATTCTATTCTATTCTATTCTATTCTATTCTATTCTATAATTCTATTCTATTCTATTCTATTCTATTCTATTCTATTCTATTCTATTCTATTCTATTCTATTCTATAATTCTATTCTATTCTATTCTATGCCACGCCACTCCACTCCACTCCACTCCACTCCACTCCACTCTACTCTACTCTACTCTAATTCTTCTCTCTATGGCTTGTAGACTTCTGCTCTGCTCTTTAAACCATCCAGCTCTTTAGAAACACTTTGAGGTTACAATAAAAGGGAGGGGAGTAATGATCACATCTTCCCTTTTCTTTTCCTTGTTCCTGGAATGGCTTTCTGAGGTGGGGTGTCTAATGCCACTAACTCACTCAGTCATATTCTTCTTGTGCAAAGCCATGTTTTTGGCACTTCTCTCTCTTAACCCAGTTCACCTCCCGATTTTGTTCACATGGGAAAAACAAGGAGAGCGCTTATGTATCCTGCTTTGAGTTGTACCCTAGCGAAATGGTGGAATATCAATCGCAGCACATCGATTATTTGATGAAACAAATAAATAAAATATCCTTGAAGACTTGATTGCCTCCTGGTATACACTTTCAAAATGAAAAGCTGTTCATCTCTGCACAGAGAGAAACTCGTACGGTAGCATTGCAGACACTGTAGCAGAAGAGTTGTGTGAGTTGATGTGGCCAAAACAAAGTTCAAGAGGAGCCTGGCCACTCTCTTTTTCAACTAACAGATTTTATTTAACAGTTACAAACTTTTGTAGCTGCATTATCCCTTTTAGTTAAACCTGTTGGTTGGAAATGTGCTATTACTGGAGTCCTCTGGGCTTTCATATCAGAAGGGCTGGATTTATATAACATATTGAAGAAAACAAACAACTCACATGACACCAGAGGAAAGATGTGATCTCAGATGTTGTACAGCAGAGATGTCCAATCTTGGCAACTTTAAGACCTGTGAATTTCAATTTCCAGAATTGACTGGAATTCCAGAATTGGCTGGCTGGGAATTCTGGGAGTTGAAGTCCATAAGTCTTAAAGTTGCCAGGGTTGGGCACCCTTGCTCTACAGCATGTGCTGCTAAGTGATAAGCATACAACACATACAGGATACTGACATTCTCACCTCTAAGAAAACCCCAATCACGGCTAGGCCATCTGGCGCAGCTGCAGCTTCTCCAAACGTTGTGTATTTCTTGGCATTCCAGTGAACTAAATGGAGCTTGGGAAGAGAATCAGACAACACTGTTATCCCAAACCTAAACAGACAAGGTCTTGTTCTTCCACCACATCAAACAGTGACCTAAATGTATTGCTTTGTTCCAAAAAGGAAGTTAAATTTTTGGGAAGAGCCAATAACTTCGGCAGATAACTATATTTTTGCCAGGTAAGTTTGCCAAAAATGCTAAGGAAACTCCAGCTTTATCAAAGTGTCTAGAGCAATGTTTCTCAGTCTTGACAACTTTAAGAACTGTGGTCTTCAACTCCCAGAATTCCCTAGCCAGTCAATTCTATTCCCCAGCTAGCCAATTCTCAACCATACTAGCTGGGGAATTTTGGAGCCCACGCTTCTTAAAATCTCCAGATTTGAGAAACACTGCTCCAAGTCTAAAGACCCATATACATGAATTAAAAATATGAGCTTAAATCAGTGACTGCCACTAAATCTTTTTGTAGCCACTGGATCCACATAGAGGAAAAATAAAAGAACAACTCCTGAACATAGCAAGATTTGCAGGATATTAACATATAATGGAAAAGGGAGTCCTAATAAAACAGATCCAAAAAGGATTCAGGAAGGAGAGACCTGACAATATAAATGCAGTCTGCTTGTGTGTGGTCTAATATATTAAGTGAATCTATCCACTGTAATTTCCAAACCATAGCTTATGAATTAGCATGTGTGAACCCAGCCAATTGTCAATAAACCACAGTTAAACAAACATAATGTGTCATGTGAAATTTTACTTGTGTGAAGTTAACCTTTTAAATTAACCATTTGCTGTTTTTCATATTCTTGCTAAACAAAGTATGATAAAGAACAAGCCTATAGGTCCATTTTTATATAGAACTATTAAAATAACTTTATTTTTAAGTGATCACATATCTATACCAGACATAAAACTTTGCTTTTAAAAATCGGGAGACCATTCAGCATGTTTTTGGCTAATCTGAGAGGTCTAGAGATGCTCCGTCTTCTTTATGCTTTCTTTTGTGCTCAGCTTTGCTCTCTCAACATTTTTCAAATAACTCACCTCACAAGGAAAAGATTTCCCATTAATGGTATGTTCGGATCCAGAATTCTGGCTTGTCCCCCAATGAAAATGGAATTGTTTCAGCCTATAAGGATTTTCCAAAGGGCCTCCACTGATAGCTGGAACCCAAAAGGAAAGAAGAAATGGATAGATGTTCCATTAGAGTAGCAACAATCATTGTATTCCTTTCTTCCCATCTTCATTGGCCAAAGGCAGAGGACAAAAGGGCAGCTGGTGTAGTGGTTAAGGTGTCAGATTAGAAACTGGGAGACCCTGAGTTCTAATCCCATTTTAGGCACAAAATCAGATGGGTTGACCTTAGGCCAGTTCTTCCCTCTCAACCCTATGAAATAGGCAATGGAAAACCACTTGCAAGATCTTGCAAGGAAAACTACAGGAACTAATCCAGGCAGTCACCAAGAGTAAAAAACAGACTTGAAAGCACATAACAGAAGTGAAAAACTAAAGGGATCACAATAAGAGAGTTTCTGGAAGGGAGGACGCTTTCTAGATTTACCGTTTTATTTACAACACACAGCAGAAACAAAAATAGTCTTTCAAAATGGTAGGTTTTGCTTCCGAAACCTAGACAGAGATCCATGTTGTCAAGTACATTCCTTTCAGGCCTAAGCTCCAAAACTCATTGACTGGCTCACATATCGCATTAAGCCAGTTTGCTTAACCAGGGTTTATTGAGTATATAACAATTGTCTAGTGTCACATCACAGCCATAAATGTTGCAATGCTTTCATACCTTCTTTGGAAGCAAATGTGATAACACCAAAGGTCATCCACAGAAGCCCTGACTTCAAGATGGCCAATTCCAAAGTCCAAAATTATTTTAACAATGCATTGGCTGAAATCCGTGCAAAGTCATTCATTTTAGTCCCTTCAAGGGCACCAAGTCCTAATGCTGTGCTGAGATCTGCAATTTTTCCCTTGCAAAAGAGACTTCGGATGTATTAGCTCATTCTCAAGATGCTTGAGAATCTTTCCAATGGCTACATTTTGTGTATCAGTTCCATCTGAATGGCCTTAAAGATGGAATAAATTTCTGAATGGTTGCTGGCATTCTAATTAACCTCAGAGCCATTAACTGTTTCTTTGGTTCATTTTACAAAGTATGGCTATCCTAGATTATATCTTGTGTAGAAAGCTAGAGGGGGTAAATGGGTGGAGGTTTTAAAAATCAAACTCTGCTCACCTGTTTTGTCGTCAACATCCTTGAAGTCCACCATGACTGAATGCCCATTGTTGGAGATGCCAAGAGATGAATCTGATTCATAGGAAATATTGAGAGGCTTCAAACTGGGATCATAGATAGCTTGCATGGAGAGGATATCAATTGGAGATTGACGGCTGCCTTGGGCAATGGGATAAGACTTATACCATAGAGAAGGTCCTTTGGGGAGCAAGAAAGAACAGCTAAGAATGTCTTTCAAAATCATGGAATTTTTTCCTCTTCTACATTTTTGGAGCCCTATTTATTTAGCAGAGAATTCTTCTGTTGAGGAGGTCACTTTAGCAAAACATTGCAAGTTCAGAAGGAGGATTCTTAGCTTACAAAAGTCACAGCCACAACTCCTGGCATTTCTTGTGAAAAGATTTGGAATTTGGTAGGAGATAGGAGAGATTTATGGATATCAGTGCAGTTTAAAAATCAGATGATGATGATGAACAGCAACTATTTTTAAGGCACAGATGGACTTCTGCTTGTTCAGAGTGCAAACCATAAAGCTGTTAGTGATTGCATCTGATAAAGTTGATAGTGGTATCTTGGGCGAAGAGATAAATCTAACGTGCAATTCATCAAGGTAAAGTGCTCACTTTTAAAACAACTACTAAGTTTACTAGAATCACTCTCTCTTTTTTGCCTTGTTTGGGATGATTTTCAGTATCTCCAACTCAACCAGGAGGGGTATGGTCTAATCTCTTTCTTCTTTATGGGGTTCAAATGCTTCTGCCCAAGACTGCCATCTTGATTAAGAGGAAGAAGTCCTGGGTGAAGATTCACCCAGGAAGTGATAATCAAAGGCTAACTTAGATCTACTGTGAACAAATAAATGCTAGTGAACTGTTATGGGCGGACATGCAATTCATGCCTTGATCTGCTTGGAAGACATTTGTAAGATCTCAAGTCAATAGTGTCACCTAAGAGTCTTGCTAGGGGACAATCTGTATGAAATGCTCAGCTGCTTCCTTACGAAAGTGGCAGTGGTGGAATTCAGCCAATTCACACCACTTCAGCAGAACCAGTAGCTAATTTTTTTTGTTGCCCAGGCCCAGAATGGACTTCCGGAAGAGGCATCCACACAGAGAACCAGTTATTCACATATTTGAATCCCACCACTGGAAAGTTGTCAGCCTTTGAATAGCTCTTCAAAAGAAATTGGATGAGTTAGACAATCTTACGGGACCGTCTGCTGCCCCATGAAACCCAGCGACCGGTTAGGGCCCACAGAGTCGTCCTTCTCCAGGTCCCGTCAGCCAGACAGTGTCGCCTGGCGGGGCCTAGGGGAAGATACTTCTCTGTTGCGGCCCCGGCCCTCTGGAATCAACTCCCCCCGGAGATCCATATCGCCCCCACCCTCCCCGCCTTTCGTAAACTGCTCAAAACACATCTTTGCCGACAGGCCTGGGGCAGTTAACATCTTGCCCCTAGCCAGTGTATGTTTGTGTGCATGTTTGTTGGATGATTGGGTTTTTTTTTGTTTTTTTTTTTTAACTCGGGTTCTTTTATATATGTATTCTATGTTAGATTTCTATTTATGCTGTGAGCCGCCCTGAGTTCCCGGAATAGGGCGGCATAGAAATCCAATAAATACAAATACAAATACAAATCTTTTCCGCTAATAAAGGAGAACATTTGTAGCTCAGAGTTGAAATGAGGGATCTTTGGTGTTTTTTTAGCTTGGTTGTTTGTACATGTGTTGTTACCCAACTAGGTCATAATCAATGCTGATGGTAATTCACCGGTCTGCTCTGATGATGTTGCCTAGTTGGTTAATGAAATGTCTGAGGGGTCCTTGATGTTGCTCTTTGAACCTGTTTTTTTTTTTTTTTTTTGCAGACATTTCATTACCCAAACTAGGGAACATCACCAGGGCTAGATCTTTTCCCCTTATCACACAACTGGCCTGAGATAAGCCACAAAGAACAAGTCCACTTACAGAATTCAGTAGTACTGGCTGAACTCTGTCTTCAACCTTGGGTCAGCATCCTTAATTATCCCTGAAAGCATCATAGTTACTCATCCAGCACCTTTTTGCCATCTCCTGCTCGAAGTAGTTACCTTCTTAAAACTAATGGTAAGTAGTTGCTCCTAAGGGTAAGGCAAGTCACTCCTCTTCCGGGCCAAAGTGCTTTGTGGACCATTTGCTTCCGATTCCTTATTTTGAGAAAAGGTGACCTCTTCCCTAATCAGCATTGAAGCATCCATGTTCCCTCGACTTTTTTACTTTGCATGCAGAATAATGTTTGATCAGCATTGCTTGCAAGCATCTTGTTAATGGGTTTCTATATTTGGAAAAACCAATAGAAAGCACCCCAGCAAAAGGTCTGAGTGGGACTACAGCCTAGGAACATTTTTTTCTTAATAAAAAAAAAAACTTGAACAAAAAGCCCAAATGTCCCCCAGACACAACATTATGAACCGGGAAATATTTTGACCCAACAGTAATGTAAAAGTTGCTTAAAGGTTAACCCTTTCATTCCCTGTTGCTTATTGCCTGATGGGAATGGGTATGGGATGTAGGCATAAAGCCAAGCAGTACAATATAACTATATTGAGTAGAAAGAAGAAAAGATGGGACGCAAAGAGAAGAGAAAAAGTTGTGCAAATCACCTACCATCTTTCTGACCGTATCCCCAGCAGTTATGGCCTGTCATTCTGTGGACTGCTTCCTTCTGCCTGGCTGCCAGATCATTTAATCCAAGCGCATCAGCTTACCTGCCTTTATAAGCGCTCACTTGCAGGACAGTGTTGGGCTCTTAAAGAGACAGCAACAAATTCCTCTCTCAAATCCACCTTGCCTGTCCCAGGAAAAGATAAAACTACTGCATTTTTCCTTCATGTGCAGATTACCGATTGTAATTCTTCAGGTTAAGATGCCCATCAACAAGGAGAGCATGAGACATGAGAGACTTTGGTGTGTGGACATTTCAGCTCTGAAGAAGTCTTACGGTTGGCTGATTATCCTAAGGTGATTAATAGTTCTGCTGAATTTAAAGCCAGTTGGAGAGCAGAAGCAAGGATCTTTTTCATTGTTCAAAACACAGTTGGGATTCAAAATATATTGTTCAAAACACTCTGGGATCAGAATGTGGATTTCTGATTGATTTGTGCTTATGGAATGAAGGGTTGATGGATAGTACATATGAATTAGCATGAGAAACAATTTTTTGAATTTGTTAGACCTAAGCCAATGTTTTGTACCATTTGAAAGATTTATTTATTTACACATTTATTATAGACTTTATGATACTACAGACTGCCATAAAGTAAATAAATCAAGTTCTTATAGACTGAAACTTTCTGAACCACGGTCCATTTATAATTTCACCTGGAATTATGATATAATAAAAGCAGCTGTTTTAAGTATCAAAAGACTCCGGTTAACAGGCCAGTATAAATCAACAGTGCGATTGTTTTGGTTTTGCTTTAATGTGTAAGCCAGCCACTAATAGTAGAGTTTCCCATGCACGATAAATAGACTTGATGGGTCAGCATTACATGTACATCAAGCCAATTGCATCTTAATCAAAGTATGGATTAAATGCAAAATGCAAATGTAGATTATACATTGTTTTTTTTTGAACCTTCTGAATGGATGTTACATTTTTCAGGACATCTGTAAACTTTTCTGACTTAAAACATCACCTAAAAACAAAGGTGCTGGTCATCTGAAGCCTGCAAAAGTTTGTTTGTATGTGTGTTTGTATGTGTTGTGAGTGTGCGTTTTCACATGCACACACATTTTATGAACGAAATCTCATCACTACTCCATTCAAGGACAAATTAATCTCCACAGCACAGGCATAACACTGTCCTTGAACAAGAGCAATAATATGAATTTAGTTCCTGCTATGTTGTTATCGCTTAGTGAAGAGTAAGGCGTCATAAAACAATTTTTCACTGGATTCGATAATGAGAAACACCATTTCAACAGCCCATTTTGAAATATATGTGTGGGAACAGTGGTCTGGTTTGTGAAGCAATTTATGTTGTAGTCCAGAGATGCACAATCTGAGCCTGCTTTGGCATTGCCACCACTGAGCTCTTAATACTGTTTTTAATGGGACACAAATGATCAAAGAGGTGATCAAAGAGCATCTTATTAACTTTAACATTACTAGCAATTATTAATATGCAGCTACCCCATTTTTTAAAGTGCAGATGATAGGTTTTACACACCACTTGACCTCCGGCCTATGAAGTTACCCAATCTCTGCTTGTTGTGGTTGATTCAATAAACTATGATTAACATACAGATTAAGAGTTACATAGGCTCATTGCTTTCAACAGAAGTGCAATAGAAGAATTTGACCATGCAGTGATAAAAATGCTCTGCTTGAGAATCTATTCACATTTTTGAAATAATTTTCCGTCTCTTTCTTTAAGTTACTCTGAAATTCATGATACTGTCTGAGCTACTGTAGGAATATTCATTCATGTTGCTTTCTAAAGAATGTTGTATGAGCTGCTTCTTTATTATATACCTGAAATTATAGACAAATGTCACCCCCCAAATAAATGCTTTATTTAATTGATGTTTATACTGCTTTCTCTATCATGAATGGTATTTTAAGGTAGAGAATATAATATTTTAAAATTTATAGTTATAAAAAATAGACATAATTACAAAGTAATTACAAATATAATTATAAACTATAATTATAATTATAAACAATTTCATTTAATTCCACAGCAATCCTGGAATTAACATCTCAAAATAGCATGCACAGCATACACTTACGGTTGGGTTTGCCAATAAGTCATGGTTTGTTTCAACCATGATGTGGTTTGGTTCATCCAACATACTAAACCAAACCCAACAAAAATGCACAGTGGACCTTTGTGTGATACAGGAACCAGGTCAATTTCAGTTTGTTATAATGTTATCTGTATTTTATTTTTCTTTCAGATGACATTTTAAGAGTCGTGAGTTTTTGTTTATGCTGTACTATATCCTATACGTGTCTTGATGTCCACTAATTTACCTGATCAAAAGTCTACTTGGACAGGAACATTTGGTTTATAATATTAACCAAACTGATTTGCTTTGGACAGCATCGGTCTCTCCCCTTGCTTGTTAAATGCATTTGGACCCACCTTTCTTTATCAGCAACAAAGTTTGGATATATATTGTCTCCGCGTATTCACCTATTCCAGAGTAGCTCTGTTTTAGCAAGATGGCAGCTTGGAAGCACACCTTCTCAGGAGCCATTCCAGTCCTTTGGAATCATTTCCCACCTTGGGGATCCCTACCTTTTTAGTCTTCTGGGAATCATAAAGATTTGGATCTTCCATTAAGCTTTAGACTAGGATGGGGATTGATCTGGGAGACTGCCTGAAGATCTGGTGCTGGTGGAAAGCATGGTTTTGTTTTTGGCTCTGTTTTCATTCATTGTTGTGAGCCTTCTAGGATCCTTACTTTGAGATCAATGGCCGTGTATGGTTTGCAAATAAACAAATAAAACAAGAATGGCTAAACAGGCAAGGCCACCACCCGACTAGATGTTCTGCAGCATCAAATCCAGTTGGGAAAGGCTGATATTCAGAGCATGAATCATAAACTTCTGATTAATCTGACCAGGGGAAATTATCGTGAACAATGTGTTCCTTTTGATTTCATTCAGCAGAGTGCCAAATATTTAAATCTGCACAAAGGGGAAGAATGAACATAGCATGAAGAATGCATGAAGGCAGAAGAAAAGGGGTATCAGATAAGAGAGCTGAGAAAGAGGAAATGAGTCCTTGCTATCATTTTTTTTCTCTATTATAAAATGTTACCACCCTCATCTCGTACTTTTTTCTTCTTCTGTTCAATCGTGTCCAATTCTTCAAGACTGTCAGCACAAATTCCTGCAGGTTTTTTTCTGGCAGTTTTTTCAGAAGTGGCTTGCCATTGGCTCCTTCCTGGGAGAATGCGACCAATGCAAGGTCACCCAGCTGGCTTTGTGCCTTAGGCAGAACTAGAACTCCTGGTTTCTGATTTCTTGATTTGATTTCTTCTACATCAAATTGGTTCTCCCTGCCTATTTATCTAGGAATAAATCCAGCGAACTTCATGGGGCATGCCTCTGTGAAGATATACTAGGGTTAGCATGGAAATCACTTCTATCTATATACAGTACTACTAAAACTCTCATTGTCTTTATCTGTTTGTACCCTCAAGTTAGCCCGAACGGTGCATTATATCACAATTTTTGAATTAAAGAGACCTAAAGTCCACTATCTCAAATAATGCATAAAAAAATCCAGAACCCATTACTCTGCAGAACTGAAATGTTCACAATATTCAAACCAGTTTTATTTGCAAAATTGTGGCCATTGCAATGTCCCCATAGTCATCTCATTGTGGATTTCCAATGCCATTTTCCCACAAATAAAGTCAACGGAGAAGCCAGCGGGAAGTGGCATAGGGTTACCTGCCTGAGCAGGGGATTGGACTTGATGACCTCCAAGGTCCCTTCCAACTTTATTATTATTATAAGTCAGAAGTCACTGCTGCTCCCACTGCTATTTTGCCCACTCATGGTTATTCTGTTTATCTGTTCACGGTAGAAAACACTGACTTATTATCGAAGTCCGTTGCTGCAACTATAATTTTTTCTCAGAAGCTTTTCTTCAATGATAAACCCAATCTACTTGAAGTTAATTATGTGTATTTACATCTCCGTCCAGTGTTGTACCACGTGCCTTCTCTCACCCAACTCAAACTAAGTAATAGCTAAAGAGGAGGAACTTAACATTTACTCAAGACACGAAGGTGCTCTCCAGCAGAGTTTACATACTACCCTGCCCCAATTGCAAGGTGTCTGCCACTGGCTGCCCTCTTCTGATCTCGGGTTCCGTTTTCCCCATTCAGCCTGGCTCTCTGCCTCTCGAACCTAAACAGGTTTAGCTTCTCAACATCCTTTCCCGCAGCGCCGAATGGATCTTAAGATGCTAAGCCGGCTTAGGACCGCGCCAGGAGGAGCAGACACCCACCCCGGCTGAGTCGCAATTCTGCATCCGCACTGCGACCTTCCTCCTACAGGGCTGCCCCCAGGAGCATCGGGGCGGGGGTGAATTACGATTATTTCTTCCGACCGGCGGTTCTGCCTTGACCCGCTTTTTGCATTTCAAAGCGCATCTCTCCGGCTCCCTCCGCATCCCGCGGGGAATGAGCAGGCAACGCGCGGGGTTCTGCGCAGGCGCAGAAGCCGCGCTCTCGGTCGCCCTCTCCGGCGGCGCGGGGAAGCGCAGGAGGCCCAGCGGCGACATGGCGTCCGGGCGAGCGGCGGGCCGGCTCAGCCTGAAGGAGCAGCGCTACGACCGGCAGCTCAGGCGAGCAGGAGCCGGCGGGGTCCGGCTGGCAGCCGTGGGGCGGAGGAGGAGGAGGGCAGAGGGTCAGACTGCCCGTTGGGGTGCCCGGGCTTTGGCAGCCTCCGCGGCTGCTTTTGGCTCCGCTTCTCTCGGGCAAATCCCTTCGCCTCCCCTTCCTCTTCCTCCTCCTCCTCCTCCTCTTCTTCCCCCCTTCTTCCTCCCCGCTTCCTCCCTTCCTCTTCCTCTTCCTCCCCCTCCTCTCCTTCCCCCTTCTTCCTCCCCTCTTCCTCCCTTCCTCTTCCTCTTCTTCTTCCCCCTTCTTCCTCCCCCTCTTCTTCCTCCCCTCTTCCTCCCCTCTTCCTCCCTTCCTCTTCCTCTTCTTCTTCCCCTTCTTCTTCCTCCTCCTCTTCCTCCCCCTCCTCCTCTTCCTCCCCTCCTCCTCTTCCTCCTCTTCTTCCCCCTTCTTCCTCCTCTTCCTCCCCCTCCTCCCCTTCCTCCCCCTCCTCGTCTTCCCCCTTCTTCTTCCTCCTCCTTTTCCTCCCCTCCTTGTCTTCCTCTTCTTCCTCCTCTTCTTCCTCCTCCTTTTCCTCCCCCTCCTTGTCTTCCTCTTCTTCCTCCTGTTCTTCCTCCTCTTCTTCCCCCTTCTTCCTCCTCCTCTTCCTCCCCCTCTTCCTCCCCCTCCTCGTCTTCCTCTTCCTCCTCCTCTTCTCTTCTTCCCCCTTCTTCCTCCCTTTCTTCCTCCTCTTCCACCACCTCCTCCTTCTTCCCCCTCCTCTTCCTCTTCTTCCTCCTCTTCTTCCCCCTTCTTCCTCCTCTTCCTCCACCATCTCCTCCTCCTCCCTCCGTCTTCCTCCCCCTCCTCTTCCTCCTCCTCCTCTTCCTCTTCTTCCATTCTTCCTCCCCCTCTTCCTCCTCCTCTGGCTCCTGTTTGCCTGGATCCACTGGATGGAGGATGGCCATTCATTGGCCTGTTTCTTCTTCTCTTGGTTTCTTATTTCCGGATTCCTTGTTTGTTTATTTGTTTATCCTTCATTCCAGAGATAAGAATCAGTGTGCATATTTTATATTTGCATATCGTTGTATGTGCATCTTCTATCCATGCATGTATATTCACATGTTACGTGTAGGTCTTATATGTCTGTGCATATCTGCAGGTGTCTAGGTGTGGTACATAAAATATTCCCATATAGGAACGTTACATACGTAGAGTATTATATACACACACAAACATGCTGTGTGCATAATAAATATATTTCCATTTCAAATATGTTTTGTTCATTTCACATACACAATATTTATCTGTGTGTCTCTCCGTCTGTCCATCCATCCACCCATCCATCCATCCATCTATAAATATGTAAATAATTTCATTTATTAAATGAAATAATGCAGTGTTATATTTGTTATGGTTTTGGTTCATTTATTTTATGCTTCTGTTTTACTGTTTATATACTGTCTTTCGATACATTTTTTTCTCTTATGTTTTAAAGTCAGAAATGTTTGTCCAGTGAAGTAGCTTTATTAACCATATTTTAAAGCAACCATTGGTGATATGTCAGTTTCCTATAGCCTTCTCTCTAGTTCAGGGGTTCTCAACCTTGGCAACTTTAAGACTTGTGGACTTCAACTCCCAGAATTCCTCAGCCAGCTTTGCTGGCTGAGGAATTCTGGTAGTTGAAGTCCACAAGTCTTAAAGTTGCCAAGGTTGAGAACCCCTGCTCTAGTTGTTGGTCTTGAAAGTCATATTTCTTGATGTTGCAGGTTATGGGGTGATCATGGACAAGAGGCTTTAGAATCTGCTCACATTTGTGTGATAACTGCAACAGCAACCGGAACAGAAGTCCTCAAAAACCTAGTTCTACCAGGTACAGGTGACATTTAAAAGTTGTAATGGGTCCCCAGTAAAGTTGTGGTTTGATGTGATCACTGATTTGGTTTCTTTAAGGTATTGGATCCTTTACAATCATAGATGGAAATCCAGTCACCGGGGAAGACGTTGGAAACAGGTAATATGCTTTCTCCAAATATTTGGTAATATTTGTCTCTTACGGTATAAGCTATAGAAACACACAAAAGCATAGTTGTTTTTTCAATAAATAAAGTACTTGCAAACTTGAAGCTCCACTTTAATATATGAATAACAACCATTAATGTTGACTTTTCCTAATTCTTTCACTGCATTCAAATGAATATTTGTATAAAATCAACAGTACATTTGTTTCTGTAGCTATTTTTGTTTTGAGATTATTGTAGCCAATTATGCCAAGAATTTTATTTATTTTTAATTATATTTGTTCAATGGGATTTTTTTTTTAGTCCCATTTGCAATGGTAGACGGGAGATTTTTTTAAAAATCCTGGTTACTCCATGAACTACAGTTAGATTAAGTGCCATTTTTAATACTTCCACATTGTTTAACTGGAGAGAGCACGGATAGATTCATAGTGTTCTCTGTTTTATTTTCAGTGTTTTAAGGTTGGTAATTTCAGGCCAGTTTCAAATTTGGTGGGAATATGGAACAAAAATGTGTGAAATACTTTCTTGTGCTATAATTATAGTTTGCTTTGATATGCAACCCTTATTGCTTACCAATTTTGATCATTTCAGTATATACCTGTGTTGAACCTTTGTCAATATTCACATGCCATTGTTCACCTCATTCCTTGAGACCATTTTTTATAGCATGGTAAAATCAACTGAGATGTTAAGTTGTACATCTTTAAATGACAGAGATTTGTATAGACTCACCCTGAAATGGTCTGATTAGAATTATTGGTTTTATTGATGTGAATCTACAGATCGGAAAGCATACTCAAATGTATTCGTTTCAAGCAAGTCTTTAAAATGTTGCAAGATCTAAATGTGTTAGAGAGGCTTTCTATTGTTTTATTTTCAAAAATTGTGATTATAATAAAATGCTAAAGGATAATTTCTTCTTTTTTAGCTTCTTCCTGCAAAGAAGCAGTATTGATCAAGTAAGGAAATCCTAATTTTGTTTATTTATGTGAGTGATTATGTAATGCATAGAATCCATTCAGTTAAATGATTTTTCTTTTCCCCTTCATAGTAAACATACACATACACAGATCTTGTGTGATTAATAGGGCAATTGTATACATATCTATAAAAAGGTGATCCCCTTGTGAGAACTTATTCATAAGTAAATATATGTTGCAGTCTAAACTTATATACTTGTGTGCCCCATCTTTAATACAAATAAGTAGATTTCTTAGGTAGAAGCGCATGTAATCCTTTACAAATGATTAGTTCTGATTAGTTAATTCACTTAGAAGATCTAGTCATGTGCACTTGCAAACAAGAGTGTTCTTCTGAACAAAACTTAAAACGATTTTTTGTTCCCTGTTGTGTGACTTTGTATGCCCTTCTTATCCATTGCTGGACATTTTCTGGTATGTCCTAAATTATACATGTCTGTGTTTTTAAAAGGAATGCCTCAGGACTTTCCCTAATATTTTCCCATTAATATTTATTAAAGCATCTTTATTCATACCTCTCTGAATGTCATAATCTGTCTAAAATTACATCTCTCCAAAAATCCTTAGTTTGGAATTTGTAATATGCAATACAATTTTGTGCCCCATTTGTTGAAAGGCAAGGGTGTTTTTTTTTTTTTAAAAATTACATTCTCACCTTTTAGGATAAAATTATAAATCTGTTTATGGCAGTCATAGAAATATAACTCATCTGCTTATTATTTTTAAACAGAATCGAGCACAGTGTGCCACAGAACTGCTGCAAGAGTTGAATAATGATGTCTGTGGAAATTTTGTGGAAGAGGTTTGCATTAAACATTTTTACAATAGTTACACACGTGCTAACACGTCACAAAAGCATGTCAGCTATTACTACCATAATATAACATCAGATCTTGCTCTTGTGTAGGCTCAAAGCAAAATAGTATCTTTTTTCTCGCTTCAAGCAACATTCTTTTAAAGATGTGTATGATTTCGTATCCTAAGCAACATTAATTCATTCCTACAGTGGTTACCATATTGATACAAATCCATCATATTGATTCTAATGTATTTAATAATAACCAAGCTAGAATAGTTTCGCTCAAGGACACTTTTGTCTGATCAATGTCAGTGAGGTATGCCAAGTGTCCGGGTTGATGGACAGAACTGAACTGAAAACATTTGAGTTTAGATTATTGTGCCGATTAAAAATAGACTTGCAGTTCATGAAGAACTGCACTGAGCTAGGAAATGAAGTTTTAATTCTGGATCTTTCTATATTTATTGCTTTATGCTGCAATACAGACGAGTGTTTTCTATGTTTTTTTTGAAGAACCCAGATAAACTTCTAGACAACGATCCTTCTTTTTTTTGTCGGTTTAATGTAGTGATTGCAACTCAACTCCCAGAAAGGTAAGCTGGAATGAAATTGATGTTATTATCTTTATTTATATATATGTGTGTGTGTGTTTTATTTTACATTTGTTTTGCAAAAATGGAAATTATATATTTTTATTTTGAGCATATAATTTCCATAGCTGGTTATTTTGCTTTATCCTTTACTTGCTACATCTCTTCCTTAATTCAAACACGGTTTATTAATTAAGCCCCAGTGTCTGAGTTCGCCTATTACACTAACTCAAAGAAATAATATTTGATTTAATGTGATGTGTGGTCTCATTGTCCATCCATGTCTTGTCATTCCCATGTACCATTGGCTTTAAAATTGTGTGAGTGTGGATCAGACCGGCTTTTTTTTGATCTTCATAATACGTGAAGGTCAAAAATCAAAGTTCTATCAAAAAAACCCTGGGAATTTTGCATGTATTTGCTTGCACACAAGTACAGATATAACATGCCTTCTTTCAAAGAGTTGTTATTTTATATGTAATATAAAATTATAAATTGTTTAAATAAATTAAAAAATACTAGAAGGTTGCAAGCTGAATGGTCTGTTATAAGAAATTGTTGCTTGTTCAAGATCTTGAAATATGAAGAACTATCTATAGATGCTTATATATAGAATAAATATTTGCAGCTAGATTCTAATGTGCATTTTCTGTCCATTGTTCACTGTTCATTTGCCTTATATCTTCTCTTTTTCAGTACACTGCTTAGGCTAGCTGATGTCCTGTGGAATTACAACATCCCCCTGTTAATTTGTAGGACTTATGGAGTAATAGGCTATATGAGAATTGTTATTAAAGAACATCCCGGTAAGGTATTTAATAATTTAAAAATATTCCATTGTTAAAGACTATCCAAATAAACTATTTAGTGATTAAAAATTACCCTGAATATAGAGCCATTTATTAAAATGGCAAGTAGCAAAGTTTCAATGTTTTTTTCCTGTATTTTTCATCTCAGATGGCTCATCCTTAATGAAAAGATGCCTACTGAAATAGTTTTTTTTTAAAATAAAGAATAGATTAGGTACTTCTTTAAATCACCCTCGTAACTTGTAAAATAGGAAATATAATCCATTCTAAATTATAATTTATCATTTGAAATCTGATTTGAAATACTTGTAGTATGCTGTTTTTCCTAAGATTTTACATTGTATGTTATCACCTCTGGATGCAATGTTAGTCGGGAAAGGTCACATCCTTTACAGATTTATGTATAATCATTGAATTGTGTTTATTTAAAATATTTTAAGTCTATCCTTTTAAGCAAGAGCCCTTCAAGGGCAGCTTACATAGTAACACCTCTTATAACAATGGGAGCCAAATTGCAAGGAATCCACAAACTTTAGCAATAATGTTATCTTCAGCTATGGCTTTAAAACTGAAACATTGCTGAATCTTTTGATAGTTATAGAATCTCATCCTGATAACGCCTTGGATGATTTGAGACTGGACAATCCATTTCCAGAGCTGAGAGAACACATTCAGTCTTACGATTTAGAACATATGGAGAAAAAGGTTGGTACAGACTTGGCCATCTCATTGGCGTGTGTATACAAGCATTTGAGATGGTTCTTGAATTTGTTCTAGAACTGCATTATATGCTACATATACTACATATAAAGGGTGTCTATGAAAAGCCTCAATCATCCAGGTCATGATTATCCGAAAGGCGCTTTTCCAAATGGCAACTGAACTTTATTGGGCTTTTTTTTCCTTGAAAATGTTTCACTTCTCATCCATGAAGCTTCAGTTCAGAACTGAAGAAGCTTCTTAGCTAAGAAAAGAAACATTTTCAAGGAAAGAACCAAGAAAATCCAGTTGGATTTTGGAAAAGCACCTTTGGAACATATAAAGGGCATTCTTTTCAGAGACAAAAATGGGGCTTGATTTAGGTCAGTGGATTCACCTGTAATATGTCAAATCTGATTGTTGTTATGGTGACTGGCTCATTGAAATTCCAGGATGAAGTCTGTTCGTTCTAGAACAGTGGTTCTCAACCTTTCTGAGGTTGAGACCCCACTTGCCCCGCCCATGCACGCTGTGACTCTGACCCGGGGGTGCGCGCGTGCGTGCGCGCGCAAAAAAAATTTTTTAAATTTTTTTTTTAAAAAATAAAATAAAAAAATGGCGGCCGCGACGGGCGGATCTGCGCATGCGTGGATTGGCCCATCGCACACGCCACGCATGCGTGAATCCGCCCGTCGCGGGCCGCCATTTTGTGTTTTTTTTTAATTTTTTTTTAAAATTTTTTTTAAAAAAAACAAAAAAACAAAATGGTGGCTGCGATGGGCAGATCTGCGCATGCGCAGATCAGCCCGTCGCACGCGCCATGCATGCGCACATCTGCCAGTTGCGGGCCGCCATTTTGTTTTTTTTTATTTTTTATTTAAAATTTTTTTTAAAAAAATAAAAAAAACCAAAATGGCGGCCGCGACGGGCGGGTCTGCGCCTACACAGATCGGCCCGTCGCACACGCCGCGCATGCGTGGATCCGCCCGTTGCGGTCCGCCATTTTGTTTTTATTTTATTTTATTTTTTTTAATTTTTTTAAATTTTTTTTAAAAAATTTTTCCAGCGCGACGGGTGGATCTGAGTGTGCGCGGCGCGCGCGCGCCAAAAAAAATAAAAAAAATTTTAAAATTTTTTAAAAAAAATTAAAAAAAATAAAAATAAAAAAACAAAATGGCGGCCGGCGGTGCCCACCGACCCCCGCAAAATGGTGTCGCGACCCCAAATGGGGTCGCGACCCCAAGGTTGAGAACCACTGTTCTAGAAAAAGAACAAAGCCAAGCATGCTTTTTGAACAAGCTCCATTATTACAGACTTGCCTTCTCCACATGCTTTCAGCATAATTTCAAAGTAGGGCAGCCAGACATGGAGCTTATATAATTCAAAGGTATCTAAAATGCTTTGCATTTCTTTAAAGTGCGTGGCTCTGTTTGGCTCTGTTGAGATTTCCAACACAGAATTGTGAATCTGGGTTTTCAAAATCAAATGGAAACTTTTAGAACTGAGGAAACTGTTTACATTCTGTAGATCTATCACACAAAGTGAAAAGGGTTATTCCCCAACTATTTTGTAACAACTGTTATCGAAGGCAACTCTATTTGCTTATCTGTTTTCATTGCGTTATGAATTGAGTTTGTACAGCAACACTACTTCTCAACAGCCCTGCTTTCCAAAACTTTAGAATTGCACTATTTTCCTTGGTTTCTTCTTTATTTCGCTATACTTGCTTTAATTTTGCATTTGCAGGAACACAGCCATATTCCATGGATTGTGATTGTATCCCAGTATCTAGAAAAATGGTGTAATGAGGTATGTAGATACCATGGAGGTGGTAGTCTAACATACGTTATCCATGCTTTCTGCTGCAGATCCAGGGAGATAATGCCTTCCTCCAGAGAGGCTTATGTGCTTTTATATGCCGCAGTCTTGATCACAGGCTGTCTGCATGCTGCTGAAGTCACAGGGTTGAATCAGGCAACTATAGGTGAGATTGAATTATAGCTAGACCTCAAGCCAACTGAATGCCATTCAGAGGAATTTTTGGAAGTCCTTGAGTTGGGCGTGTTGTGGCTAAGTGAAGCTGCACAGACTTCAGTAAACCCTTCTTGTTCCCCATTCTCTTCTTCCCATCTAACTGGTGCACAGAAAACTACAGGATCTGCATGGTAGCACTGCATAGAAAAGGAGGTTTGTGTTCACTTCCAGTAATGTCATTTCAGCTGTAGCCTATTCTCTGCACCATGTAAATATTCGTCCATATGCTTAGATTAGTGTGGGTGGATTGTGCCCATGTGTACATCATGTTTAAGTATTTATTAAATTTGTACACTGTCCATTTCCCCATCAAGCGACTCTAGGCACCTTAAGAGTATTATAAAAGCAGCAGAGACAAAGTTAGATACATTAAAACATTGAGCCTTGAAATCCAAACATTATCAATTAATTAAATAAAGGTTCCATGGGTAAATGAGTTGGAGGTGGAATCTAATCTATCATCTATCTCAAAAATGGGACACCCCCATTTCAGCCCCAGGCCAGTTGGCAGAGCCAAGGTTTTAGGTTCTTACAGAAGGCCAGAAGTGGGGTGGGAGCAGATCACATTTCTAGTGGCATGATGTTCCAAAGAATGCCTATCTTTTAATGTAAGATCCTGCTGCTAAGCTTGTTATTAGGTTTCAGTGCTCTGTTTAAACTAGCCACATGGTATATGAGAGAGAACATATCTGTTCATATCTATATCTGTTCATATCTATGTCTATATATCTATACATTCATTCATTCATCATATATTTATGCAAATGGAAATTTAAAAAAAACCTGATGTACACTGAGTCATGTTTAGTGTAGAATGGGCCTTAAATTAGTCATAGTTTGTTCCACTGATAACAGCTATGTATATAAAATTGATTAAACCTTGGCTGTAACTCACTGGTGTATCCTGACTTAAACATTTGGACTTAAATATGAACAAGTAACATTTTGATGCACTTCAGTTTATCTATTCTTGCTTGAGCCCCATCTTCCAGCAGGTGCAGCTATTTCTTAATTTGGTTAGCATTATATGCAAAACGGAAATTCTGACTTGATTCCTAATAGAATAGAATTTTAAGACACACTTGTTCTTGTGACAAAACTGAGCCAGATTCATGCATAGTTTGTTATTGAACTAATTTTTATCTGCCTTAATATATCATTTAATAAAATTCAAACCTGTGATATTTCTGTTTAGAATAATGGTCAGATACCTAAGAATTACAAAGAAAAGGAAGCCTTCCGTGAGATGATTAGGCAAGGTAAGAGTTTTTGGCAACCCCTGTCTCTCTGTTGTAATGTTACGTTTTGGTGGCCTTTCTTTAAAGACACATGTAAATATGCGTCCTTGGCATGCAGTATTTATCAGAAGCTCACTAACTCATATAAAAAAAAACCCTCACCTATTAATATGAATTCAAAAGATAAAGGATGTCTGTTTATCGTCTATTTTCTGGTTAACAAAATCTTGTTCAGTCAGTTCTTCATTGCTTTCTAGGAATTTTAAAGAATGAGAAGGGAATCCTGGAAGATGAGGAAAACTTTGAAGAAGCCATTAAAAATGTCAACACCGCTGTAATTGCTACTAAGGTAAAGGAAGGTTGCCACCTTCTAACGCAGCGGTTCTCAACCTTTTTCAGGCTGCGACCCCGACCTGCGCCGCGCATGCGTGGTGCGCGCATGACGGCCTGCATCGTGCATGTGCGGTGCTGCCCCCTGCGCCAGCCAAGGGGAAAAGGGGGGAAAAATGGCGGACTGCATTGTTTGGCGACCCCCGTGAAATGGTCGTTCGACCCCAAATGGGGTCGCGACCCACAGGTTGAGAACCGCTGTTCTAATGGAACTTTTAATTGCACAATGACTGCATTCCTAATGGGGAAAAAAAACCCCAACATGGAAACAAATATTTTCTTGAATTTGCCTTTTAGGTACCAAGTGGTATTGAAGACATTTTCAGTGATGACCATTGTATCAATCTCTCACAGCAGGTAGTAAATACAAATCAACTGAATATGCTGACTCTCTGAATATAAGAACTTGATCAATCAGTTTGGGTTTTGACTTGTTTGGTTCTTCTTTGTCCTTAAGACGCCATCTTTTTGGATCCTGGCTCGAGCCGTAAAAGAATTTGTGAGCAAAGAAGGTCAAGGGAATTTACCTGTCAGAGGCACAATCCCAGATATGATTGCAGATTCGAGTAAATTTATCAACTTGCAAAATATGTAAGTATTTTTCTACAGTGGTTTAGTGTCATATTCGTATCAAGCTCCTTCAAAACCGATGTTTTCTGCAAAGATTTTCATTGTGGCTTTATCAGCTCCCTATTTTGGGGTGGCTTTAACTTTGGTACAACGGTGCTCTCAAGCTGATGACAAAGTTTTGCAACCTGCTAGCTCTAAAAATGTCAAAGACCGCTTTTAATTCATAGTAAAAATAATAACTCATTATCATATTGGAAAAAGCTTTCGGCTTCTCTTCTTGTAGGTTTAAGGCATGCATCTGGCGGAGGCCATACATAGAAGTGATAATTTGTAGTTGGTTGGTTCCAGATTTATATTCAGTAGATGCCAGATACAAAGGATGAGGACTATACCATAAGTTGCAGTTCAAAAAATTTATTGGTCAAGTAATAAATACATGAGGATCCAGTCAACTAAAGTTCAGTACTAAATTGGCGCCAGATAAGAGTCAACAGAATTCAAGCGGGTTGGACTTAAACCGTTTCTGGCAACAAAATGATTCTAAGCCAGTGTTTCTCAACCTTGACAATTTTAAGGCATGTGGACTTCAACTCCCAGAATTCCTCAGCAAAGCTGGCTGAGGAATTCTGTGAGTTGAAGTCCACATGCCTTAAAATTGTCAAGGTTGAGAAACACTGTTCTAAGCTGATGACATGTTTAACTCTGCCTCCTCTTCTTTTACAGTAGACTTCCACTGCTACTGAAAAAGAAGTCAGGGATATGATGTTTTTAATTCCTCTACATACATGCCATGACTCTTAGAGATTTGGGGGTCCTTCCAAAACATCAAGAGAAAACATACTGCGGGTTTGATGGGACTAAAAATAATTTCCTCATTTCCTTTTTGGGTAACTCCATTTTACTCATTTGGGGAAAGGACAAGACTTATTTTATCCACTTCCAATTTCCCGTTCCAAGAATTCATATTCTTGGTTGGAGAATTCCAAGCTGAATATAAAATATTGATAATTCTTACCATTTTGCACGCTCCCAAATAAATAACTCATCATAAAGACAGTATAATTGGCTTTGCATTCATCATCTGTTACTACTAATTAAAGTGTGGATATTCAGGTAGATGAAGCCTATTGATTTTTGGGTTAGATTTGCTGAAGTTCATTTTTAGGAGGTTTTTTTTTTTTAAAGATACCGTGATAAAGCCAAGAAAGATGCCGATGCTGTGTCTAATTACGCTACAAAACTGTTGCAGTCAGTTGGCAAGGTGAGTTAATCGAAAATGCACTTTTCATCCTCTTTAAGACATTGAAGTAAAGAGTGAAGAAAAATTTATTTATGTATGTATGTTTTTCAAATTTATTAGAACCGTCCACCTCACAAAACAAATGAGGGAGGGGGATACGTGAGGCAACCTGAAATATTCCTTGTCATGATTGATTTCCAAAACATGGAATTGTAGAAGATAGATAAAACGTTGTAACTGTGTATGTGCCCCCAGCTATGGACAAATGGTTAAATCAAATTCTATAACAGGGATTTAGAAAACAGTTGTTAGCCATTCTAACTTTATTAAAACCGTTCTGCATTTTGCTTCACAGGCACCTGAATCCATTTCTCAAAAAGAATTAAAATTGCTTTGTAAGTATTTCATTTTACTTACATCTAGTTAATAAGGCTAAATTTTAAGGAATACAGTTAATAGCTTCCACTTGACTGCTCCTACTAATGGAATAGGCTAAACAATCATTGTTTTAATAATGTATCCAAATTGAATTTGCTACAATGCTCTTTTCCTAATTAGCCTTATTGGTGTAGGAAGAACATTGTATAAATGTATGCTCTGTAACTAGAAGTCATAGTTGAGAACTTTGTATTTGAAATCTTGTACTTCAAAGTCCATGGCAAATTTTTAAATACTGTTTTGAAATGCAACTGCAAGAATGACATAACTATCTCTTGCAGTTGTAGCAATTAAGTCTTTATATTTAAAGTACTTATTATTCTCTCCTGTCCTCTTCCCATTTTTCCACTCTCCTTGACATTCTGTGTTTAGGCAGTAACTCAGCATTTCTTCGCATCGTACGATGTAGATCTCTTTCTGAAGAATATGGACTGAATACTTCAAACAAAGATGAGATCAGTAAGCAGATGTCCCATGATTTCTTTGTGTCCTTTTGTGGTGTTTTCATGTACAGATAAATCTGTTTGATATAGAAGAGATACAGCCAAGTTTCTGCTTTCTCCACTTTTGCTGTAATGTAGAGACAAGATTTTAGTTGCAAGGAACATCTGAGATCTGATCTGAAATCTGAAAATCTGAGACCCTAAAAAAACTTTGAATTTGAGTATGTTGTGAATAGAATGCTGTAGTGGTGAATCACACATGTAGCTTGTTTTTACTGTTTAATATAATACTTTTATTCAGTGCTTTTTTTGTCATGTAGGCTATATGTTCTTGCCTATATGCAGAGAATAGTTAGGAGAAAATATAATTATGAAATGGAAACATTCTCATAGCAGATGGAGCATGATCTGTGAGAAGTTGAGGAATAGGAAATATATTTAGTTAAGTTAATCTCAAGTCTTTAACAACTGATCATTCGCAATTTACATGTTGTTTTGTTACTTCAAGCTTCCCATATGGATAATCCAGATAGTGAAATGGTGCTGTATCTAATGTTACGAGCTGTGGACAGATTCTTTAAACACAATGGTAGATACCCTGGTAAGATTGTTTTCAATATATCATATACTTTCAGAGATAAACGTGAATACTTTCTATAATACAGATTTAATAGCACTCTGTTCAAATTTATAAATGCATCACAGATTGAAGTTTTAATATTTACTGTATATATCATAATTGTGTATGTTTGACAAATCCAGTGTACTTTAAAGGCTTAGTGAAAGACATTACTTTTCTGCTTAGTATATTTTTCTGTGGGATAGAGTATTATTCTTTTCTCTAACTAAATTATATTTCATTTACTTGCAATCAAATGTTATTTCTGTCTATAATAATCATTTCTTCTTGTCAGGGGTTTATAACTATCAAGTGGAGGATGATATTGGAAAACTGAAATCTTGCCTCAATAGTTTTCTTCAGGAATATGGATTGCCTGTAACAGTCAAGGATGATTATGTCCATGAATTGTAAGTGTTAAATTACAAACAGACTTTCCAAGACCTTATGATGCATTTTAACATGGCAACTGTTGTTATTTTCCTTTTGTAGTTGTCGATATGGAGCTGCCGAGCCACACACTATAGCAGCATTTTTAGGAGGTAAAAAGATTGCTATTTTCATGTGTCCATGTTGAACTACAAGCCAGTTTACATGCAAAAAGATTTAGTATGTCTTACATTGATACTACTTTTGCATTCTCATGTATCTTTATGTTGATTAAAGGGAGTAACTATTCATTATACTGATATAATTTCCTTTGCTCTTATAAAAATGTCTCAGATTTAAAATTATGTCCAAAGTTTATACATGTACAATAAGACTAGTTTGTACTCTATAGTTCAGTGGTGGCGAACCTATGCCACGGGTGCCAGAGGCAGCACTCAGAGTCCTCTCTGTGGGCACGCGTGCCATCATCCCAGTCCTAGGCCTTCAGCTGGGTTTTATAAAACCTTTTCGCTTTAGGCCTCTGCCGCCGTGTGCAAAAAAAAAAAAAAGGTTCAATCAGTCAATTTCAACTTCTCGCAGGAAAAAAAAGATCTTGCAAAATTGGAATTGATTGATTGAACTTTTTAGTCCCACCCAGTCTGCCGTTACCACCGCAGCCATGCCTACCCAATCGATGATGCATAAGTGGGTTTTGGGTTGCAGTTTGGGCACTCAGTCTCTAAAAGGTTCGCCATCACTGCTATAGTTGTTAGTATATTTTGATATATGCACTGAGATATTAAACAAATTAGCTCTACACTGCAGCCAGCATTCTTTTGTGGCAAATCTTAGAAGCACGTAAAACTCCCCAGATTAAATTGCTTTGTTTGAACCTGGAATCACAAATAATGAAGACTCTACCATACATTTTTTAGGGAACAAAGCTTGGTAATTGAATTTTCCAATACCTATTACCCCACTTTTCTTGTTGATGATACATTGTAGAGGCGTCTCAACTAACAAATTCAGATTATGTACAAGTTTATGCCAGGAAAGACTTTTGCTACGATTTTTTTTTTCTGCCAGAGATTGAACATGGAAAAAGTGCAATGGGCCATTGAGCTGAGTCAATCATGAGAGTATTCATGCTTTATGTCTACCCATTGGTGATTTTTTAAAAAAGTAGAGCTAGAAAATAGGCATTTGGATTTGAATCAATTGGCTTGTAACTGTGTCAGTTCTGTTATATATTTTTAATTTCTCACTCCTTGGTGGTTTTACAGGAGCTGCTGCTCAGGAAGTTGTGAAAATTGTTACCAGGCAATTTGTAATATTTAATAATACCTACATTTACAATGGGATGTCTCAGACCTCAGCAACATTCAAACTGTAAACCAGCCCACTACATTGTTGGTATCTATAACTGCTTTTGATTTGCATTTGGTTCTGTTAAAAGTATTGCTGAAAAGAATGTATAATGCCAGTTCCTTTCTTTGTATTATTTTTGTCTTTCTAAATTCTTTCAAATTGTAATAAAGAATGTATCTTGCATTTTAATAAAAGACACTGGAAGATGGAAATTATGGCTTCTTCAAAATGTGACCAGATTACCTACATTGATTCTCCATGTTTTACATATATTTGTTGTGAGGAGAGGCAGTTGGAACTGAATTTAGTTCTTCACATAAAACATAGGCTGGCTTACAGGACTCAGGAAAGTATTTTTAAACATTGTGCTAAATAGATAACTGAAGAAAATGTGCAGTAGTATTAAGTACAGTGTGTTAGATCTTCATGAGATCTTCAGACGGTTGCTTGCAGCATTCAGATATGCTTCATGAAAAGACTTGTTTACAAAGAGGATTTGGACATTCATTGAAAGTGAAGAAAAAGGCAGCAATTTTTACCTGATTTTTTTCCTTTCCATTGCTGACACCAGTATCTTTATGTACATTGTGCTGGAGGTTTTCACAATGCTTAGAGCAGCTTTTGGGGGTATTTGGCTACAGTGGAATGGAGCTGATAAAAACCACTGTTCAGATTTTCCTCTACAATACAGCTGTGGTCTAAATTCTAGATCCCACTCACTATAATATATAATGTTATTCTCAACATTATGAATGTGTCTTCAAACCATTAAGAAAACATAAACCATTTTGGAAAAAGGTTCATGATATTATGATATATTCTGATTTACATACAATAAACATTTTAATGGGTCATGTTAAGTTTTATTTATTTATTGAGAAAAACTCTTTAAAAATGGCTAATCTTGAAACAGAACATTAGAAACACTCCGTTTGAGACTTGCTTATATATAGGTATTTCACTAGGTTTTTCACCCAGTTAGTAACTGTGCACTAAATGTGAAAATAGGATTAAGTAATCTTATTTTTGAAAGGACACTGTGGGTCATTGGTAAAAGAAAGTCTGGTTTCAATTGTCATAAGTTGAGGACTATCAGTACAGGAGACAAAGTTGCAGCCTCATTACACTCGGTATATAGTGGGAAGATGGCCACAGGGTAATGTCCCAGGCAATTCATTCTTTGGGTGGAAAAAGGATCTGCCATTATTGCTTCCCTGACAGGAAAAAAAACCTGCACAAATTTTAAACAGGAAAACAAGAAAGAGGCGAAGTGTTCAGACTTGCAAAAGCTGCACCAAAGTGGCTAATACTGGAAATGCAGATAGATACTCTGCAGATTTCCCATCACCCAAGGCCTTTTCAGCCCTGCCAGCCAAGCCCAGAGGCAAATTTAAAAGCTTCCATTTGCTTCCTAGGTTTGGCATCCTTCCAAGCCAGCTGAGTAGTGGGCTCTGAGCTAAGAATGCTGGGAGTTGTAGTTCCAATTTAGCTGGCAAACACCTGGGGGGGGACTGCTATTGAATGACATAGGCAGATTGGCAGGAGAGGGTTGTTTGCGTATGTGAGAGGCAGGGATGTATTTATTTTTAAAAAGATTTGGTACAAATGACCTTCAAAACAACCCACTGCCTTGAAGACCTGTATAAAATAAGGCATTATTTTATAATTCTCCTTTGGAGTAGCTAGAGATGTCTTTTGGGGCCTTGTCTGCACTTATTTGTGATTATTTTGGAAAAGCGTCCCATTTTGCATGAGAGAAGCTCGGGCCTTAAATTCTAATTGCAGATATTCTCAGAATTGATTCAGTCTCATCCTGTTTTTACTGGGTGGAAAAAGTGTATGGATTTGACTTCAAATATCCATTTTATTCTTCAAGAAACCAGGAAGATGTTTTCAGTTAAAAAGGGCTGACAGGCCCCATTTGCTGGTTTCCTATGTCCCGTGATGTCATAATATGGCTGCTTGATTGGAGCTTAATTTGTTTATAATTCAACCCAGGGATGTCTGCAAAAAAGTCAAGATGGCGGCCACAGTATTGCCCTTCGAACTTCATCTGTTTTGTTTTGGTTTTTTTATGCTGCCGATTTGACTTCGTTGCCTTAAAATTCAGGCACCCTGAGTGGCGTGGAACTGAATCTATTCCCTGAATCTGAGAGACAAAACATTTTTATCTTTGCAAAGGAGGCTTTTTTGCCTACCTGAAATTGCAAGTCATTAAGTAATTCAGGCAAAGTAAAAAGTGTTTATTAAGGGGGGGGATCAAGTCTTTTTGTAAGGTATAGAAATAATTGTTAAATATATTTGGTATATGTGATACATTAGAAAGCAAGTGATCAAGACATGGGTTACTTGTGAGAATTGATCAGTAGAAAAAAAATGGTTCTAGGTAATGTTCCACAAGTGGCAATTTTATGAGTTCACTTATAAATTTAATTATTCCTTTTTCCAGTTGGGTTTGTATCTTGCAAGTGTATTGGAGAATTAGGCTAAAAAGGATAACAAATTGGTAAATTGAATATATACGTTTTTTTATTTCTAATGAAGAAATTATGTGTTTTATTTCTCCTCTTCCTTCTTTATTATAAAGCTGAGAAAAAAATCAAAATGGAAAATAGAAAAGATCAGAAAATTAACTGTGGTAAGATTGGCATACAAATAATATATTAAAGAATGATATTTAATCTGCTCTGTGTATTCACAACTCTGGAAAGAATTCTTTTTCTGATATTTGTGAATGCAAATGTAAATTCGAACTTTCATGTAGATAAAGATTAACAACAGCAATTCCCATTTATTAAAAAAGTAAAAATATTTCTACTTAGTAAATACACTAACTAGTAATTGTTTGAAATATTGATAAATATCTTAATATTGGTGCACTGCAGTTGTTTGTTATAGATGGCAAGATTCTACCGTTAATTGCCAACTTTAAAAAAAGAAATTCTAAATATTTTGAAACCATTATTTTATCCTTCTAGATATGAAAACTGATCTGAATTTACTCCTTGAATGTCTTAAGTATCAAATGGACCATCCAGCATCTCAAAAAGAAGTCTTGGTTACTATTTATTCAGTTTGTCAACAAAACAGTAAGCCACTGAATTTTACAGTTATAGCTCTATTGTGTTTGTTTTGCTCTTTAGGATTAATAGTATGGAAATAAGTAAATCTATTATTCACTGGATTTGTTTTTGCTACAGGTGCTGCCTGTGATTATTTTAGAGAAATAGGTGGTTTGATGTTTGTATGGAATCTTGCAAAGTCACAATTGCACAGTTTGGTTCAAGAAGCTGCTTTATTTACATTAGGAGGTTTAGCTGAGAATAATGGTAAGACACAATTTCATTCTCATTTTACTATATCATTTTTTCACGTATTTACATTCTGTTTTGTAATGTTTGTTTTGATTGATCCATGTTTGGAGATCATTACTATAAAGTGTGCATTTAAAATATTTTACTATTTATCTAAAATCTATTACCTATCTAAAATCTATCTAAAATCTGATCACCTGAAAAATATCTTTACTAAGGAAATCTCCATGTAACAGATGGAGGGGCAGAAGATAGTGAGCCAGCTATATTTTAAGTTACCAGATGTTTAAATGTCAGCTTTGTTTTCTACAGAAGGAAAATTAAAGGACATAAATATTTAGTGAATGCTATGAAAATACTTCATCATTCTGGTTGATTTAATATCAGTGCACTTTTAAACTCATAAGTGATTCTGCAAATATTAAAGAAGAGAGGCATAAATGAAATAAATACTTGGACTCTTGGTTGCTATGAAGTTACTTGAACTCCCATCACAACAAGCTCCCTAAAGATCACTGGAAACACTCTTAGAATACAATTTTATTCTTATCTACTTAGAACTACTCTCCAGTGAGTGCATATAATGTTACAACCTGAAGGACTTTTTACTGCAATCTTTCAACAAAAATTGAGTATAATTTCTGCACTTGAATAAATTGAAATATTTTATGTTCCCAAAGCTACCATGATAACGTAGTTCTAGTCATATTTCTGAAAAGTAAGTTCCATTAGGTAGGTGAGAACAGGAATTATAGTCACTATATTTGTTCAATTATGCATAATTATCAGAACATTTAATTATATTTGATCAGTTAATGCCATGCAATATAGTCTTATTCACATTATATTTATTTTTTTTAGTGTTCTGCCAGCAGATGTTATGCACAGCTGAATTATTTGAGGATCTTCGAACGTTTTTAACTAATACGAATTCTAGTATGAATTTGAAAAGAATGTCTGTATATGTTTTACTGGTGCTGGTTTCAAATAATAGTAAGATTTTTTTTCCTTCTCCATGTATAAAGAAATTGTTCAAACACATATACAGGTAGTCCTTGCTTAATGATATGAGGTCTACTAAGATTAGTCCCCACCTAATCGGGACTCATTGGGATGAATCAGACATTCTGGCTTGTTTTAGGTAAAATGTTGAAAATTTGCAAATACTCATTAGATTCCATTGAGTTATTAGTTGCTTAATGTTTGTTCTATTTTTTTTAATGTTACTTAAAAATATAGACAGTGGACAAACATATGTGAGAGAATCTGGATGCCTCGATATTCTGCTACATTTATTCAGGTAAACTAACAAAAAAATCAATTAAAAAGTACATTTTCATAGGCCTAAATGACTTTTTTCATTCTTTGCCATCTATTTTCTCTAACAGAGTAATTCCTTCAGAATCTCAAATGAACCTTTTCGATCATAAAATTGATCAGTATCACTTGTGGTCCTCAGTGTGTAGTAATCTTTGCGCATGTGTCAACAATCCTCAGAATGGTAATTACTTTATCAAGCATTTGCTTTTCTTATTTTTTTTACAGTAAATATAGGTGGGAGGGGGGGATGACAAATGGCTCGTGTTCAAAGCACATTTTGTTCACCTCCAGAGGAAAATCAGAAAGCCTGCAGTTTGGTTTTTCCATATGCAAAAGATTGGCTACAAAATTGTATGAAAGCTGAGATAGTTCGTCCAATATGTTCCTTCATTGGGCTCAGTGCTGCAAATAATTGTAAGTACCTATTAACACACACACTGTATGAAAATGTTTGTTCTGTGAAATAAAATATCATTCCTTAGTGGCATGATTTGATACATTGCACAAACCAAAATGTTTGAGTTATTCAGAAAAACGTGATTTAGAAAATCTTGGTTTAAGGTTATGTAAGAACATGATTATTTTTTACAGTTTCTGCTGTACGTATTTTATGAATCTTTTGTGTAAAACTATGGAATAAACTGGTTTTATGTACATCAGCTTCATCTTTTGGACTTCTTCATCTAGCTCAGTTACAAAGGAGGTTTTTGAATCTAATGGTATTAAGTTTATTTGAGATTCCTTTATAGGTTTTTCAGTAGTTAGGATTATGTTTTATTTATCTGTTTTAACATAATTAAAGAACTAATAAACATCGCTCCTCCTTCCAAATCTTGAAAACAAATATATTTATTTATAAATCTTCATCTTAAAGCATGTGGTAATTGTTTATTGTTTGGGTTTTTTTTTCAAGCAAGAACACAGAATTTTTTTATTTCTATTGGGGGATTAGCTGTTTTGGATGAGCTTCTTCTCAAACTGATACACGGTTCCTTGGTGAACAATACAAATATCAAACTTGCTGTAGTAGTGACAAAGACATTGGATGCCTGTATTGCTGATAACAGTAAGTAGTTTCTGTTCGTAAACTTGCAGTTACATAGTACTAATAAAGGAGAATATTTGATCATAACCGCAGATGATACTGATCAAATTTATGATTGAATCTTTAATTTCACAACATATGGACAGATTTAACCACAATTTCAATTGGGAAAATGTGACCATCCTTGACTAAGCCAAGTCCAAATATGCCAGGGAACTTCTAGAAGCCTGGCACTTTGACAAATCATCCATCAATGGACACATAGACATTAAAATATCTAACAAACTATCACCCAGTCCAAAAAGGAACAAAAAGATGAGAGCACCTCTTCACCAGCAATCAGTACCCAGATCAGCATAGATTAATTCCAAGGTTAACATCAGACCCACAATCAAGTAAACAATACCCCAATCAAGAAACTAACAAAGAAGCAAACAGCAAACAGCCCAATCAAAGAATGATACAGAAGGTTTTTCTAATTGTACAAGTCTTCTAAATGTATAACTTTGCATAAGGTTTCATTCTATTGCATACCTAAAGAGGCATTTAAAAAAAAACTGTTTTGTGTTTACAGCTGCAGTTGGCATTCATTTACCAAAGTATAACATTGTGCCTAATCTACTGAAACTGCTTTCTTACAACATTTTGGACTCAGGAGAGCGATTTAGCATTATACTTACTCTTGGACATTGTACAGAAGTCTGTGGTAAGATTCTTAACAATATATTGGCTTATTTAATTGAGGGCAGAGAATGCTGCATTCGAATTTCAACATGTAATTTATAACAGTAAACAAGAATGACAGATCAACTATGACTGATTTTTGAAGTTTCATTTAGCTTTCATCTAAATGGAAAAATCAACCAAAATAAAATAGTGAAAGTTCCTAGTGATGTTAAGTCCAATAAAATATATGTATGAAGTCATTCCAACAATTTAAAAGAACTTTTCACCCTAAATAGGGCAATTTACAATTGTGCATGCATTTATCTGAGGGAGAAGTTCTGAGCAGACACAAAAAAAGGATTTGACAATATCTAGGAATTGTGCTTTAGTTAGCTTTACAAATTGTGGAATCGTAGGAGTCAGTCTCATTTCTGACCTCTGCCAAAACATGTACTGTGCATCTTGAACTACTACTGATTGTGTTTGTACATAATATTATGCTATAGTTAGCTTAAAATGGCTTATTGAATAAACTAAAAACGGCTAGATTTATGCAACATAAGCCATAAACTGTGATTTACAAACTATAAGGCAGTGGTCCACAAACACCTTAAATTATGCATTGCTTGGTGTGTGTGCTCTGTAACTGTCTTCCAGGATAACTTTTGGCTTGGATGTTTTCTAGATAACTATTGTAGTTCTAAGCTAATATTAAGTTCTTGAGTTTATGATGTATCTTAACAATCAACTGCTGATGGTAAATTGGCAGTGATAGCAAAATGTGACTTTAAATTTTAGATCTTACTGGTAGTTTGAGAAATGAAGTCACATGCTTCTGAATAAGCAAAGTTGTGCTAAAAAAATCAGAATCAATTGCTTTTTCTTGGAAAGACGTTGTAGATGATCTTACTTAATTTTACAGTTTGAACAAATATGTTTACTGAGGCTGATTTTTTTTTAGAGGAAAATCAATATACTCTGGTTAAGAACAATGGGCTTCCACTTATGATTCAAGCATTGACTGAAATGCAGGATGATGAACTAAATAAAGCTGCTACCTTTGTATTGCAAAACTGCAAACAGATGAGTAAGATTATCATTATTTTGATTTCTGTATTTAAAATCACCTGGTCAGGCACCTAAATAGTCATTTGCTTAGCTAAAGTTGGAAGTAACAACTGTATTCAAGTGCTCAGTATTTGAAGCTGTTGCAAAATCAATACTTTAGGTTGAAACTAATTGTATTTGTTAGACTGTTCTAGGGCTTGCAATGTATAGATTGTAAAGTATCATTTTATAATAAGTTTAATTTTGTGATTGAGAATGTGTTTTTGTAAAAGTAATGCTATAAATTAGTGAATATTTCTAAAATTATCCTAGTGGCATCTAATGCGATGACCTCAGATGTTTTATTCTTGGCTAAAACACTATGATTACCGAATATGATTTCATCTTGAGATACCTGGATCAAGAAACTGCTATTAAATAGCATATTTGTGAATAAAAAATTATTTGATACAAATCAAAACTTAAATAGTGGTAGAATGGAATGTATTAAGTCTTTGATAAAAATTATACACCTTTATTTTGTATTAATAACACAATTATTTCTCTTTTTCACAAGCTGAAAAATTATCAGTGAAGATAAATCAACATTCATTCCAAATGGATGAAAGAAGAATATTGGAAGCTGACTGGCAGAAAAAAGAAAGGATTCTTGAAAATTATTGGAAGGAAGCAAAACAAATTTTATACAAAATCAAAGGGCTTGAAAATCAGAAAGAGGTGTCCCCCCCCCTTCTCTCTCTCTTAGTCGTTTAGGAAATATATCAAAATCAGAAAGCCTCTCCTGATATTCTCAGTAGAATCTGCTTGTATTGTTTTATTCCAGTCTTTCAGTTCTTGGAATTAATAATAACTCAATGAGCTATGCTTATTTGCATTTTAAAAATAAAGGGAGTGAAATTCCACTCCCGTTAGTCAGTGCTTGATGGCCCTTTCTAGCTATTTTGGGTATTCTTTTACATGTAGGTTTGATTTCTTCAAAGTAGTTACTGCTGAGAGAAATATTCAATCATGATACTAAATTAGTGGATTACTGTATAGCCATCTTATTGAGCTTTCTTGATAGCAGTTTTTCCACTGGCTTTCCTGTTGTTTTTACAGTCAAACAGAAGCTGTAATTCTTGCTTAGTTCTGTTTAACATCTACAGTCATGTTGGGCCTGGTCCTATCCTGCAACTTTGTTTTTTCTCTATGCTTTTGTTTCATTTCCCTGCTGTTTCCAAACATAGGAAAATATTGGAAAAGAAATATTAATCAATGATGATACCCCTCAAGAACAGTTTCTGCAGGTTTTGACCCAACATCGTCAAACAAATTCCAGCAAGCAGCCTTCAGATAACAGCAAAATATGTTCAGAAATGAGACACCCACCACACCATACTATTTCCAAGGTGCAGAATACTTCTACATTTGAAAACAGTTCTTCCAGTAGAGGACAATTGAAGTCTGCCATTTGGAATTCAGCTGATGTTTCCCTCGCTCAAAATGTTCACAATCTTCATGCAACTGAAAAAAAGACAACTCCCAGCATAAACGAAGCTTACATTACAAATAAAAACCGTTTTCATGGTTTTAGGAAAGGTGATGCTCAAACAAGGTACTGTAGCTAGGATCTGCTGTCTAAAGCTGGCTTGCTAATTGAATCTTAATAGTAAATCAGATTTTCAGACGGAAATGTCATATTGAGTTGCTTCCAGATTTAATTATACTTAGGATAGGTCCGGTTAGTTTAAGTTACAAAGGGGCCCTTATGCTATCTAATTCCTTTTTAAGTTTTATGATGAGTTCTGAACAGATTAGAATTTTATCCTACCGTAATTGTATGGGAAACTTTGTTATCTAAATGTTTCTCTCAAAGATAGAAATCTTTGTATCTTTCATAATATGTATCTCTCATAATAGTTCATGATTTCTAGATAATGCCACAGACAGGAACAATGTGTGCTATTCTGTGAATTTTTCCTCGCATATAAATAATAAATTAATTAGAGGGTGGGAGAATCTTCCAAATTTGAGTTTGAATGTAAAACATAAATTTGATCAGTAATAATAATAATAATAATAACATTGGAAGGAACCTTGGAGGTCATCTAGTCCAACCCCCTGCTCAGGCAGGAAACTCTATACCATTTTGGCTGTCCAGTTTCTTCTTAAAAACTTCCTGTGTTGGAGCATTCACCGCTTCTGGAGGCAGGTTGTTCCACTGGTTAATTGTTCTCACTGTCAGGAAATTTCTCCTTAGTTCTAGGTTGCTTCTCTCCTTGATTAGTTTCTACCCGTTGCTTCTTGTCCTGCCTTCAGGCGCTTTGGAGAATAGCTTGACTCCCTCTTCTTTGGGGCAGCCCCTGAGATATTGGAACACTGCTATCCTGTCCCTCATCGTCCTTCTCTTCGTTAAACTAGACATATCCAATTCCAGCAACTGTTCCTTATATATTTTAGCCTCCAGTCCCCTAATCATCTTTGTTGCTCTTCTCTGTACTCTTTCAAGAGTCTCAGCATCTTTTTTACATCATGGTGACCAAAACTGGATGCAGTATTCCAAGTGTGGCCTTACCAAGGCATTGTAAAGTGGTACTTATACTTCACGTGATCTTGATTCTAACAAAGTATAACAAGTATAACAAAGAAATATTGTGTTGTCACCATGCAAACCCTGCCCATTTGATACGTGCATGTCATGTTGTTATATGTGTATTTAAATGAGAGTTTGTGGCACAAAATTACAACACATTGGTTTTATCACTTGACAGACTCAGCTGTAGATACCCATGAATGAACACTGTAAGGTCTTCAGTTAGTGGTGCAATATGAAAGGTGAAGTACTTTTGAGACATCTGTCAAATCTCCAAACTAAAATTCTTAATAATACTCTTTTAATCTTTTCAGTGAATTTGTTTTTAAGAGACCAGATTTTCTAGTAAAAAGCCCAATGCAAAAGATTCAACATTCAGGTAGATATAATTTATCTAAATATTTTAATTTCAATTTGATTTTTAGAAATTATATATATATTTATATGGATGGCTAAAAGGTACACAGCTACATTCTGTGATACACTACTCAAAACAGCTAAGGGCTAGCATGTATAGAATATTATTACACCAATAGTAAGTTTTCTTTATATTGAAAATATGATTCTAATTCTTTTTAGCAATCTTTTGAAGGACTAGAATCAATATGTAAGCTAAATATTAACAATATTTGTTGCTGTATCATACAAAGGAAACTAGTAGAACAGAGTGATTAAATTGATAGGTCAAAAATTTAACCTGGGAATGTTAGTTGGCAATTAGTTTTTATATATTTTCTTGTGTATAACAGAATTTCAGTCCAATTCTTTTCAAATACAGTGGCAATATACAAAAGTTAATATGTCCATTGATATTAATGCATTTCACATTAGATATTTTATTTTTCAAGCTCTAAATTATCCAAGGAACCCAAGCAGAGGGGTGGGCCATATTCTGACTGTTTCCCCTAAAATAAGAGAACGCAGATGTTCAGGTAATTTTTAATTTTTTTAAAAAAAATATGCTCATAGATGTTTCTGTTCAAAAGGAAATCCCACTGAACTAAACAGTAATGACACCCCAAGTATGATTTCAGCCAGTCAGCCAGCCTATCCAAAGGAACCAAAATTGTTAGGAAGTCTGTGCAACATTCCTAATATTAGACATATTAATGTGGGTGTAGCAAGATGGCATGGATAATAAGTACAATTTTCTGGGACTGCCCCCCCCCACTGGCTATGCACTAACACCATGCTTTTGGTTCCTTCCTTGCCCAGCAGAAAAGTCCTATTTTGGCTTTTTTATGAGGATATAATTGACCTGTAGGGCAATATATCTGTAGATCTATTGATCATTTTCCAATAAGCATTTTCTAGATTTAATGATGCATTTATCACAATGTGGTTAAAGCAGAAAATAAATAAGAAATATTAAATAACATAATGTCGTGCACCTGTAACGTTTTATTTCTATAATATTCTCAGGTTGTAAAATAGGAAGACTTTACTTAAACAGCCGAAACTTTAGCAAGACTCTGCAGTCTTGTCAATATCTATGTGAACAACACAAAATTATTCTAGAATCTGAGCTGGAATATAAAAGGAAGTTGAGAAGATCCATTATGGCTAACAAGAATACTTCTGCATATCATAATGGTAACCATGATGACCAGAGATTCAGTTATAAGAGAAACTCAACAACTGTGAAAGAATTAGGTCTGTGTCAAAGAACCTTTATCCCTTAGAGTAATATCTAGTTTAGCCCCATTCTTTGGTAATTTTCAGAAAGTCTGAATAAGGAAATTTTGTTTTGTTTCAAACAGCAAATTTTCAATATGATGCATATTCTAAGAACCAAACAATGAAACAGAAGTATAGCCTTCAAGATCAGGACCTGAGTGAAAATCATCCATCTGAAGAGGCGGTATGGCCACCTAAATATCAACATTTTGTATATTAATATCTGGGTATAAATTCTGACACCAGATAGTGTTCTTTGTCGAAAGGGCTAATAATTAAACTCTTGGTGTGCTGTTTTAATTAATATTGCAGAATACTGAAACTCTATCGAATAGGTCTGCAACAACTTTAAAGAAAAGGAGAATCAGGAAAGATTTTACATCAGAAGAAATAAGTTATCTTTTGGAAGGTATAAGGAAAATGGGGCATCATTGGAATTCAATTTTATGGGCCTACCCATTTCAGAAAGGACGGACAAATGTTGATCTTGCTAAGAAATACTGCAAATTACAGGTATTTCTGTTTTATAGCTGTTTTCTACTTGGAGTAAGAGTACAGAGACCTTAAAGTTAATAGCTACTGTAGTTAGATAAATCAGCTTGGAAAGAGTAAAAAAATGTGATGGAAGATGGTGATGGAGAAACCATACACTTTACCTGGTTACTTCAACTCTACAGCCCTATTAGAGGCAATGAGTAATTGATGCATTGATGCATCATGCATGGGATAGAAAATGTGGATAGAGAAAAATTCTTTTCTCTATCACACAATACCAGGACAAGGGGGCACTCCCTAAAGCTTATAGCTAAGAAAGTGAGGACAAATAAAGGGAAATATTTCTTCACCCAGAGGGTCGTTGATTTATGGAATTCACTTCCTGAAGGGGTCGTGACAGCTGTCAGCCTTGACAGCTTCAAGGCAGGGCTAGATAGATTCATGGATGCAAAGTGTATTGGTGGTTATTAAAACAGATGTCCATGTGCCGCCTCTATGTTGGTTGAGGCAGGCAGGATTCCCTTGAGTCCCATTTGTTGGGGGTCAAGGGAAAGGGAGGGTTTTGCCTTCTCTTTCTGCTCAAGATCCCCATGTACAATTGGTGGGCCACTGTGTGACACAGAATGCTGGACTCGATGGGCTTTGGCCTGATTCAGCATGGCTCTTCTTATGTTCTTATGTTCTTATGTTCAAGATTAATATGCTTAGCTTTGTATCATTTTTCTCTTTTTCAGAAGAATGAAAAGAGCAGAGATACACAACTTCAGTGAAACTGACCTGTAACATTGTTTTAAAATGTTATGACTTCAGCTGCTTTGCAGAACACAGTTACTTGCTTTGTATCTGGGGCTTGTACACAGGAGGTCGTTTTCCAGCAAGACTTAAATTTTGAAGCTACGTTCTTTGCCCAGTGCAATGATGTTGCCTATTGATCCTGTAAAAATGCAGAATGATCATACTGTCTTTTAAGGAAGTGTGTAATGTACAAATAAATTTGTAATGATTGAGAAGCAGATATTCCCACGAGTCTTAACGTTTATTACATTTAACTATGGCCTCGCTCTCTCGTTTTTTCGCGTCCCTTCGAACTAGCTGGGCTTTTCAAGCTTTCGGCCACGGAACTCAAGTCTTGCAACTGATGCTGCTACAGAACGGTGTGACTCCGCATACGCCCCTTGCAAGCTCCGCATCCCCTTAGCGTAGTCAATGAAAAAGGGGCGGGGCCAAGCCCAGCTCTGCCTGTATTGTGCTGTGTTCTCTGGCAACCTTCGGGCGTAGCCAAAGCAGCTGCAGTGCTCCTTGCCGGCACTAGGGGTCCCTATTTGGCGCAAACTCTGGGCGGCGGCCCCGAAAAGCTTGAACTCATCGTCCAGCGGAAAAAATTCCGCCGCCGTTGGTGTCCTCAGAACTGCCTGACTGGAAAGGATGGCTCAGCCTTCCGTAGGACCAAGCTTCCCGCTCCAAAACCCCGCCGCGTAGAGGGAAAGCCGCCGGGGAAGCGAGGAACGTACGCCGAGCCGCGGAAAAGAACGGCAAGAGAGGGGGCCAAAGAACAGGCACCCGTCGGGACAGGCGGGGTCCTGAGCAGAGCGTGTGGGAAAGCCGGGGTCCTGTCGGCGGAGCCTGGGCGGATGAGGTCACTCTTTGTGGCGGCTGCCGTTGGCAAGATGGCGCCGGTGTTGGCAGAGAAGAAGCTGCTGGAGCCGGACGGGCCTTTGGCCGCGGACCTCCCCAGCGAGGAGGAGGAAGGCCAGAGCCTCTGGTGAGCAGCCGGGCCCGGGCTTCGGGCCGCGGGGGGCGGCTTTGGGGAGGCTGGGCGGGGGAGGGAGGGAGGGCAGGGCATCTTTCCCCTCTCAGGTGGGCCGGGTGGGGGCCGCCGCCGAGCTCGGCTCCAGCGAAGGCAGCCCCGGCGGCCTGTTTGCCCCCCCCGCCCGGCTCCGTTTTTCCCGGGCCCTCCTCTCGGGGGGCGAGACGGCTCAGCTCCGCCGCCCTTGGGAGGGGCGCCTCCTGCAGCTGAGCCGCGGGGGAGCTGCCCTGCCGGGTGGGTGGGTGAAGGGGCTGCTCCCGGCCCTTCCCTCCCTGCAGAGCCGACGCTGAGCAGCAGCCTTGGCCCTGCTGGGTGCATGGGACAACCACACCCATCCTCCGCCCTCCCCATCCCGCCTGGAGGGACCCTCGGTTGGGGCAGGTGGATTTCGCCTTCCCGAAAAGGGGCTCGTGGCGCTGCATCTCCCCTCCCTTTGGCGGGGGGGGGGAGGGGAGGCCGAACGCTCTTTTTCTGAACCCCAAAGAGTGGCTGGAGGCTGGCAGGTTGGAATGGCTGGCAGCCTCTCCTTCGGGTCTCCTAAGAAGGATGCCTCTATAGTAGTCTAAAAGCTGGCCCTAAATCCCCGGAGTCTTAATCCTGTGCAACGGGAAAGCCGACTCCTCCAGCTTTGACATGGCAGTTGCGTCTCACTGGCGCTTTCTGTTTTTATCACTAGCATTTCTCCCCACCCCACCCCACCCCCAGGGCTTGGACGCCTTTCCAATATAAGCAGCGTCCCGTTATTGTAGGATGCTTGGTTGGCGTTGCTTTCCATATTGGTTTCGGTAAACCGGTTGTGGCGTTTCCTGATTTTATCTGTGGGCTGCCCTGAGAGTGCCTTTTGTAACGAACGCGTGCTAACCGTGGCTTAGGCAGGCAATGCATTCTGAATTAATGTTTTGAGCTGCCGTGCATTTTATTTAGAAGGAGCGGCTCTTACACACTAGCTTGTTTTGTTTTGTAACTCACTGCTATAATCTCTCTTGAAAGAATGCTCTAAAATATGTCAGGCAGTGAGAATAAACCCTTTTGGTCTATGCACTATACTTGGAATGTTTCTAAATATTAAAACACATGTCCAGGAATTTGTTGTTTGTTAACAGTCCCAATCATTTCTCTATAATTGAAACAATGCAGACAGAGCCAAATACTTTAGCAGAGAAGAGGTGATTTTCCCCGCCAAAGGTAGAGTCATCAGGCCTTTGAATCCTGGCACTTGGAATGACTTTCTGGTACCCAAATCTATGGGGAGCAACTTTCCATAATAGATGCAATACAGAACCTTGAGTTCCTTATATGTTTATTAAACTTGTATAGCTGTCCATCTCGTGTTGTGACTTGCTTATAATGGTTGATCTCAGAAAACATAATATTGCACTGTTGATTCATACTCAAAATCCTAGTAATTCATAAAAGGTTTGTCTAAAAGGTTTTATGCTTGTAGTCTGGTATTATAAGGCCTAAATTGCTTGACTATAAATGTAAAGTATAAAAGCCAAGAGTTTAAATATTTATTTACTATATGGAGATGGCATTTGGATACATGAAAACCATAGGAAGCAAAACAAAAAAAAAGCTGATTCATATTTTAGAGGATGGGAACCTTCACTTCTGTTCTTTTGTCATTCATCCTGGTCTTTTGATTCATATCATCTTTCACCCTTGACTAAAAAGAATGTTACTTCAATGCAGGCTCTCCATATTGAGTGAAGTCTCCACCCGGTCAAGGTCTAAATTACCATCAGGCAAAAATATTCTTGTCTTTGGTAAGTATCAGTGAATCGCTATGGGAGGCTATTGGTTCTCCAGTAAGGTTAACTGATGAAAGAAAATAAAGCTATTTAATTTAGACGAAAGCCTTTGTTGAGAGATCGAATATACACTAGCCAGGCTTCAGCTTGTCTTGTGTGCATTTTGTGACATAAGGCCTTTGATGCTGCTTACAGGCTTAATGGGGTTTTTCCCCCCTGGTTTTTCTTTTTGAAGAGGAAAATGAAAGGTAATTGATATTTAACAAGTTAGAAAGTGGAAGACGAAGTGTACATCAGACTGGCACAGTAAGAGGCCTGGCATTGTTTAGCTGTTCTGTAAAATGAAATGTTTCTTCAGCTCCTGTAAAGGTACATATAACTTGTCAATTCAAGCACATGACTTTTTTTTTTTTTGTTAAAGATTATCTTCCTGTCTCTTCTCTTCCTTTGCAAAATATACTGGCAGGTGATGATGGCTCTGGTAAAACGACCCTGCTGACTAAAATCCAAGAAGTAGAGCATGGCAAGAAAGGAAGAGGGTTGGAGTATCTATACCTAAATGTTCATGATGAAGATAGAGATGGTAAAGTCCTTGTTTTCCCTGTGCTTCTTCTGCCTAAAGTTCAAGGCCAGCTTATCTCAGAGATGTTATTGGATTGTGGGATGTAATTAATCAAGCCAGAGGTTTAATTATTTCAAGGTTTCTGTATTCTTTGCACTTTCTTTGTCTTGTTCATTCTCTCTTTCCTATGGTGCCTACATTCGGGCAATTAGCAAGACATGCTATTCCCACCACAAAATATAGCCCTTGATTATCTGTTACCATATTTAGTACATTCTTCCTCATCGTGTTAGCGCTGTTTTTGTGGAACCTCCACTTTTCATTTAAGTCTGGTTTCTGTCCATTTCTCTATCCTGTATACATTTTTCAGAATCCTCCACAGCCATTCTCCTGATCCCATTGTTGCTCCGTTTGTATAACCTGAAACCTTCCTTTCTGACATTCATTCCTCCAGCTTCACTGATTTCAGAATTACTTGATCCTTTTGTCCTTTTTGCCTTGTGCATTTAAAATTGCCCGTCAGAATGCTTCAGCTGCCCTATTTTTTTCTAAGCTTGTCCTCAGAATTCACCTTTGAAAAAAGCTGAGTACTGCAGCATTTCCAAATCTGGTACACTTTGGATCATCCTTGTCTTCTGTGACCACAATAAACACAAGCTGATCTAATTTAATTTCCCAAACTGTTACTTGAGTTGAAGGATATTTATTTATTTATTTATTTATTTTGTTCAGGCTTATATGCCGCCCTTCTCAGACCCAGGGTGGCTCACAACAATAATACAAGTAAAAAACAAAACATAGGATCAGTTAAAATTTCTACTTAAAATACTATATAAAAACAGAATAATTTATAACACTCGTACCACACACAATCACAATCAAAGGCCCAGGGGCAGAGTGCAACTCACACGCCCCAAACCTGTCTGCATAAATGTGTCTTTAATAGTTTTCGGAAAGCTAGGAGGGAGGAAGCAATACGAACCTCTGAGGGAAGCTGGTTCCAGAGGGCTGGGGCAACAACGGAGAAGGCCCTTGCCCTAGGCCCCGCCAGATAACATTGTCTAACAGACGGGACCCGTAGGAGGCCAACCCTATGTGCCCTAACTGGTCGCTGGGATTCATGAGGCAGAAGACGGTCCCGCAAGTATCCTGGCCCATTGCCATAAAGGGCTTTATAGGTCATAACCAACACTTTTGAATTGTGTTCGGAGACCAATTGGTAGCCAGTGCAGCTATGCACTGGCTATGCATAAATACCGGTAGTTGTGGTTTTGTGAATTTTGTGATGCAGTTCTCTATTCCTAAAGTATGTAAAAACATACACGAGGAAGATGTCTGCCTCTAAATGCATATATTAAGTCACAGGCATAACATTTAAGAAAGATTTCTTGCAAAAATCAGGAATTGGGAAAAACACAGGCCCTGGTGAAATGCCCATGAAACTTTTGAACCTTAGTGTAGCGTTGAGAATGTATTCAAGTGATGCAAATTGTAGCAATAAACTAAGAAAAATGAAACAACTGAAACCAGATTTATCCATTTATCTAGATTTGTCCTTACCAATTTGGAAAGACCATCCTAGTATTTTTATGTTAGCATGTCTGAAATACCTGCACATTCTCGTACTTACTCAGCTTCTGCTTCTCTCCTCTTTCTCTACTTCTCTGATGCTGAATTCTTGTTTGTAATCTCCCTTGCAGCAAAGTTATGCTATATTTAGTGCTGTCTGTGTACTTGGTGCCTTAGAAGCTGTCAGTGCCAAGTTTGTTAATGGTGCTATATCTTTTAATGTGAGAAGGATTTCTGACTTAAAAGAAATTGTCTCCTTTGCAGATCAGACCCGTTGTAATGTTTGGATTCTTGATGGCGATTTGTATCACAAAGGTCTCTTGAAGTTTGCCGTGACAGCCGAATCATTGCAGGAGACTCTTGTAATCTTTGTGGCAGATATGTCTAGGCCATGGACTATTCTGGAATCCTTGCAAAAATGGGCAAGTGTCTTGCGTGAACATATTGATAAGCTGAAAATCCCCCCGGAGGAAATGAGAGACATGGAACAACAATGTAAGTTACATGAGGCTGACATTTCTTTAATGTCTGCGCATTTTATTAGAAGAGTGCCCATAACTATATTGAACCAGGCCCAAAGTCCATTAACTAAGCACTGTCTACCCTACCAGTCTGCCTGCAGTTTGTGTTTGAGTAACTTTGTTTGAAACAGTATTGCTAATTGTGTGGATTTTATAACAGGGCATGCAATTTGTACTTGCTCATCTAATGATGAATTGGTCATCTGGGGAAAGTAGGCTTGTAAATAATCAACATTCCTATTCCAGTTCAATTAGATAAATGTTGGGCCAATATAGGTAGGGTAGCTTACATGAGTAATATTGCTGAAGTGTACTCTATGAATGAGGGCATAATGGCTTTGGCAGTGATGGTTCTTGAGTTAGTCACTACAGAGTTGCTTTCTTGATGAAATGGATTTGTTTTAAGCAGGACTGAGTCTGAAGAGTTCCATGGCTTATAAGTAAAATGATATATGAATCTAAGTACCTTAAGCTAGAGCAAGCTTTCAAGTTGCTACTTTCCTTTTAGAAACATTTGAGGAACAAGGCTATCATGGAATGCTGCTTCCCAAAGCTGCCTTTGTTGAGACTGAAGAGAATTCCCCCCCCCCCATTTGTGACAGAAGGAAGTCACACAAAGCTGGTGCCAAAACTCCATGCATTTATCCCGATTTTCCAGGAAGTCGTCTTCCACTATCGATAGTCAAGTGTCATTTGATATTTGTCTAATACTAAATTTAGATCTCATTTTCCCTTCCCTATTTGCACGGCTGAGCTTCTTGCTTTTCAGTTTGTGCAAAATCTGCTGTGCAAACATTGCTTTGTTCCAATATGGATCCTTAGCAGCTCTTGTGCAAAGCCCAGTGAAAGTATTTTCAGATTGCTATTTCTTTGTACAGGTAGACCTCAGCTTATGATCACAACTGAGCCCCAAATTTTTGTGGCGAAATGGGGCATTTGCCAAGTGAGTTTTGGTCTCATTTTACGACTTTTCTTGCCACAGTTGTTAAGCGAATCTTTGCATTTGTTAAACTAGTGATATGGTTGTGAAATGAACCCAGCTTCCCTATTGCCTTTGCTTGTGAGAAGGTCACAAAAAAGATGGTCCCGTGACTCTGGGCTACTGCAACCCTCGTAGATATGAATCAGTTACCAAGTGTCTGAATTTTGATCATCAGGTGACTGTGGGGATGTTGCAACAGTCTTAAGTGTGAAAAATGGTCACAAGTCACTCTTTTTGTGCTTTTTTTTTTAAATTTTTTAAATTTATTATTAGATATCCATTTGTACATGCAAACAAAGAAAAAAATAAAGCCCTTCAGCTTAATACAATCATTTCAAATTTGTAGACCTTCTTCACTCCGTATATCAAAGTCCAACTATAAGCCAACTACATTTTATAAATTTTAAGTTTCACTTCTTTTCAAATCTATCCATTGTACATCACACAAACAAGTCTTTCTAAAGTTAATAATTATCATGTCTTTGCCCCCCTCCCTCCTAGTCTAGTTAATATACATCTTCCATTAATCACCCTCTCCTGTCTCTTGCTCTTGCACTTAGTCCTTAAATCAGTCCATAATTCTTTGCCTTTAATTCCTTGCATAAAATATTAAGTTTCTCTTCATTTCAGACGAATTCTAGGTTTCTTCCTCTGCCAGGTGGCTTTCCATAGCACAGCTTCCCTTCCACGTAATAAGTCTCTCTTTATTGCTTGCAATGTCCCTTGGTTCCATATAAGCCATGCTCTATGGATTCTGTCAGTTTGCCAAGAGAACTTTTTAGCCTCCTCTCCTAGATAACAGCCACTAAATGAACTGTTATAAGTGCAGGACTACCTGTATTAGGAAAGTGGGCACTTTTCAAGTGAGATTATTTTCCGCTCATTTGGTTGAGTAACCAAGATGCTCCTTCGTCCTCCAGAAAGTAGTCCCATTCCTAAAGACCTCCCTCCATTTAACAACGTGCATTGCTTTTATAATTGCAAAGGATTTTGATAGATTGGGTTAGCAATGTAGTAACAAGCACTTAGCCTCTTTAAACTGACCTACCTAGATTGTTTGTAAAAGCTAAAGAAGTTATATCGGCAAAGAGCAGCGAGGTTTATTGTATTAGAAAAACAACAGGTGGTGTCTAGATCTGTATTTTCACCACACATTTTATCGCATGCTTACCAAATCAGATGTAAAGATTTACTTTTTAGAGATACGTCAGAATGACCTTCCTCTTCTGGAAGGATGTATTCTGGCTATTTTGCAACTAATTTGACTCTTGTGAAATGTAATTATTATTGCCATTGCTCTGTGTTTAGTTTGTCTCTCGCTTAATGACCGCCCTGTTTAAGGATCAGTCAAAGTCACACTGGCACTGAAAAAGTAATGACCAGTCCTTATGACGGTTACGTTGTCCCACGGTCATGTAACCGACATGTGCACGCTTCACAGCTGGTTTCCAACAAGCAGAGACAATCTGGACGTTGAGTCACGGCAACTGAGAGAAACTTAGCGAGAGGGTTTATAATAATAATAATAACTGGAGAAGATAACAAAATACAAAGACCTACAAATAGAAATAGAAAGAATGTGGCAAAAGCAAGCAAGGGTAGTACCAATAGTAATAGGCGCCTTGGGTGCAATCCCAAAACAACTGGAGCACCACTTGAACACCATTGGCATTGACAAATTCGCCATTAGTCAATTGCAAAAGGCAGCCTTCCTAGGAACTGCTTCCATCCTGCGACAATATCTGTAATACCATCAAACATCCACATCTGCCTATCCCAGGTCCTTGGGAAGGACTCGATAGGTAGACAAAATGCCAAATGCAGTCTGAACATCTGGCTGACTGTGCGATGATCCATAATAATAATAATAAAGTTGGAAGCTTCTTTTTTGGTTTGAAAAGTTTCGCTGCTTAGTCAAGTAGCTTCTTCAGTCTGACCGAAGAAGTATTTGGATAAGCAGTGAAACATTTCAAATCAAAAAAGAAAAGTCCAGTTGCCATAACTCCATTTTCAGACATTTCTACCTGGACGATTGAGTAGCTTCATTGACAAGCAGAAACGATGGAAAAACTTGTAATACGATTGGAAGTCTCAGTCACATGATGTCTTGCTTACCAACCACGTCGCTTAGTAACGGTTGTAGGTCCCAGTTGTGGCCAGTTAGTGAGACTTAATTAACACAGAATGAATAGGGCGTTAAAAGTGCACCTTGTGAAGTCCCTTGATTGGTTTATTTACAATTTATTTCAACATTTTTAAAAAATGATTGAAGAATTTTAACAGAATACACTGAGTTTCAACTTACTGGTTGATACAGCTTCTAAATTGCTTTTCTGAGAATTATTTCAAAAGCATAATGATGAATTTTCACTTCCTCAAAGCTCACTTCTTGCAGCGTGCAGTAAATTGAATGATGCTTGCCCTGAACTTTATGATGAAAACCTTATGCGTGGCATTGACTTGGTAGAAAGCCACTGTCCAAAATCAAATCACAGCATTTTTACAACCAGTTTGTTTATGTGTGACAAACATATATGCAGTGTAGTGGTGATCATAATAATGGTTGATTTATTTAAAAAAACCAATTGGGGCTATAGAATTCTGAAGGAACTCAAAGCGATGGGAATTCGGTCAAGAGAATCATTTAAAAAATCTAAAATTGTTAGAATAACATTGTGAGTGTGTCATCAGAATTTCTATTCCAAACATTTGGGCACCGTCATCCTTTTCAGGGAATATATTCTGGCAAGCACCTTCCACTACTTGACACCAACACCTCTGGCCTCAATGTGACACTGAGCTCATATTATGCTGTGGGTGGAAAAAAAATCCTTAAGGTTTCCAAAGTGTATCACATGAGTTCATCAAACCCATAAATAATTTCCCAGAACAGTGGATAAAAGAAACCTTGCCTTCTGCCAAGAAGCATGTGCTTTGGATTGTATCATTCCATATTTATATGGAAACTTAAATGAAATGTCTGTTAGAGCAGAAGAGTGTCTGCCTCTGGAATTTTGCAAAGCACACAGTCATTTCTGTGTATTTCCTGGATGTGGTAATGATTGTTGTGTATCTGTGTCTGAGCTGAAATGAAAATTTCCAAAGTTATTGAAAAACGCAAGAAGACGGAACAGTTCTTCCATAGAAGGAAAGAGTTGTTATCTTAGCTAAGGAAGCAGTCACATAAAACAGCTGGAGCAAGACTTGCCATAAGTGAAAGCTTTGGTGTTTTTTTACCCCAGCTGCTCAGAGTTGTATGCGGGTGACACACAAATTTAATAAATAAATGCAGTTGTGTATTTTTAATGCCTCTTTTAAATACCAGCTCTTTCAATGTTTAGCAGTTTAGAGATGACGCCTTTGGCATGCTGCAACTGTTTTGACTTTCTTGGCTGTTGGTAAAGCAAAATTTGACTTGGCCCCAAGCAGCCTTCAAGAATAAATTGAGCTAGAACTCCACACAAATGAATTTCAGTGACTAAGATGCTCCATTTGTGCTGATGGCGTTACCTATAAATTTGCATCCCCATTTGATGTTGCACTCATTATTTGGGACATTTTTCTTCTAAGGCAAGAATATTCTTACATAACATCATGTAGATTGTAGAAGATCTCATTAAATAGAAAGGATGGTATTTTTTTGGACGGGTAATGTCCACCAACCTCGAAAATATCTGCAGCCATTGGGATATTAAGTGTAAAACCTAAGAGTAAAGTTTCTGAAAGCCTATTAAAAGAAGCCTTGTTTTCTGTACTCCAGGTCTTTTGAATTTTTAATACGTTAAATTCTTGTGGGGTTTCCTCTTCCAGAAACTCTGGCAGAGATACAGCTGTTTTTTCTTTAGCTTCTGCAGCAGTTACTGGGAAAAAAAACAACCCTTAAAATAACGAAGCATTGAAATTTCAGAACGAGCTACACAAATCCGTTTTTGAAAAACATTTTTGCTTCGAAGAAAAACCGTTTTTACATTGTGAGGAGTTCTTGGAGACCTAGATGATGAAGTGGGATAACCGGTGAACATATTAAAACTATTCTGGGGGGGGGGAAATGATGGTGTTTTTAACTTTTTTTTTTTACAAGCAGGTGCTATCTTCTAATTTTTGCTCTTTAATCTCAAACAATAGCTGTTTTTTTATAAAGAATACTTGAAACAGCACCTAGCTTTTAACATAAAAGACATTTTATGTTTTGTTGTAGTTGTGAAGATTTTTCAAGAATATGTAGAACCGGAAGGAGGTTATCAGGGATCCCCACAAAGAAGGGGTCCATCAGGGCAGGATGAGGACAACATTGCCCTCCCTCTTGGAGAGAATGTGCTGACTCACAATCTTGGGATCCCCGTGGTGGTAGTTTGCACAAAGGTAAGCTTGAAGTCCCACTCGCTGCCAAAAGAAACCACAACCTTTATACAATGGAATTGAATCTTTGTTACTTCAAAGAATGAAATCTGATTGGTGGGGAAGATGGTTTTTTCCTTCCTTCCTTCCTTCCTTCCTTCCTTCCTTCCTTCCTTCCTTCCTTCCTTCCTTCCTTCCTTCCTTCCTTCCTTCCTTCCTTCCTCCCTTCCTCCCTTCCTTCCTTCCTTCCTTCCTTCCTTCCTTCCTTCCTTCCTTCCTTCCCTTCCTTCCCTCCCTCCCTCCCTCCCTCCCAGTTTTTTAACATCTTACCTGTTGGTAACCATACCTTGAGCACTTTTGCATATCCTTTTGGATTTCAATAACACGTTTCCCATTCTTGCAATCCAGGAAGAAAGTTGAGTTCAGTCTGTATTCTTTTTCTCCAGGCTTTCCTTTTGTATGTGCTAAAGTTCTAGCTAAAGTTCAATCAATCTATACATTTATCAATAACATTTTAGTTATACATATCCAAGTCCTGTTTTTAGGTTTTATTTAATTCCAGTTATCATATTCCAATTTAGCTTTTTATAACCGCTGTTTATAATTCGGGTAGGTTTAGTTTCCCTCATTTCATTATAAACTAATTCTCGTGACTAAAATACAAATATTATTCCAGAATTTAAATTCTTTATTCACCAATATATTCTATTTCTCATCCTAATAACTCCTCATATACTAATAACATATCTTTCATTATCACAAATCCATTTCGCTATAACCATTAAGGCTATAATCTAACAAATTATTTTAATTTCCATTATAAATCTGGCAGACTTTTCGAACTCTTGAGATTCCTTTGATTTTTTTTTCCAGTGTGACGCAATGAGTGTGTTAGAAAAAGAGCACGACTATAGAGAAGAACACTTTGATTTCATTCAGTCGCATATTCGTAGGTTCTGTTTGCAGTGTATCCTTTTAAGCCGAAATTGTATATTAAAGCAGTACTTTATAAACTGAAACAATGTTTAATATGAATCCAATTCTGTTCTTTGTTTTGTTTCCACTCTTGAAAAACAGTCACATCTATATTTTATTTACATTTCATTCATTTCATGAGCACATATTTTAAGTTTAAAACCACAAAGGCCAGCATTTTCCATTTTCCTGGTTACGATGAGGTTTTTGTATTTCCAGTAACGGCCGGTAAATTAACACAAGTTTTAGATGTTCTGTATCTAGCAATCAACAGTACAATCCCATGAAAGTTGACTCTTGAGAAAAATCTTGCTGCTCTCCTGGATTCCACCTGCCAGATTAGCCTTCTACTATCTGCTCTTAAGGAGAACATTCCCGGTGTCACATTTATAGGATTATGCTGCAAGTACAATTAGTTAATTGGTGAATTATGTTTAAGTTTAATAAATTAATTTGGCTACGAAACAATATGGCTCCTTTAGGAATAGTTGTATTTCTTTAAACTTCTTTAGCCTTATTATAATAATTTTTTGAGTCTGAAGGCTTTTTAACATGTTCATTTCTGTATTGTACTAACTCCTTTCCTTTCCTTGGGCTTAAAATTAAAAGGATGGACTGTTTCAAACCATTAACCTTTGGGCCCATTATCACCAGAGCACAGTAAATAAACATATGGTGTAGTGGTAAGGTGTTGGACAAGTGACCTTGTTTAGCTGTTGTGCTACTCACTCACAAGGGTGCTCTGGGGAAAAGAGGAGAAAGCAACAACATACTCTCTGAGATAAAGGCAGGGTGTAAACTTAGCCACTATTATCTTTTAGAAACAGGTACTTACTTACTTTTGAGATACTTAACTGTACATTTAGCACTTGAAATTCACCACTCTGCTTGGAATTTTCCTTAAATGAAATGAATAGATGGAGCAGCCTTGATCTATACATCCGTTAAGGAGGAGAAGAACCTTGAATTGTTATATAAGTACATTGTACATAAAAAATACGGCTTTCACTTTGCAACGCCTGCTTTAGTGGTAGAAAAGGACGCAGTTTTTATGTAAGTTGAAGGGCAAAGTAAGACGCATCATCAAAAGGCTACTTTCACTAAAGCACAGCATTTTCCTGGCTGAGCCCCCCCCCCCCGGGGTAAATGAAACCTAAAAGATGGCAAAATATTTGTTTCAACTATAATAGAAATCAGTCTTGAGTAATATTGTCTGGGTGGGATTTCATCCTATTAAAAAAAAAAGCGCTGTGGTGGCACATTGGTCAGAGTGCAGTATTGCAGGCTAATTCTGCCCACTGCCAGGAGTTTGATCCTGACCAGCTCAAGGTTGGACTTAGCCTTCCATCCTTCTGAGGTTGGTAAAATGAGGACCCAATTAGATAGGGCTATAAAGCACTGTGAAGCAGTATATAACTCTAAGTGCTATTGCTATTAAGTGCTATAATAATTTGAAGAGCACAGGGTTTGGGAAATATACATAGTTTTCCTGCTTTGTGTAGACTTAGGTAACTTCCTGGGATTGGCTTTTGCTGGCTAGCATTTCGTCTTCATGCCTTTCGCTGTTTTTGAGGAATGTACCTCTTTTTGAGGAATGTCGCTCTTCTTTCTGCCTTCCAGAATTTCCTTTGAAAATTCTGTTGAATTTCAAAAGAGGGTGGCGCGATCTCCCATAATGGCGATAAGCACTGAAATCAGCTTCATTTATTTTAATCACGAAATAAAACTTCCCAGTATCCAGAACCTCTTGGTTCAACCCATGTGTGTAATAATTTCATTCGCTGCAGCCCTTATCTCCTTTCCTACCCGTCAGATAAAATTGTCTGCCCCAAATCTACAAGTGTCTCTTTTCATGGGCAATAAAAGGCAAGCAAATCCCACATTTGTGCGTGCATTTCTGGAAAAAGGACGTGCTAGCATGAACGGTAATTCTTTCTCTAGACCTGCTGGCTGGGACAATGAGAAGAAAATTGCTATCCTGCACGAGAATTTCACAACAGTGAAACCAGAAGATGCATACGAAGACTTCATCGTAAAGCCACCTGTAAGAAAGGTACAGCTACTTTTGAACTCTGCCACATTATCCTACAGGTGAAGCTGCTGGTCCTGGTTATTGAAATTCATATTTTTAAATTACAGCAAGGATGCTGAATCTTTTGTTGGGCACCAGTAATTTGGAGTAATGCCGTGGTTCTCAACCTATGGGTCGTGACCCCATTTGGGGTCGAACGACCGTTTCGCGGGGGTCGCCGGACACCGCGGTCCGCCGTTTTGCTTTTTTATTTTTTTTTATTTTTTCTTTTGATTTTTTTTTTGGTCACACGCGCGCCGCGCATGCGTGGTTTAGGCCGTCGCGGTCTGCCATTTTTTTTTTAAATTTTATTTTAATTTTTTTTTCCGTCACGCACGCGCGCGTGCAATGGACCGATCCGCGCATGCGCGGCGCGCGCGACCAAAAAAAATAAAATAAAATAAATGGCGGACCGCGACGGGCCGATCCGCGCATGCGCGGTGCGTGCGCCTGCCCAAACTGCGCATGCGCGGCGCGTGCGCGACAAAAAAAATCAAAAAGACAAAAACAAAATGGCGGGCTGCGGGTCGGGGTCGCGGCGCGCATGGGCGGCGCAAGTGGGGTCTCAACCTGAAAAAGGTTGAGAACCACTGGAGTAATGAATCTGCTAATTATTCACTTCTGAAATACTTTGAGAAGTGCTGCTTGGGACTCCATTGACTGACAAAGAGCACTCATACAAAAGAGAAGGCTACTTTTGCGCTCCAGGCAAGGGGTTGTATTTTGGTATGGAAAAGCCCAGAATAAAATGGCTTGGATCCAACTAATCATGAGTGGAAGAGTGTTCTTGAGGCATAGAAGGGTTCTGAGGAGGCCTTTGATGTACGTTTCCCCTGCCTCAGGCACAGAATTTTGCAGGAGGAACCCAGGAGACATCTCCTTCTAAACTGCCAACGTTTATCAGCCTGGCAGCCCTCTTTGTACCCCATCAGCATTTAACACGTGTTGCTGCTGGTGTCCACACAGTCTAAAAACGCTTATCCAGAAGTGGGAGTTGGTCCTTAACAGTTCCTACTGTGGCAGCAGATCAAGGAAATGATTACTCCTTAGCTGTATCTAAGAATGTCAGTCCCTCTGTGCAGTAAGAGAGGCCACTGGCTTCTTTTGCATATGGAGAAAAGGGGATTTCCCAGGAGGGAGCAGTGTGGCACCCCTTTTCTTGCACATTAAATGAGGGGGTGTCCTTTGCAAGAGGTGGTCCTTGCAATGTCCATAGACCAGGGGTAGGCAACCTTGGCTCTTTTTTGACTCGTGGACTTCAACTCCCAGAATTCCTCAGCCAGCCAGGGAGGTTTCCAAGCTGAGCCACGCTGGCTCAGGAATTCTGGGAGTTGAAGTCCACGAGTCATAAAAGAGCCAAGGTTGCCTACCTCTGCACTAGACCATCTCCAAGCCTTCCTGTTGATCTCAGCCAGAGTGACTGTTCACCATGCTAAGAAAGGAAGAAGAAGGGAAGGTGTTAACCATAGTCAGGCATTCCGACGTAATTCTCCTCTTTCTGCAGTTTCCAGTTTGGGTGGGGGCAGGTCTAACTTTGTGCTGGTGGCAGGAACACCCTTGTGCCAACATTGCTTCTTTCCGTGTGTATTTTTTCTAAGATCCAAACAGGTGCGCACATCCGGACCTCTTGCATTTATTTCACCAGATGTCGAGCTGTATAATAATCCCTCTGTCCCCCTCCCCCGCGACTGATCTTAATGGAGATAATTTAAGATAACTGAACATCTGTTGGTGAGAAACACTTTTTTTTTTCCCTTGTCAGTTAGTTCATGATAAAGAATTTGCGGCAGAAGACGAGCAGGTCTTTCTGATGAAGCAGCAGGTGAGCAAAAAAAAGCCCTATTCTGCTATGTTTTGCAGGGTGGCTTTCTCTCAAAACAGTTCTTGGAATTGTAGTGAAAGAGATCACTGTCTCTGGTCACATGGGGTTCCTCTAGTTTGTGGCTGAAATGCTGCTCTTTTTTTCTTTCAAACTAGTGACTCTGATTCACTCTTATCAGACATATATAGCATATGTGCACAATATACTGTCACCCTGAGGTTGCTGAACACATCTATCCCTTTCCTTCACTGTTGATTATTGTCTCCTAATTGGCCCTAAGTCACCCAGTCAGCTTTTATTCCTAAGGCAGGACTGCTTTTTATTGCAATCTTGAGCAGTAGATTAAGCTACAGCCATGTCACCTCTCCTCTTTAACAGTATAGAATCTCAGTAGGAAGCTTTCTTAAATATAATGGTGTATTGGGCTGCTTTGGATAATCAGTTTGACAGGGCTGTGACTTTTCTTTCAGTCGTTCCTTGCTAAGCAGCCGGCAACCCCTACCAGAGCTTCTGTAAGTACATAGTTAACATTTATGTTATGTTATGTTCCCTAAGGCAGTATAATCAGATAAGAGAGAAGAATATTAAGAGTAACCCACAACTGAACGTCTTGCATAATGTGAATTTTTTTGACAAAACAATTGCACTGCAGCAAGTAAAATTTGTATTTAATTACTGGCTTCAATTTGTTGTTGTATGCAGCTTTCAAAAATCATAACTCAGGCAGGTATTTAAAAAAAAAGGTGACATGGGTAAACCATATCCTGTTGCCTTTCATTGTTCTCCAGGAATCTCCAGCTCGTGGTCCTTCTGGCTCACCCCGGCCACAAGGCAGGACAGGCCCTGCCGCCGTCCCCAGCGCCTCGCCAATAGCATCCGTCAAGAAACCAGATCCGGCTATTAAAAGTATGCAGTTCACCTTAGAATGTTTGTTTTGCTTTGAACTTTTCCCTGGGTGTAACATTTTATGGTCTGTTGGTTGAAAGGTTGATGTTTGGAAAGTTTTTTTGTGAAGTGCCACATTGTTCCTTAGCAGGTAGAACGAATGAAACTTGCCATTGCAAAAAAAAAAAAAAAAATGTTGAAGAATATCTTAAATGTAATTTCTTTTTTAAAAAAATATGCCTTTTAATTGTAGCATAAAAAAACCCCCAAGTCTCACCTCTGGTTTTAATACTACAGTGGATATGAGATTTAATAATTGGAGGTGTATGTTCATAATAAATCCATGCCCAAGCAAGAAGATAAAAACATTTTAGAAAAGCTAAGATGTTTTAGGAACAGCAGTGGATCTATAGCTAGAAAAGGCAGCAGACATCCTCCGCCCACCGTATCTAAGCTTATGTTACTCAAATACATAGTTAACCACTAAAACTCTAGTAAAATAGTATGTTTTGATGAAGATATTATAATTTTGTTTGAAAGCCAGTATAATCTAGTCATCAAAGTGCTGGGCTAGAGATTAGAGGAACCAAGTTCTAGACTTCCCTTAGGCCCCGAAGCCATCTGGGTGATCTTGGACCAGCTATGCCAGTGGTGGCGAACCTATGGCACGGGTGCCAGAGATGGCACGCGGAGCCCTCTCTGTGGGCACGCGCGCCGTCACCCCAGTCCTAGGCCTTCAGCTGGGTTTTATAAAACCTTTTCGCTTTAGGCCTCCGGCGCCGTGTGCAAAAAAAAAAAAAAAGGTTCAATCAGTCAATTTCAACTTCTTGCCGGAAAAAAAAGATCTTGCAAAGTTGGAATTGATTGAACTTTTTAGTCCCACCCATTCTGCCGTTACCACTGCAGCCACGCCCAGCCAATGGGCCAAGCCCACCCGGCACTCAACGATGCATAAGTGGGTTTCGAGTTGCAGTTTGGGCACTCGGTCTCTAAAAGGTTCGCCATCACTGAGCTATGCCCTCCTTAGCCCAAATCAGCATCGGCCCTTGTGACAAAAACACCCTTGTTGCATCATGCACCGATGGCTTTTCTGCAAGAAGTTGCCCTAATGGAAAAAGAAGAGGACTTTGCAATGAAACAGGGAAAAGGGCAACAAGAAGATCATTGTCTGTTGAACAAACACCCACCCACCATTTTGCAGGGTCCAATCTGAGCCGGTCACCTGGGCCAGAGGTTTCGCCTTCCGAGCTTCCAGACTCGGAGCCCTATCCTCAGGGACCTTCCCTCTCACCGGCATGTAGCGGTCTACTCTCGGTGACCGACACAGATTGAGTCCCGTAACGTTATTCTGAGAAACGTCTATTTGCCTGCGCACAACATTTTCCATATAATAAACCTTTTGACATCAGAAAAGACAGCGGCGTCGTGGTTTTTCTTCTTTTATTCCCCAGGTTCTCTCTTGAAAGTCAATTTCTCTCATTGTCAGCATCCCGCCTTTCCCCACTTTTAGTATTTGCCTCTTTCTCCTTAGACAACGCCGCAAGCGAAGGAGTGCTGGCCAGCTTCTTCAATAGCCTCTTGAGTAAAAAGACAGGTTCCCCTGGGAGTCCTGGCGCAGGAGGAGGAGGAGGAGGAGGAGTGCAAAGCACGGGCAAGAAATCAGGTACCGTCCAAAAGAAGCCATCTCTCCTCATTTATTTGGGCCCATTTACGCCTAATACTTCGCAATCTGTGGTTTGATTTCGCTCGGGTTGAAAGAATGCCAGAACGCGGGTCTTACACCAGCCGTCTTTCTCCTCCCCCCAACAGCTCTACCTTGCAGGAATGTGTGGTTGAACTTTTTTTTGTTTCTTCTGAGGCTTTAATGGGGTTGAAGAAATCTTCCCCCTGTTTTGAGCGGAGGACAGAGGGCAGCATGTCCACTTGATCCCATAGTCTTCCTTTAGGTTCGTCCACCTTTCTTAGCCTGAAGACAGAAGTGCAGGCCATTCTCAAGTCATTTAGTGACCGTTGGGAGTTTCAGCAGCACTGAACTTTGTTGCGTTAGTAACACGGTTGTTAAGCAAATCTGGCTTCCCCATTGACTTAGCTCGTCAGACGGTCGCAAAAGGGGATCGGCATGACCCCAGGACACTGCAACCATCATAAATGCGAGATGGTGACCAAGCATCTCAGTTTTGATCACGTGGCCCTGGGGATGCCACAGTGGTTGTAAGTGTGAAAAACGATCATGTCGCCTTTTTTTTTTGATGTCGTCATGACTTTGAACAGTCACTAAATGAACCTGTTGAGAGTCAATCTGGAAGAGAAATGTGATCCTTGAACGTTTGGAATCTAGCTAACTGGCACATGATTCTAGGAGCACTGTTTATTTATTACTTTTATATGCTGCCCATAGCACGGTCCTGTCACTCTGGGCAGCTTACAACGTTGCAAAAGCAAGTGCAAAATGTTAAACAGAGATTAAATACGTGAAACATTAAAATACAAAAGGGTGGGATCTTTGTCTTCATCCACCAATCACTCTCCAGTGTGGAATGCCCTCATTGGAGCCCCAGGCCCAACAGCAGAGCCACGGTTTTGGGGGGGGGGTGTTTCCAAAGGCCAAGAGATAGGTGTGGATCTCACCTCAACCTGTTAGACCCATGGTGGCGAACCTATGGCAGCAGGGACAAGACTCCGCCCTCGTGCCCCGTTGTGTACAAATGATGCTGCAGGGCACCGGTGGAGGGTGTGGCCGCCATGGCGCTGCAGGGCCACCTGGGTGATCTGCGGCGGGCCGTGGAGGCTGTGGGTGGGGGGGGCAGGGCGGACGGGGCAGAGGTGGAGTGGGCGGGGTGGGGGACGGAGCAGGGATGGGCGGGGCGGTTTTGGGGCACTCGGTCTCTAAAAGGTTCACCATCACTGTGTTAGTCGATGTTAACCGATCTGTGCTTGCGAGCTGCTTCTCAATTTATGTTGGGTTCACACTGAAAGCTCTACATAGCTTAGGCTCTGACTTTCTTAAGAGACCACTTCTCTCGATAGGAATGTCTGGAGAGGAAGCTCAGAAGAGCAGAAAGAACATTTAAAGGGCTGATTTTCTGCATACATATACTGTGTCTTCCTTTTTTTTAACAGGGCAAAAAACTGTTTTGACGAATGTCCAAGAAGAGCTGGATAGAATGACTCGCAAGCCAGACTCGGTGGTAACGGCCAACTCCTCCTCGACAGAGAACGAAGCTTGAGAATCCTTGAACCTCCATATGTAAATGACCAAATAGTGATGTACATTGACCTGATAACACCAGGAGCTTCCTACCGTGGCAGATGCTATCAGTTTTTTCTTGGGGGGAAATGAAATTTAACCTTCACTGGCTTGTCCCAGTGTCAAGTGCACATTCAGGAAGCTTTGCGTCTAAATTTCCTCTGTTTTACGATAACCATTTTAGAGTTTAAATAGGGCATTTCTCTTAATTTGGTTGCAAGCAATAGGGAGAAGAAGCGCACAGAAGCAAGAGGTGGAGTTCCTGCTGAAAAGCCACGAGCTGCTGCTGGCACGGAGGAAGCGCGAAGTCCTCTCTTGATCCACGTCAACTGGAGTTGGCCATGAAAATGCGTAACTTGTGTTTGTAGAGGGTGCAGTGTGGCAGAATGTTGGTTGGCTGCTGAGTGTACAAAAATGCAGTGTTTTGAAAGGGTAGAGAAAAAGACCTGATCAGTAGAAGTGAAAAAGCACGTTGGATGTAAATCAGATAATCATGTCGGGAAAAATAAAATAAAAATAAATGCCTTTACAATTGGGAAACAGAAATCACGAGCATCATGGGAAACTATTCCAGTGGCAATTTATTTTTTTTTCAGTTCTAATGAGAAGATACATAAAATACGGTGGGTGCTCTTTTTGTCGTAACTGACACGGGGAGAAACTTGTTCAGACCAAGTGCCTGGCACAGTGTGAGATGTGTCTTCTGGAAGGTGCTTGAACCTCTTGTGCACTATTGTACAAACAGTATCTGTTTAATTTTATTTTTTTTTTAATTTTAACCCAGTAACTTTGATGGCTGGGTTGAATTTTGCATCCTCCCCCCACCGCCCCTGATAACTTTTGCTTTCTTTTCTTTCTTCTTTTTCATACCAACCATCTGGTTAAGAGGAACGAGTGACATGTCATTTTTCTCCGTAATGAAATGGAAACGCAAATCTTTCTTTTGTATCCAAGATTTAATTGCAAAGGTCAACACTGATTTCTGCCTTAAGGTTTTAAAACCCCTGTGGTGAGTTCGGGGTAGCCTCCAGAATTCTTGTCCCAGATTGGATTAAACAAAGGGTTGTAGGTATTGTATGCAGGAAAAAAAAAATACAGACTAATGTGACTTCATTACATTTGTGCTTTACCCCTTCGGTGTTGCCTTTTCAATGTGGAAATAATTTTTGACAGTTGGCCCCCGTTGCTGCTCAGATCAGTTCCCATAGCCACTGGGAGTAAGACTCCTCCAGTTAACCAAAATGGCACTTTTGAGTTTCTGTACAATTTATTTGACAGAGAAACACTAACTTATTTGTACCAAACCTGTTTGTTAGCAACACATTGGAGGGATATACCACCATATGGATTATGCAGAGTTTACTTTGTATTGATAAATGGTTTTTGTGTTAACGTTAAATCTTGTTTCTGAATAGAACAACCCTAATATTTATATACCTATATCTATATATATTGTTATATATACAAAATAAATTGACCACTAACACATTACTGGATGTAATTGCAACCCACGTGTTGTAGAGAGAGGCCATTTCTCTTTGTTTTTGTAAGTCTGTCTAATGCTAGCTAGAAAACTAAGAGTATTTACTTGCATTAACATAAAAGTATGTTTACTTACGTCAGTTACATTTTTTTTTAACAACACACGTTCAAATACATTATAAAACTCAGTTTTGCTGATTGTTACCTGCCTCTTAAACTGAGAAGTTGTGATCAGGGAATTTGGTTTGTGTTTTAGCTGCCATTACAAGCCAGCATAGGCTTTGCTATATTATAAAACTAGCCTTGTGCCATCCCAATAGTAGTAATTCAGTCTTCCTTATGGCAGCACCTTTAAGTACATCCTATTTAGTAACTACAGTTTTGGTGCCATTTATACATGTAGAACCAGTGAACGTATTGAGATGGTTGAATTCATGCTTGGATCTAACAGATGAAGTGTAACAACTTTTTTTTTTTTTTTGGATGGGTTGGCCGTTCCCAAGATGATTATGGAAGCTGGATGAGACAATTGAATTCTGGAAAATAAAACCTTAAAATTAAACTGGGTATGGGGGAAAAACAACAAACTATTTGCTGATGTTCTAAGAGCACTACCGTAGTTAGGTCTCAAAGCCCAACTGGTCTTATTAAATTTTTTGTCATGCACCAAGATAATTTACTTAGTATATGAAAACTGTAGGCAACCGGATTTTTTATTTGCATAAAATGAATGTTGGATTTGCTAAACAAAAAGCCAATAGCATATTACTTCCCAGTTCTACAAAAGATCTTAGGGACTCAGAATTTGAGTCCCTAACCATACTCTCCCACTTTGCAAGTGAATGCTCCTAGTTTTTCAAAAGAAGGAGACTGTAAGTGATGTAATGTTTGTCAGTTGCCAAAGTCTTAGCAACTTTGGAAAGCTGCACCATTGTCTTTTCTGGTGTTCACAAGCATTAGAACCAAAGGCCGAATGCAAAACAGCCTTTATGTTTAAAATTACCATTAACTTTATTTTCAGGATTCACTTTTGTGGAAGACTGTTAGAATTACTACATGACTATTTATATTGCATATAATAATTGCATCTGCTGTTCACATCTAAACTAAAGTAATAATATATTGGACTTGAAGATAAGGCAAATATAAATGAGTTAAGGATTGGCCCGCCATCAAAATTTTTGTTTTATGCTGCTTGATTTTTAAGTTTGCACTTCTATTGGCATTTTAAAACTCGTTTAAACCGAACTTGTACGTATTTTATTTAATTTAACACATTGAAAGTGACTGAACTTAACCATGCCCATGCTGTAAATGAAAGTTCACTCTCGTGTATTCAGTTTATTGATGTTTTTAACTTTTCAGTGGAGACTGCAGATGTATCCAGCACAACTCTTAGTCCATTTGTATGGCTTTAACCAGGTGCAGTCCTGTGGAACCTTGCTTTCTAGTGCTGGCGAAAATGAGGACATGTCTTTAACAGCTTCAATAAACACCAACCAAGATGACTTACTTGTGTTGAGTCACCTTGTTGTTTTTTTTGTGTTTTTTTTTTTTTTTTTTTTTGGTAAGGTGGGCCATTTTGAAGGACGATAATTTGAAGCAAGTGAAGTTTCGGACTCTAGATATAGAGATGTGTCTAGATTGACTAGCTTTTTCTTATGGCGGGTGAATTTTCTTAACCGTTATGTTGCTGAGAACGTAGAAAGGACTTTAGCTAAGCAGCCGAACAACTGAGAAAATACCGTCTGAAATCCTAGAGAGGCAGAATCATTTGGCATACCAGGGAGCGGCAGTATGTAGATGACATGAACCCCTATGACTGAAATTCTTCAGCCAAATGAATGACTAGTTTTCAGCCATGTGATTCCTCCCTAACTAAGGATAGTAATGGCAGATTTTGAGGAAGGCAACAGGTTTCCACTGATACTCTTACCCACCCACCCCAAAAAGTGCACAACTATTGTTGCTAGCTTTCAAGTGCATTACTTTATGCCTTGGAGGTCTTGAAAATGAGAATGGTTAACTGTGTTCCTACAGTCTCCCAGATCCCATTTCCAACTTCTAGGATAGGCCAAAAATGGGACAAGTCATGCAATTTCTTGACAAATTGCAAGCTGCAGGCCTACAATGTGCTGAACCTCACTTGGTGAGCGATAGCTTCATATCCTTTTAAATGCAGAAAAAATCCTATACTTCCTTTGATGGGCATCAGTGATTATTTGGGGATATTTTTCTAAATAAAATAAGTGTGACGTGCTGGTATATTGCATAGATCTTAAGGGACCCTCACGTTGTTAACTTCCAAACTTCCGTTTTCAAGCTCTATCCCAATGGAGTGTTTCTACTAGGGATAGGATGGTTTAGATGTCCTGTTTGAAAGATACTGGAGGCTCAGACCCGGATATTGGATTAACTTCCTCAGTATTAGCTCTCTGCCTCCCAAGTTAGGTGTGCCAGACAATGTTTTTGAAAGATGACAAAGTCCTAAGATAGATTTATGAGTTTGTAGCTTTATTATTTGCTGATGTAATTGACGGATTTTTATGGTTCTATTAATGTTTTACTCCGATGCTGTAAGCTGCCAGAATTTAAAGAGTAGACAGCATATAAATTTTGGTAAAGATCATGACTACACTCCCTAGAATAGCTATAAAGTCTCTAAACCTTAGAAAATAAGAATGGTAGGTATCTGTATGTAACCTGGTCCTTTTTTTTTTTTTTTTGACAGATTAGCATCCAAATAATTCCCATTTTGTCACTAGCCACCACTCACCAGCCATTCTAAGTAGTCATATTTCCTTCCCCCATATGAGGGGTCATTTGTAATATACAGTCAATATTCCAGGTATGCTTATTAATTGCAAATTCCTCTTCTCATGTTCTCTGCAGAGTATTTTAAAGCAAGCTGTGGGGGAGAGAATCTGTTCAAAGAGGCTATGCATTTAAAGAGCAGCTCTATTCTAATCAAGGTATGGTAAAAGAGAAGCCATCACATTCAATAGCAGCACAGGCCATCTGTTTACTGAGCAGCATTTCAAAATTTATTGCACTGCAGTGTTACAAATTCTTTTTCAAAAAAATAAAATTGGGTAGTTCAGTGTAGATTAATAAAACATACAGCCCCCTAGAATAGAAAGTCCAGCTTCAAAGAAAGAAAGGTAAAATGGTTTTAAACACTAAAAAATGGTTTTTAGTGCTTTTTAAAATTTGGGTTTATTAGTAACTATTTTTTTGTTACTTAATTGTACGAGCTGCCAGAGTCACATTTGATTGTATAAATCAAATCAATAAAACCACAACTAATCTGGCTTGCATTATTTGCCGAATTTAAGATGTCTCTAGAATCTAGATACTGTAGCTTGTTCTGTGTATTTGGAGAAGTTTAGTACAGTACTGGCCCAATATTGTCATGCCACTGGGCAATACTTGGAACATCTCTTCCTGTGCAATCAATTGAAGTCCACACATCTTAAAGTTGAGACACACTGTTGCATTAGATCAGGGGTCTTCAACTTGGCAACTTTAAGGCTTGTGGACTTCAACTCCCAGAATTCCTCAGCCAGCCAGTCTCTTATTGACGGGGTTGCTTCATGCTACTTTGGGGCACAGCTTGCAAGGTGCTGTGATTTAAACTAAAAGCAAAAGGTAACAAAACCATCGTCATCCAGTTTCTAAGACAGAAGATACGAAATCTAACAGTAAAATTGATTCTGAATGTTGAGCCTGCTAAAATGCACTCTCGGTAAGAAGTTAAATTGCAAATTGAGTCAAAGGACTTTTAAAAAAAATCGTTACCATGGAAAGGTAGTAAGAAAGGAAAGCTAATCCAGTTTCTTAGGAGAAAAAGTGCCACACGTGAACTGCTTCATGGAAAGGGCCAAACCAGGTGACTTTCAAGCCACAATGAGATAAGAGGTGGAAACAGTTCCTCAAATAGCGTTTCACCTTGACTTTATGTTTACTGTATTCTGAACTGATGACACTAGGCTGAATGAGCTAACTGTATTACAGCTTTATCTTCCTGCTAGCTTCCAACAGTCATTTGTAGTTTCTCTTTGTGGTGATTAAAAGCTTAAAAGATCTTTATAAGACGCCTCCCATGTGAATACAATCCCATTTCTCATAAGTTTTGGCCCCAGCATGCAGAATGAATAGGTCTATTCAGGTTCATTGATGCAAAACAAAACACCTTTCCCCCCCCCTTGCAATCTTGTCTCAGAAATACAAGAATTTTTTTTGAAAATTTTTTGGGGGTGTTTAAATTGTTACCCCCTTTTCCCTTTTTATGTTAGTTTGTATTTTAATGTTTGACCATGAAATCTAATAAAGATGTTATGAAAATATAGGAAGCTGTTTTTGCAATAATTTTATTAAGGATATTACAAAAATATTATTTAAAAATCTAATGCAGAAATACATCAAGGAATTTAGCTATGTATGGATGTACATAAAAAAAATAAAAGTGCAGAAATCCCCCCCCAAAAAACAATTTTAATTAATGTAAGGGTTTGAGGCCTGTTTCAATATTATATTAAACGCTTTGTCTTGGCTTTTCTTTGAAAGCACTTTAAGTGGTTTAACATAATTAAAAGCAGAATTATGGCCATTAAAAGTGAGCAGTGAAATTTCTTCTGCAATGTAATACAAATGGCCTTAATGAATGTTGAAGGAGCAGAAAAAAGAGCTAGAGAAGTTCTTTAAATTTATTTTTATTTATTTATTTATTTTATTTTGGACTTATATGCCGCTCCTCTCCGAAGACTCGGAGTGGCTTACAACATATATATAAAACAACAATTACAATCTAAGTCCAAGCAAAAAATATATAAAAAATAACCCCCCCCACATATTCATCAGTCACACAACAACCCACAAATTGTTCATTTTTTACAATCCCTGTGTAGTGATAGCTTTTACCTCAGCCTCGCATCACTTACTTGCTTTCATCTTATTTCAACATCCAGCTGCAAGAGCTATTTTTGTAGATTTTCTCAGTGCCTTGTTACAACATTATGATGTATGGATTCTGAAATCCACATTTCAAGGCTGAAAGTACTTTGAAAATACCTTGACCTAATACTCTGTTCTAATAAGCTTAATTTATTCCTTTGTTTTTAAAGTGGGTATCACTTCTTTCTCCTCAAAATTGCAAAGATGTAACCCAGGCTCTTGATTTGAACTGAGGGAATTAGAAAGCTTGGCTTGCCAAAAATATCTTGCTTTAAAGGAAAAACAAAGTTATTTTACTAGCGGTCCATGCCTCTTATATTCTTATTTAAACTTTTGCTGGAGGAAAAAAAGTGAAATATATCTAAGAACAGAATAGTGAATATGACATTGATCATGGTGGTTGACAAGGAGAATAAGTCAGGGGTCTTCAATCTAGGCAACTTTAAGACTTGTGGACTTCAGCTCCCAGAATTCCCCAGCCCCAGCACGGTTGGCTGAGGAATTCTGGGAGTTGAAGTCCCCAAGACCCCTGGAATAGGTTGCTAAGAGGCAAGGACTTGACACAATCTATTATTACTACTAGTTCACAACAATGTGAAGTCAGCTGCCAGTTCTTTCTAAGCTGGTGTAGGCCTTCATATGAGTCTTCCCAAGCACCTAGGATGTCATCTTAGAGTAGTATATGTGCAAATCCAAGCTGTGTGGTCTTTTACAGTTGAGAGATAGAAATGTTGTCAATTCCCTGATTTTCTAAGTGCCGTCCAACATTTTTTGGTGTGGCTCCCAGTGTGCTGGTACAATTTATGCCATAATCCTTCAATGTCTATTTTCGGAGCTTGAAATTTGTTGGTCTCCTCCAGTTCTTGGGCTTCTATTCTACTATCCCCTGGCATTGCCACATCAATTCAACACACTTCCTTCTTTTCAACCACATTTATATCTGGTGCATTATCAGCCAAGCCTTTTCTCAGTTTATATTTGGAAATCCCAACTTGCTCATATTAGATCATAAAGGCACAATTTTGAAACACAGTGTTCTTTTGTCTGTGGTTGTTCTTCCAGGGTGTCAAACTGCTGGCCCGCGGGCTGGTTGCATCATACAGAAACCGCATCCACCCCAGTTCCGGCAATGCAAAAAACGTCGCGATACGTTGTGACACGTCACGTGACGTGGCGACTTTGACACCTAGGATATAAAGTTACAAAGGCGCTAAAGTACAACAGTTACAGCATCTCCATGCTCATGTGATCAACACGTAGATGCTTGGCAAACAAGTGTTCATTTACAATGGTTGCAATGTCCTAGGTTCAGCTGATCATCATTTGCAACCTTCCCAGCCAGCTTATGACCGGCCAAGTCAGTGGGGGAAGATGGATTCACTTAAAGGACCAAATTGATTCATTTTCCTGCAGTGATTCAGTTAATGGCGGCAAGAGGGTAGTAAAATTGGCCATGGCTCAGCGCCCGAAATGGTGGTCAGGATTATCTTTACATTTACTCTGGTTCTTTCCCTAAAACCGGCCTGGCATGGGTGATTCTTCTGTGGCCAGCATACCTCACAACCTTGGGAACCCCTCTCCACGACATGGAGGGGCTATTATCATATCACACTTATTATTGGAGGAAATCTGTGTCGCTAAGCGTGGACTACTTGACGGCCCATAATCTATGATTAGGGTCCACCTACGAGAATATTAAATAACCTCTGGTGTAGCAGTTAAGGCACCAGACTAGGAAGCAGGAGGCGGCAAGTTCAAGTCCTGCCTTAGGGATGAAGACAGCTGGGAAGCCTTGGGCCAGTCATGCTCTCTCCGCCCAACCTTGCAGGGTTGTTGTTGCAGTGGGGAAAAAAATTGGGAGTAGGAAAAGCGTGTGGGAGGTGTTCTCCACCCTGAATGGCTTGTAAAAATAATAGATAACAAATAAAAAAAATAAAATCAAAACAAGGATGAACCTCATCACCGAGGAGGCTTCCGGGGTGGAGGTCTGGGGTCTTCCCACCGCTGCAACCGGCGCTTCCTCCCCTCCAACAGGGAGGCGCCCCTTCCCCTCGGGGACCCCGCTCTACCCTCCCCGCCGCCCCTGCAGAGCCCCCAACCGGGCGCGGGCTCCGGGTGGGCCGCGGGGGCGCTGCGGGGCGGCCTCCTCCCTCGCGCCGCTCCTTCTTCCCTCCTTCCCGCCGAGCGGGAGGAGCCATGGGCGGGCAGGCTGCCGAGGCGGGGCCGCGGCCTTGGGGCGGGACCGGGGACGAGGCCGGGGCGGTCCGCCGCGCTCCGCGGACCGACATGCCGCCGCTGCTGCCCGCTGCGCCGCGCTCTTGCTGCTCCGCGGTGGCTACGCCGCCGCCGCCTCCGCCGCCCTCCTCCTGCTCCGCGTGAAGCGAGGCCCCCGGGCCGCGGCCCGCCATGAGGAGCCCCGAGGACCTGGAGGGCTTCGACGGCGAGGCGTCCAGCACCTCCATGATCTCCGGCGCCAGCAGCCCCTACCAGCCCACCACCGAGCCCGTCAGCCAGCGCCACGGGCTGCGCGGCCTCCGCTGCGACCGCGACTACCTGCGCGGCCCCCGCGGCCTCCTGAAGATCGCCCAGGTGGTGGGTATGCCCCTCTGCCCCGGCCAGACCCCCTGCCCTGCCCTGCCCTGCCCTGCCCGGCCAGGGGAGACGGGCCTCCGGGGTCCCAGACAGGGTGTGGGGGGGTCGGGGTTGGGGTCTCCCTCTCTCTGGTGTCCCCCCCCACTCTTCCCCTCCCCACTCTTCCTGGCCCCCTCCCCAAGAACCACTCGGGAGGGGGGGGCGCGCCTTCCAGATGTTGCTTCAACCTTTTTTTGTGTGCTCCTGCTCTGTTTACCTTATTTTCTAGGGAACATCTGGAGCCAGCCAGCCAGCCCCTGGGGAGGGGGAACTGTTTGTTTGTGTGCATGGAAGGACGGTGAGGATGGGTGCTGGGGTCCGAGGCATCTGGAGGGCACCTGGTTGGGGAAAGACCCCCCTGGTCTCTTCCCCTTTGCTGGCTTTCCCTTGGGTGCCCCCCCACCCCCCCCAAGGTTATGGAATAGCCTTGAAGGCTCCAGATGTCTGGTTTACCCAGCCCTGTTGGGCTCCTTGCAACAGATGGAAGGAAAAGTGTGGGGACATCTCAGGACATCCTGAAGAGTTAAACCCCCCCCCCATTCCTGATGACCCAGGGCCTGGGTTGCTGGGCCCTTTTAGCTTGGTGGCATGGGTGTTACCCTTCATTGTTTGGCAGAGATATGCACTAACTATGGTTGCACCGAAGGGGGAAGAAATTGTGGAGATTGTCCTTCCCTTCTTGTTTACGTTCCCTAGTTCCCTATCCTTGTAGGGTGAGTAGCCCCTGGTGTATTTTTGAAGTGTGCGTGATGGGAATTGTTGCCCAGTGCTACGGGAGGGGTATCACGTTGGATAAGACTCCTCTAAATACTCCAAAAATTAACACATGTAGAAAATACAGTCCATGCATTTTCACCTAACAGGTTTTTTTTTTGTAATATTTTTGTCTTTATTTGTATTTGGGTGAGTGTGTCAGTCTGAGGACGATAAAGTATGATAATCTATAAAAGCTTCCGCCACAAATCTGTGGAACTTACAAGGGTTCTTTTGTTGGTTGTGTCCAAGCTTGTGGAACTGGGGGGATTCATATTCCATTTGGAAATCTTTGGAATGGGATAAAAAGGATTATACGCTGTACTGTATAGCATATTACTTTTCTTTTTCTGCTTCTTTCCTTTTGAGCAACTACTTTAAGGTTATGGAAAGAGAAAGGAAAACTTTTATCGAAATAATTTTCTTTTCTTTGTTCCTGGTTCCTACAATTTCACCATCATTTCTTTTCAGTTTTGGTTCTGCTTGATTTAGGGAGCAGCTTGGCAAGTGACATTCCATAAGGTTATTTACATTTATCCAGTTTTGCAAGGTCATTCTTTGTAACTAAGGGGGAAAATAGGAGATAAGATGTCTTCTTTTGTTCTCTTATCTCTTCCCCTCAAGGTGTGTTCTAGAATCTAGAAAGTGTTTGCAATGCCTTTTCTTGTTTTAGCTGCTAGGCCTACTTATGCCTTTGTTTCTGTAGCACTGCAACATTGACATATGTGGGTCTTTTGGTCTCTGTGACTGTTTCATTTGAAATGAAAATATGTAAAACTGGAAAGGCATAGAAGATGTGGTTTCTACTGTGTTAGAGAAATACAAGCAATTTGTTATTATTTGTTTTTGTCTGTCTCATGTTGCTCAGAGGACTCCAAGTGGGATATAAAACTTCTAGTATTTATAAGTTTTATTTCCAATTTGGTCAATAAAATTCCTCAAAACAGTTTTAGACAATTGATGGAAAACTTACACTAGAGCTGCTGAAGTATCACAGCAAAATGCAAAAACAATAAAAACAGGTCTAAAATTAAAAATATTTCCAAAACTCCAGTGAGAGAAAGTGTTGACTGTTGGCCTCTTGGCAAACATTAAGGCCTGTGGACTTCAACTCCCAGAATTCCCCAGCCAGCCATGAGAAACACTGGCCTAAAGGCTTTTTAAAGAGAAACACAACTGAGCTTTTGGAGGGAATGTCATTAGTGTGTATTGAAAAATCCTTGTTCTGTAGCCCAATACATCTGGCCTTGAAATTTAAGGAATAGTGGCTTCCAGTGATTTTATAATGGAAATGATGGGGAAAGACTTTCAGTTTCTCTTTCTGCAGTTCAGCTGGTGGAGTGGGGGAGGTGTTGAACCTGATATACTACTGTTATCTTCCAAATAATATATATAGATAGTCCTTGACTTACAACAGTTCATGTAGTGACTGTTCAAACTTACAAAGACACTGAAAAAAATGACTTATTACCATTTTTCCCACTTAAGACTGTTGTAGCATTCCTGGGGTCAGGTGCTCAAAATTCAAATGCTTGGCAACAGGCATGTATTTATAACAGTCAAGGCGGATGGCAGATTCAACAACCATGTTACTAACTTAACAACCACAGTGGTTCACTTAGCAGGTGTGGCAAGAAAGGTCATCAAAGGGGGCAAAATTCACTTAACAACTGTCTTGCTAAGAAATTTTGGGCTCAGTTGTGGAGATAAGTCAAGGACTACCTATAGGTCAGTGAGAACAGCAGCAATATGTTTACCAAGCCACAAAATGATTTATTATAAATTAGTTTGGATAGTTTAAGGCAATGGTGGCGAACCTATGGCCCGTGTGCCAGAGGTGGCACTCAGAGCCCTTTCTATGGGCACGCACTCCGTGCCCCAGAGATGGTGAGGGACTGGCCCCCGCCACCCTGGCCCCGCCCACCCAGTCTGCCATGACCACCGCAGCCACGCCCACCCGGCACCCAGTGGTAAATAAGTGGGTTTTGGGTTGCAGTTTGGGCACTGGGTCTCTAAAAGGTTCGCCATCACTGATTTAAGGTGTGGCCACAGAAATCACTGATTTAAGGTATGGCCACCATAGACTATTAAACATGACAGCTTCAAGGCAGGGTTAGATAGATTCATGGATGCCAAGTGTATCGGTGGTTATTAAAACGAATGTCCATGTGCCGCCTCTATGTTGGTTGAGGCAGGCAGGATTCCCTTGAGTACCATTTGTTGGGGGTCAAGGGAAAGGGAGGGTTTTGCCTTCTCTTTCTGCTCAAGATCCCCATGTACAATTGGTGGGCCACTGTGTGACACAGAATGCTGGACTCGATGGGCTTTGGCCTGATTCAGCATGGCTCTTCTTATTTCTTATGAAAAGTTTCTGATGGGACAGTGTATGTTGAATGTACTGTTATGTTGGTTTTTTTCCTGCATTGACTGCTAGTTTGTTAATATCGTAATAGCTTTAATTTTTCATCTGAGATTTGTATCTTAATAGCTTTGACATATACCCCCATCATACATCTCTTGGGCACGGCCAAATTGGGGAAAGGAAAATGGATGTGGTTTATTGATTTTGGTCTGACTGTAGCTTGTGTTGTGTTTGTAGGTTATATGCCATTGTTCTTACCTCTGTGTTGGAACACTGCAGTGCTGATGTCGTGGTTAAGTGTTTTTGATGGCATTTCAAGAATAGAGATATACATCTCAGGGACACAAAATTTTGGTTTACTACAATCCAGTCATTATTTAACATTGTGTGCATAAACAGTTGTGACTTGGGCTTACATGTTCCAGTCTTCTTTTGTACTCCTTAATTGGAATACTATAATGGTAGCAGCAAATCATAGTTTGGGCTTCAGTTCAGTGTGCACAAATGAGCATTTGCTGCCTCAAGACAAAACTTTTTTCCTGTTAGTCTGAATTAGAAGTTTCCGGCAGCATATTTTAATTAACAAGAATGCAAACTTGATGTTCCCGTTTGCTCATGTCAGAATGACCTAAATATACAGGATGCTTATTTTATGGATTTAACTAGAGAACTTTTAAGGGTGCATTTTCCAGGGCCAGCTTTATGAACTTGGAAAAATATCTGGGTGATTGGTAGACCTTGTCCAGCCTGAGAAAAGTAGCTGGTATGTTTATACTGGAAAGAACTACGTCCATGTAGTCATTTCTTTCTATTTCTGTTCTAAGAATGCAAAACATCTCATATGTGGAAAACATAACCTTTCTCCAAACACAACAGCAATAAATTGTAACTGAAATATCAGTGTACAATTCTTATATCTTACTGTGTCTTGTTGTAAGCAGCAACCTTTTTTTGTCCCTGAAAAAAAAGTTAATATCAAGTTGACTGTACAGAATTGAAGTTATGTAACTAATTCAGCTAAATTTACAGTGTTTCTCAACCTTGACAATTTTAAGGCATGTGGACTTCAACTCCCAGAATTCCACAGCCAGCGTTGCTGGCTGTGGAATTCTGGGAGTTGAAGTCCACATGCCTTAAAATTGTCAAGGTTGAGAAACACAGAGCTAAAAGGTGCAATTTAGCTTAGATAAGCTAACTTGAGCATCGAGACAATAAATAAATATATTCGTTGTAATATAGTTAATTTCAAAACATTAGGAGCTCCAAAATTTTAAAATGTTTTTAAAAAGCAGCCATAGAGTCTGCATTTTATAGTTTCCAAACTCTTTATCCTGCTGGCAAAAAAGACCATTAGTGTAACAATTGCTCTTGTATTATTTGCTCATAAAATCTAATTACTGAAAATAATTGTGCTTTCCTTTTGATCTCATAATAACATCTCAATAAATGTGACTTTAAAGTGCAGTAATACGTAAACATTAATTTTGAATTATGTTAATCTTGCATTTTGCTTGATTTTTTTTTAAATAGTGGGTTTGAGTTTAAACAAAACACAAAGAAAACAAAGGACAAATCTTAAATGTCAGATTATAGTTGTACATGACAGTTGTAATAAACCTCAAATTGTTTTGAAATGACTGCAAACTTAACATTTTTTAAATGTTCAGTCCAATAAATCAGGGGCGTAAGGAATACCAAAATGTGGATTTTTATCATCTTGTGATCAGTGAATTCAAATAAAAACAGAACTGCATGTATCAGGGGTGATATATTTACTTGAATGCCATGCAACAATGTCTTCTTGTTAAACCATAACAAAAGTCTAGTTCCAGTAGCCAGTGTGGTATGAGTTATTTTCTACATAACTTTTTGTTCTCCAGATTCATTTGTAGTTTTCTGCATAATTGCAAATAGCAATTTTATCTCCCAGTTGTTCAATTTGGTGTAACGGGCTCTTTTGGCACATATTTACTTGAGGCCCCTACCCCTCTGTGACTATATGGTGGTACAATATATACCTAGATGGTGGTATTGCACTTCAGGGTGCCTGATGACACATTATTGGCAGGCGGTTTAAACACAGTGTGGGAAACTTTGGCGCTTTAGGGAACGCGAAATGTTTTTTTAAAATTCAGACAGTGGAAAATTTGTTCTTTTGGGGCATAATTTGAAACACATTTGTGTGGCTTTGTTTCGACCAAGGGTATAAGGTAATTTTTTTGAATTGTTCTATAAAAAAAAACCTTGACGTATCCTGGTTCTGTTGGAATTGCAACCAGAATACTTCAGGAATTTTAGGTCCTTGTGGGTATCATTCTGTTACTATAAGTTCCTTCAAGCAAGTTGGCGATAGATGCCTGTTTTGAACAGATTATTTGGAAGAAAAAGACTAGGTAGGCCTTGACTTATTGCCGCAACTGAACCCAAAATGTCCATTACTAAACAAGATAGCCGTTACTTGAGTTTTGCCCCATTAATTTACAACCTTTCTTGTCTCAAGTTGTTAAGTGAATGATTGAAATGGTTAAGTTTGTAACATGTGAAGTGAATCTGGCTTCCCCATTGACTTGGCTTGTTAGAAGGCTGCTAAAAGTGATCATGTGACCATAATGATGTTGTAGCGATTGTAAGTGTGAAAAACAGTCATAAGTCACTTTTTTTCAGTACTGTTGTAATTTGCTAAATGGATGGTTCTAAATCAGCGGTTCTCAACCTGTGGGTCGGGACCCCATTTGGGGTCGAATGACCATTTCATGGGGGTCGCCAAACAATGCAGTCCGCCATTTTTCCCCCCTTTTCCTTAGCTGTGCTACCCCCTCTTATTCTATTGGCTTTTGAAAGCCAATAGAATAGACTCTCTTGAATAGAGTCTAATTCTATTGGCTTTCAAAAGCCACTACCGTAGGAATTGTCCAGGCTGTCTCTGCCCTGCTGAGTCCGCCAAAAGTCCCAGTCTGCAAACGGGGCTGCAAGTTGTCTGCAGCGAAGGCGAGCTGTCTAGAAGTTTCCACCCCTCCCTGCTGAGCAACTGCTAAAAATGTAAGTAAAAGAGGGCCAGGGGTAGGAGGTGGGAGGCCGGCGGGAGCAGGGAGGGTTGCTGGCGTGCGTGGGGCCCGGTGGGTGCCTTACCTCCCTTGGGCTGGGCCAGCTGGTGGCCCAGCCGGTGGTCGCCCTGCGCCGTCGCTGCCCCTTGCCAGCTACGCCTCGGCCGGTACAGGGGGTGGCAACACGCATGCACGGCGCTCCTGGGCAGGGAAAGTCCTCGACTTACGACCGATTGGGGTCCTCGACTTACGACCGGTTGGGTAGTCCTTGACTTATGACCGGTTGGGTAGTCCTCGACTTACGACCTGTTGGGGGTCGCGGCATTAAAAAGGTTGAGAACCACTGTTCTAAATCGAGGACTATCTGTATTGTCTGTAGTGAACATACTGAAGTATTTTGTCAGATAATTTTTCTTTCTTTGTCTATTTTGTCTTTGTGCGTGTCTGTGTGTGTGTGTGTGTGTGTGAGAGAGAGAGAGAGAGAGAGAGAGAGAGAAAGAAAGAGATGGAGACAGACAAGGTCATTGTTGCCTTGGCTGGCAAGATTTTCTCTTTGTCATTAAAATTTTACAGTTCTTTTTTACCACAGATAAGTAGAATAATCCTCCTTGGTTTGATTTTGAAGAATGCATTCTATAAACGTAAAAGTAATTCTTCCTTTTTAAAATATTATTTATTGTTTTATCACAGAAAATAAAATGCAAAACAGTAAAACGAACAAAATGAAACAAAACAAAAGCATACATTCAGTCCTAACAACAACAAAAAAAAGATTGGGAAATATTGGAAAAAGGGGAAAAAGTGATCAACTAATTTAACATTTAACAGGTAGGATCCACTCTGGCTGGGTGCTAAAAGGAAAGAAAAAGCAGTAAATTCTCCTCTTAATGAGAGTAATTCTTCCTAATGAGAACTATGGAATGGCACGTACCATACTTTAATGTTGGGAGGGCAAGTTTCTTATCTATTGTATTAAACAAGTCCTTTATTGAAGCCCCTGTTGAAAGAATAAATAAGAATTGTATTCTCTGTATGAGGATGACCTCTCTCTGCCTCTTTTTAACCACATCCATTTCCAATATGATTGATTTAGTAATAAAATAAGCGAAAGAGTTAAGAAGAACAGCTGGATCTTTTCTCTGTAGGAATGATGTTCTTATAATATGTTGCTTCTGCATGTTTTCCTCATAATTGGTATTTATCTAGTTTTGAGGCAGGGGAACTTGTGTCCACCAGATGTTCTCAACTCCAGCCTTTATAAGGTTATGGAACTTGTAATCCAAAATATTTGGAGAGCCCAAAGTAGCTGACTCCCATTCTTAGAAATCAGACAACTATGCACAAAGTGTGTGCTAATGCTTTTAAATGCCATGTCATTGTAAGAGTTCCTCTGGGCACATTTACTGTGTCTAGAAGTTTGTATTGGAAATTTTAACACCACCCTACCTAACACATTTTGGAGTATTGGGCAGGAGCATTTTTAGAACAGTAATTGTCACATACAGTGCTTTAGAACTAGGTCCATAAAAGTATTCTCCTTGCCAGATACTTGCAGAAATCTAAGGATTATGCAGAAGCATTTTGGAGTAGGGACGGCTGCAGAATTAGGTGGAGGTTCCTCAAAGAGACTTTATACAGCAGTGATGGCGAGCGAACCTTTTAGAGACGGAGTGCCCAAACTGCAACCCAAAACCCACTTCTGCATCGTCGGGTGCCGGGTGGGTGTGGCCCATTGGGTGGGTGCGGCCTATTGGATGGGCGTTGCTGTGGCGTTAACAGCAGTGGGTGGGACTAAAAAGTTCAATCCATCAATTCCAACTTTGCAAGATCTTTTTTTTTCCTGCAAGAAGTTGAAATTGACTGACTGATTGAACCTTTTTTTTGTACACAGCGGAGGCCTAAAGCGAAACAGTTTTATAAAACCCAGCTGAAGGCTTAAGACTGGGGCGACGGCGCGCGTGTCTACAGAGAGGGCTCTGAGTGCCACCTCTGGCAGCCGTGCCATAGGTTCGCCACCACTGGCATACAGATTTAAAGGACTGATCAAGCTCGTAAAATGCATGATTTTTGTCTGTCTTTCTTTTTAGCATGTTTTGATATTCTGTTTAATTTAAAGGTGGTTTTATTTTTGAGAATGTTTCTTTTATTCTATGATGGTTTGGACTGTTGGCTACTTAGAGCATTCAGGAATGGACAAAAAGGTTAAAAAGCAGGAGACTTTGTGGGTGATTTGGGGCTATTCTTTCTCTCTGTCTCCCTTTCTCCCTCCTCTCTCTCTCTCTATTTGTAACAATACCAAAGGCGGGATACAAACAGACAAACAAAATGGCCATTTAGACCTTAAAGGTTAAAAGCAATGCCTTGCATCCAAGTATGTTTATATACTGCAAGCCTTTTGAAATATCTATTTGTTACATATGTTTAATGATTGCTCACAGTTACATTTTTTTCCCAGCGTTGTTGCATTTAATATATTTTGGCTTTCCTGTTTGGATTGTTTGAACTTTGAGAATAAGCTGCCTTCATGGGTTTGAGCTAGTCGGTATAAATTTGGTAAATTAAAAAATACGAAAAGGTGGCTAAGCATAGCAAGGATATCTGAAATTCTTTAAGGGGTTGTGGAAGTATTAGTTGAAACCGGTGAATAACGGAGGCAAGAAAGGGCAATATATTAATGCTACTTTTCATGGTAATAGATTGCTTTGCCTTCATGCCCAACTCCACCCATCTTTGCATAGATTCTGTTTACACAGTATTGTTCATCTGTTCCCTGTATTTGTGCAGTAATGTAAGACAGTTAGCTTTATTTCTCCTTTGTTTTTTTAGTTCAACCTAGTAGTTGGTCAGGATATAGGCTGATTAATTGGGTTGATTATTTAAAAATGTATCATACTGTTGTTTTAAAAAAACACTACCTGTTTGTCTCTGAGCTGGGTGTGTGTGTGTGTGTGTGTAGTACAATCACCCTAAAATGCTTAGTGGTATTTAGTTATTTATTATCCCTGGGAAATGAGGGCTGGCTGAGGAATTCTGGGAGTTGAAGTCCACAAGTCTTAAAGTTACCAAGTTTGAACACCCTTGCTCTAGAGGTCCTCTGATTATATTCAACCATGTTTGACCATCTAGAATTCTTCTTGGCCAAGAAATACATTCCTTCTTTGGAATGTGGTTCTCCACTTGGTGTTTAGAATGGTACTGGTGTAGGGTACTTTTTTGTGTAAAGTGAAAACTTTTTTTTGCACTTTTTTTGTGTAAAGCGAAAACAATAATATGGAAGACCCTGTATACTAGGATGAGACAGAGGAAGGTTGCTTTTAAAAACTTTATTTGATGGCTGTTTATTTTATAGTCTCCTGAAATGATTGTCTATACCCATGGTGGCGAACCTATGGCACGCATGCCACAGGTGGCATGCAGAGCCCTCTCTGTGGGCACGGGCGCCATCGCCCGAGTCCTAGGCATTCAGCTAGGTTTTATAAAGCCTTTTCACTTTAGGCCTCCGCCGCTGTGTGGAAAAAAAAAGGTTCAATCAATCAATCAATTTCAACTTCTCGTGGGGATCTCGCAAAGTTGTAATTGATTGAACTTTTTAATCCCACCCAGTCTGCCGTTACCACCACGCCCACGCCCACCCAATGGGCCACGCCCACCCAAATGGCCACACCATCCAATGGGCCATGCCCACCCAGCACCCAACGATACATAAATGGGTTTTGGTTTGCAGTTTGGGCACTCGATCTCTAAAAGGTTCGCCATCACTGGTCTATACTGTGGAGTTAGGTAGGATTATCTTCCCATGAGGTAAGGTAGAGAAATTTGTTATAAATAATAAAACGTGTACATTTTGATGCTTATTGATGTGTGCAGAGAATGCTGTGTTGTGAAAGTTACCGAAAAAACCCCAAATTATAATTAGTAACAAGATAAACATAGGTCATGAAAAGAATGGTAAATATTTCTTTGCTATGTCCTAAGCTATTTATTTGGCAGGAAGAGAATGACTGTTTAAACCACTTTGAATATTCCTAAGAGTTTATCTTCCACAGACAGACGTCCGTAGAAAGTAAGGGTACTCTTCTCCACAATCTTTTTACAGCCTTTGTGGCATCTCCTGTAATTCCACTTCTAAAACTTCTTTTACCTTTCTCAAAGCATGTATATCTGAAGTTTTAAGTGTTCTGCCCTGGGATGTGTTCGCCCTGTGGCGATTAGATACCGTAGTGCAGCGGTTCTCAATCTGTGGGGCGCGACCCCATTTGGGGTCGAATGACCGTTTCGCGGGGGTCGCCGGACACCGCAATCCGCCATTTTCTTTTTCCCCGTTTCCCCTCGGCCGTCACACGCGCGCCGCGCATGCGCGGTTCAGCCCATCGCGCTGCGCATGCGTGGCTCGTGGCGCCGCGCATGCACAATCCGTGGCGGCGCACCGCCATGCATGCACAATTCGGGCCGTCGCGCCACGCGTGCGCGATTCGGGCCGTCGTGCCGTGCATGCGCGATTCGGGGTCGGGGTCGCACCGCGCATGGGCGGCGCAGGTGGGGTCTCGGCCTGAAAAAGGTTGAGAACCGCTGCCATAATGTCTTTGTATTTGAAGGCATATATTTTTTTCATATTTTTTTTTTGTTTTTGCTTTTCTATTTTGGGGGATTGCGTATGAAATTCTTACATAATTTGTTCCTATTAAGCATCGTATGGCAAAGAAAGAATGCTGCGTGCATGTACAGCAGTGGGTGGATCATAACAAGGTGTTCTTTGATTTTTATCCCCTGCTGTTTTTCTGTCTCTTTCCTCATTCGTCCATAGGTGTGAGAAGATTTGTGGGGCCAGTGAAAGTAAATTATTAACATTACAAAGGTGTACCAAATCAACCCAACTAACCATTTGGTTCTGCTTTGAATACCTTCTTCCTGTTCAAATTTAGTGTTGCCATATTTTTTTTTTACAAAGAAACGTCATTTCTGTAAAAAACACTATTTCACAGTTAGATTGCCCAACTTTTTACAAATGAAGGATTTTTTTTTTCAGTTTTGAATCAGGGTAACAGAGTTGAAAAGGAGGTCTTCTAGTCCAGCTCCTTGCTCAGGCAGGAAACCCTGGCCCTATACCATTTCAAACAAATGGTTATCCATACCTTCAGTGTTGGAGCACCCACAACTTCTGGAGGCAAGTCATTCCACCGATTAATTGTTTTGACTGTCAGGAAATTTCTCCTTATTCTAGGTTGCTTCTCTCCTCGATTAGTTTCCATCCATCAGGAAACGGAAAAGGTAGGTAGAGATAGGGCACAGAAATGAATTCATAATGGTAGTATTTTTAAATATAAGATGCTAGCACAGACATGTCAAACCCAAGGCCCGGGGGCCGGATGCAGCCCGCGAAGTGGTTTCATGTGGCCCGCGAAGCCATCCTGGAAACAGTGAGGGAACGGCCCCCGCTGCCTTGGCCCTGGCCCAGGCCGGCCGGGAGCCAATGTACAATTTTGTGGTGGCCATCTTGGCACTTGTCCCGGTGGACCATGCCTTGGCACTTGCCCTGGTCCCACCTCCTTCTGTCCGAGACCCTCAGATCTGTCCCACTCCTGCCCAGGCCCCCACAGGCACCCTTGATGCGAATGATGTAGAACTGGGCACGCCCACCCAGTAGGCCACACCTAATCCATCCACGCCCACCCAGTGGGCTGCACCCACTCTGGCCACACCCACCCGCACCCCCTAGGGCAACCACAATGCTGATGCGGCCCTCAGTGAAATTGAGTTTGACACCCCTGTGCTAGCTTAAATGCGTGAAACACCTACACACATACATTATTTAGAGAAAAATGATGTGTGTCTTCCTCCTCCCTCAGCCCCACACAAGTAGTCTTTGACTTACAACTATTTGTTTAACCATGTTTGAAGTTAGGACTTGCAGTGTCTGTGGTCACATGACTGCAATCTGGGTGCAACCGGCTTGTGTTTACAACAGTTGCATTGTCCAGGGATCAGGTGATTGCCATTTGCAATCTTCCCAGCTGGCTTCCAACAAGCCAAGTTAAAGGGGGAACCCCGTTTTGCCTATAACTTTTTTGAATGATTGTGGCAGGTACAAGAGGTTGTAAAATTGGGCGCAGTCACATAGTGGCTTACTTAATGGCTGCATCATGTGGGAAGTCAGCCCCCCCCCCAGAGAAAGAAATATTCTTGGAAATATTTAAAAGGCAGACTATATTTCCCTAAAGGATTTTAAAAGCAGAAACCAACCCTACCCCCAAGTCTCTCTGTCCCAAACAGAAACCAAGTTTGCAAAATTACAGATGTGTTAATCTTGTCAGAAAGACTAGAGTCAGGAAACTGGGATTAGAAAAAAGATCCCTAGAATCAACACCAAAAATCTACGAGTCATCAGCCACAGCCACAGGGAAGCAGGATTGACCTTTGGGACATAATAGGATTAACCCACCACCATCAGAATATCAGAAAGGCACACTCAGACTAAGGTCAAAGTTCATGCTACAGGAACAACTCCAAACAAAAGGCTCCAGAGAATATAAAAACCCACTCCCTACATGTGCTCATTCTCTTCTTTTTTCAGCCAGAGCCATCTTTCTGTCTGGCTCTCCTCTTCAATAAACTGCAACCTTATTTCTAAAGCAGTCGCCATATTGTTTATCCCCGGCTTGCACTGAACCATGATGAAGACTTTTCCTTCAGCAATCACTTAGGATGCAGTGGACGTTCTGGTTCCAATAGAAATCATAAGTTGAGGAGTACTCTATAAGAGAGAATTGTGCTTTTGTTTCGTGGCTTTCTGACAGTGGATTCTTCCCATTAAGAAAAGAATGAAAGAGAGATAAAAGATGAGAGGATAACTAAAATATGCTGATGTTATCTGGCTCTTCTGTGAAAGTTCTGTAAATAAAGTACATGCTGAAAAATTCTGTCTGGAAAGAGTCTTCCATATGCTGTTTGGCAAGTTTCAGTATTCTTTTCTTCTCATTTCCTAACTGAGGTTCTATATTTAACTTTTTTTCTTTCTTTAATGGGCCTAGTGCAGGGTTGTGCAACCTTCACAACTTTAAGACTTGTGGACTTCAGCTCCTAGAATTCCTCACCCAGCAGACCCCTGGCCTAGTGCAATGCAGTGCATAACTCTCTCTTCTTTTGCTGTCCCTCTGTCTTCTTGCAGCACAATCATTTTTTGCAACCTATTTAATTGTAATTACTTTGTTCTTAATTGATGCTGTGTAGTCAACAGCTGAGCTTGGCAGAAGAACTAATTATTTATTGCTTCTGACTTTTGAGAGGTTTCCCTAGATTGGTAGCTATGTAATTAAGAATTCGAATCTTCCAATTATGACACATTGTCCTATAATTCCTTCAGGACATGTTTACAACTAAGTAGAATTAATTACTCAGAGAAACCTCTGAGGGAAAAATTGCCTTTGATTTCACTGTTTTGCACCAGTGTGACAGGGAGAGAAGGAGATAAATTTGAATTCCTCAAAAGTCAGAATACTTTGCTTAAAAAAAAAATCAAATAGTACAGTAAAAGTTTAAAAAAGAGTTTAAAGACAGAATCAATGATAGACATACCAATTCACAATTTACATAAGTGATCCATTTGTGTGAAAAATATGAAAAACATGGCTTCTCTCAGGCAGATTCAAGTGATTTTATTCCATCGTGTCTTGGGACAAAATTGGATGGATTCCATGATGATTTTGGATAGAAATTTTGTTGTATTTAGTTGTAGTTTATTTTGATTGTATTCTTTTGTTCTACTGTTTCTTCTAGTGTCTGCTGGGAATGGGGGTGGTGGTAGATAGACATTCTGCAAAATAAATATTTTTTCACACCTTTTCCTTATTTAAATATGATTTTTGAACTTAGGAGCCAGGTCTTTAATTCTTGTATTCCTTTTTTTTTATTTTTTTTTATTATTATTATTATTATTATTATTTATTAAATTTCTATGCCGCCCTATTCCGGGAACTCAGGGCGGCTTACAGCATAAATAGAAATCCAATACAAACTAAATAGTACATTTATAAAAATAAATATATAAAAAGAAGAACCCCTAAATTAAGAACCATTCATTCAGCAAACATACACACAGACATACACTGGCTAGGGGCATATACTTTTAGAAGAGAATTGTGCAGGGTATTGTACTGTACACTATTGAAGTGCTCGTGTGAGAGATAATGCATTATTTATGATTGTAGACCATCCAGCATTTAGCTTGGGATAAGATGGCCAATGAATTTTATAAATAAATAAAAATAAAATGCATTTCATTGGAACTTCTGCCACTCTTAATGAATATACAAGGATAATACTGAGTTTTGTTTTTTTAGAAAACAACTCTTCTACTTTTTATGGAGTTTCTAAAACTCCATGGCCTATCTTTATATATATATATTGAAATTAATGTTTGCTTTTTAAATGGTGAAACATTAATGAAGCATGAAATCTATACCAATATTTGTGTTGGAAGAACACTATATTCTTAGTGTTGTGGCTAGCAGATTTATTATTATTTTTAATATTCCTATTTTTCCAGTATGTCTAGACTGTTTGTCTTTTAAAGCATGGCATCTAAGAGAGATATCAGATTGAACATTTGGAATTCCTGATATTGTGAATATTTTTATTTGAATTGATAACATTCTTATTCTAGCAGATTCCTTTTAGCTTCTACTGTGCTCCTGATTATTATTTTTTTTACTAAAATTCTTGCATTGTGGTAATTGAATACCAGATAGACATTTAACAAATCTTAAGTAACTCTGCTGTTTGAAATGAAAGCTGTTACTTTAAAACGAGACTTTTTCTTTATTCTAATTCCATTTGGATATTAAACTAAAACACAGCTTAAAATTTATTATTTATTAGAGATGTATCAACTCAAATGAACCTTTTTATGGCTTCTAGGTTAGAGAACACTACAAGAAAAATATCTAAACCTATATTTACTAACAAAACTAAAAAGGAGACATATGATACAATAAAATTGGATAAAATATTAACGTAGAAACAATAATACAGATGACACTGACAGTCACCACCTTTTTTACTAGGAGTTCATAACTCTGGGTATGATAGTCTGTTCTCCAGTTTTAGGGGGTTGGACTAGAAAATCTTCAGGTTTCCTGCCAATGCTGTTATTCTGTATTCTGTATTTTTATTCTCATAAGAACACTGTGAGGTAGGTTTGACCTGCTCCAAGATACCCAGTGAGTTTTTGTGACAGTTGGTGGACTTGATCGTAAGTCCCCTTGGTCATAGTCCAGCACCATAATCATTAACCACAACGGTGTATGTGAGACTAGTGAGTTTCTCATTTCCTTTCTGAGTGGTTGCAAGGAGGTGCTTGTTGTGTTTGGACTGGGAATACACAACCTAACCACATGCTCCAGATGTTTTTAATAGAACTGTCATCATTTTTTGTCACTGCTGTCAAAGTTGGCGGGAACTGAAGTACAGAACACTTAAGAGGGTTCCAGTCCTGTTTCAAGGTCTCTGAGCTCAGCCAGACAACCCACCAATTCTTGAGCTGGCCGTAAAGTTTTCAAGCATAACATTTACTATCCTGAGTACTAAACGCTATTCTGCCTTAGTCACAAGGCTGGTGAGTGGCCTTAAAGTTTCAGAATTGGATCTCCTGGGATATGATTGGTGGATTCTCCTGGCTTTGTTTCCCAATCATGTTGGTTGAGAAAAATAACCCCAGCCACTTTCTTTGACCTGGGCTGGATAGAGTGGAATGAGCAAGTGAAAGACCAATCCCCTGGAGAGAGGTAGGCTGTTGAGTAAAACATGGAGTGTTATTGGTCCATGGGATGGCAAGTATCTACCCAACTAAGCCAAAGACAACATCAGTAAAGTGGGAAGTGACAACTCTTTATCTAATAAGCTTCTAATTCTGCGGATCAAATACCTGGTGGGTTAGGGAGTTGAGGCCCACTTTGTGATAGCCAAGTTAAATCAGAATAACATATCTGAACCTGAGTACGAGAGAGAGATTTGATGTTAAGATATGTTTAAAAAGTAAAGGTTTCCCCTATCCCAGGGGTAGGCAACCTTGGCCCTTTTATGTCTCATAGACTTCAACTCCCAGAATTCCTGAGCCAGCCATGCTGAGGGGAAAGGGAGAGTTTCCAAGCTGTGCTATGCTGGCTCAGGAATTCTGGGAGTTGAAGTCCATGAGTCATAAAAGATCCAAGGTTGCCTACCCCTGCCCTATCCAGTCATGTCCGACTCTAGGGAGTGGTGCTTATCTCTGTTTCTTAGCTGAGGGAGCAAGTGTTGTCCGAAGACATTTCTGTGGTCATGTGGCTGGAAGGACTGTTTGCCAAGACACATGGAACACTTAACTTCCCACCAAAGTGGTACTTATTTATATACTTGCATTTGCATGTTTTTGAACTGCTCGGTGGGCAAGTGCTGAGGCAAGAATAGCAGCTCACCCTGTCATGCAGTGCTTGGGTCTCGACTGCCATCCTTCCAGTGACAAGCTCAGCGTCTTACCTTCCAGGTTTGGGGAATTCCAAGGACAATTTTCTTCATTTCTCACCATCCCTACATTAGAATGTATTATCAGCTGTAGCATGTTGTTGTTAGTTGCGAAGTCGTGTCCGATCCATCGCGACCCCATGGACAATGTTCCTCCAGGCCTTCCTGTCGTCTACCATCTTGTGGAGTCCATTTAAGCTCATGCCTGCTGCTTCAGTGACTCCATCCAGCCACCTCCTTCTCTGTCGTCCCCTTCTTCTCTTGCCCTCCATCTTTCCCAGCATTAGGCTCTTCTCCAGGGAGTCCTTCCTTCTCATTAGGTGGCCAAAGTACTTGAGTTTCAACTTCAGGACCTGGCCTTCTAAAGAGCAGTCGGGGTTGATCTCTAGCTTTAGTATATTGCAAGTTAAAGTAGCTCCTTTAAAGCTTTTGCTCGAAGATCCTGAATATTCTGAAGGCAGGAAAAAATATATATTCTTATTTGTTGGTTTTTCGCAATCATGAGTAATTATGTCATTGAACCGCTCACAATAAATCTTTTTTTGGGCCCCTTCAGATAAACAGGAAGCCGTTTAAAAAAAAAAAGTTGTCACGATGGAAGGTTTTTTTTTTTTAAAAAAAGGCTGTTATTGCCCAATTTATCAAGCAATAAAATGCAGCCAGCTAAATAGGGAAAATGTAATGGTAGCATTTTTTTTCCTTATGAAAACTTCTGCTGAGGTTAAATTTAAACTTCAGTGCATTCTCTTCATTTTTCTCAGATGCTGACAATAATACTTAGTTAAGATGATTTGCCAAAGTGGATCTGGTTCTGTTACAATTCATTTTCTTTCTTTTTTGTTTTGCTGGCATGTGGGGCCAATCTCAAAGCACGTCAGAAATATGTGTGGCAGTGTCCTTTGCAATAGGACAAAAATATTTGGGGAAAATCTCTTTTTGGCTACTGATCTTTGATCCTGTATGATTGTAAAAGAACTTACTGGCTCTTGAAAAACTGAAACAATTTGGGGGAAGTTCGTAGCCAATCCCACATTTTATTTTGAACCACCAGTTTTGTTTTCAACTTGGCTAGGGATGTTTCAGAAATAGATTCCCTTTCCTTGCCTTGAGAATTAGCATGAGCAGGGCAAAATTGGGTAGAGGTTAAATTGGTCTCCACTTTGCTGGCCTACATACAGAAAGCCCCTGAAGATATAACTGTACCATTTTTACATTTGACAGATTATTTGAGTCAGAAAAAAGTCCAATAATTCTTGACTGTGAGTTGGTGAATTCACCTAAAGTTTCGCTTTCCCCAGCAAAGTAGAATGCAAGCTAATGAGGTATATGGGTTAGAAGACAAGAATTTACAACTTTTTCACAGGATTTGAATGAAACTCTGATTTGTCCCTCTCTCGGGGAAATGCAGGCAGAATCCAGGAGGGGTGCGAAGAATCTTTTAGTCGTATATTGTTACAATAAACCCATCTTTTCAAAGTTTCATTTTATTGTTTTATTGGTCGTTTGTATTCACTTTGGTGTTTTTTTAGGGGACGTACATATATTAATATTATACTAAAGGGAGGCGTGATGGCAAAAGGTTTAGGAATGACTTAGAATGATTTTCTATTATACTTGTAGTATGAATATCAAAGGCTGTCCCATCCATCAAAGACAGTACTGAGGAGTTCCAGACTTCCTCCATAAGTTTTCTGTGAAAATAATAATAATAAAAAAGAAGCAATGGGTACACACACTTACAAAAAGGACATTGTGACATCTACGATCAAGGTGTTTGGGATCTCGTGTAAGAAAACACATTTCACTAATATAATTATTAGTGCAGGCTCTTTGCATTGATTTATATTTGGAAGCATTTCATAGCTCCTAAATAGTGGCCTTTAATAGATCTCCAATACATAAAATTGTTTATCCAGTAAATTATTTTATTTATTTTATTTTATTCGGGCTTGTATGCCGCTCCTCTCCGGAGACTCGGAGCGGCTAACAACATATATAAAACATCAAATATGGATGAGTGTGTCTCAGATAGCCGTACTCTAGAAGCAAACTAGCTTTGGTATAACTTGTGTTGAATACTTTATACCAGTGGTTTCCAAAATTGGCAAATTTTAAGACTTGTGCATTTCAATTCCCAGAATTCCCCAGCCAGCCATGGGGTGGGGAGTTGAAGTCTGCAACTCTGAAAAGTTGTCAGCTTTTGGGATCCCTGCTTTATATCAAGAATCTTACTGGGTATTGCACATTTAGGTATCCCCTTCCCAATGAATGCTTCGGGATTATTTGTGACTGTATATTCAGAATATTACAATACTGTTTTCCTGTTTTTCACATCTTAGGTTTTGGCTTTGATTTCCTTCATCTGCATAGAGACCATCATGGAATGTTCTCCTTGTGAAGGACTTTATTTTTTTGAATTTGTCAGCTGTAGCACATTGGTAGTTACTGGAGTTCTATTGCTTATGTTCAGCCTAAATCTCCACTCAAGAATACCACAGATCAACTGGAACACTACAGTAAGTTCTCATCCAAACCTTTACAAAAATAGCTGAATAAACATGTGAAATTTATATTTTAAGCTCCGATTGCTTCATGCAGGAACTTTAGATCTTATTAGAGCAATATGCTAGGAGTCTGTGCACCAAGTAAAGAACACGTCCTGCTTTATATTCAGTGTGGATCCCCTACTGGTGCAACCTGTGTTATGGAATATTGTGTGTTAAAGTGTCTAAAGCTGAATTTGTGCCTGGCAGCATTTTCCCTCCCGCAAATGCCAGGGTTTTCTTATACTGCAACTTTGTAGTTGTATGAATTAGCTCTGTAAATCAATAATTATGGATAGATACAAATCTATAATCGAGCAACATTTTGGAAGTAGATTTTCACTCATTTTCTGCCCCATCCTCTTGAAGGAGTAAGTTTGTGACCTTCTTTTAGTCTTATTTCTGTACCTAAAAAAAAAAATATGGCTTGAAATGCACACTAACTTTCAGGAGATTTAACTTTACTGTATCATCCCCAAAATGTGTTTGTTTCCTTTACTTGTTCTCTTCCATGCTGACAAGTTGGAATGCACATTTTTATTAACTGGTAAGCCAGTAAATGGTTTTTCCCTCCAGTGTAGAATAAATGATACTCCCCATGTTGCAGGTGTGTCGAAAACTCTTGAAAAACAAAAATTATGTACTGCAATAATTTGTATTGGCATGAAGTGTTCAATGGCAGCGATTCCTAATCACAACACTTGTATTTTGGAGGTTTTGATAAATAGATATATATTTCAAGAAATAAATGTGGAATACTATTTTTGACAGCAGTGCCTCTGTTGTCACACTGGGAATTGCATGCCTTTTAAAATTGTTTTTTTTTTAAAGTAACTTCTAGAAAGTAAGCCTGCCAGTAACTCAGTTGTGGTATGCTAGAAAGAGTTAAGAATTATTGAGGCAATAAGCAGACAAATCATTTTTCAGACTAACCGTGATATTTTCCCTTCTGATAATGGGTTAAAAACCAACAGTGAAAATTCCTTTGTGTTGCTTAACAAATATAGCTCCACAGTGCAGGAATGCATGCAAATAATATCAAGGAATGTAACGGCCATCTGAAAGCGTTTTTATGATGAGTTTATATTCACTCCCAAATACTTGTTTTAATCTGTTGCAAATACCCAAAATATTTAGTCTTATTGCAATTGGTTTAGAGTTCTTTTGTTCTCTGCCTTGGGACTGGTTAGAATGGATCTGTTTCAAATTGGAAGTGATGAATGAAGGCTACAAGCACAGATTTGGCTAAATCTCCTACTGCAGTTTTGAAGGATCCTTGCTGCTCTCTGGATTGCTTTCTGGCAGACATTTCATTCCCAAACTAGGCAACATCCGCAGTACTAGAAAGGAATGGGGTTTGCTAGCATCTACTACGGTAGCAAATGATGTTGGCTAGTTTGGCTAATGAAACGTCTGCAAGAAAACGACCAAGCTCAGAGAGCACCAAGGATCCCTCATTTCAGCTCTGAGCTACAAATATTCTTATTGATGCTTGCTTCTCTTCAAAGCAGGGGTTCTCAACCTTGGCAACTTTAAGACTTGTGGACTTCAACTCCCAGAATTCCTCAGCCAGCTTTGCTGGCTGAGGAATTCTGGGAGTTGAAGTCCACAAGTCTTAAAGTTGCCAAGGTTGAGAACCCCTGCTTCAAAGCCTTACAGTTTAAATAGGGCTCAGGAAAAAGACTAAAAGACCAAACCTAATGATTGAGGAGGGATCCACAAGTTTTTGTGATACGGAAAGGGATCAGAGAAGTCATATCACTGCTTATGGCTTTAAATTACCGTAATACCACTGTTGCCCTGAATTAATTTTGAGAGGTCTCAGAATGAGAACATTGGTTTGGTAAGAGGGAGGCTGGTCTAGTCATGGAAAATAGATGGTGTGAAAACTGAAATAAAAGAAGTGAACTGTTCCTTGCTGTAGGCCAAGAGGTGCATTTTTTTTTCTTCGAAGTAATTTTTTTTGGGAGGGGATACTTTCATGTTTTAAAGCATTCTAAAATTACAGAATCGACAGTTAACTCAGAATCTAGCTGTCAGACTTTGGGCCTGGCACCACTATCCATTTGCACCCTCCATTAAAGAAGCAATCTTGGTGCTAGATAGGTGGTTTTGTTGCAGACAGAAAAAAAGTCATCTATCTATCTATCTATCTATCTATCTATCTATCTATCTATCTATCTATCTATCTATCAACAGCAAATCTGTCTGTCTATCTATCTATCTATCTATCTATCTATCTATCTATCTATCTATCTATCTATCTAGAAAAGAACAGCAAATCAATCTATATCGATCTATCTATCTATCTATCTATCTATCTAGAAAAGAACAGCAAATCAATCTATATCTATCTATCTATCTATCTATCTATCTATCTATCTATCTATATCTATCTATCTATCTATCTATCTATCTATCTATCTATCTATCTATCTATCTATCTATCTATCTATCTATCTATCTATCTATCTATCTATCTATCTATCTATCAAAGAACAGCAAATGTTCTTTTGCCAGCCTGGAATAGAATAGAATAGAATAGAATAGAATAGAATAGAATAGAATAGAATAGAATAGAATAGAATAGAATAGAATAGAATAGAATAGAATAGAATAGAATAGAATAGAGCTGGAAGGGACCTTGGAGATCTTCTAGTCCAGCCCCCTGCTCAAGCAGGAGAACCCATACCATCTCAGACAGGTGAATGTCCAGTCTCCTCTTAAAAATCTCCAGTGATGGAGTGCCCCCAATTTCTGGAGGCAAGTTGTTCTGGAGGCAAGATTGTCCTCACTGTCAGGAAGTTTCTCCTCAATTCCAGGTTGTTTCTCTCCTTGATCAGTTTCCAACCATTGCTTCTCGTCCTTCCATCTGGTGCTTTGGTGAACCACCTGGCCCCCTCTGCCTTGTGGCATCCCCTCAGGTACTAGAACACTGCTATCATGTCTCCCCTATTTCTTCTTTTCTTTAGACTACTAGCCAAACCCAAGTCCCGTTGCCGTTCTTTGTATGTTTTAGTCTCCAGGTCCCTGATCATCTTGAGAATGGAAGGCACCTGCTAGGCAGTTATATAGGGGTTCCATCTGGTTTAATCAATGCTGACACCTTCCTTGCCTGTTTCAGTTCTCATAGGTTCATGGATTGGGACAGGCCATCTCAGATGCAAAGGATGTTGAAAGGGAGCAGTTGTCAATTTTCCACATCTAACCTCTTTATTACAATTGATTTACTGAACCCTTCTTCGTCTCCTTCAGTAGAACTTCAAATAGCTTTTGTGTAGGAGAATATAAAGGATAGTTCTAAGTAGAAACTTCTGCCATTATATTCTGGTTTTGGCTAAATCTGCTTGCTCTTGGCTTGGGTCTAAGAAAAACACAAAACCCATAATTGCCTAGCATACCAAAAAAAATAAAAATAAAAAAAAATCAGGCAATCTGTTGAGTTTTAAAATATTTTGTGAACTGCACAATCGGCTTAGTCCATCTCTCCTCCCAAATTACAAATGTTGTCCACTGACCTTTTTTCCTCAAAAATTAATTGTAGCAATGCTATCCTTTGCATTTTTATCCTTTCCTATCCTTTGCATAATTAATATTGAGATAAATTATATGAATGCCCTTATAGCAAATGCTGAAGTCTCTCTTTCTCTCTCTCTCTCTCCCTCCCTCCCTCCCTCCCTCCCTCCCTCCCTCCCTCCCTCCCTCTCCCCCCTGTGCCTGTGTGTGTGTGTGCCTGTGTGTGTGTGTGTGTGTGTATGAAACCGGGTAACCAAATACCTTTTCTTTACATCTCCAAATTACAAGGTTCATGAAAGAGAAAATAGCTTGTTTTTCAGATTTCTCCTTCCCTTCATTTTGTGTGTGAAAAAAGAACAGGGCATTTTCTTTTTTTCACACATTTAGAAAAAGAGGAATCCATTTTTTCTGCAACTGAAGCTGTTTAAGCATTTTGCATATTTATGACTTGAAAGACCGGTTAATGTTATGACTTTATAACTTGGCAATACTTGGTATAAGGATGCATCAAAGAGATGATAATTAAAACACAAATTCATTGGAAAGAAAAAAAAAGATTTAAAAGGGAAGGCAAAGTAGTGTGCCAGAAGTGCTATAACACACTTCGAGCAAAGGATGCTGCAGGAAAAAAAATCTGCATATGGAACATAAAGAAACTAGCATATGTGCCAAATGGACTTCAAATATTGTCTTTGCCCACTGATCAGTTTCTCAAATAGCAAGCAAAGTGGTGGGATTGTAAAAGGTTCTTTCCAGAAAAGAATATTCAAATTAGCTCATTTAGGAGCTACTGCCTATTGTAAGCAGGGTCTCCTCAACAAGCTCCATCAGTTAAATTAAGACGCAACTTCTATGTGGGTCTAGGACAATTTGCATTGGCCAACTCATTAAGACTTGCGCTAATATCGAAGAAATGGTGGAACAGAATCATTAAAGAAAGGAGGCAAAATGAAATGTGAATGACAAAAATTAAAATATTGTTTTAATTGTTTTAAATAATTACACTGAATTGTTGAGTTGTCCCGCGGCAGATTGGCCATGGCGAGTTGGCTGCAGCTACCGGTAGTTGTCCCATTCTGCTTCTATGCTACCTAGGAATTGTAAGAGTTTCAGTCTCATTATATCTGGACAATGCCAGGTTGGAGAAAGCTGTGATCCACTATAATTAAACAAGTTCCTTGATTTCAAATAAGCCATGTGATGGCCTTCCAAAAATTGCTTTGAGTTTACTTGTCATGGTTCCGATAGATGAGACCATTTAAGAGAACTTCAAGGCAAGAATTTCTTCCTTAAAGAACTTTTTTTATTTGGCTACAACATAATGGCACATACAAAGGTGAACCCAAGACTAAATTAGCCTCCCCTAGGTTACAAAATCCAGTCCACCAAAGTGTTATCAGCAATGACCTCGGTTCCCATAGATGTGAATTGTTTTGGCAAACTGAGAACTAGACCCCTCCCTCCTTCTTCTAATTAAATATGTGGCAACGAAGACAAATGAAAATGGCTTCAGTTCGGTTTGTCACAGCGTTGACATTACTTTAACAGTAGCAAGTCAAGATAACTAGGATGCCTTGACTTGGTGTGGGTAAATCTTAAAGCAGCAGATTGTGGCTTGAAGCATTGAACACAGTGTTTGCAGGTGCAAATAAAATCCAACTTTTCTGTGGTGAAACCCCATCCTTTTAAAGTAACTTTTTAAAAACTCAGCAATTGATGCTGATTAATTTCTTAATAATATACACTAACATCTTCATTTTCTTCTCCACATTAATCCAATGAATGTTTTCATGATTACATATGTGGCTACTGTTTAGCTGTCTGAAATATCTGTAGTTATCCATTTAAAAGAGCTTTCCCTATGTGGTTGTTGGATATATCTATTTATATATAAACATCAATTAATTTAAATAGACTGTGTATGTAAATATTTCCTGCATCAAAACTTACTTGCTATAGAAATAAATCTACCCTTTGAAAAGCTAACTTGAGCTCATGTTGGCAATCTCAAATTGGATCTGTCCGTCCATCCATCCATCCATCCATCCATCCATCCATCCATCCATCCATCCATCTATCTATCTATCTATCTATCTATCTAATCAGTTCTGGTTGGGAATCTCTGGATTTTATTTCCCCAAAACCCTAAAAATTGAAACTGGAAGAGAGGGTGGACTAAAAAAAGTGATCTTTACATATTTCTGTAATAAATGTACACAATGAATTCCCACTAGTCCTTTATTGGAAGACCAGGTATATTAGCTAAGCACTTGTCTATAACCTGTGAAATCTATGATGACATAAACTGAATGGTGTGCATTTCTCTCTCTCTTTCTTTGTATTGGTAAGCCTACAAAGTATCTAACAAGCTTCTAACAAGAACTGGTTCTAATACTTTAAAATTATGATAAATGTGGATAGTGGTATACCAATTATGCAGTTGGGAATTCATTTGAGCTTCATTGCTAAACAGGAAGTCTGTGAAACTGAATTGCAGAAGTTACTGAATGATTTGTTGTTTCAGGAATGAATAATACTTTAAAAGATCCTCCAGGACATAGAGAAATGCCCCTTTATGCTAAAACTATGCCATACAAACAAAATTAGCATTTTACAGAGATCCTGCAACATGTGATGCAGTAAGAGATATGTGGCAGGCATACAGATAGTTTTCTAGATTCGACAGAGTTAGCAATCTATTTATATATCAGTAGCTAAGTTATAAAATATTCTTGTGGCTGGAAGAATGTTTCGTGGGTTCGGTAGTATTGGAATAAAGAAAAGAGGAAATTGCCCTTGTTTTGTTAAGTAATTCTTTTTCTTCACTATCATGCAGCAATTATAGGGGTGTGTAATGTGTATTTTTCTGTGGAGTTGCAATCTGACCTAAAGTAATGGCATGCAAACAGTCCTGCTTCATCAACTCAGTTGATGTTATGACAGGCACAGACTTCGACTAATAGTTAGGACTGCAGAAAAAAACCATTGCAACTAGCCTGCCTTCCATTGAGGACCTGTATACTGCAAGGGTCAGAAAGAGAAAACATTTACAAACCCTTCACATCCTGGACATAAACTGTTTGAACTCCTTAGCACGCTGGGCATTGTAGGGCATTGCATACCAAAGCAACTAGACTCAAAGACAGGTTTTTTCCCTTGTGGCATGACGAATTACCACAGCATTGTCTTATGTCTAAGAATATTTACCCACATAGTATAGCTGTATTACTATATCATCTTTCTCATCTGTTCCTCTACTTTCTCCTACTGGTATCCTGTGTTTATATTATTTTGTTGTTGTATGTTGACTGGGAGCTTATGCACCGGGGACAAATTCCTGGTGTGTCCCATCACCCTTGGCCGATAAAGAATATTCTATTCTAATATTCTAAGATATAATATCTGTAATTTTGCTTTTATAGGATTTGGTCAATACTGGAATCTGCACTTTCTTCTTCTTCATTGCGTCGATAGTACTTGCAGCTTTAAACCATAAAAAAGGTGCAGAAATTGCAGCGGTGGTAAGAAAACATTGATTCGTTTTCATTCCCTTGTTGAAAAGATGAAATATTTGTCTCTTCTCTCAATACACTTTCGACAGCAAACTGCCATCCAGATTAATTTATGCTGGGTCTCCTGCTTGAGGTCCGTTCCCACTCAATTCTGATTGATCGGATTGCTGTTTAGAATTTCAATTCAGGGTGTTTTAATACTAACCTCTCTCTTGTCATATAGCATTCAGCCTAAAGATGGCCAATTTTGTTTGAAGTCAAAAACCTCAAGAAGCAAAATGGGTTGTGTCTGTGTTGGCTGTTACAATCGTGTCAATGCTGATATATTTGACTGTTTTAGATTATTGATATATAAATGATCCATCTCATTTGGATTTAATTTTAAACATTCAGCTTAATGACGAAGATTTTTAAACTGCCCTAAAGTGAAAATCATGGCAAGCTTTTTTTCTGATTAGATCAGGGGTTTGCAGCTTTGTGTGTGTGTGTGTGTGTGGGCGTGTGCACTTGTGTGTGTGTAAGACTGCACTTTGCCTTTGATACGCCAGATACCACACTGTTTAAAGTTAATAATCATTAACTTTCCATGTATTTAATCATTGTTCCTTGAAGGAGTCTCAGGAAGGGGCTGCAAACCAACACTTTATTAAACCCTCACGTGTCACTGGATTCGCAAATGGTATATTGGTACTTTAGTTAATGAGAAATTCTGTTTCGCAAAAGAATTTTGCAGTGTTATGGTGTAAGCTAATCTTGGCTTCTTATAGAATTACAATTCCATAATTTTTGCCTGCAGAATTCTGGGACTTATATCTTAAAAATCTAGAGGGCATGAAAACTTTAATGGAAAATAAATAATCCCTGTCATCATACGTTTAAGTTACTTAAGGTTTTTTTTTTTAATGGAATTTTTTTAGCTCAAAAACCACATGGATGGATAAATGGCTACCCTGCAGGATGACTTGAAAATGTTTGAAATATGTGGATGCTATTTTTTCACATGCCTGTTTGATTTCCTATTAAAGACACCAATAGGGTAAAAAAAAAATGCCCCAAATATACAATTAAGTTTTCACTCCTTGTGTTCCAAGGAGTTTTATGAAGCGTTATCTGTGTGATAAAATTATAATTTGTCCTTCAAACAGGACACCAGTATTAAAGACAGTAAAAGGCAGCTGCTTATTTATCTGAATACAGGAACAGCACACACATAATTCATATTTTGTTAAGTGTTACTTGCTATTTCTTCAAACAATTGTTCTCTTTCTCTCTTTTTTAGATATTTGGTTTTTTGGCAACCGCAGTCTATGCTGTGAATTTATTTTTAGCAGTTAAAAATTGGAGAAACACCAATAGCCAGCAAAACACACGACAGACCAGTGACTATATACGTGCTCGGACAGAATCCAGAGAAGTAGATAACCGTCCAGAGATTCAACGTCTGGATGGGTGAAAAACAGGAATTTGCTGAAAAAGATTTTTTAAAAAGCCCGTGGACATTTTTTTAAAAAAGAAGACGCTGATGAGAGTTTTTTACAGGCAATAAAGGAGAATGTGATGGCCAAGAGCATATACAAAGAGAAGGAGGTGGATTAAGAAGCAATTATATGAAGCTTATAATGACAATTGCATATATATATTTTTGCCCATAAATAATGGGGAATGGGAATACAACAGAGTGGAGAAAGTGATGCTATTTCTAACATCCAGACAAGTAGAATTAATGCTAGCAATAGATTGTATTTTTGAAACATAATTTTGATGTTCAACATCATGCACTGAGATGAAAGATAGCAAGAATATAAATTGGGTATTGGATTATGAAACTGCTACTACATTTTCCAACAGGTTTGCCAGGTTACTTTTTAATCTCGCACTCCTACAGTTTCGCTGTGTCTCTGCAACAAGCAGCTGGCTATATTAGACTTTTAGCTGGTGGACAGGTAATATTCACTAATGATTTTGACTACAAAGAAAACACCAAGCGCACTCCATTTGTGGTTACAATTTAGGTACGACCTGATATTCAATTCTATCATCTGCTACATTCATTCCCTTTTTTTACTTCGAAAGAACCACAAAGTAGACATTGCGGTTGTTTATCTAAATATGTAGACTTCTCCCCCCCCTCCCCTTTTACGTTCAGCTCCAGGAAAACCTTATTGTGGTCAGGGTTTAAGAACATTTGTTTCGTGTCCACGGATTGCTATGTTTCTAAAATAATTAATGCCCTGAGAACTTAATTGGTTTGGCTGCTAATTTTTAATGGTCCAAATTTGGGAGAAATATATTTCTAAGTTAAGCTGTTATTGTAATGAGATGTGGGAAAAACTTTGGGAGACAGAGTGAAGAGCTGCTTTCCAAGGAACGGTCAGATAAGATATAGCAGAGTTGGAAGCTGGATAATAGATGGTCAAGAAGCTCAGAAGCGACCCACCCTGGATCTGTTCGATTCTGTTAAAAATAGAATTAGAATCTGGTTGAGATTCCTGTCTGGTCTACCTGGTAAGGCTGGTAAGGCACTTAAACGATAACTTTCCGGGTGTCAGATCAGGCATGTTTGAAGTATGTCTTATTTTGGCCAGTGAACATAGCCAGCTATATGGTTTGTTTAATTTATATGCCATTTATACAATATAGTGACCTACCATCCTGTGGAACAACATGGTTGACAGCCATTTCACTTTGATCTGCTGATTGTTCTTAATTGGTTCATCAACCGATTATGTAAACTCTTGCTATCACAAATCGTGCACTTCAGTTTTGCTCATACAAATCAGCTCTTCCCAGTTCATCATCTTTGCATTTACAACTTCACTTTTTTTTTTTTTTTGGCTCAGTAACTAACAGTACCAGGGTCAACATAGTCATCACTGTTAACAACTTCCATTTGGCAGTGAATTTTTGTTGTGGGACTCCATGGGCAGTCAAAAAATCAATCAGTACGAACTCCCACTGCAAGGTTCCATTTCACCAAAAATAGCAAGACAGGTTTTTTTTTCTCTCCGTAATTTTCTACCAATTGAAGTGGAAAAACAGATGGTAAACAATATGTTTATAATATGCAGGCAGTAACATATACTGCTGAAGGCATTACTTTTCATTCAAGACTTGTAATTTAAGTAGAAACCCACCCTCTGTAAGATGCAGTGCAGCTGTGATTGGGAATATGAATATCGTATACTACAATAACAAATTTGGGGAAGAAGTAATGTTTGTATATCCTAGTGTAGTAGTTATTATTTTATATTTCCATGGGATCATCCATTCAACTAAATGGTCGGTATTAGCACTGCATTAGGAATGCACACAAGCAACATAATCTTGTTGGCTTTCTAAAGCTCCTGATGACTAAACACATCAATATATCACATTTTGGATGAATGTTGGAAATTAGTTACCTAGCCTAAAGTCTCTCTGGTAATATCAAGTAATGTTTATAAAAAATATGATTAAATTAATGTTCTGGAAGGATGGCTATATACTCTTTAGCAATTACTAGGACTTGGTTGGTTCTTTTCCATTTGAAGAATACGTGGTTTTTAGCTAGGGAAAAAATGATTTGCATAGTACTCTTTTAATGAGACATCCTATTTTTATGAGACAGAACATTGCATTTTCGGTGTTAATTACTTATGCTTTTCATGGAAAAAGGTGCTCAGTGTATTTTAACGTCTGTGGTCAGGTTTTATTTTGTAGTTAATTGGGAAGAGGTAAGGACCCAATAGAATATCTAGATCGTTATAGTTGCGGCTTGCGATATTTAGTTCAGACTTGTCTTTACAGCCATGCTAATAACCCATAGACCAGGGTTCTCAACCTTGGCAACTTTAAGACTTTAAGCAAAGCTGGCTGAGGAATTCTGGGAGTTGAAGTCCACAAGTCTTAAAGTTGCCAAGGTTGAGAATCCCTGCCATAGACGAAAACTAAGAAGCTGAAGTGAAATCTATTCCTATCCCTCCTCTTGACAGCTGTGATTGATTTTGGAAAAATCAGTTCACTTTCTGTAGTTAATTTAATTCAGATGCCTCCTGAGCCCCAGAAATAAACAGATGGAGAGGAATAATGTTTTTTTAAAAAAGCCACTATTTGTAATATTTCTAGCAAACTAATGTTTTGAAGTTGGACTTGCCTTATTTACAATATTGATTTGATCCTAGAAGGAGTGCAAACAATAACAGAATCCGTATGTCTGGTTTCCCTTTTCTTGACTAGAAAATGATTTCCCTTATTAATCCGTTTGGCCCTATGCATAAGATAGGAGTGGGCAGTTCTGCCAGCAAATCATTCATTTTTCTTAAGGTTCAGTCGCTTCTAAAAAGTCTCCTCTCCAAATTGAGGGCTATTTGGATGCACTGAGAACAATTCCATAACATTCAGCATGCATGGTCAAGACCAACCCGATAGGTAGTGAAAGTTGGTGTAGCTCCTTGAGTGAATGTGCTGGTGCTTAATTTGGGATAAAATCAGATAAAAGCATCTACAGTAAGAGGGCGAAATGTCTTATGAAGATTCTCAATCATCACATTTTGCTTCTTCTCCAAGACGCTTCCACGGTTCTGTTAGTTCAGTCCTTTCTGTCAGTTCTGCCAGTTCAATCCTTCTGTTCCCCACCATTCAGTCAGAACCGAAGAAGCTTTTCGGAGGAGAAGTGAAATGTTTTCAAGGAAAAAAACCCAAGAAAGTCCAGTTGCCTTTCGAAAATCACCTTTTGGGATATCTAAGATGGCATTGTGAGTTCTAGCTTATTTCTGGCTATCAAGAAGTCTTGTGGTGGTGTATAAGAACCCTAAGTAAAAATACTTTAAACAGAGCTTAGAGGTAGAATAACTCTGACTGTACAACTTTTACAGTACTGTACATTATACATTATCTCTGTCCACTGTTCATATTTGGGACTGGAATGTATATATTTATGGGTGCTCCTGGACCTCTATGCATTGTTGTTAGAGCACTTTGAGATGAAAAAGAATAACTTGTGTTAGGAAGTGAGCATCTTAATACGGACACCTGTTTTAGTGACTCTGCTAATCCCATACATTAATCAACCTAGAATAAAAGATGCACTTAAGTTGTCTTATGTGGATACTTCTCTTCTGCATTATTGTGGATGGAACTTATTTGTATATATTGAGGTTTATGAAATGGAGATATAATACGATAATGAGATAGTAAACTGTATATTTATTGTTCATTGTATTGTCTCAGTTTGACTAGGGTGCCTTTGTACGAATCTCACTTGTGTGTGAATGGCATCAACCCTTCTCAGAGATCCTTGCTTACAAACGCTATTTTTATAATCACAAATTACTAAACACACTTTTATTTCAAGTTCTGCTGAACACCAGCCTTAATGGATTCCTCAGCCTTTTTTTAAGCCTCTGCTTTCCTGGCAGAAGTTGAAAAATACATTACATTGCTATGGGCAAACTCTAATATCCTTAACACGCAATGTAAGCCTTTTGGTACGTGTAGAGAATGTGTATAAAAATATGGATTTTGGTTGACAGGGACCAAGTTGAAACAAGTAGCACAGATGGAGTTGTCAATTCCTGGGGTAGCCCAAGTGCTATTATGAAATAAGGGGCACCACTAGCTAAAGAGAGAATCTTTTCCTTAATTTAAAATGCTTTCAAATATATACCAAGTTGCACTTGATTTTTTTGGGGAGGATTCTTTTGTTTCAATATTCATTCCAAGGCACTGGCACTGTTGTTTTTTTTCAGAAATCAAACTTTGTGACCAAAAATATTACCTAGATAAGGTTTTCAATGAGCGAATACTTTGGTTAAAGACAAGGACTTTAATTTGATCTTTTCGTTCTGGGGTTAAACTGTATTTAAAGTATCATGTCTGAAGTTGTTAGATATTATGAAATGAACATTCCTACTAAGAAAGAGTTAGAAAAGCTTGATTATATAACATGAAATATCATTGAAGTATAGTCCCATGGACTTAATTTTTTTTAAAAAAAAACCCAACTATTTCAAACGTATGCTTAGTTACCATATTAGCAGTTTGTAAAAAAAATTGCAAGAAATTGTTTAATGCTGTGGATTTAAGTTACGGTAAATATAATTAGATCTAAAGTTGAATATGGTTTCAGTTACAAACCTGGTGCTAATGAGCTGAATCAGCTTTTTAAACCAAGGACTTCCAATGTGGCTTACATTGTTATCAGATAGAATGGGTTGTTTTCAAAGTTTTATCTTGCAGAAAATCACCTGTTCAGAAAGAAAATCATGTGGTCAGCACGTAATTTTCCATCTGCATCCTTTGCTTTGCTGTCTAGATTGACATCCCATGCTGAGCACTGCAGTTTGGGAAACATTTTCCAATACGGTCAACGGAGACTTGATCCGAATATCATTTCAGTGGCCTTGTGGACTACATTGTTTGACCAACAGAAGGTTGCATGCCTTCTGTTACTACAAATGGTTCAGAAATGCTATTAGGCAGTTTCAAGAATACATGAATAAATCTGGTGATCTTGCATCTGCATACTGTAAATATTGATAATTGGGTTGGCCAATTCAGGAATTTGCTAGTTCTAATTTAGAACATAGCAACATCAGCATAGTAAACGTGGGTGGAAAACAGTGCGGTCTGTAGTAACCCATTGGTTCAGTGTTTATCAACTTCAGCGACTTCAAGCTGGCAGAGGAAATCTGGGAGTTGAAGTCCACACATCTTAAAAGTTGCTGAGGTTGAAAAACACAGTCTGTGTCATTCCAGAGCAAAAGTTAACCATATTCTACAAAGTTCCCGGGGTTTCAGACGATCTGTATGGCCTTTTGCTTTAGTACCAGGAAAAAAAACAACAACTTGAGTGCAGAAAATGTTTCTTCCTGCATAAAAATATTCTCTGACATTCCATACGAGGATTTCTATCTGTTGTGTGAATGAGACGTTTAACCATTCCAAAGTTTCATGAAGACAAATAGCATTGATATGCCATGCACTTTTAATTTCCAATATTATTCTACTTCTATAAACTTCAGGATGAAGGATTGTAATGATTTTTTACTTAACTGAAGGCAATCACGAAATTGCTGCTTGGTCAGTTCTTGTTTTTAAATTTATTCCTATGTGGTGTATTTTATCAGTTTTTGCTTTGTATATTGGCATGGTTTATTCTGGGTAATGTAAAATTTGAGTATCTTTCTGCCTTTTGATTTATACTATTTTTAACCTTTTTGGGGGGGGATACACCAGGATATCGGATTCTATAAAATTCTCATGGTATTTGCCTACTTTCATTGTTTGTTTTTTAAAAACCTGTATTTTTGTATGTAGGAAAAAATCATAAGCTTTCTGAGTACTAATCTCATATGGAATCATTGTAAAGGATTTAATAAATGGGTAGGAATAAAAGTCTTCACTTGTTGACTATTTGTGCCTTGGGTAAACTTATACCCAATTGTTTAATTCCATCTAGAAAACCTGTCAGGCTTGTCAGATGCTGTATTTTTTCTATCCTGCTCTCTGGAGTAGAGAGTCGGTCCCTGACCGAAGGCCACCTGAAGAGACTAGAATCATTTGAAATGTGGATTTACAGGCGGCTGTTACGTATAAGCTGGGCTGACAAGATCAGAAATGAGGAGGTGATCAGCTGCCTGGGAAAGCCAAGGGAAATCATCAAAACAATTAAAAAACAAAAATTAGAATATTTCGGACATATGATGCGATACCCAGAAAAATACGGCATACTCCATTTAATCCTCCAGGGAAAGATCGAAGGCAAACGAGGTCCAGGCAGAAGAAGAACATCATGACTTCCAAATCTAAGGGACTGGTTTGGACAAAATTTAGCAGCACTTTTTCGTGCGGATTCTGATAAAAACAGGATTGCCAACATGATCGCCAACATCCGATAACGGATATGGCACAAGAAGAAAACCTGTTCGATAGTCCTACGGAGAGTTTGAATTTTTTTTGGGAATCCAAGCCTTAGTTGGCCAAAGAATCGTAATATACTTGACTGTATATGTTCAGATAACCAGGAAAAGCTCTTGGAACCAACTCCCCACGGAGATCTGTGTTGCCCCCACCCTCTCCGCCTTTCGTAAATTACTTAAAATACACCTCTGCCGGCAGGCCTGGGGCAGTTAACATCTTGCCCCAAGCCAGTGTATGTCTGTGTGTATGTTGAATGATTGGGGTTTTTTTTAAATTAAGGGGTTTTTATATATATGTATTTTTAAATGTTGATTTCTATTATGTTGTGAGCCGCCCTGAGTTCTCCGGAATAGGGCGGCATAGAAGTCAAATTAATTAATTAATAAATAATAAATAAATGCAGGCCAATTGCCAAGCACCTGAAAGGATGACTGTGGGGTGTGTGTGTGTGTGTCCATTGTAACTTTGGAACTGGATCATAAGTATCTTTTAGGGGCTCCGTCATAAGTCAAAGATTACCTGCCTTGATCAATGGATCTTGATGTTCCAAGTTTAAGAGGAGTGTCCTCTGATTGAATACCTCAGCTTTAATGTATAATTGTTCAACTCTCATACAACACTTACTACTGTTAGCAACTTCTCTCTATATGTAAGTGGCTAATATGATTTTTTTTTAAAAAAAAAACAAACTTAAACCATTACTTGGCCAATTATGGACACCCATCAAATTTCCCTTGATGCGAATACCTTGCGGATTCAATTGCACAGTAAGTAAATGACTTGAGGCAAATGTACCTTTTTTTTAATAAAATACACTTACAATAAAAACAGGCTAACATAGTATCAAAAAATTACAAAATTCGATAGCATAAGATTCACATAATCAAATCATTAACCCATTTCTCAATCACTTTATAAGCAGCATGTATGTCTAAACAGTGGTGGGATTCAAATATGTGAACAACCAGCTCTCTGTGTGGATGCCGCTTCCGGAAGTCCGTTCTGGGCCTGGGCAACAAAAAATTAGCTACCGGTTCTGCCTTAGTGGTGCAAACCGGCTGAATCCCACCACTCTGCCTAAATCATGCAAGTAAATACAATGGAACTGAGCTGCTCATTTTGTATACTGTAAATGAAGTGGCTTCTGGATACCTTAATTTTTATGCTTTTTCTGATTTGTTATTTTAGGCATAACCTGAGATTACCCTAATCTTAAATCAAGCATTCGTATCAGTGTACAAATTCCGGAATTAAATTTGTACAGGTAAAATTATATTTCAGAGATGTTATTTAAGAAACAGACAAGTAAATTAAGACTTAATGGCCTTCGTTTTTATGATTCTATTAGTACTGATTTTCACAGGTACATTACTGCTACATGCCAGCCAGTGAAACACTGCATACCCTTTCTCTTTCCATTTCTGCAAAGTTCCAATTGTATAATCAAATGTTAGTTCTTGGAGATTGTTGTTCATCGGTTGATCAGAAATACTTGTCCTCTGCAACTTTGCACATTATTCAGGTTTTGAATCCCATTGTGACTAAGGCATCTGAATTATAGACCAAAATAGGTCTGAAATCTGTAATGCAAAGATTATTTTGAACAAGAAAAGGCCTGAATCATTTCCCTGAATGAGATTAATATAAAAGTTATTAACATAACCAAGAATAGGCCATTATGATTGTTCTCACATCTAAAATACCCAGATCTTTCCAGATAGGGCAGATATTTAAATAATATGAAAGCTAGTGAACACCTTAAAATGAAATATTGCCACCTACAGTTCCAAAATACGTTCCTTGTTCCATTTAATCTGCACACTAGGTTACCGTCAATTGGGGCAAAAAAATCACAGATTAAACCACATGCAAATAACTATATAAAAAGAAGCAAAGACGGTAAAATGATCCTCAGGGGAATTCCAGAGAAACATATACGGAACTGTTACATTAACCCAGGGGTTCTCAACCATGGCAACTTTAAGACTTGTGGACTTCAACTCCCAGAATTCCTCAGCCAGCAAAGCTGGCTGAGGAATTCTGGGAGTTGAAGTCCACAACTCTTAATGTTGCCAAGGTTGAGAACCCCTGTATTAACCCAATTCAGAAGCCAGCCTAGTGGGTCTTTCCTTCTCTTATTTTTAAGACCCGCCTGCGGGAGTTATCAACAATCATGTTTGTTTTGTCTTGATAAGTGAACCTAGCTACAAAACTAATACAAATCGGTACTAAGCATATTAAATACGGTGTAATGATATATTGCGTCATAGTTTCCTTCATTATTAGTCCTTGAGTTATCACTATTTGGACCGGCAACTCTTACTAAGCAATGCAGTTGTTAAGGGAGGCATCGTGTGACTAAAACAGACTTGCGTGCCCTCACTTCTGCTGTGGTTATTGAGTCACCCCAAGTCATTTAAGTGAGACGTCAAGTGACTACGACTTGGATTTTTACTGACAGCTTCTCCATGGACTCTTGTTTGTCAGAAGCTGGTTGTGAAGGGCACAAATGATTATGTTGACTGCAGGACAGTGATGCTCATAAACCACCTGCTGGTTGCAAAGTACGCAAATGGCAATCACAAAACTGCAGGGATGCTGCAATGGTTGTGAAGGTACTTTTTCAGCACTGTCATAACTTAGAGCCGTTGCTAAACAGAGCAGTTAAGTATGGACTAACAACTGCTGGTATATGGGAGGGAAAAAAACAACCAGAAGGAGCAGGAATGTCTTTTTTCGCACACTATACTTAAGATTCTTTTTGGTGATTTGTCCATCTCAAAAAAAGGCCACTAGGTCTTGCATAGTTTTCTATAGCTCACCTCTCATAATTACTGGTGGAGCTATCAGTCAATCAAATCAAATCTTGGTTATCGTCATAGGCCAGAATACAAAGCAACAATTTATAAAATTAAAACATTAAAAAAATCTAAATAATATATATACATTATTTTTTAGTCTTTTTTTAACTGTAATCTTCCCCCAGTCTCTATCTATCTTCTATCTCTCAAATTGTTGTTCATATTTCACCCTTCTTATGCTGGTATATGACTGTAATAAAGATGTGATTGACTGGTGTGGCAATCAGTGTGAGCATCTTCATCACATATCTTTCTTGAGGCATGATCTGTTAAAACGAGGCTTGGTATGTCTAGGCATGTAGTTACTGAATATCTGTCATGATTTTAAGGAAACATCTTTGGCTTTATTCATGAGGGATTTAAACATATTTCCATTATTGCTGAATTTGTCCTGAGTTTAAGTTCGATCTAAGTTTTAAAATTGACAATAAAGCCCCTTCTAACAAATGAGCAAGCTATTGTCTTCTGAACTCAAGAACAAAAACCTTGGTATAAGTAGAAAACTTCTTTTTTTTTTTAAAAAAAAAGAGCTAATAAAGTTCGTAAACTTGATCAGGATGTCTACTTACTACTAAAGAAAGTCCCATGTTTTTATGATGTTAATATACACTATATACACCCTGATAACATAAAGGGTTCGGCTGGAAAACTCTACTGCAGTGCTGAATGATCAGTGCAGTAGATCAAGTTTTTCAGTGTAAATTATACACACAATAATGTTCCCAGCATGATTCTGGTGATCCCAGTTGTAACAACAATCTGTAAAATTCACTGTTAAAATATTCAAGTTCACTGAAAAAGATTAAAATACTCAAAACATTCATTTTTCCTCTGCTTTTCTTTTCCTCTTTACACCTTCCTCCTTTTCCATTGAGGTTTCAATCGGAATCGGAATCTGAGTCATCTGTAAAAAAAAAGTGACATGAAGAATAACTGTGATACTAAGAATAGGGAATGGACTTTTTTTTTTAATGCAAGGCGGTATTAGACGACAACTAATAAATGGGAAGTAACCATGTTAATTGTAGCTTGTCATTTACATTAAACCAGAGCAGTATTTTTCAAACTTGGCAACTTTTGAGATGCGTGAACTTCAACCTCAACTGCACCAAATCATTAGGTGGCAATGTTGCATTGAAACTCTGAATAGCAAGTGTGTTTGGATAGCAACACATGAACAGTTCAAACCTACTTTCTGACTTCTGTGGTTTGGGGGTCTCGGAGGAATCTTCCTGCTTTAGAAATTTTGCCAGGTCATTAAAGGTGAAATAGACATAGGCACAGTAGACGACGGTAGCAATAAAACCAAATACCTGAAGATCAAGATAGAGGAGATAACGGAAAACATGAGTTTTTAAAATATGATGGAAGGGGGAGGAAGAAGAGGAAAAGAACTAAAATGGGTAGAAATAACAGAATTCAGCCCCCATCCAGTGTCTCCACTGCTACTCTTGACTCCCTTGTCTTCATCTCTTGCATCCAAAATAAAGAATACAGAATAACAGAATGGGAAGTGACCTTGGAAATCTTCTAATCCAGGGGTTCGCCAACACTGGCAACTTAAGACCTGTGGTCTTCAATTCCCAGAATTTCCAAGCCAGCATGGTTTATGGAATTAACTGTGCTGAGAGAGAAAAAAACATTGTGTACAAAGTTCTGCTCAGAAACAGAAGCTTACCCCCGCTGCCTTCGATGCCGTGTCCGTATATTTAGAAACAGCAGCAATGGAGATGGCAAAATATATAATAGCAGCAATAATTCCACACAAAAAATCCTGCAAAACAGAAGATTATGAAGAAGATAAACAAAAAGTTTACATGCGGAAATCTGCGGCTCTTCACTTATTTGCTGAACTCTTACTAGTTTTCACCAGACTGAACCAGCCGTGGTCAGGTTTATTAGGGATCCCTGCAACTATTCAGTCATATTTGGAGGTCCACAGCTCACCCACTAGTTCTGCTCTGGCCAGCCTTTTCCAACCTGGTGTACTTTAGATGTGTCAAGATCACAACTCCTGACACACTCGGTCAGCCAGCCAGGATCTGGTGAAGATCCTTACTCCTTGCTGGGATAAGTTGCAAGAGTCTCCTTTAATTGTTGAGTGTCCGGTGCCCAGCATTTATGAGATGGTGCAGCAATGCTTTGGCTGGGACACAGCATAAAATCTTCTATTCCTTGAACCAATAGGAATCAGATCGGTCACCAGGGGCTGCCGAGTCTTTGAAGGCCAGAAAGAGACTACTGAAATATGTTAATACAATGTCCATATTTGGAGTACACAGACATTTAACTTGTCTTCTTTTCCCTGCATAAGGAAGAAAGGCAAATGTAAACGGCCTGCAGAAAATCTGCTTTCTTTTTTCTAGTGGGGATGACAACCACTGGCATTTGAATTACAGAGCTCAGCTAGGCTAATAGCTCAGTTATTATTATATATCTGAGTTACAGCACAGCAGTCTTTGACCGTAAATTAGATGGCTAATGGAAAATAAATGAACAAATGGGGTGGAACAAAACTCAACGGCAGTGCTGTATTTTTCGCCCCCTCTGTTTTGTTTTGCAAAGTAAGCTTTCCTGGAAGGCCAGCATCCCCTGGCGGTCACTGTGGAAAACAAGGAAGCTCTTAAGCGATTGTTTTCTCAAGATCTGGCAGTATCACAGTATCTTTCAGTATCACAACCAGCTTCACCATCAGGCAAGGCCACCCATCATTCAGAAAGCAGATTTCAAAGGTAGCTTGCTCAAAAGCCACCTGTGGAATGCAGTAGAATACAGGTAGTCTTTGACTTATGTCTGGTTACTTAACAGCTGTCTAAAGTTATGATGGATTTCCCAAGACTACTTACAACCTGGATTTGAAGTTCCAATGGCCATTCTCCCACCACAATCATGTGATTTTTTTTTTGCGCGGACGGGGGTGGGGTGGCTTGGTAACCGGCTCACATTTATGGCTATTTACAGTGTCCTATGAGCATGTAACCTTAATTTATGAGTTTTTTTCCTGGAAAATGGCGTTTATTTCCAGTTTCTGGCAAAAAACAACAACAACACTCACTGTAGACAATGGAGTTGCTTAATGTCCGTGGTGTTCACTTAATGGGTGTGGGGATTCACTTAATTGCTGCAAAAAAGGATGTAATATTGGGTGTGGTCAAACGGTGACCTGCTTAATGACCAGCACAACTTACGGCTGTACTTCTGGGCTCCATTATGGCCGTAAGTCAAGGACTACCTGCATCTAACCCCAGGCACGGAGTGCTTTGTGTTCTGTGTCTCAGGTTCCAGGAGTAACTCTCAAGGTAGTAGCAGCACAAAATACCAGTTGTTTCTTCTCCTCCCTACCCATCATCGGGTTGTCTGGAATGGATGGAAACACAACCTCAACGTGCTTTGAAATGATATCTTCTCCTTCTTCTCCTTCCCTGCTTCCCTTGGTTCTTCTACAGCAAAACCACCCTGCCAGCCCATCTGATAACTGCATCACAAGCAGCGGTCAATCCCATTCAGCTACTTACCACCAAAAGCCAATAGATGCCTCGGAACTTCTCATTCAGTTTCAGCGAATACGAAACGAAAAAGCACAGAGCGAGCAAAAATGTCAGTAACGGAACCATCATGAAAGGTGCAGCTGTGGAAGCGATGTAGCAGATGAAGATGGTAAAGGAGAGGGCCTGAAGGACACAAACGGAAGAGCGTGGCCGTTACCCATGAGCCGATGTGCTGCAGAGGATCTGTCGGCCTCCACTCAGCCCAGTATTCCTGCAGATCCCATCCCATCCCGACTGGTATCCAAGTTTGCTTTCACCATCAGAATGTTCTTGAATGGCTCTTCAACTTCTTTTTAAGGAGGTTTAGTTAATACTGCTTGAGTGTGCTTGATTAAGAACTCAGGAGAACATGAGCTCCAGGCTTGCCACAGAAATGGAAGCTAGGTGAGTGACTTGGGGCCAGTCTCCCTTTCTCAGCCCTAAGAAGAGTGCAAGGGCAGGCCTCTTCCCCAAAAAAAAATGGTGCCAAGGAAAGGTAGCAATAGCACTTAGACTTATATACCGCTTCACAGTGCTTTACAGCCCTAAGAGGTTTACAGAGTCAGCACCTTGCCCCCAACAATTTGGGTCCTCATTTTACTGACCTCAGAAGGATGGAAGCCGCTCAGAATCGAACTCCTGGCTGTGGGCAGAGTTAGCCTACAATAATGCATTCTAACCACTGTGCCACCATGGCTTATGTCATGGACTTGTCTCTGCAATCACCAGGATCAAGACTGACTTGAAGATATTTAAAAAACAAACCCACCTCCCCGACTTCTCCCAGATTCCTTTTAAGGCTGCCACCTATTACTTCCTCAGCATTAGCCCTTGAACATCACTTCTTGCCATTTTAAGAGTCAGCAATTCGCCTGGCAAGTTGTTGACTCTATAATTCTTGAGTACATGAAACCCTACGTGCTAATTTTGGTGAGTTGTGCAGATTAGGGCCTAAACAGCTACCTTGGCTTGATATGAGAGATGATGGGTTACATCTAAATCGTGAGAACACACAGTGGATGCTTTCACAAAACTGTTTCCAGGGGGAGCCTAGCCATTCACAAAACAGATGTTGTGGAAGATGTGACCGGTCACCGATTATCCACTTACTATTGCTCATTGTTCCTCTTTCACCCTCTGAAAGGTTCTATTATTTGATTAATTTTGCCTTTGGGGGACAGGAGACAAATAGACCCCTTTCTAAACCAGCCATGGACCTCCATCCAGATTTTTTTTTTACTTGTTAAAAAGACTTCATGGAAAACCCAAGAGTCCAGAGACATTCTTGGACATAAAAGACAGTGCAGGAAGTTGCATTGTGTTTTGCTGCCTGTCAGCTCTGTTTAATGTTTCTTTAAATTAAAAGACTCTTTTAAAAAAATCAAACTCTAGCTGTAGTTTGGGGGTTGGTGGACACCACTTCCTATTCCTTTGGCTTCTGCAAAGGGGCCTGGTGCAAAAAAAGTAACACTGCAAACTTCAGCCTGGCTGTGAAATAAGAACTGGAGAAGACAGAACGACTTCCAAGAAACCCAGCAGTTCCTGTATCTTTTTTTTTAAATCCAGGAAGTTTTTGCGAGTTAAGTCAGTCATATAAACTGTCTTAAAATTGCCAAGTTTGAAGACCCCTGTCTTAGAGAGAAAGCAGGATAAATAGACCAAACAGTAACTGCTAGTGGGGATTTGTTGGATTTTGGCAAACCCAGGTGGTCCTTGACTTATAACCACCCGTTCAGCGACCATTCAAAGTTACAAGAGCCCTGAAAAAGCAACTTAGGACATGTCCTCACCCTTACGACCAATGCAGCATCCTCAGGGTCCCAAGATGAAAATTCAAACGCTTGTCAATAGGCATGTATTTACCATGGTTGCAGTGTCATGCGTGATCACTCTTTGTGCCTGCTTCTGACAAGCAAAGTCAATGGAGGAAAGACGGATCGGCTTAACACTATGTGATTCACCTAACTTCTGCACTGATTCGCTTAATAACCATGGCAAAAAAGGTCATAAAATCAGGCACAAACTCACTTAAAAACTCCTGGCTTGGCAACCAAAGTTCCGGACGGAATTGCAATTATAAGTCAAAAGATTTCCTGTCTAACCTGCGCAGAATCTTAGAATCAAATACAAAAGAACAAAGCGTATTTATCCTAGATTAGATGGAAAGGGCTAGTGACTTTTTTTGCTTGATTGATTTACTTACCATTGTTCCTCTTGGAGATATTCCTGATTTTTCTGAGCTACTTAAGGTGGATAAGCGGTTAAAATCTGTGCTTTTGTTAATCCCGTCATCTTTCCTCACATGGCTAGATTCAGTAGGTTTAGCATGATGGCAGCACCTTAATCTGTGGTTAATATCTAGGGAGAGTCTCCGTCATCCAAGCCATGGTTGCCCCAAAGGTGCTTTTTCAAAAGGCAACTGGATCTTCTTTTCGTTGTATTTTCTGAAGATGTTTTGCTTCTCATCCAAGAAGCTTCTGGCTAGAACCCGGTGAAGCTTCTTGGATGAGAAGCGAAACGTCTTCAAATAAAAACAAAGACAGTCCAGGTGCTTTTCGGAAAAGCACCTTTGAAACATCCGTGGTTAATGTTTACTAGGTTTGGCTTTAGCAAGCTACATTCATAACCTTGCTGGTTGTCAGGTCTGAAGAGGCTTAGGGCAGGCAAGCTGCAGAAATCTTACATTACGGGGACTAGAACTGACACCGATTATGTCATACTTGGCACAATGTGTTTTGCTTTGTCTGTGCATTGCTTTGTCAGCCAGTGCATTTTTTCCCAATGAACTACAGTCAAGCAAACTCTGGTTTAGGAAAATGTAAAACTAGTATGGTAACAGTTTCTGAACTTCTGTGAGCTTTCCTGTAGTTTTTCTCATCCTCTTATAGATCAAGGATCCTCCTATTTCCCGGACTGAGTCAGTCCATCATCCTGCTCCTCCAGAGCTCAGCTGGATAGCTTTGCAGAGTCCAGACGTTGCTGTTTCCCCTATTGCACAACCATCTTAGGAAATATATCCCCTTGTGGTGCTTTTATTCTGTTATTCCCTTTTAATTCAGGATTGGGCATAAGCGTGTGTTGGGAAAACCCACGCCATACGCTGCTAGAACGGGGCCGGGAGCGTCGCAGTTGCAGCGTGTCGTGGGAACGCCGTCTCCGCCTTCTCTCGCGGGTGTGCAACACGCAGGGGGCTCCGCCTGGGGAGGGGGGGCGTGGCAGGTCTATCTTGGGGGGGGGGAAGGAAACTTCTCCCCGGTTTCTCCAAGGAAGCGACCCCCTTGGGCAATCATCCCCGCTTTGGCCAAGATTGCCAAAGTCCCCCTCCAGGCGCGGTGGTTGCAGAAAGCGTCGTCTGAACGCTGCGCCCGGCCAGGGCTTCTGCCTTTCTTTGCCAGAGATGAGCTCACCACTCTGCCTTCTCCACCCTTGTCTGAACTTTGCAATGGGGAGCGCCGTTCCCCTTCCTCCCCCTTCCCCCCCCCCGAGGCCCGCGCTTACCGCCTGGGCCAGCAGCAGCAGCCCTTTGCGGGAGCTCAGGAACGCCTTGAAGGCCAGCAAGAGGCGAGTCCCCGGCGGCGCCTCGGCCGCCTCCGGCTCTTCCCCTTCGCAGCGCTCCATGCTTCGCCTGCGAAGCGAGTCCGCCGCCGATTTTGTAAGCAGCGCCGCCCGACGCAAGCCCGGAGTGGGTGGGCTGGGGGGGGGATTAGTTCTTTGCTGGCTCTCCGGAGGAGCAAAACGGAAACCGGGCGGAGATCGCACCAACTTTGCGCAAACTTTGCCAGCGGCCACCAATCCGGGCCGGGGCTGGGGGAGAGGCAGGGAGGGAGGGAGGGAGGGGGCCTGGCCGTCTCGGCTCCTCCTCCTCCTCCTCCTTCCTCCGGCGCCTAAATTGAACCCGCGGCGGGGTCTGCTAGCTTGGAGAGCCCAGGCGCGGAAGGTCGGGAGCGCTCCTTTTTACGCAGCCAGCTGCTCCGGATCGCCACCCGCTCGGAGCGCGAAGCCCTGCCTGGCTGGACCAGCCGCGGTTGGGTCGCGCGTGGAAGTCGCCGCGAGCGAGTCCCGCGCACAGCACAGCACAGCACCCGCCTCCCTGGTGTTCGTGGGAAAGCTGAAGACGCGCTGCAGCCTGCAAACGGCTGGTGCGCAAAAAAGAAAGTAGATTTGTTTCGCTAACGCCGGCCTTGCTCCAGCCTGGCCAGCTCTAAGAAGACCCCCGTGGACTTTGGACTCCCAGAATCCCCCAGCCAGCAACTCTGAAACCCAAGGGTTGCTTTTCCAAAAGGCAACTGGATTTTCTTGGTTTGTTTCCTTGGAAACGTTTCGCTTCCCATCCAAGAACTGAGGGAGCTTCTTGGAGGAGAAGCGAAACGTTTTTAAGGAAATCAACAAGAAAGTCCAGTTGCCTTTTGGAAAAGCACCCTTGGGGACAACGGTGTCTTGGATGACTGAGGCTCTCCATAGACACAAGTCTTTGAAGTTGCCTAGCTTGGCCATCCCTGCACCAGCTTGATCATCCAGAACAACAGAAGGGAACCTGGGAGGTCTTCTAGTCCAACCCCCTGCTCAGGCAGGAAACCCTATAGCATTTCCGACAAATGGTTGTCCAATCTCTTCTTAAAAACCTCCAATGTTTGAGCACCCACAACCTCTGAAGGCAAGTCATTCCATTGGCTGATTGTTCTGTCAGGAAGCTTCACCTTAGTTCTAGATTGCTTCTCTCCTTGATTGGTTTCCACCCATTGCCCTTGGTAGGGCTCTTGTGTTTAAAGCAGATTTGTCTCTCCTTTTGTGGTTAATAGGGAGACCTTTCCACCTTTGGACAGATGGACAAGTCTGAGAAAAATATGTAGGGTTTGCAGAATGTGACCTTGAGAGGTGAGGATGCCTCGCTGGTAAGGGGAACTAAGCAGGGATGATATTAGGAATGAAAAATGCTTAGTCTTTTTGCAAGAAATGCAAAATAACCATGATTTAGAAGCATGCCTAGTTTTGATTTTATGTATATCTTAATTATGGTGGATAATTAATGAAGGCAAAATCAATAGGTCGAAGTGTCAGGAGAAAGACTTCAGAAGACTACTGAGAATCAGTGAGGTCAAGAAGCTGACCACAATACTTTTTCTTAATTTTCACCTGATTAAGGGAGGAAGGTAAGGGAGATAAGTTAACTATCAGTAAGATCCAGAACAAAGAGGATGCTACAGGATAGGGATGTCAAACTCGCAACATCACGTGACGTGTCACAACGTATCACAACTTTTTTTCCATTGTCGGCAATGGGGTGGGCACAGTTTCGCTATGATGCATCTGGCCTGCGGGCCGGCAGTTTGACACCCCTGCTATAGGGTCTTCCAAAATCTTACCCAAATTTAACTGGGAATTTGGGGAGTCGTTATCTATTATATATGGAAGGCATAATTGAGCTTTTTTGGAATTTCTGGGAAAAGTAATTTCAGCAGAAAACAAATGTTTAACAACCTTTATAAATAAAAGAGGATCCAGGATTTTATAAATATGAATAACTTATACTCCTTTGCTTGCTTGAGGTATAGCATGGAAATATATTTAATTCTACTTTAGAGGTTTTTATTGTTTATAGCAAATGGAGCTGTAAACTCGAAGGAATGTAGTTTGTCTTCACTATTGCCTGTTTAGACAAGCAAAAAAATGCCAGCAGCAAAAATAATCAAGTTATATGTCCTGGTTTTTTCCTCCACTGTATGAAACTTTCAGAAAGGTGATTAAGATTCAGAAATCGACATTTTGCAATAAAATGCTTATTCTTTCTTTTTTTCTGAAATATCACCATGGGCAGTTTCTACTTCTGATTTTTTTTTTTAACCATTCATCTGGTTTTTTTTGAAAGCCTTAAGTTTGCTTGTGTTGAAAGCAGCTTTGCCTTCACATACTGTTCTACTTTTCCATGTTTTGTATTTCCAAACATTTATGTTACCATACCTTAATCATTTTAAGTTTCAGTTAAAAACAAATGGAAGGACGTAGTTCAGTGTTTTCATTTTAACCAATTCATCAATGGCTTTACATTATTTTTCCTATTTTTTAAATTTCTCAGAGGTCACAGAGCTGGGGAATATTGGCATGTTGACTGGAAGAATTTACATAGAGGAAGGCTTGGTGGGTTGCCTGAAGCCTTTAAGCCAACAATTCCTCATCTCTGGTTTATCTTAGGTCAGGATCAGAAACTGTAGGATGGCCTTATTTGGTTTATCCTGGTGCACAAAAAGACATGTAGAATTTCAGCAAAAATCTTCAGATTTTCTCATTGTGGTGTAGAATGAAAAGGAGAAGCAAGTCTTAAGGCTGGTTTGGCACACCCAACTATATTCAGCTTCATGCCTGAATATAGTATTTCTCTCCCCCACAAAAACGTAATTGCAATATTATTGCTAAGAATGGGGTATCTGCTTTTTTACATGAGCCACTCAAAAGTTGAGTTAGAATTAGGAACCAAAACATAAATATTGTGTGTGTGGGGGGGTTGTCCTAAGGAAATTACTCAATAAACTTGTTTAATGTTATTAAGAGGTGGAAAAATGAAGTGTTATTCCATAAGAGCTAGTTTGGTCTAATGCAGGGGTCTTCAAACGTGGCCCTTTTATGACTTGTGGACTTCAAATCCCAGAATTCCTCAGCCAGGCATGCTGGCTGAGGAATTCTGGGAGTTGAAGTCCACAAGTCATAAAAGGGCCACATTTGAAGACCCCCTAATGGTCAAGGCGCCAGGTTAGAAAGCAGGTGAATGCGAGTTCTAGTCCCACCTTAGCCCTTGGGCCAGTCCCTCTCAGCTCAACTCGCCTCACAGGGTTGTGGTTGTTGTTGTTGTGGGGAAAATACAAGGCGAAAGATATGTTCGGTAGGTTCTCTGGCTTGAGTTGTTTGCAAAAACAATAAAGGTGGGATACAAAAAAATACAAATGTTACTTACTGCTACATCTCCATTCTGCATTGTCAGACAATATTTCAAAAGGTTGTTCTGTCTGACTTTACCTTTTTGTGTTCTCTGTTAAGATTTGCCAAGTTGTGTCTGCATTTGTGCAACGTGCTAACGAATGGCCAGAGGCTGAATGTTTAATTGGAAAGTTGGGAGTCACTGAACACCCCCATATTAACCCAGCACATTGAGTGAATCCAGTATTCTGTTATTACAAGCAGCCTAGTCAATGGTGGTGGCTTAAGGTGGCATTTTGTTGAAAATGTTAACGTTTTAAAAACTTTTCTGAATGAGGAAAATGTACACAATAAACACCAGGCACCCTAATATTATTGCAGGCAAAACTTTTAATTAAAAACATGAAGATTTAATACAAACCAGTTCAAGAAGATATACCCCATAATCATTTTCTAACGTTGTATGGTAAAAACAGCTGTTTTATAAGACACAAGAAATTGTTTTTTATGAATGGTTGCTTATACTGCTGAAATAAATGAACTAATTTGATAAAGTACACAGTAGTCAAATTCTAGGTGCCATTAAACTAAAGGCACAAAATCCCCTTCAAGTAAAGCATTTTAAATCACAGCTAATTTGATAGGGTTCAAACATGTGCTCAGTTTTGCCTTTTGAAGTCAATAGGATTTAATAAAGCTTGGCTGACTCAACTGGAGTCTAAAGCTTTTAGGAAATACAGAGAAAGTGTGACAAAGAGCCTATAGGAAAGCAGGCTTTTAAAATGGATTATAACAGCTTTCCCAGTCTGATGACTTGCTGGTATTTTGTCCCAGCTGCACACAAATAAAGTGCTTTATACATTGATCGTGGATGATGGGAGCTCTAGTCCAACATATTTGTATAAAGTTACATTAGGAATGGCTGTTTTATACAGTTTATTTGGCTCAGTTGGCCATTTTATTTTTGGATACCATGCCTTCCTACTATGACCTATTAAAAGTAACTTTTCTCAGGATCAAAGTAGCATCTATTATGCAAAGAACGCAAAGTATCAAACAGAATACCTGTAAAAAAGAAAAAAAAAGCGGTTCAGATTCCACACAAAAATGAAAAACACAGAATCACTGTTAACATCTAAAGGCTAATTAATAGCAACTTTATAGATCAGAATTTAGTTTTGTGATTGTAAGAAATCCGGAAAAAAAATGTCTGTTACCTCATATTCTAGAAAAGTTGCTTCCTATTTTTGTGTTCTCAGCAAATGTAAAACAAGCTTCCCGTTTTAAAAGAGGGAAAAACCATCTTCCTTTCAAGTAAATATAAATATATTTTCGACAGATTTGAGAAGTTGGTACTTGCTAATGGCCTAGAACACTGGTTCTCAACCTTTCTCAGGTTGAGACCCCACTTGCCCCGCCCATGCGCACCGCGACCCCGACCCGGACGCGTGCGCGCGTGCACGCGTGCGCACCAAAAAAAAATTTTTTTTTTAAAAATTTTAAAAAATAAAAAAAATGGCGGCCGCGACAGGCGGATCCGTGCATGCGCGGATCAGCCCGTCGCACGCACCACACATGTGCGCATCCGCCCGTCGCGGGCCGCCATTTTGTTTTTTTTTATTTTTTTTTTAAAAAAAAATTTTAAAAATAAAAAAAAAACAAAACAAAATGGCGGCCGCAACGGGCGGATCTGCGCATGCACGGATCGGCCCGTCGCACGTGCCACGCATGCGCGCATCCGCCCGTCGCGGGCCGCCATTTTGTTTTTTTGGTTTTTTTTAATTAAAAAAAAATAATTAAAAAAACAAAATGGCGGCCACGACGGGCGGATCTGCACCTGCGCGGATTGGCCCGTCGCACACGCCGTGCATGCGCGGATCCACCCGTCGCGGTCCGCCATTTTGTTTTTTTTTTATTTTATTTTTTTTATTTTTTTTTCCGGTGCGACGGGCGGATCTAAGCGTGCGCGGTGCGCGCGCGCCAAAAAAAATAAAAAAAATTTTTTAAAAAATTTTAAAAAATTAAAAAAAATTAAAAAAAATAAAAATAAAAAAAACAAAAACAAAATGGCGGCCTGCGGTGCCCGGCGACCCCCACGAAATGGTCGCGCGACCCCAAATGGGGTCGCGACCCCAAGGTTGAGAACCACTGGCCTAGAAATATATGATATTCTCTTTCAAAGATAAAATGTGAGTTAAGTAAAATTGCAGTAGATGGGGGGGGATCCTGGTAAATTGTTACTGTTGGAAGAGAGTCTATTGAAGAATGGACTTTAAAAGTTATCAATTTGGCAGAAATGGCTAAAATATCCGCATATTTGAACGATCACTCAAATGAAAAATATATGTTGGACTGGAAAAAATGGATAGATTATATACAAGGGAAATATCAATTTAAGAAATTGTATTTAGCATACAGTTAAATATTTATATGTTGGACTGAAAAATGTAGTTAAATCTTTAATAGGATTTATATAATATCTTGGTGTAGTTTAGTGGGTTTTCTTGTGGTTTTTTTTTTACCCTGTATTCACTTTGGGAAGTGGGGGGTGGGGTGGGGGGTTTCTATAATCTTCTCAACTGTAACATGATATTTGATAAGGGATGGGTTGCTCAGCGGCACCTCGGCACCACATCTGGAGGGGGTGAGACTGAGGAGTGAAGGTTGAGGGAAGTAGGGAGGTGGCATGAGGGGGAGAGAGTGGGGGTAGAGATGGTGGGTGGATAGAGGTAGAGGTAGGGAAAAAGGAGGAGGGGGATGTGGTGGTGGGGGGGTGCCCCCGAGCAATACCCATAGTTATCTTAACCATTTTAGTTAAGTTTTTATGTTTTGTTCTTGTGATTGAAAAAGTTGTAAACGTTTTTATTCAGTTGAGTTGTTTTAATGTGATCTTTTCTTTTGTTATTTATAATTATAAAAATTAATAAAAATTTTATTAAAAAAAAAGGAAGAGAGTCACATTAATCTGTGGTAGCAAAAAATCGAGTTTGGCAATGCCTTCGCCAACTAGCACGAAAACGTATTCCCTTTTAACAAAATGTGTTAGCTGGGAAAAGATGCCACCCAAGTCTTCCAGACTGTTTGGTTATACGTTGGAGAATAAAACTACCACTCCTGATCTGGAATGCCGCTCACTCCTTTATTTTGTTTTAAATCAGGAGGAACGCTTCCAAAGAAAGGATAGCTTAGCAAGCTGAGAAAGTAATATTGAATAGATTTCCTTGGATCTCACTGAGTTCCATAAGTCTAAGTATCGGGTGAGTAAAATCGCAGACTTAGTTGAGAAATCAGGATCCTATGTTAGTAAGTCCTCAACTTACTAGAGAGCCCAAAATTTCTTCTGCTAAGCGAGACAATTGATAAGTTTTCTCCCATTTTGTGACCTTTCTTGCCACAGTTGTTAAGTGAATCACTGCAGTTAGGTTAGTAATATGGTTGCTCTATGAATCTGGCTTCCAAAGGTCACAGAAGGTGATCACATGACCCTAGGACACTAGATAAATATGAGTCAATTGCCAAGCATCTGAATATTGATCACGTGATTATGGAGATGTTGAAATAGTCATAACTGTGAAAAACTCTGATAAATAATTTTTTTCAATGCCGTGGTAACTTTGAGCGGTCACTGAACAAACCGTTCTAAGTCGAGGACATTAGGAGATCTAGGAAATGAACCTCCAGCTCAATAGTATTCTTAAATACACTTTGCATTTTTGGGATGCAGCATCTATAGGAAGGACAAAACCTGTTCACCAGGTACCCTCCCACTGGTATCTGTGGGTACCTGGCCCCCAGATACCCTCCAGGATGTGCCCAGCTAGTTTCACGCTGTACTGCTAGTACAGATGTCTTACTTACACCTCCAATTAATGTTGCGTTGTTGGTCTTTATTACTGTTGCACACAGGCCCACAATGATGAGAAATAGTGCTGCCACTAAGGAATTGAAAGCATCCTGAAAAACAAGCAAATAATATTATCTCCAGATCCAAGATGTTTTTGCTGTCTGTAGAGAAAACTGTGGGTGGCTCTTCTCTTGAGTCAACCAAGTGATGCTTAGCAAATCTCACAAGGTCTTGTCAGAAATAAAATGCAGACATAAGTGTCAACAATCGTACAATAATTAAACCAGTTGGTGCCCATTTACAATACTGCACCTTAAATCAACTGCTGGAGGAGTTTGCTGAAATGTGAATGTTTAGATCCCAGATCTGCACATCTGATCAAAATGTTTGTATTGCATCAATATTCTTTTGCTTCGTAAAACAAAAGCAACATCCAAAAAAAGAGTACTTATAAAAGACTATAGTGTGAAGCTTTACCTGATTGCTGGCTAAGCTTTAATATAACTGCTGGAAAGGAATTATTTTTGTAATGAGCAGAGGTTAAAGCTCCACGGAAAAATTATTTTGAATCATCTTGAGATCATTAAAAAAGTGAAGGACGAGTAATCAAATGCTTATTGTAGTAACACCCAGTGACATTTTTATAAGTAGTACCCCAAACAGAAAGTAAACAGTGTTTTAAGTCTGAATTGCTTTTTATTGAACAAAGTCTGTATCATTATAGCTAATAAAAAAATGATAGCCAATATATTTAGAAGTATATTTAAAGAAAATATAATATTACAAGTGGTGATAAGTAGATGTATTTTGAAGAATGACCAGGTTTTAGACATTGCCATTGATTCATTAATGGAATTTAAGCTCCTGTTTTCCATATCGAGTCTGTCTACATTTTTCAATACTACCTTATTCTGTGTTTTTACTTTTACTTCTTACTAGATAAGTACTTCTTACTTAGAAAAGAAAATCTGTTAGTTTGTAAAGAGAGAAGAGTAGGAGAATGATAATCTGAAATGGCCTGGTGGATTAATGCTTTTCATTCAATGAAACTAGTCGCTAAATATAATTCTAAGAATTATCAACATTAGATACACGATTTATAACCAGATCTAATGCCAATAATTTCACAATGTTAAATAGAGCATACTCATTAGAAGCATGTTTAGAATGAATAAATGAATGCATGCAGGCACACAAGCACACATACGAATGAATCAGACCAGAGATAAAACTATACAAAACAGTGGAAGTCTTTTTATAATTAGCCTATTTTTCCAGGAATATGACTGGATACATTAAGTACTAATCTGACATCTGTCTTTTGCATTAGCTACAGAATGTGTACACAAAGCAGTTGTTTGTAGAAAATCATACTTACAGCCAAAGGCCAAAACATGAATTTTAACTGTTGTTCCAACTTCAGCAGATAGAGTAAATAGAATAAAAAGGTAATGACAAGTTCCATGATCACAAGGGCTAGAAAGGCTTCGTGAGATCTTTTAACAACAAAAGTGATGGTTGCCATAAGAGCTAGAAGCTGCAAGGAAGAAATAAGTAATTTACAAGACATCCTGCAAAGATACCAGATTGCTAAACTTTCTATTTGACGTATTAAAATAATAAAACACAAAGCTAAGAAATTTCACCAAAAGAAATTCTACATGTTTCTTTGGAATTCTAGCTAAAACAGACCATGGATATGACAAAATGGTCAGAATGTCTTGCACACAAGTCTCCATGTGAAACATACTTAAATGGCAGCAGCAACTATAACCCAAGAGTTTGGAACTTCGTACTTTGATTTTATTGATCAAAACAAACAGCCAAAACAAGGCACAACTTCCTTAAAAATGGAAGTTAAATTTGCTGAGAGGTATTATGAAGTAGTGGCTGGGTTTCTATTCCATTCTTTATTTGATTATTGAATTTATTCACTTTCTTGTTTGCATGATCAGCGAAGCATAAAGAATAAGTTGGATTTGCACAAAATATACTGATATAGACACATGAACACAAACCAGCCAAGGTTAGAATTTAAAATGTGAAAAATGCAACTGTTAAGTATTTAGTGGGTTTGGATGTACATTTATGGGGAGAGAGAGAGAGAGAGAGAGAGAGAGAGAGAGAGAGAGAGAGAGAGAGAGAGAGAGAGAGAGACTTTCTAGGATATATAGGAGGAGAAGGTGGAAGAAAAGGAAAAAGAAGAGAAGGAGACAGAGGAGAAAAAGAAAAGGAAAGAGAAAAGAGAAAGAAGAAAAAGAAAAAGAAAAAGAAAAAGGAGGAATGGAGAAAAGGTGAAAGGAGGAGAAAAAGAGGCAGAAGAAAGAATAGAAGACAGAAAGATGAAGGGGAGGGGGGAAAGGAGATGGAGAAAGAAGAAGTATGATGGCAATGGAGAGGAGAGGAGAAGGTGGAAGAAAAGGAAAAAGAAGAGAAGGAGACAGAGGAGAAAAAGAAAAGGAAATAGAAAAGAAAAAGAAAAAGGAGGAATGGAGAAAAGGTGAAAGGAGGAGAAAAAGAGGCAGAAGAAAGAATAGAAGACAGAAAGATGAAGGGGAGGGGGGAAAGGAGATGGAGAAAGAAGAAGTATGATGGCAATGGAGAGGAGAGGAGAAGGTGGAAGAAAAGGAAAAAGAAGAGAAGGAGACAGAGGAGAAAAAGAAAAGGAAATAGAAAAGAAAAAGAAGAAAAAGAAAAAGGAGGAATGGAGAAAAGGTGAAAGGAGGAGAAAAAGAGGCAGAAGAAAGAAGACAGAAAGATGAAGGGGAGGGGGGGAAAGGAGATGGAGAAAGAAGAAGTATGATGGCAACGGAGAGGAGGAGAAGAAGGAGATGAAGAGGAGATGGAGAAAAAAGGAAGGAAGAGGAAAGAAAGAAAAAGTAAATAAAGGAAGGAGGCAGGAGAAGAAAAGAGGAGAGATGAAGGGGAGGGGGGGAAAAGATGGAGAAAGAAGAAGAAGGAAGATGACAACGGAGACAGGAGGAGGAGGAGGAGAAAGAAAGAAGGATGGAGGAGAAAAGGGGAAAAGGAGCTGAGAAGGAGAAAGAGAAGAAAGAAGGGAAAGGAGGAGAAGGAGAGAAGGAAGGACAGAAGGCGAACCAAGGGAGGAGACCCTCAGCGCGGCCACCCAGCCCACCCTCCGGCCCGCCGAGGGAAGAGGAGGAGGCACTCTGCACAAGCTCAGAGGCCCCGCCCGGCCTCCACCTACCATGCGGGCCGCCTTGAGGATGCCGCCCACGGAGCGCGGGAACTGCCGGTCCACCTCCAGCTTCTCCATGGCGGCGCTGCGAGGCGGCGGGCGGTGCCGGAAGGGGCGCCGGTTGGCGGGCGGAGAGCGAGGCCGCCGCGTTCCTCCACGCCTCCTCGGGCCGGCTGGGCCGTCCTACCCGGCCGGGGTGAGGTGGGGAGGGGGTCAGATGAGCGGCCCCCTCCTTCCGTCCCTCTCTTTCCAGGCCGGCCTACCTCACAAGGCGGTTGTGAGGAGACAGATGGGTGGGGAAAGGGGGAAAGAAATGATCCCCCCCCAAAGTGGACTTGAGCATCTCTTTCTGCCCCTCTGGATGGTCTACCTTACAGGGGGGTCGTGAGAAGGAAGCCACAAACCAGCCCCAGCTTTTGGCCCCATTGTGAAACGGGACTTTCTGGTCCAGTTTCAGGTTTGTTTCCCCATTGCTTGTAAAGCTTGGCGTGGAATAAAACATGGTTAGTTTATCCCTGGAACCTTTTATGGATTGCTTATTTAAGGTGCTGTTATTAATTCTCCCTTATTTTAGATTAAATATAATTGTATTGGTCAGATTGATTAGTGAGAGACTTTGGGGTCCCTTTGTGGTAAGCCGCCCTGGGTCCTAGGAGAAGGGCGGCATATAAATTTGATTATAAATAAATAAATAAATAAATAAATAAATAAATAAAGTTTCCTTGGCTAATTAATGAATGACGATATATATTCTCAAACTTTATTTTGGAAGAGCTTTGGGTGACAAAGGGAGATGTTTCTTCTGCAAAGAAGTATGAGTTGACCAGTGGATTTTCAATTATTTATTTAATCCATTTATACAGTCTGACATACATCACTCTGGGTGGCTTACAATTATCGGACAAGAAATAATCCTACATTAAACATATAATGTGATTTATAGATTATACTGGTTAGAGTCAGGAGTTATGCTAAAACATAAAAGTAGTGTTTTTAGTTCAGGCTTCAAAAATGTTGCGTACAAATCTACTTCAAGTGGCTTTCAAGCCATAATTAATGTCACCATTATGGCTTGTACCAATATAACTTCACTGGTCATTTTCTGCTCCAAAACTATGATTAGCTTTGCTAAAGAAATTCCGGTATCGCAACAGGAAATAATTTAGTAAGAACCCTCTTACAGCTCTGAGATAAAAGCAACTCTTTGAAATACCAGGATATTTATTATTCTTTACGTAGACTCAAATATTAATTGTGCTTCTTGTTTATTATTATTAGCAGTTGAACATTTGTTTCAAACTTGCACCTGGAATTGTTTTACATAACTTAGGAATTTTGTCAATATGTTCCAATTATTTATACCATGTTTACACCACTGTATCTAATCTTGACTATAAATGGGTAATAGGGAAGCAAAAGAACAATTCATAATAAAACTCAACATTGTACAGTCAGAAATGGCTGCCTGGTTCCTATCATCAGATAAAATGGCAGTATAAAAGGGGTTTTTCAGGACTTTCCAGAATGCCAAGAGTAAAGGGGCAAGTTTAATTTGATGGGTAGCACGTCCCACAATGCTGCCCCTTTCTTCTCTCAAAATCACTGAATTGTATAGCTGGAAGGGACCACGAGGTCATCTATCTCAACCCGCTGCAGTGCAGAGGAAAGCCAAGTCAATGTTCTTGAGAAAGGGCTGGCTGGCCTTTTTGTCAAAATCCTCAGATACAGTCCTCTTCCATAGTTCCACTCTTCTTACTGTTCCTGCTGTCAGGATTTTTTTCCCTCTTAACCTCTGTAATTTATATTTATTATTTCTTGCCCTGGTTTCCATGGAAATGGAAGAAAGTGGGCAATTATGCAAGTCCCCCTCCCAATGCTCCTGGAAAATGGCAATCTCCTAATATAATGTATTGCTGGAGGGCAGGCTGGGACCACTCATAGAGTGAAAAGGCCACGTTGATACATGAGAGTTAATTGCAGGCCACAATGGGAGACCTATAGCAAGGCAATCAGCTGTTTGGTGGCTAACAATGCAGAGACAGTGATGGAGCTGGCATTCTGGGCAAGGCCTTGAGGTGCTTTGCAGCATGTCTTTCAGGGCAGAAGTGGCTCTGAAAAGTTAGCCAGTGGTGACACTTGATGACAATGAACTGGTTTTCCAAAAAATGCTACCGTAGTAGACTGCACAAAGCTGCTTGTGTGTTTTGATCATCACTTGTATTTTCAATTGGGCCTGGAGGGGCCTGGGAACCAGTGCAGTGACTGTGATGTGGCATTATCCCACAACTGTGGGATACTGATAGTTTGGCCATTATCTTGTGTGCAAGGTAGAGCTTCTGAGCTCCAGAGAGAGTGTGTTGCAATAGTCAAAATTATGGCAATGAGGATGTGGCTTCCTGTCCGCAACATTTATCATCCAGTTATGCCGACTCTTTGTTCTCTGCAATGCTTTTGTGCAATCCGTAATGGGGGTTAACAAATCCATTATACTAAGCTATAATTACAACTAGCTTGATTTCCACATCTTTGTGAAGCCAGATTATTTATTTCACCATCTTGGTTTGCTTTTTATACTCTCATTTTAATCCCTTCCAAATCAATGCCTCTGAGGAAGGCCGGGTTGAAAGAAAGCAGCTCGGCTCCCCCAAGCCACCCTTGAACCCTCGCCCTGCTGCCTTCCCACAACCCACTTGATATAATTCACTTTTTTTTTCTTCCCTGGGCTTCCATAATTATTATTATTATTTATTTATTATTTATTAAACTTATATGCCGCCCTTCTCCCAAGACTCAGGGCGGCTCACAACAAGAATACAAGTATAAAAAACATAACATAAAATCAATTTAAAATTATACACGGATCCCTCGGGTGTGCAAGCGGGCTGAGCTCGCCCACGTCAACAAGCCCTCGGTAACGCTCAGCGAAGGAGAGTTGCAAAGGGTCAAACCCGAATTGCACCCGCGGCTGACCCAGGAAAAACTCCTGCAGCTTGCACCCCCTGCTCGTCCTCCTCCAGGCCACAAGGCCTGAACTACAACTCCCAGCAAGCCCCGGGCAACCTGGGCAGCTGCGCGCCTCCCCTTCTCCCCGTTGCACAAACGCAGCTGCTGGCCTGGCGCGCGGGGCGAGCGCAGCTGCTCCAGCGGCGGAAGGAAGCGGCTGAGCGACCCCCGCCGGCAGCTGCTCTTTCCGGCCTTTGCAACGCGGCCGCCCTCCGGTTCCCGCGGGAGTCACGCGCGTCCGGACATGGGCGATGTGGCGGGTGCAATTGCTCCGCCACCGGCCCTGGATGGGCGGCTTGCAGCTCTGGGCGGCCGGGCCTGGCTCGGCTTCCCGCCGTTGCAGAGGCGGCTTCTCGGAGCTCCGTCCCCCTGCGCCGCCCAGGGATCAACGCTGCCCCACGGCTTCTCAGCACGGCTCTTGTAGGTCGGCTGGGCTCCTTCCCGGGATGGAGAGGAGGAGGAGGAGGGGGCGCGGGGCCGAGAGTCCCGGGGTGGCTCCCGAGTTGGCCTTGGCTTTGTTTACCGTCGCATTGGAAATGCTACAGTCACGTGGGAATGAACTAGACGGCTCCATTGCATTCGTTAAAGCAGAGGTTCTCAACCTTGGCAACTTTTAAGACTTGTGGACTTCAACTCCCAGAATTCCTCAGCCAGCTTTGCTGGCTGAGGAATTCTGGGAATTGAAGTCCACAAGTCTTAAAAGTTGCCAAGGTTGAGAACCCCTGCGTTAAAGGAACGAGTGGAGTGTTTTCGGTGCTCTTGAATTGGAAAGCTGAAATTTCTTCACGAAGAGTTTGGGGCATTTCTTGATTGTTTCTGCTTTTTGGGGTGGTGGTGGTGGTGGTGGTGGTGGTGTATGTTTGGGATAACTTGATTTTGATGAAGTGGCTTATGATGCACAAAAAAAGCTTTTATGTCCTGGTCAGTCTTGAAAAAGTGTCACTAGTCAGCGGCTGTGAATTGATTGTGTTTGTATGTGGTATGAATGTGGTTAATTTTAAAATTGTTATTGTATTCTTGTTGTGAGCCGCCCTGAGTTCTCCGGAATAGGGCGGCATAGAAGTCAAATTAATAATAATAATAATAACAACAACAACAACAACAACAACAACAACAACAATAATAATAATAATAATAATAATAATAGTCTGGGCTTAATGAGGACCCAGCAGGAAAGGAGGCCTGTGAAATAGAGTTGAGTGGCAGACAAGATGCCAATATCTGACAAAGACTATAACAAGGGACTGGGTCTAGTTTAGTTTAGTTTAGTTTATTCACACTTATATGCCGCCCTTCTCCGAAGACCCAGGGCAGCTCACAACAAGAATACAATAACAATTTTAAAATTAACCACATTCATACCGCATACAAACGCAATCAATTCGCAGCTGCTGATGGCGGGACACTCTTAGGGCCGAGGGGCAGAGCACTGCTCATATGCCCCAAGCCTGTCGGCATAGATGCGTCTTCAGCACTTTCCGGAAAGCTAGGAGGGAGGAAGCAGTACGAACCTCTGAGGGAAGCTGGTTCCAGAGGGCTGGGGCAGCAACGGAGAAGGCCCTTGCCCTAGGTCCCGCCAAACGGCACTGTCTAACAGACGGGACCCGTAGGAGGCCAACCTTATGCGCCCTGACCAGTCTAGTCTAGTCTGTGATCTTGGCTAGTTTTGTTTCCTGGGTAAATATGTCAGTTGATCCTAGAAGGCTTTGCAAGAGACTCCCGGTCCTGTTACACAATCTTGCCCTTTCCCACATCCTTCCTCTACCTCTTCTGTTTGCATCTGGTGTGGTGAGGATGAGTGCTGTGCAGGTGTGTCTGTGGCATCTGCAGTCACGCTACCCCTGTCCTGCTTTTACATGTTTTCCCCCTCTCTACCCAGCAAGGGCAAAGAATTTAACTTTTTCCTTTCACATATTGTGCTAGAATATCTTTTAATTCTTGTTTGCACTAGCTGCAGTTGTGCATCATATTTACCAGCAAACCATCTCATTATAATGACATGTGAAACTTGCAAAGAAAAAATTACGTGACCTGGACTACAGGCCCTGCAATTTGATTCCGCCTTGAGCGGTACTGTTGATCAGGATTTTTCTAGCAAGGCTGTTCAACTTCCTCTCCTCCTACCCTTGATCATCATCTTTTAAGTAATTGATATTAAAAGAAGATTTTATAAAGATTTTAAGAACTACAGAAAAATAGAAGAAGAAATAGCAAAAGGGTAAAAGGAAAACAAGAATAGCAAGAAAAAAGATATCGAAAGCAAATCTGGTTCTTTGCAGCAGTTGCAGACGTAGTGATTACCGTTTCCTCTCTCCCATATTGCATGCCATAGTTCCTTTCTTCCCATAAATCATTTTAATCAATACATCCAAAAATCATTAGTTCATTTTTATCCATATGCAACAAAAAGTCCATAAGTGGTTTCCAATTTTTTTTAAATAAAAGTAATTGTAGTTCTCTCCTTAAGTTACAAGTTCTTCAGTATCTGGATCCATCTTTAGACTGTCAGAATTAACTTAATTAAAACAAGTTAATTTAGCCATTTTTGCACATTGCCATCCTTCCATGATTGCTGTTTCTATAGCCTTCGATATTTGTGCATAAAATAGCCTTAATACTATATTGCCCTTTCCTTTGTAGTTCCACTAATATTTCAAGGTATTACCAGCACCAATTACTCTTCCAGCTTAATGCCTTTGTTTTCTTTTCAAGATAAGCACCTGGAAAACGGAGGAGAAAGGAAGACAGTTGTAAGTATGAAGCTCCCATATGCTGCATTAATGAGACAATAATGAAACCATCACTGTGCATTTCTGAATGCAGACTTGCAAATCTTTTTGTGGGATCCCATAAAGGAGAGGAATAATACATATGTAGTAGGTTTTAAAAAGCCTTGGGGGTATAACAGTGTGCAGATATGAATATATGAAGTCCGTATTGAAACCTTAATTAAAGTGACTGGAAACTGATAATTCTTGTTGTAAGCTGCCCTGGGTCCTAGGAGAAGGGCGGCATAGAAATTGGAATAATAAATAAATAATAAATAATTGGTGCTCGCTCACTTGATTGATAACATGATTGCATGGACTTTTTATTTGATATTTGATGTATTGGCTTTTTGAGTTTAACCAGACTGGGGAACCTGACTCCACAAGCAGGGTAGAACAAAATTTTATCGAAGTACTGTAGGCTATAATAACGGAATTGGATTGTGAATTGGTTGTGAATCGATAGGATGTAAGTAATAAGTTGGGTTTTATTTTTCTTTCCCTTTTTCTTATATACTCCAGAGCAGGGGTAGGCAACCTTGGCTCTTTTATGACTCATGGACTTCAACTCCCAGAATTCCTGAGCCAGCCATGCTGAGGGGAAAGGGAGAGGTTTCCAAGCTGAGTCATGCTGGCTCAGGAATTCTGGGAGTTGAAGTCCATGAGTCATAAAAGAGCCAAGGTTGCCTACCCCTGGCTTAAACCATGTGATAATGATTATGTGGTGATTTAGAATGTGAATTTGGGAGGGGGTGTTTTATGTAGACAGGAGAAAAAAACCTCTTGAGTTTTCCAAATTGAGAGAAGAGCAAATCCTAACTTTTTTTGAATTTGAGTTTCACCATTGAGAGTTTACGTGCTGTCATTTCATCAAGCACCAGCCTTAATCAGGATTTTGTTTTCTTTCTTTCTGTTTTCATCAGATCTGCATCGAGGGGAATATTGCTAGCGGGAAAACAACCTGCCTGGATTATTTTGCTAAAAACACTGGCATTGAGGTGATGCATTGTGCTTTCTTGAGTTTTTCATATTCTAAGTGTGCTTCACGCAGATGTAAATAAATAGGATCAGGATTGCAGTTCATACATTTAGTGAAATTCCTGCCCTATGAAATATTTTTTTTTCACCACAGTTCCTTTGAATATCATGTCATAGTGAGAGTTCCAGATACGTTGCTAGGTTTTTCCTCCCCTGAAATTACTTTATACGACTCACTTTCATTGCTTCAGGGCAGATTACGCAAACATAATAAAACAATTCATTTGTAAAACTGAATCCCACAAATACATAGCACCAAAAAAGCCTTGGTGAAAGCAGGCTGGAACTTTATAAACTACAATAAAGGGGGTGGCTGCTATAATTTGAATGGCATTTTGCTTCATAATACATATCGGCCTTTGGGAAAAGCAGATTAAATTGCTAACTGGTAACTGGTAGACTGAATCTGGTTTAAACCTATCTCCTGTCACTGTATGTCAATTTCAGAAGTTGCCTCCCTTCTGAAACTGACAAATGTCAGCTTGGATCACCACAGAAAGTCCTTGTGTTAAGTCTCTTGAGCTTCTCTACAAGATAAGTGTGGGAGAATTGAAAAGGCTGACTGGACATTCAGAAAGTTAAAAAAGGTGTGGCAAAAATAGAAATTAGTTTTTTTTAATTGAATGAACCAAAAAAAAAATCAAGGCAACACTCTCTTAAACATTGCAGAATTGTTGTTCGTCCGTCGAGTTCGATGAGGACCTTGACATCTTGTGGATTATGGGCCATCAACGATGTGTCCGTAGGTGGCTGATAAGACCGCTGTTAGCACGGAATGTTCTGCCACATATTGAACAAAGAAATGTAGACACTGTTACTTCAGCATTTACAGCGCTGGCTTTGCGGAGTGCACGCTTCTCTTGTGCCAAGATTGTCCTTCTATGTTCATATATCTGGCAACCTTAAAACTTATCTTTGCCGGGGATGGGGATGATTGTGGGTTGTTGTTCGAAAGTTGTACGTGTGTTGGGTGTCTATATTTAATATTTTGATTCGACTTAGATCCTTTGATGTTTTGTATATGTTGTAAGCCACTCCGAGTCTCCAGAGAGGAGCGGCATACAAGTCGAATAAATAAATAAATAAATAAACCCTGGTACGCCAAATTGCAGAATTAGAAACACAAAGCAGGGACAAAAACGAAGATAAGGAAACAATGAAAAGATCACCGATCAGTGGTTCTCAACCTTTTCTTCACCATGTCCCTCCCCCTTTAAATACCTTTTGTGGCCATAAACACCCAAAACTTAAAGCAAGATTTAAATCGTAACATTTCTTCAAGCCTTTGTGGACCCCCTGTTACGACATTGCGGCCTCCCAAGGGTCTGCCGTCCACAGGTTGAAAACCACTGATACAGATATTTTATTGGCTAATGGTTTCACATAGTAGTGAAAGAGCATAAGAGAATCTCAAGAGAGTTTTTCCAAGGGCAAAATCTGTCCTTGGCAAAGCAGTCAGTCATATAGAAGCTTACATACTTGCATAGCATCTGTCTGAGGGTACCAGTTGCTAATCGTCCACATTTCTCGGTTGTTTCTCTTGTGTAGCTTCAGAGAAGTAAATTTTCTGTCTTGCACTGATTTTTTTTTTTAACTTTCAAGGTGTTGACAGAACCAGTATCTAAATGGAGGAACGTCCGTGGACATAACCCTCTGGTAAGTTGCCAGAATGAAGCTCCTCAACTTATTTTTTTGCATTAATTCTTTTAACTGCTTGAAAGCCCTTGAATTATAGTGAGAAATTAAAAACTGAACTACCCTCATATAACACCAGGAAACATACTCATTCTCTAAGCTCATGAGTTATTAAGTAGGTTGTTTATATGATTTGCTAGAATAAGATAGCCCAAGACAGCAGATGTTCTACTTCCTCTTTGTAATTTGGTAATAATTTTCAAGCCTTCCTTTTTGCAAATAGTAGGTCTCAGTTGTAAGTGCTGGTCTTTTTGAAGTGAAAATACATTTAGGCCCAAAGGAAGGTATGAATCGCAAATATTCCTTGGTGGCCAGTGTCCCATTGAGAACTGAATATGCTTAGTAAATCCTTCCCATTGGGAAGAAGAAATTAAATACTGGAGGATTTGTAACTATATGTGCTCATGTACCTAATACTGCAACAAGTCTTATTCTATTCTATTCTATTCTATTCTATTCTATTCTATTCTATTCTATTCTATTCTATTCTATTCTATTCTATTCTATTTTGTGCCCATTTTCATATTCTATTCTATTCTACTCTACTCTACTTCTATTCCATTCCATTCCATTCTATTCTATTCTATTCTATTCTATTCTATTCTATTCTATTCTATTCTATTCTATTCTATTCTATTCTATTCTATTCTATTCTATTCTATTCCACTCCACTCCACTCCACTCCACTCCACTCCACTCCATTCGCATTCGCATTGAATATAGTCTTATTGTTTTCTACCCAATGCCAGGGCTTAATGTATCAAGATGCAACCCGGTGGGGGCTGACACTACAGACTTACGTGCAGTTGACTATGTTGGACCGGCATACAAAACCAATGGTATGTTTTACAGTGTAGCATTAGAATCCTAATACAGGCAGTCCTCAACGTACGACCACAATCGAGTCCAAAATTTCTGTAGCTAAGTTTTCCAAAGTTATTAAGTTAATTTTGCCCCACTTTCCGATTTTTCTTGTCACACTTGATAGACGAATCATTGCAGTTGTTAACTTAGTACACCGTTGCTAAGTGAGTCTGGCTTTCCTATTGACTTTGCTTGTCTGAAGGTCACCAAAGGTGATCACACCACTCCGGGACATGGGAACCATCATAAATAATTGCCAGTTGCCAGATGTCCGAATTTTGATCACGTGACCATGGGGATGCTGCAACAGTCGTGTGAAAACTGGTCAAACTCTTTTATCAGTGTGGTGGTAACTTCAAACAATCAGTAAACGGATGTTGTAAGTTGAAGACTTCCTGTACTGAGAGCCAGTGTGCCATAATAGTTAAGATTCTGGGAGACGCTGGTTTCAATCCAGTCGCTGCCATGGATGCTAAATGGGTGATTTTGGATCCGTCACCTTCACTTTATCCTACATCCTTGGCTTGTCAACATGGGGAAAAAAGGAGGACATAGAACCATACAGTTCTTGAACAAAAGGTCGGATTGACATTAACAAGGTTGCTGGTTTCATAATGGCCTTGCTGATGTTAAATAAACTTTAAGGCAGTGGTTCTCAACCTTTCTCAGGTTGAGACCCCACTTGCCCCGCCCATGTGCACCACGACCCTGACTTCAGGGCGCGTGCGCGTGTGCGCGCGCGCAAAAAAATTTTTAAAAAATGGCGGCTGCGATGGGCGGATCCGCGCATGCGCGGATCGGCCCGTCGCACGCGTTACGTATGCGCGCATCCGCCCGTCGCGGGCCACCATTTTGTTTTTTTTTATTTTTTTTTTAATTTTAATTTTTTTTCCCGGTGCGACGGGCGGATTTGAGTGTGCGCGGCGCGCGCGCCAAAAAAAATAAAAAAAATAAAAAAATAAAAATAAAAAAACCAAAATGGCGGCCGGCGGTGACCGGCGACCCCTGCGAAATGGTCGCACGACCCCAAATGGGGTCGCGACCCCAAGGTTGAGAAACACTGCTTTAAGGGAATAAATAAGGACTACAAGGAATCTGTAGTCCAGTGGATGCTGCAGAACAGCTGATGTTCCCCTCCCCTTGAATAGCTAACAATCTGTCTGTCTGTCCACCCATCTATCCATTCTTCTGAATGGCTTTTGACATTTAATTTACAGATTTCTCCCATAAGAATGATGGAGAGGTCAATTCACAGTGCAAAGTACATTTTTGTGGAGAACTTATATCGCAGGTACGGTACAAAGTGTGCTTTTAAGAGAGTGGCTTCATATTTTATTCATTCTGAAATAGCTCAGGAACAGAGCCAAATTACCATCAAATTGTCAGTTGCACACTGGCTGATTAAGGCATGCTGGCTGCTGCTATTCATCTTGCAATATATTTTTGATTTATCTTCCCATTATTTTTGCACTCTAAAGAAAAGAATAAACATACAGCCAAACTAGATTTCTGTTCTGAAATATGGGAGGAAAAGGAGAAGCCAATTTGTTAATCCACAAGGTGGCATCTTGGCTACAGAGAGTCTCTTGAGCAAAGGTGCAGATGTGATGGTACCTTTTGGTTCTCTTTTATCCAAATTGCTGAAGTAATATGATGTAGCAATTATTGTATTTGTCTGATTGCTATTTGTGTGTGACTTTGAAGAAATTACATTAACTGCTTTTTTGCATGTGCGTATTGGATACACGTTAAAAGCTTTGCTAATTGTTGGGTTGGATGGAAGCTATGCACTAGTTGTTTGAAATTAATTTTGTTCTTTTATATTATTTAAACCTGAACTAGAATAAGCAAACCACGGTTATATGCTATGTGCTTGGTTTAGCTATGGAGGAGAAGGCTAGTGCAAGCACATGACATACCTTCATGTGCTCTTCTGCATATAGTCCTTGCTTACATGTGGTAACCAGGCAACACTGAACTGATTCATATAAATGTTGACATTATTTCAGTGAATGATTACTGAAAACAGATCAGATACATTACATTAAAATCTTTTGGCTCAATTACAGCAATGTGATGGCCTAATGGTGAAGACACTCATCTCCCATTTGGAAGGTTGAGAGTTCAATCCTAGGTAGTGGTAAATGTTTCTCTCCTAGGGTGCAAAGAAAAAAAACCTGTGACCTCCACATAGATGTCAGGAAGGGCATCTGGCTAATAAATGCTCAGCTCCATCCAGTTGCCCAGACTGTACCCTGAATTATGGGATTACAGGATTGTAAAAAGAGAGTGGTTGAGGTAGAAATATCCAGAAATGAGGAGAAATATATTCATTGATTCCCAGTGATGTAAAATTGGAAAGCCTTCAACTTGGATGGAAGACAACTAGAAAATACCAGGATTGTTAGTTAGACTGGAAAGTTGTGAAGAAGGAAGTGGTGAATTACTTCTATATACTTTTGTGAAATAAAAGACAAAAATGTACCTATATGAAGGTGTCATTAGTTGAGCTTGAGTTAAGGGCGACGATATTGATCTTCCAGTCATAGTAGAACTTAGCAAATGTTGGCTGCTCTGCAAAAAAGCTGAGCAAGGTTATGCTTGCTTAGTTCTTGGAGAAGAGAATTCCATAGTGGTGGGCTAGACTAGTAAACTAAAAAAAAAAAGGAATTTCAGAAGAAAGCAAACTTCAAGCAAAGTCAAGGGGGAAGTCAGCAGGAAGTTGCAAATGGCAGCCATGTGACCATAAAATGCTGTGATTGTGCGGGATCCACCTAACAGTGGCAATTGGGACTGTCCCAGCTGCTGTCATAAGATGGTGCAATCACATGACATCACACTGCACAGTTAATGGAGTTGCTGGTCCCAGTTAACATCATCTTTAAATGAGGACTCCCTGTAAGAGCCCGCAAAGCTCTTGAGATGTTGACCATGGGATATGAGATCTTGGTGATTTTAGAGGAGGATTGGGTCAGTGTACATCATTTTGTGATGAGGATGAAGAGAAAGATTAGCAGTTGCCAGTTGATAGCGTGAAGATGAGTAACTGAACTATTGACAATCTTTTTCGTTTGTGTTCCAACACTGGATGCCTGCTCAGATCATTCTCTTGTATTTGTTGCAGTGGGAAAATGCCAGAAGTAGATTACGTCATCCTGACAGAGTGGTTTGACTGGATCCTCAAGAATATGAACGTGTCACTTGATCTGATAGGTAAACACCTCTATTGATTCTTCAGTGGTGGAGAGGTTTCGTGGCTACTGATCATTAGGGATCACTTTGATAATCTGCGTCTTACAGACCAACGCAAGGTTCTCCAATACGATGCCAATCAGATAGTTTGAATTTCAATGTCCATAATTCTTTAATCACTGTGAATTAAGGCAGTTGCACTTTCAACATATATGAGGGAAAATGGGTAAGAGAAATTATATGTAAAGTCTGTGTTTCTTTTTTTTAATAAAGTAGAAGCTTTTGTGTTTGTCCATTTGTGTGTGTAGGGTAGACTAACTTTTTAGCTCTGAATTATTATTTTTCTTTTGATAGTTTAAAATCTAGAATAAGTTCATCTACCCAAAAGTATTTTTTTCACAAGGCAACTGGACTTTCTTGTTGTCCAGTTGCCTCATGAAAAGCATTTTTGGGACAATAATGACCTGGATGACTGAGAATCTACATAGACATCTTTAGTCTACATTGGCAGTAAAGGCTTCAGTAGTACCGTAGCTTCTGCATTGTATGCTTAATAGGTGATTACATGAATGTATTCTACTTTTTTAAACTTGAAATGTTTATCACTTTGGGATTTTTTTTTTCCTGAGAAGCAGATAGATTCCTATAGGTATAATTTTTCTCTGAGCTTTGTATTCAGTTTTATTTATGGCCAAAAGGCCCCAAAGCAAGTTATACATGTAATCTAAATTTGGCATTGAATAAAACACTTTAACAAGTAAAATATTTAACACGCATTACATCATAGACTTAAAACCCCAACTCATTGATTAAAATGGATTAAAATCCATGGTTTTATAATCATAGTTAAAAATCTGCCGCTAGTGGCATCTGAGCTTTCAAAAACTGGATGGATCTTCAAGAATATTCAGTTTATTTTAGTACCCCAAGCATTTTTGAATGGGAAGTGCTTGGTTTCAAATGGGTAGCTGTTGTTACAACTGTTTGTAACCATTTTCAAGGCCGAATCAACTCTGCTTCTGAGTTAAAAATACTTCTGAAATGATTAAAACTGCTCTTGCATTCTTAACAGTTTCAAACTATGATGGTTTAATGCAGTTTATCTACAGACTTCTCCTGGCATGTGTTACCAGAGACTCAAGCAGAGGTGCCGGGAAGAGGAAAAAGTCATTCCCATGGTAAGGAGAAGACCTTTTCATTTTTTGGAAGGTTACAACTTGATTGGTTGGAAGAAGAATCGAAGGCCTTCAGTCCCCCTAACAAGACAGATGTCATAAGCATCCAGTGGGGCAGGAGATCAAATGTCAACCTATACATAATGTCATCACAGAGATGATGGGAGTTGAAGTCCACACCTCTTAAAAGTTGCTGACATTGAGAAACACCACTCAACACTACTCAATTAAAAGATTACAATTGCTCTCCAATTCAACAAGTTTTATTAATTTTTCAATGTTTACATCCAAGTAAATAGGAAGCAGCGTGGTGATAGGGTAATCAATAGTCCAATAACAGAGTCATTCATATATATATATATATATATATATATATATATATATATATATATATATATATATATATATATATATATATATATATATATATATATATATATATATATATATATATATATATATATATATATATATATATATATATATATATATATATATATATATATCAGGTTACATCATTAAATGTTCCCTCTCTATTTCCCTGAACTATTATATCATATTCAATTTAATACATTTCTAGGTAGAGCTCAATCAATCAATGCATTTATCAATAAATTTTTAGTTATACATATCCAAGTCCTGTTTTTAAGTTTTACTTCATTCCAGTTACCATGTTCCAATTTAGCCTTTAATAACCATAATGTTTAAACTTCAGGTAACCCTAATTACAAGATAATTATCATGGCTAAAATACACATATTGTTCCAAAATTTGCATTCTTACCTTATTTCACAAATATATTCTATTTCTCATCCTAATAGCTCCTCACTTACTAATAAAATATCTTTCATTGTCACAAACCCATTTCCATATAACAGTTCAAAGCTATAATCTAACAGTTAATTTTCATTTCCATTATATATCTAAGTCCTAAGTATTAAATCAATATCTCTAAAAATCTCCTTCTGACTGGAGAGGTGTTGAGTGCTCAGTAACTGGGATGGGGCAACGGCTGTCCTGGATAAACAAGGTCCAGACTCACTCCACAGCCCCCCCCCTCCCAAATCTGATTGTCCTGTTGCAACTTACATCAGATATTTGGCTGTTACTGCAACTATCCTACCTTTCGCTTCTACAGAACACAAATTGTGATCAATCAAAAGTATTTTTGCTTCTGTTAAAAACTAAAACTGATCATTCTCCTTTTTATTTCTCTTCTGGACCAGGAGTATTTAGAAGCTATTCATCAGCTTTATGAAGACTGGCTCATTAAACAAACATTGTTCAAAGTCCCTTCTCCAGTGCTCGTAAGTATATATATTCATGATTATTTTGAAAGATGGTTTGACCCAAACAGGAAAAGGGTATCTGAAAGAGTGCACAGCTTTTATTATGTTTGTAAAAAAAAGTCTCGTTCTCCCATCTTGTCATGTCTCAATATTAACTATCTTCAAAGGCTTTTTCGACTTATTATAAACTTTCCACAAGAGGGAAGGACATTTTAATAGCATTGTGGCAGATGTCAGCGTGGATTTCTGCATCTTGGGAAATACGACAAGCTGAGGAATTTGACCGTTTCTTCTTAAGAGGACCAAGCAATTGATCCCTGTGGATGTGCCTATTTTGGCTTATGGTTAACGGTTTGAAATCTTCCTGACTTATTTCTCTGTCCTTTAGTTGAGTCCCAAACTAGCATAGTCTGTGTGGTCCTGGATCTTTCCCAGTTTACCCCTTATTCTTCTCTCTGCTGACTGGTCTTCAGGAGTGTTGATGGTTCAAACTGCTCATGCTAAACTTCCAGGCTGTTCGTGGAGAAACATCCCGTTATAAGAATTATTTGATTGCAATTAATGTTGTTTGTGCTAGATTTATTTGTGCAAACAATCACCTCACATTTGAACTCTTTTCTGTGTAGCTCCTACTCTTCCGTTGTCTCCCTCATTGGATTTCATTAGGGGCCCGATCTGCTCAGTTTTAAAAAAGCCATTTAAGTCATTTCCAGGACTTTTATAAAGCTTGAAGATCTGTGGTTGGTGGTTGCCACACCAGATGCTGATGTAAAACATGGTAGTGCTGGAGTTAGACAGAAGTGTAAAAATTGACCTGTGCACACCTATGTGTTGCAATATTCATGCCTGTATAAAATTACTACAAAAATACTACTAATTGAGGAGATCACTTATGTTGGCTGGGCTTTACATATTACCATGTTTAGCACAATTTATCACACGAACTATAATTGATTGCGTTTTACATGTCATACTAAAACCAAGCAACATTGTTAAGCCAATGGTTCTAATTGAATGAGTGTGAATGAGTGGTCTGTTAGCGCACATAGTCTGCTTGCTTGAACAAAAGGGAAAGAGTTGCATGCCATCTGAACAAAGAATGCCAAGAATACATATGCCAAACATGCTGGGGTATGTAAACCAAGAACAAATCCTAAATTAGTTCAAGCTCATGAATGTCGGCTTCTTTAACACACAGTCTCAATTCCAGACTTAGATACTGTCTCATCTGTAGATTTTTTTTCAGAGATGTGCTTCAGCATTTGATCATTTGAGTCTTTTTAAGGTGCTGCAGGCCGACGATAACCTGCAGGAAATGATGGAGAAATACGAAGAGAATCAGGACCAAATCTTAATGTTGGACAACACCCAACGCCGTCTGTAGAATTAGCTACCTTACTATGGACAAGACGCTGTTGCCCGGAACAAGTACACAGCTGGTAGCCTAAGCTGGAGAGGGCTGAAGATGGGTTCCTGCAAGCAGCTTGAATTGGTGGGCTTGGAAACATGAAGGCATTATGAGAAACTTTGCCAAGTGGTCCAAGTGCTGGAATTGCAGAATTGCTGAGCAGGTACACCATTTCTATGCAGGATGACCCACCCAGAACCAGACTGCAATTTAGTCTTGGGAAGAATTGGATTCTGCGCTCTTCTCTGTTTTCGGACTGTTCGCTTGAAGAGTAAGCACCCACATATAAGGTGTGGCTAATACTTCTCTTTCAGCAGCCCTTCTGCTTTTTTTTTAGCTTGCCCTTACGCTGCTAGTGAGACCCGAGCGATTCACAAATGATGGAGAAATAGGAAGAGAATCAGAATGAAATGCGTAGCTATTGACTTCATTCTTTCTGCTGCCAACAGATGCTGCTGCTGGAGTTAGCAAATGTACAGCTTGCTTTCTGAACGAGCCTGCCTCAAATACAATCACATTTAAATCTTTTTTTTAAAAGAATTTTAATAGAAGGGGACAAAGAAAATAATTGGCCAATGCTAGAATGTAGTTATTGCATTTGTGTTAATACTTTAAGTATACTAAAAAGCTTATACAATACGATAGCGGACTGGCAGTCTTGGTGTTGGCTGGTGGCATCAGTGTCAGCGGAATTCCCAATGGGCGGCAGTCGGTATCCGTCTGTGGCATCGCCCCGATCCCTGGGGCCTGGGGATCATTGCAATATGGAATAGTCCAGTTATTTTCTGTCCAGGAACACACAAATTGTATAATTTGTATAAAACAAGCAAAGCAGGAAACAGAGATGGACTGTGTTGTGTTGACACCTGAAGCTGGATTGTTGTCTGAATTCATTCCAGGAGCCCACTTTGGATGGCCCTGACCTGCTCGAGATCAGCCAAGGCACCCCAACTAGAACGCAGATCCTTTTGCCTCTCATTCTTCCTGTCTTCCAGGGGCAGATAAATCGCAGGGATCTTCACACTGAGCGTTTAGGCAGCTCACACCCAGTCAGCACAAAATCTATTCGCTGACCTGTGTCTGAATTGTGTCCGTGGCCATGTCTGGGCAAGATGAAAGTGAATATGGTCCAACTTTCACCCTTGGTTTGAGAGCTCCCGGTCCCTACAAGTCAGTTCATTTGGAATTATAAGAGTTTGGGTTTAAGGAAACAGTCATGTTGGATCAGTGACTTACGTGAGATGTAGATAAATGATGGAGTACAGGCATAATTTTTTGACCTGCCTTTAACTGTTAACCTAGTTTTGCAGAAAAGTATACAAACGGTTATATCAAATGACTGTGGAATTTTCTATTTGGCATGTTTTAGAAAGAATTTCTTGGTTAGAGTTTAGCAGGGTAAGAACAACAGATGTGATTCCAAGATATTTATCATTCCTTTCCTTACTGCTTCATTACAAATGCATCATGAGTTGTTGTCTCACATTCTTAGTCCAAATAGAGTAACTGTGAACCTTTTAGGTTATTCTCCCTGGAACACAGAATTCTAAGATGGAAGATTACATCTTTTATTTAAATTGTAATGTTATTGGTAGAAAATTAAGTGTGATTCAGTTATTCTCTAATTGAGCTGCATAGCGCTGCAAAGAAAAATATAACTAGATTAAAAATCTTTAATATATTAACAGTTATTGTCAGTGATTTGATCTATGTCAAGATACAACAGGAACACTGCGTTCTAATCTGTTTTCCTACCTAATATTAAATATGCTAATCGTAAAATCTTTTCCGTCTCCATAGTTGGCCTCACTCTGGTTGTGAAAGTGAAAGCAATTTTGAAATAACTTTTTAAGATTCACAAACGATCTTTTAGGATTGGATAGGAAAAAAATGCACCTGGCAGTGGACTCATCACACAAGCCTACAGAAAGACTTTGATATACTGAAAGAGAAAACTATGCTACTCCTGCAGGACGTTCTTCCAACCTTTGTGTAATGAGTTGTGTCTGTCTGTGTGTGTACATCTTTGTACATGCCCTCAAGTCAATGTTGAGTCCTGGATTTGCCTCTGCAGTTTTCTTGGCAAAGTTTTCCAGAAATGGTTTGCCATTGCTTCCTTCCTAGGGCTAAGATAGGAGTGACTGGCCCAAGGTCACCCAGCTGACTTCATGCCTAAGACTGGACTAGAATTCCCCCCTCCCAGTTCCTAGCCTGGTGCCTTAAACCAGGGCTTTTCAACCAATGGTACGGGTACCACCTGTGGTACATTGACACCTGGCAGGTGGTACGCGACCATCCTAGAAAAGTGGTAGCGGGGGAGGGGAATGAGCTGAACCGATGGCAGCACCGCACAAGGCTGAGCGAGAGATGGCTGGAAGTGCAGAGCTGTCAGAGCTCAGTGGAAGCACCAGGATCAGCGCCAGGCTCCAGCTGGTGCTCGGCACTGATCCAGGTGCTTCTGCTGAGCCCAGAAGAAGCGCTGATCAGTTGGAATGTTGTAGTAGCATCTCCAGGGTCTTGTGGTTTACATTCAGATGCTTGGCAACTGATTCATATTTATGATGGTTACAGTGTCCCAGGGTCATGTGAGGTGACCAAAGCCTGCTGCAACTAACTGCTGCAGACGGGGGGGGGGATAAAAACCAAACACCCCCCACCCCACCCCCGCTGCCAATCCTCAACAGAAATGCTCACAGCAATGAAAACCTCGGACAGGAGGAAGAGCGCCATCGGGCGGGCAGGCAGGAGTCTTGCTCGGCTATGACTTGCGGGGGCATTTTATCAGTGCCATTGTAACTTCGAAAAGTTATTAAGCGAACTTTGTAAGTTGAGGACTACCTGTACTTTATCACTTTTTTCCTTTTTTTTTTTTTTTTTGGTCATCAAGTTTTTGACACCTTGCTAGGCGACTGGTGGTACTCGGATATTGCCATATCCTAAAAGTGGTACAATGGGTGAAAAGGTTGAAAAGCCCTGCCTTAAACCACTACACCAAACTGGCTTGGTTTGTTTAAGCAGCCCCAAGAAAAGAAGATAGCTTACAATTTGGAATGGGACGGTAGGATAATGTTACAAAGACAAATCAAGAATATATTTTTTTTAATTCCAGAAAGAGTAAATATATTCCAAAGCAATTCTACCTTGGCTTTTTAGGCATTACATATAAGCAATCCATATTCTGAGCCTCATTATTACATTTTTGAATAGATTTTATGAATTCTAGTTGTTTGACCATGGATAGGACAAGCCTGGAAGAAGCCAAATGAGAGAAGAAAATCAAAAGGAGATAGGAGAAATTTAGCATCGCCCAACGTATTTGGGATCCAAATGGGATTCAAAAGAAATTATTTTCCCCTCATTTTCATGTTTTTTTTTTGTTAGAACAAACAACATGCTAGACTTTAGAACAAACAAATTTCTTCAAATTTCCTGTTGAGTCCAAAATGCTTTCTCAAAAGTAAAATAAAAATCATACCAACATTCTTGAATTGTTTTCTATTGAATTATTTTTGGTTATATTTCAATATAGAAGCAGCTTGCATTTGCCACTTTGTCTGATCAACCTGCTATATTGCAAAGAATCTTAACAGAAAGATGCAACAATGAACCAATCAAGTGCCAATTTGGAGCTAAGCAAACCATTTGATATTCTGTTTCTGGGTATATTTCCTAATGTTAAAGCAATCGTATTTATTTTAACACGATTCCTGTGTTTATGGACTGACAGCATTCAGGATCCAGATAACTCAGGAACTTTCTTATAGAGGTAGTTCTTGTTTAGCGTCTGCCTCAGACAGACCATTCACAGTCATGAAAAAGTAGCACATTTATGAACTCCAGGTTTGTTAAGCAAAGGAAAAGCTGAAGTAAGATCATAAGGAATGGTAGTTTCTTTGGATGATTGCTTAACAACCAAGTTGCTGATGCCAATTCTCTTTGCTAAATGAGGACGACCTGTAATCGTGTATTTTAAAGTGTACAATTAACATTTCTTTCAATTAAATCTGAACTGCGTAGAAAGAACAGAAAATGCTCAGATAAACTTCAGCAAAACATTCCTTATCTGTACAAGTTTCTTAGTCCTAGTTCTTTATCCTGGATAACTTTCAGGCACTTAGGAATGGCATAAAAGAGGAAAAAAGGGGCAACTTGTGTTCTCCCCAACGTAGGTACCCTTCTCTAGCATGTCTGCCAACACTTAAGTCATGTGCAGAGAGAGGGAGATCCAGAGGAGACGTTGGAACTGCATAAGTGGATGGGAAAGGCCATTGGAAATTGAAGGAATGGTGACTTTCCCCCCTCCCCCCACCCCTTAAAAGTATAATGTTCTTTCAATGATCTCACATCTCATGAGATCTTAGCCAAGCACATCTGAAGTCCTATGAAACATCCCATGATCATCTCTTGCAAGATTTTACCCCTTCATGAGAAGCATGTGGATCTGGTAGACACCCCAAGGTTGCTAAGAGACCATGTGACCAATCTTGTAGCTTCAGCTCAGTAAATTGGTAGTCCCAAAGCTCCCAGGGACTTACTTTTCAGTTATCTTGGTTACTAACAACATAACCTTCTAGGCTAGGTTCGTTCATAGGCACTACATGAGTATCCACCAAAGAGGGATGGAGGGGATATTTCTCTTGTCTATGCCGAATACGTGCTGGAATGTTACCACAGTACTGAGTCTCGGTGGGAATGGGACAGGTTAAAATGGGGACATCTAGAGGTCTGCCGTAACGTGGACCAAGTGTGGGGTTTCTGCCCCCAGCGATATTGTTGAACCAATCTGATGAATAAAGGTCCACGTTGTAATTGTCTCTACAGGATAGGTTTGCTGATGACATCTCAGGATGATAAAGTTCTTCAGAAACTCTGTGGCTCCTTGCAGACTCTGGCCGTGCTGTTTCTTCCACAGGATACATTAACTGCTCTACGTAGTCTTCCTTGTTCTTTGGCTTATCTAACATCAAGGCCAAGTCGTTGGAGGAGTCACATGACTGCTGCACCATGCTGCCTTTCAGTTCTTTGGGTTCATCAACTGTGTCTGACCCACGACTACTCAGACGCTTCACTGCATCACAGATCTTTGGTTCGGCCGTGGTTTGACAAGAGTCTTGAGTCTGGTAATCATACGGAGCTTTCATTACCATAGTAGAATCATTGAGGATGGCTAAGGCTTGAGGACCACTTTCATTAGAAGGCAGAAGAGGGAGGGATTCTCCCCCACAGGTTGGTAGGCCCAGTCTTGTTTCTGTAAGCCAGGTCTTCTCATTGGTTGCTCTGGAAGAAGAAGAGGTAGAGAAGTGGAGAGGCTTTTGTCCAATGACAATGTCACTGTATTTAATCAGAAAGTCCTCACTGTCCGTGCTTCTGATGCAGGAATGTGTTGAGGTTTCTTCTGCTTGGTTTTGGTTCTTGTCCTGCTCAGGAGTCTGTTTGGAAGCAATTGCCTGAATCTCTGTTGTAATGCATTGGAGACCAAAGTTGTGGCCATGCTCTATCTTGTCCTCTGTGAAGGCACTCTGGCTGTGGCTTAAGTAGGCCATTCCAGGAGTTGGTGTCCCATTGCTTTCTTCGACATCTTTCATATCATCTTTTGTTTGTGAGTGTTCTTGATTTATATCTAGGCCAGCACAAGGAAGACAATGTTTCTGGGCCCTCTTCTCTAGGATATCAGCAAGGTCACCGTTTTTCATGTCCCCTGCAATTTCAAGAAGGCTTTCGCATTCAATTCTTGCAAGGAATATTTCAAAGGCGGTTTTCTCCACTTCTTCCTTGTTTAATTTTCGGACCAGTGAATATTCAGTGGCAGTGGTGGCAACATAGCCAATTTCTGACATCAGTTGCTGTACTACACTTTCTGGAAGAATGGACTTTACACAGTAGACAAAGTTTCCTGTAAAAGTCTAAAAAGAATGAGAAAATAGCATTAGGAGACATCAGCATGGATATATTCTTATTCTTCTGTGAAATTACGGATTGAAGATCTTTGTGGATACAAGCAGCAGAAGAATTCAGACTTCAAGCGACAGATTAAGGACTCACCCTGACTGGCCCCAAAGAGTCATATTGGCTTTAGAAATCTTCCTTCCTACGGAACCTCCATTGTATACCCTTTGTTATCTCTTTACCTGAGATATAGTTAGCAAAATCTGGCTCTTGGGACATCTATCCTTGAACAGGAATCTGGCAAAACGATTAGCAGATCTGAGTATCTTGAAAAGATATGACACATTATCTCAACAGGATTTAGTGCAGGGGTTCTCAACCTTGGCAACTTTAAGACTTGTGGACTTCAACTCCCAGAATTCTGGGAGTTGAAGTCCACAAGTCTTAAAGTTGCCAAGGTTGAGAACCCCTGATTTAGTGGAACCCAGACTGGAATATTCTGGCTTTCTGAGCACGTACGTGAGATGATTGGTGTTTCAATCTAATACATTTGAAGGGCACCAGGTCGGTCAAGATTGGATGGGAACATTCTCCAGCCAGCTTCCCTCATAGGGTGAATTAAATTGGAAGGTGAAGTTGACCACTTTGGATGCTTATAAATGGAAAGGCAGAACTGAAAGCCAGATCTGAAACTGGGAGCAAAAGTGTGTCACCTTGAACTTCCATGAAAAAGCAGGATAAATCTAACTGAGGAAAAAACTAAACTCCAGATGGTTTGAGAGATCAGGTCAACCTGGTGCCCTCTCATCTAGATCTGACAAAAACACCCACTTCCTTGGTCTGGGTGGCTAGAGAGGAGCAGCTGCAAACATCAGAAGGCTCCCAAAGTCTGGTATAAGGGATATCTGGGTTGACCACCAATGGTTGCCACGTTCGCAAAGACTTCCAAACCCCTCTTCATATTAGGAGGCACCTCAAGAACATACAGCTACTTCAGAAGAACTGGATGCGCAAAATGATCCTGCACAGATTTCACGTTGAGTACTTTTACTAATAGTCTTTTTAAACTCTGCTTACACTCTCAAGGGACCCTGCCAGTAAAGACAGGGTAAGCCTGCCCCTAAAATAACATTAAAATTAAAGCAGCATTGAATGCTGGCTAAAGGGTTGAACTAAGGCTGGGGAGAAGCTGCTGCTTCAACACGGAAGAGCCTCGGGATCTCCCTCCCTCCCTCCCCTCACTCTCCCTCTCTCCCTCCCTCCTCTCTCCCTCCCTCCCTCCCTCCTCCCTCTCTCCCTCCCTCCCCCTCCCTCTCTCTTCCTCCTCCCTCTCCCTCCCTCCCTCCCTCTCCCCTGTCCCTCCCTCCTCCCTCTCCCTCCCTCTCTCCCTCCCTCTCTTCCTCCTCCCTCTCCCTCCCTCCCTCTCCCCTCTCCCTCCCTCCTCCCTCTCTCTCTCTCTCTCTCCCTCTCCCTCCCTCTCTCCCTCTTTCAACCCAGCCTATATCGCATCAATCTGCTTCGGAGGACAAATCCGGAGGAAGGATTTTGGCTTTCAACCGCCTCCTACCTGGAGATCAACCCCCTCCATCCAGACGCGCAGGGGGCCAAACCCAGCGGGGACCCCCCTCCTTGCCCAAGGCGACCCTGCCTCCTCCTCCCCCCCCACCCCGCTACCTTCAGCGACTTGATCTCCCTCCTCCAGGGCGAGAGGAAGAGGTTGACGCACAGCAGCTCCAGGTAGCCCAAGGCCTGCGTCAGCTGGCGGAGGACGCCGCTCGCCTCCCGCTGCCCGCGCGTCCTCCAGCAGCTCTCGGCGAGCGCGCCCGCCTCCCACTTGCCCGCCCGGCCGCCCAGCCGCAGCCGCCCAGCGCGGCGCTTCAGCGGCGCTTCGTTGCAAAGGCGAAGCTGCCCTTCCGCCCAGTTGGCGCGGTAGAAAGCCAGGTAGTCTTGCACAACTTCCAGAGACGGGAAGCTCTTCATCCTCCGGGCGCTTCCCTGCCTCTCCCTCGCGCCGCGCTTGAGCTTCTCCGGACCGACGGACGGACGGACGGACGGCCAGCCTGGCTTTCTCGGACTGGCGGGCGGCGGAAGCGGAGGCTCCCACGCTTGGTCTCTTTTGGGCTGGCGGAGAGGGAGGCGCTGGAGGCCGCCATTGGCCTGGCCGTGCCCTTGCCCGCGATGCCAGTGGCTGCCCCTGCTGTCGCTCAAGGCGAGCCAAAGCTTTGGAGCCCGCGTCGTTTTCATCGCGGGCTGGCCTGGCGCCGGGAAGTGGGCGGGGCTGCAAAGCGAAAGTGAAACCGAAGGGACAAGGCAGAGCGGGGTTCCGCTTTGGGTGGCCGAGTTCCAAGGCTGCAGGCGGGTCTTTTAGTTAGTATGCTGTATGCATGTGTTTCGGATTGAATGAATTTGTTTCGGATTGGATGGTTGATTGCTATTGGTAAATTAAATTTTATTGTATCTTTGTTGTAAGCCGCCCTGGGTCCCAGGAGAAGGGCGGCATAGAAATTTAAATAAAGTAAAGTAAAGTAGTTCCAGAAGTGCCACCACGTGTGATGGGATGGCTGCTCTTATTTCATAGAGCAGTGATGGCGAACCGTTTAGAGACCCAGTGCCCAAACTGCAACCCAAAACCCACTTATGCATTGTCGGGTGTCGTGTGGGTGTGGCCCATTGGCTGGGTGTGGTGGTAACGGCAGACTGGGTGAGACTAAAAAGTTCAATCAATCAGTTCCAATTTTGCAAGATTTTTTTCCTGCTAGAAGTTGAAATTGACTGAACCTTTTTTTTTTTTTTTTTGCACACGGCAGCGGAGGCCTAAAGTGAAAAGGTTTTATAAAACCCAGCTGAAGGCCTAGGACTGGGGCGACGGCGCGCATGCCCACAGAGAGGGCTCAGAGTGCCGCCTCTGGCACCCGTGCCATAGTTTCACCACCACTGTTAAAGAGTGTGAGTTCAAGGTGATGCTCTAAGATAGCGGCTCCCATCCTTTGCTATACCCTGTGCCCCTAGAATGCTTCTGATATATTCTCTCACCCCTTACAAAAGTTTGAAATAATGGCAACAAATTATGCATATATAATTTTGGAAACTCAAGTTTTTGCACTCCCTGGAATATCATCTTGCACTCCTGGTTGGGAACCCCTGATCTAAGATGATCAAAGGCCCGGAGACCAAAACATGAAGAACGGCTGCAGGATTTGGGTTTGGCTAGTCTAAAGAAAAGAAGAAATTGGGGAGACATGATAGCAGTGTTCCAGTATTTGAGGGGCTGCCACAGAGAAGAGGGGGGTCAAATTATTCTCCAAAGCACCAGAGGGCAAGACAAAAAACAATGGTTGGAAAATGATCAAAGAGAGAAGCAACCTGGAATTAAGGAGAAACTTCCTAACAGTGAGGACAATTAACCACTGGAACAGTTTGTCTCCAGAAATCGTGGGCGCTCCATCACTGGAGATTTCTAAGAAGAGGCTGGACAGTCACTTGTCTGAGATGGTATAGGTTCTCCTGCTTGAGCAGTGGGTGGGGCAGGGGCTGGACTAGAAGATCTCCAAGGTCCCTTCCAGCTCTTATCCTATTCTTTTTTTTTTTATCTTTCAAATCAAACTTTTAATTGTCCACTTTCCATTGAACAAATCATTATGCTTTCAAAAAAATCTTCCTTAAAAAAAAGTACATATCCCATAAAATGTAAGAATAACAAGAAATATAAAGACGACAACAAAACCAGTGAAATGTTAAAAAAACTCAAATGGCAGGACTCAACCTGCAACTTTTTCCAATGGTCAGAGAAAACGCACCTGCCATTTTATATTACAATGGAAAAGGCTTGGGTTGACACTGAACGGTATTATATTGTGTGCATAACACAAATAAACTTGACACCTTCCATACTTCAGAAGCTTGCAGGTCCTTCCTAGGCCTGCTGAAATTCCAAGGAAAGCATTTTTTTCAAATCCTATAAATAGGGAATACATCAACATGAAGAAGAAAAAAATCCCATCAGCATTAACTGTGTTGCATCAGACAGAAGGAAATTAGAAAGGGCTGGTAATACACAAAGAAAACCACTTTGTTTAGGCCACTTTGTAGGGCAAACAAGCTACAGAAATAATTTTTATGGTTGAGTATCAATCCTCGACCAAAACAGAACTTTCCTGCTACTCAACAGTACTCTTCACTGTTGAGCAAGGAAGAGGACCAGTAATGGAAGGATTTTATTACTGGGTCTGAACGGGAAAGGGATGATCTAAGATTTCTTCTTCAATTTAGTGCTTGCCGAGTTTATTGCCAGCAGTCCTAGGAGATGGAGATTGGTGTGAATATATTTAAGCTCTTATCCTATTCTAAGAGTTCCATCTTAGCCTTGGAAGCCAGCTGGGTGACTTTGGGCCAGTCCCTCCCCCTCTCAACCCAACCCACCTCACAGGGCTGCTGTTACGGGGGAAAATAGGTGTGTTGACTATGTTGAGTTATTTGTAAAAATAAAGGTGGCTTATGAATGAATGAATATATTGTTTTACGTCAGGTACAGTGGACAAAACCTGGGACTGCTCCGAAGCCCACATCTGGCACAGGACCGTTGGAAAGGTGTTCAGATAAAGCAAGCCTTTTCTTTCAATCTTTATAATCATGATAGCATCACTATAGTGAAATCAACCAGTTTAAATGCAACCCCGAGGCCAATATTTGGGGGTTATCAATACAGGCCTTTCTGGGACATTGGCCAATCCGGCATACTCTTCCTAGACTCATAGATGTTGTGAACATTGATTGTAAGTAAAAACAATTACTCTTATGAGACCTCTGAAGTTACCACTTTCCATAACTTGGTTGTGACCCACAACATCAAAAAGTGCTGCTGAACTTTTCCCGGAACTCCTGGCACCCCAAAAAACCTGAAGCATTACAGATAAAACGATTACTTCAAATTAGTGAGATGTAAACGTCATGCAGATTCTGTTTCGTGAATTATGTTTTTGGCTCAGGAGCCTGTTTATAATCTTAGAATTATATAGCTTAGATACAAGCCAAGGATTGAGTTTTGGAATAACCCGTTGACTTTGGGAACATCCATTCATATATAATAAGAAATACAGAGCAAGCTTTTGAATCATGCAGTATTTATAATTTGGCGGAAAGGTTATTCCATGTAAATTTAAATTGTTCGCATATTTCTAACTCCAAAGAGGCTGGTTTAATGCATGCTGTAAAAGCTTTCCATGTATTTTTATTGCTTTTCTCTTTGGAAACATTATACAAATATCCATCATTTAATTAGCATCACGAAGAAAAACAATTCCCTTTCTATTATGCTGCATAAAATAATCATCACAGATGGACGTTCTTTTGTTTTTGCATTTAATTATGAGTGGAATCCCATGCTTTTACAAATATTTAGACTTCTGTATCCAGAGGTAAATGCCACCTTTTTGTTGCTACATTTCTAAAGGTTGCTAAAAGACAAACAGAGCAAAACAAGCCATATTCTATTCTTGCTACAATGTACAGATAGTCCTTGATTTAACAACCATTCGTTACCGACTCTTCAAAGTTATAAGGGCACCGAAAAAGTGACTTAACGACCAGCCTTGCATTCACAAATGTTGCAGTATTCCCAAGATCACATAGTCAGAATTGTGGTGCTTGGCAACCGACATGTATTTATGATGGCTGCAACATCCCAGGGTCATAAGATTGCCATTTCTGACCTCCCCATCCAGCTTCTGACAAGGGAGCAGCCAGATTCGCTTAGTGACCAAGTGATTTGCTTAACAACAGCCGTAGTTTGCCTAACAACCATGGGAAATAAAGTCGTAAAATCAGGCGCGACTCATTTACCAACCATCTTGCTTAGCAACCGAGTTTCTCATCTGAACCGTGGTCGTAAGTCAAGGTTTACCCATAGAGGAAGAACAGGACGTCCATGGGAAACGCATTGCCGTTGTAACAGGCAAGACTAGTGTTTCTCAACTGGGCAACATTAAGATGGACTTCCCGTATGACTCTGGGAATAGATGCAATTATTGGGAATGGTGCAAATCAAAATCTTAAGGAAAAGTTTTATTATTCCGATTCAAGCACGGATATTTGATCCTGGATGGATCAGAGGTAAGGATGGCGGTGATTTGTGGTTGATAAGAAGCTGATGTAGACCTTCTACAAGTTAAATACAACACAGATTTTCCAAAGTGCCTGAAGGCTGGACAAGAAGCAACGGATGGAAACTAATCAAGGAGAGATGCAACCTAGAACTGAGGAGAAACTTCCTGACAGTTAGAACAATTAACCAGTGGAACCACCTGCCTCCAGAAGCGGTGAATGCTCCAACACTGGAGGTTTTTAAGAAGAGACTGGACAGCCATTTGTCCGAAATGGTATAGGGTTTCCTGCCTGAGCAGGGGGTTGGACTAGATGACCTCCAAGGTCCCTTCCAACTTTACTACTACTACTACTACTATTATTATTATTATTAGATAGTCCTTGACTTACAACAGTTGGTTTAGTGATTGTTCAGAGTAACAATGGCGCTGAAAAAAATGGCTTATGACTATTTTTCACACTTAAGACCATTGTGGCATCCCCACGGTCATGGGATCCTAATTCAGAGGCTTGGAACTGACTCATATTTATGACGGTTGCGGTGTCCCGGGGTCACGTGACCCCCTTTTGCGAACTTCTGACAAGTCAAGTCAATGGGGACTTAACAACCCTGTTACTAATTTAACAACTGCAATGATTCATTTAACAAATGTGGCAAGAAAGGTTATAAAACGAGGCAGAACTCACTTAACAAATGGCTCACATAGCAACAGAAATTCTGTGTTTGTTAAGTCAAGGTGTCAATGCTGCAAATATTGTATATTCTTGCTTTGACAATATGCAGAACTGTCTGGTATTTTTGGGGTTAATACAGAGCAGATGGGGGTGGGCCAAAGCGCGGGAAAGAAAGAGGAAGGAAACCTTTGACCTTCACACTAATTGGATAACGTGAGATATGACAGCTAATTTAGGGAGGGAACATGCTGATAATTAAACTGCTCAGAGGAAGAGAACTTAGATCAGTGTTTCTCAACCTTGACAATTTTAAGGCATGTGGACTTCAACTCCCAGAATTCCACAGCCAGCTTTGCTGGCTGTGGAATTCTGGGAGTTGAAGTCCACATGCCTTAAAATTGTCAAGGTTGAGAAACACTGACTTAGATCTTAGCATAAGCCTCCGTTATGCCTGTGCCGACATTTTGTAACCATAAAAGACTTTTAGGAAAATAAAGGCCTGGAAGTTCTTTGAAGTGTTTCATTAGCCGGAACCATAACACGAGGACTACCCGTGACAGATTATTTAACAGAGGGTTTTGAAGTTTAACTTTGGTGGTTAGTTTACCCATTAGCTACTTTTTATATGCAGTAGATCGATGAAAGATCAAATTGGTGGCAAAAAAACTTGTAGAAGCTTACAAATTGTGGGTCTGTTTCATACGGAGGGGAATTCTCATGGCTGCAATATACTTTTCAGAACTCAACTGGTGGGGGGGGGGACAATGTACATATACATGTCTTTGTCTTTTTTCTTTTCCAACGCACATTTTTAAATGTTTTATTTAGCTTTTTGTTTTGTTTTTGTAAGGTTTTTTTTTTCTCCCCACCCCACCCCACCCTTTGGAGTTTGTATTTTAACTTTCTGAATAAAATATGAATTTACTAAAAAAAAAGATGGATGGATGGATGGACTTCAACTCCCAGAATTCCCCAGCCAGCAGGCTGTACAGGTAGTCCTCGACTTACCACAGTTCATTTAGTGACTGTTCAAAGTTACAGCAGCACTGAAAAAAAGGGACTTATGACTATTTTTCACACTTATGCGGCAGACCCGTGATCACGGGATTTATATTCAGATGTTTGACAATGGACTCACATTTATGATGGCTGCAGTATCTCACAATCATGTGATTCCCTTTTTGTGACTTCCTGACCAGCAAAGTCAATAAGGAAACCAGGTTCATTTAACAACTGTGTTGTTGTTTTTGTTGTTGTTGTAATAATAATAATAATAATAGTAATAGCCTATCCCAGGTCCTTGGGAAGGACTCGATAGGTAGACAAAAATGCCAGATCCAGTCTGAACATTTGGCTGACTGCGATGATCAATAATAATAATAATAGAGTTGGAAGGGACCTTGGAGGTCATCTAGTCCAACCCCCTGCTCAGGCAGGAAACCCTATACCATTTCAGACAAATGGCTGTCCAGTTTCTTCTTAAAAATTTCCAGTGTTGGAGCATTCACCGCTTCTGGAGGTAGTCTAACTGTCAGGAAGTTTCTCCTTAGTTCTAGGTTGCTTCTCTCTTTGGTTAGTTTCCCAATTTAATTTAACAACTGCAATGATTCAGTTAACCAATGTGGCAAGAACAATCGTAAAATGGGGCAAAGCTCACTTAACCAGTGTCTCACTTAGCAGCATAAATTTTGGGCTCAGCTGAGGTTGTAAGTCGAGGTCTACCTGTATATTGAAGTCCACATATTGCCAAAGTTGAGAAACGCTGATTTAGACATTTGGTTTGGGGAGACTCTCGGTCAAATTCCGCCTTGACTCAAGAGCTGGCAGAGTAATACTAGACTGATCAACCTCACCCCCATTATTTTCATAGGATTGCTGCTGTGGGAATATATTTAGGGGACAACCATGGGGGTCTCAGAAAAAAAATCATATAATGCAATGAATAAAATCAACAAGGAATGAAAAATGATCGAAAACAATAAGAATTTTTTTAAAAGCAGTCTACGTTTGGAATTTTCAGATGTTGCTCTCCAGGTAGTCTTGGTATCTCTCTTTTTAATGACTTTCAGCATCAGATTGAACTTGCTCCACCCCAACTGCTCTGTAAAAACTGATCAAACACTGAAGTTAAAATTCTCTAATGATGTGAGATGTTTTGTAGGACAGAAACAACAGCAGCAGCAAAGCAACAATATAGCAGCAACCCATCGAGAACCAAAGCAGAGGTTTAAAATCCTAGAGGTCCAGCAAAAGAATTATTTTGCTCCCTGCTTGCAAAACCACAGAAGATCAGCAGAATTCTAGTTTCTAGAATTCAGAATTACAGCTCAGAAGAAATCAGATTCTCACATACAAATCAATGATCTGAGATACTTCAAGAAATCTGCAATCAATTATTAGTTGGAGAATCTTATTTCAATACATAAATTGAATCATCATCATGGTCATTGTGAACTTACCCCATAGACCTCAGAGCAACATGGATGGCATTCTCCCTATTTTATTAGCTCCCCAACTCTCCTGCGAGGTAGGTCGTGTTGATAGCCAGACAGGTTGGCTTCGGGATGGCTATTTTCCCAGGCCACACTAAGGTGCAAACTAGCCTAGTGTGTTTTGTAAAACCTAGCCCACATTTTCCTTACAAAGAATCCCTCTGTAATTTATATCTACCACTTACAAGCAGTGCTTAAAATATTGGTTGTACTTTTTTTTTTTAAAAAAAATTGCATTTTATTTATGAATCAGATTTATATAGTTGCCCATCTCACTGAAGTTGACACTGGGCAACTTTTCCTCCCAAATCAGAGAAGGTCCAACAAGAATTGAAAGTTCTATGTGCCTCTGCTTGAGCATTTGAGACATTTTAAAATGCTTCGGAGGTGTCCATTTTCCCTAGCATTGCTTTTAATGTTTTACATTTTTAAAGTGGGAGAAGAAGCAGTGCAAAAGACATAGAGAGGCCAGCTTTCAAAAAAGATGTTCTACTAAAGAAAGAAAACAAAACCCGTATCTCCAAAAACAGCCCAGTTCAAAGTAGCCCTGTTTGAAGTAGAAAAAGAGAAACGTTTTGCTGCAAGTACACCGGTGGGTGAGTGATCAGTTCATCTTTCCATGGGATCGTCCTGCCTTCGCCTTGAAGGTTTCCTTCTGATGTCCCCACAATGTAATTAGTTTATGCTATTCTGTTGAAAAGTGTCCGATGGTAGTCTGCTGAACCTTTCAACAGAGCTAGTGAGACTTGTGGAACATTCTGTTCACACATGACAGTCTCGTACGGAGGAGCGGAGTCTGTTGGCAAGGATGACGATGAGGCTGCAGAAGGTTGATGCAGGTCCTGTATCCTAACCAAACCTTCAGAATCCCTTCCCATTGTTGTACTGATAGATCCCCTTTCCTCCAACAGGTTGTTGATAGACACATCATTCTGCTGACAAGGGTCTATCAGAGAATAAGGTGGAGGATCTTCTGTTGGAAGATAGATTTGGGCTGCTCCAGGCCCAACACACTCATCGTACCTGAAAGAAAGCACAGCCACTAGTGTAGTTCTTGGGCCAATCCATCCATTCAAAACAACAGCATACAGACAGCCATTCGGAAGGGAAGTAAGAGATAACAGAATTGAAATCAACTGACACAGCAGGTGAAGCCAAAATTTAAATACGTTTTACGCTACAAAACCAATTCTTTCCTGAACTGGAAACTCTTTTTCAAGGAACTAGAAACTTTAAAGGAAGTTGCCATGCTTAATGTAAAGAACAGAGGGCTGCTAATTAAATGCAGACCCCATCGAGCATTAATTATAATAACTGAAATAATAAATAGATTGAGCACTGATGATGTTACTTAGTTTGGTAATAAAACATTTGCTAGAAAACAACCAAGCTCAGAGAGCACCAAGGATCTCTCATTTCAACCTTGAACTACAAATATTCTCCTTTATCCCTAATAAATAAATAGCTTTGCTATTTTGTGGTTGTTAAATCTTGTCTATTTTTTTGTTTTTAACTCTGTTTTTATTCTATTTTAATTGTGAGCCACCCAGAGGAAATGGTTGATCTACATGTTTACTAAATAAATACACAGATAAATAAACAAGTCTGAGTCTTTACACAGGGTAGCCAAATAGAGTCTATCTGCTTATTTTGTTTTGTTTTTGTTTTTTAAAAAAACCCTCTGTATCTGCTCTTTCTAAAATACTAACTCTAAAACAGATCTGACATGTTTCCAGTGAATTTGGGTCCCCAGGAAATCCATTAAGAGAAGAAGGATATTTATGGATATTACGTTTGATTTACCCTTTCAAGAAAAATAGACTAGTGTGGTTCCGTCTGAATGCTTTGGCAGAATCCTGATGAAGGAAAACAGGAAGAAAAAAAAAAAGCAGAATAATCCCAAATGCAATCTGTAGACTCGTATGAGAACCGATTAGGGAAACATTTAGAGAGATAATCACATTTAGTTGCAAATGAGATTTCTGTAGCTCGTACATCAAAGCAATTAAGTTATTAATGTCCCAAAGGCATCTTTCATAAATGAATGTCCTAATTAGAATTGCATATAAATAGTTTTTCTGCCCTGTATAGCCTTCAAAATTTTAAACGAAGAACAGCCACCCACCAAAAATGGGATCTGGCTTCATTTTATTGGTTAGGAGTGCAAGTTAATTGATTCCCAGAAGAATCGGTCTCAGGTGCTGATGTTATATTCAGCTATAATGGCTGCCTTTTTTGACCTCTGTGCCCTTTCCCCAAACTGGTGCCTTCCAGATGATAGGGGATGCTAAACCCAGAATTCCTGAAAGCCCCTTTCACCTGATACAAACTTTATTGGGCAGGTGTATGGCTCTGGGCAAGCGTTGGCAATTTGTATTTCATTCTGGACGAAATATAATTTAAAAATCTACATATGCTCCCATCTTCCACATTACATTCAATTCCATTTCAAGTACTGATCATGGTTCAGCGGAGCGAAAAAACCCCAACAATGCCATCAAAAATCTCAGATGCAACAGAAGCCTGTCTGAAAATGATTCTTTTAGAACCCCATTAAACCTGGCTGTCATGGGAATTCTGGGAGTTGAAATCCCCACATCTTAAAAGTTGCCAAAACTGAAAAACATGGTTTTATAATTTCTTGTGTTAAATGTGCCTAACAGTTGTATTTTTGTATTTTATGATTGTTGGGCCACCTTTAACCCTCTGGAAAGGAGCAAAACAGTGGAATAATATATTATTCAGAACACAACATTAGAATGTGAAAATGTGTATGGCCTTAGTTATTCTTTATACTGATTTTCGACTGAATTCTACAAACTTCATTTTTCACACCTCTTAACTTGGGGGTATTACAGAGCAAAACAAATGAGAACATTTACTATCCTAACATGATAACACAGAGGAAAAGAAACAACCTGACATCTATCACAGGAAGCTTCCTTCAGACTTCTGCATGCCATAAAGGGGTCATTGTAACTAATTCGTCCATATTGTTTTGTACCTAATAACCTTGGAGCAAGCCTCCTGGATCTCAGTAGGGTTTACTTCTGAGCTGACATCATGGAGGATCAGCATGTAACTCAGCATGTAGCATACCAAAGTAAAGGCAGAGGGAGAACTGAAGAGAACTGGGGGTCTTAATTCAATCTCCCAGCACAGAGCAGGTTTTTATCTCTGAGATCTACAGCTAGTTGGAGGAAGTCCAGTTTGAAGAACTAGAGAACTGTAATATATTGAGGTGTTCAATTCATTGCCTTTGGATCTGTTACAGAGAGGGAAAAATACTGCAAAGAAATGGAGATGCTAAACTTTCAGTAGCACAACATGGAATGCTTGGCACCTGGAAGAGGAAAATGGTAGTTGCAAAACTGAGGAATCATCACAACCCTGCAACGAATGGGGGAAGGAAAGAAGGAGGAGGTTTGGGAGAAGAGGGTGAGAGAAAGGCTGAAACCTGGAAGATTACTGGAGCTGGCAATTGGCAACCTGGCTGGAGGACTTAGAAGAATGCTAGCTGGTAGAAACAAAAGCTGTACTTCCCAGATACTCATAACAGTTAAGCAGATGGCCAGCTTCCCACTTAGGCTGCAGGAAGAGAACGGAAAGGTTGCAAAAAGTGCTGATTTATTGGGCCTCTTGCCAGGAGTCGAATTTGCTTCCTGTAATTAAGTTAGTGGGAGAAAATCTGTATCTTTCACCTCTTGAGAACAGAGCATAGTAGACTCTGCAAATTACTGGAATGAAGTACTGCTTAAATAAAAAGGACTTGAGAAGAGACAAAACACCCTTGCTTCTACACTATGAAGAGAAAGGAGGGCTGACCAAGTTCCAGTGGCCAGACTTCAAGCTGCAGGTAGGACTGGATCTAATGAAATGAAGTCTTAAGAATCCAAGAAGAGTAGAGATAGATAGATAGATAGATAGATAGATAGATAGATAGATAGATAGATAGATAGATAGATAGATAGATAGATAAATAGATAGATAGATAGATAGATAGATAGATAGGATAGATAGATAGATAGATAGATAGACAGACAGATAGAGAGATAGATAAAGCCATAATGAAGGAATATCATACCCATCATATCCAAAATGGCCATCCAATCATATATCGGTGGATACTAACATACCATATTACAGTATACCTGGCTAATAAAAATGTTACACAAATACACAACGACAAATCTACCCAACATCTCGGCTCCATTTCCAATGCTGTGGTTTTGCACAATCAATCCCTATTTATGGAATCTTCTAGCAATCATTTAGGGACTTGTTCTTATGCTTGTGCTGCAAAAGGTCCCTCTTTTATAAATGAGAAATCAGATATCCATCCATTTCTTGTTTTGGAAATTGTTTTTCTCTGACTGTGATTAGCCATCTCTGACAGGCTGATGGTCTTTTGTGTCTTAGAAGCTCAGAAACACAGACTGATCACAAGAAGTCATCAAACTCGTAGATAAAGTATGCATACACATACAGTGTATTATCATGACAGCTGTCAGCCTTGACAGCTTCAAGGCAGGGTTAGATAGATTCATGGATGCCAAGTGTATCGGTGGTTATTAAAACGGATGTCCATGTGCCGCCTCTATGTTGGTTGAGGCAGGCAGGATTCCCTTGAGTACCATTTATTGGGGGTCAAGGGAAAGGGAGGGTTTTGCCTTCTCTTTCTGCTCAAGATCCCCATGTACAATTGGTGGGCCACTGTGTGACACAGAATGCTGGACTCAATGGGCTTTGGCCTGATTCAGCATGGCTCTTCTTATGTTCTTATTATGTTCTTATTTTGATTAGTATAGTCATCTGTCTTGTAGTAGTAGCTCTTGGCAACTTACCATAAAGTTTCAAAGTTTTTTTGTTTTTCTTTGTGTTGTATCTGGAAATTGGTAGGAAATTAAGCTGCTGATTCTTGGACACTTGTTACAATTTTTGGTGAAGTTGTTCAGGAAAGGCACACAACAACAACAACAATAGCAGTAAAAAAAGCAAATTCCATGCTTGGCATGATTAGGAAGGGAATCGAAAATAAGTCAGCAAGTGTTGTATTGCCACTGTACAAATCGATGGTGAGACCACACTTGGAGTACTGTGTACAGTTCTGGTCACCGCACCTCAAGAAGGATATAATGGAACTGGAAAAGGTGCAAAAAAGGGCAACAAGAATGATCAAGGAAATGGAGCGCCTCCCTTATGAAACCAGATTGCAACGCCTTGGTCTCTTCAGCCTTGAAAGACGGCGTTTAAGGGGTGACTTGATCGAAGTGTATAAAATCATGCATGGGATAGAAAAGGTGGATAGAGAAAAATTCTTTTCTCTATCACACAATACCAGGACAAGGGGGCACTCCCTAAAGCTTATAGCTAAGAAAGTGAGGACAAATAAAGGGAAATATTTCTTCACCCAGAGGGTCGTTCATTTATGGAATTCACTTCCTGAAGGGGTCGTGACAGCTGTCAGCCTTGACAGCTTCAAGGCAGGGCTAGATAGATTCATGGATGCAAAGTGTATCGGTGGTTATTAAAACGGATGTCCATGTGCCGCCTCTATGTTGGTTGAGGCAGGCAGGATTCCCTTGAGTACCATTTGTTTGGGGGTCAAGGGAAAGGGAGGGTTTTGCCTTCTCTTTCTGCTCAAGATCCCCATGTACATTTGGTGGGCCACTGTGTGACACAGAATGCTGGACTCGATGGGCTTTGGCCTGATTCAGCATGGCTCTTCTTATGTTCTTATGTTCTTAACAACAAGAGTCCAGAGACCAAAAGGCACTTGAGATAGATGGGTCAATGGTTTTAATATATGGCTATTCCTATGTAATTCCTTGAATCAAGAAGCTTCAGTTGACTTTTGCAATGACTCCTAATAATTCCATCTGATACCGTTCACAATTTCAGTCAAATATCTAATAACTGCTTTTATACAGCTTACTAATATGGATGAAATTTTATCTTCCCATGGATCCTTTTCAGTAGCATAGTTGTGTGAATCTGTGGTTTGGCTGATTGATAATTCAGTCTACTGTGGGAACCCAGAACATGGCTTGATTAAGTAACTCAAGTTAAAATGGGATTTGCAATTGAGCTAATATCCATTGTCAGCTCTGAGTAATCTTTAAACAAACATTACACAGGAATTTAAGAGTTAAGAGTCGTTAAATGGATCATCAGCAATTAATAGGAACTTAGCAGTTCGAAAGCATGCAAATGCAAGTGGATTAAACTGATACACTTCAGCGGGAAGGTAACAGGGTTTCATGTGCCTCAGCATATAGCCATGCTGGCCATGGGACCACGGAAATGGTTTTGGACAACCCTGGCTCCCTCAATTAAGAAATAGTGATAAGCACCACCTGTAGAATCAGATATGACTGGATAGGGTAAACCAGGAGTGTCAAAGTACTGGTCCACGGGCCGGATGCGTCATGCCAAAACTGCACCAACCCCATTGCCGGCAATGGAAAAAAAGTCGCGATATGTCGTGACACGTCCCGTGACGTTGCGACTTTGGCACCCCTGGGGTAAACCTTTGCCTTTTTCAACCTTTTAAAAAGTATTATAAATACAAAAGAAACTTACCGTGGTGGCGAGTCTGGGTGTATGATGTTGGCCTGGGAAAGTGTCTCCATGTAAGAGCTAAAGTAAAATGTTGGCGGGAATTCCTCAGCACAATTGGATCTTAGCTCTCCGGCAGAACCGCCATAAGACAAACAGTCTGGAGCTGGGGAAAGGAAAAGTAACACTAGCATGTTCCAAAAGCTGGACTAAACAAAAGTTGGAGACAAAGAACCTTGGAAATTCTAAATCACAAATATTTAGGATGTATCCAGGAATGCAACTGTTAGGATGAAGTGAGGGCTATGGAAAAGAAGGTTGGAAATATTTACATCTCGTATTGGAGGTAGTCCTTGACTTATGACTGCAAATGAGCCCAAAATTTCCATTGCTAAGTGGTTAAGGGAGTTTGGCCGTGAGCGTGAAAGCTGGTCATGTCACTTTTTCCAGTGCAGTTGTAACTTTGAACAATCGCTAAATACAGTAGCTGCAAATCAAGGACTATCTTCGTTGAATTCCTAATTTTAACGGTACTATTAGAGAGAGAAAAAATATATATAGAAGACTCTCTTACTGTAGCTGGCATCGCTCCACAGCTGGAGATGCCGAAAGCACTGGTTTTTTCGCAGACTGCCAATCAGGATGGCCACACAGGATAGAAACAGGACTACTCCGATGACTACGCCAGCCACAAGCACTGACGAATCCAGCATAATAGTGCCTCTGTGGGTTTCTGTGCAGTGAGTAATCTCGCGAATGAAGTTGCTACGGTTCAGGTGGATTTCTATGTAGCAGGGAGACAGAAAGAGTCACGGTTGAAGAGACCTTACAAACCAACAGCCAATTTCAAATGTGAATTTCCAGATAAATCTTTGGGGTTTATAGGTGAATTGTAGGAAATGACTAGGCTGAATCCGAGGGAGGGGTCAAACGCCTCATCAGTCTTGAGTACCTTCATGCCCACAAGAGATCTTAAGTCCAGCCCACCTTGAATTCCTTTGACTCTTATTCTACCTCCAATTTACTTTGATAGTTAGTAATTCAGATTGCTGTAGAGAGGTTTAGCGTGCAACAAACATATATATATATATATATGTGTGTGTGTGTGTGTGTGTGTGTGTGTGTGTGTGTGTATAATATATATATATATATTTTCATTTGAACTGCATAGACTCTTGATTTCCTATGCTTGACATGAATGGACAACATCCCATCAGCTTCAATCAACACAATCATCAGGACTACAGTATTGCTGGATTGTTGCAATTCTTTCCATCCCTGATCACAGGATTATGTTGGTGAGAATTAGTAGGATTTACAGTCCAGTAATATCTGGCTATGAATGAAATCCTGGTTCCCATCATGACTTGGGTTGAGTTCTCTTTACAGTTTTTTTTAGTTGCCTAATTGTCAAGCATACATCTCCTGGAAGTGGTCTCAGTTACTTGCTCCCTTTAGGCTAAGAGACAGTTGCTAGTGTCACACATCAAATTAAGCCATACACTTATGTTTATACATCACAATGGCTGGCTTTGGGCATCATGCAAAGTTAAAGCTGCAGTTTGGATGGAGGTGGATTCACACATTATGCTGAATCGAAGCCCACCACAATAGAGTTTAGGCTGACACGTGAATTAGGGGTGTCTGGTGACTTCTCAGTGCCTCTATCCATACAATGTCCAGTCTCAATATAAAACTGATAGCGTGCTGTTGTTGTTAAGTTCTTGAACTAAAATACTCAGACAGAATAACAATAACAGAGTGAGAAGGAAACCCTATACCAGGGGTTCTCAACCTTGGCAACTTTAAGACTTGTGGACTTCAACTCCCAGAATTCCTCAGCCAGCAAAGCTGGCTGAGGAATTCTGGGAGTTGAAGTCCACAAGTCTTAAAGTTGCCAAGGTTGAGAACCCCTGCCCTATACCATTTTCTTAAAAACCTCCAGTGTTGGGGCAAAAATAACCAAGATTGGTTTGGTACATTCAGGCATATTAAATGGGTTAACAGAAGCCAAATCTTCTAGGATTTTTGGACATTTCTCTTTCAGTGCAAAATGCTGGCCTGTTCTTTTCCGACAGCTGACATTGCCTTTTATTTTTTGCTGCCACTATCTGATAACAGGCTCCGCCATGTGCACTGACATTCTTATTAAAGAGTCAGAAGGAATCAGACTGGATCACTACTGACCTGCATACTCAGAATATCAGAAGCGAAGGAAAGGTGCCAGGAAAAGAGGTCAAGAAATAAATTGTTTCAGATATTTGTGCCTTTAGGGCACTGCGTAGATGTCACAGCCACTTGTAAATGTGCTATTTCAAATTAGCAGGTAAACACATGTAGGCTTCTTATTCTTCACACCGCCAATCTGTTTTATCAACATGATAAATTCCACTGGAGTGAATGAAATTACTTGGGTGGGAAGCAAGCATGAGACGTACATCACCAGCTATAGCATTAACTGGGACAGGACTTCAGGATTCTCAGCCATGCCAGGAAGCAGATTGTATACTCGGTTCCCCACAATCTAGCCCAAAATTTCTGCTGCTAAGCAAGGCAGTTAAGTGAGTTTTGCCCCATTTTACAACCTGTTCTTGGCATGGTTGTTGAGTGAATCTGGCTTCCTCACTGACTTTGCTTAGCAGAAGGTTGCAAAAGGTGTTCACAATCCTCGGGACCCTGCAACTGTCATAAGTACATGCCAGTTGCCAAAGGTCTGAATTTTGATCACACGATCATGGGTTTAGGATGCTGCAACGGTTGGTTAGGAAAAATGTTCATAAGTCACTTTTTTTCAGCGCCATTGTAACTTTGAATGGTGACTAAATAAATGGTTGTAAGTCAAAGCCTATCTGTATTCCTAACCAAGATCTAGCTCTCCATACAGCACTAAACTATGTATGACCTAATAAGTATAGTGGCCTGCATTCAAATATTATGGTAAGATTTTTTTGCAGACCAAATTGGCTTGGTTGAATCACGGCTTATTGGCTATGCACAAAGACCTGCATTTGTACCAACCTCTAATCCACAAACTCTGGTTTAGAAATCAATAGCTGTATTCATACCAGCCGTGAAGGCAAACACAGCACTTTATAGTATATTATAGTCAGCCAAACACAACCACTACATGGATTTCTCACATTGTGCTAAACTCTGCACCTGGTCAGCTGAACAAACCACAAGTGTGTGAGTTCGTACATGTGGAGCCAGGAACATGGCAACCATACCACTTCTTTGTACAGTGTGCGAATTCAGTTAAGATAGATTTTTCCATCGTTGTCTGGATGTGCATGATATGTGTGAGGCTGAAACATGATCCTGACTTACTGCGGCTGCTGTTTTTCCCTTTAATGCATTTAACTTGTTCTAAAAATACATGAGCCTCAAATATAAGCCAGGCAAATTTTCTAACAACCTGCTCTACTTCTTTCAAATACATACATACATACATACATACATACATACGTACGTACGTACGTACGTATGTACGTACGTACGTACGTATATACATACATACATACATATATATATATATATAAATAAATACATACAGCCATCTCTTATTACAGGTGATGTTACTAAGCCAACCCTAATCAGGCAAGAAATGTATTTATTTCATTCATCATCTTTAAATAAAGCCAGGCCTCTCTTTTACTGGTGGACTGGCCAAGCAACCTACATGGCAAGGCAGGAACTGGTCTTAGTGGAGAGGAACAGGAAGGATTTACTAATCGTTTATCTTAAACAAGATTATTCTACTTTATTGCAATAGTAACACGAACAGTACTTGTGCTTGTACACCAGGCTAAGCCATGCTTACTCTTGATTTGTTGATTAATCCCCAGTGGGTCGATTCAATACTAAACCATATATTATATTTTCAAATCCAACCCAATGGCATGAAGGGCCAAGAAAAGAACTGTATGTACTAGGAACTACGGGTATCTTGTGACTAAAGCTACATTTTTTGAAAAGTTTACTTCGGGCTAGATTTTAAACAAAGCAGTGCAGCCTAAGAAAGAAAGTCCTTTTGGATTTGAAAGAAAACACTGCAACGAGAGCGCATTGGAGAGAGGCAAAAATAGGTTTTCCACTCAAGCTGTCTCTTAGCAGCGTAATAGGATGTTTGGCAGGCAGAAGGAAAGTCCTGGAGGAAATGCCACTCAACGTCCCATTTTCTCCTCCAAAACTGACTGATTGGTCAATGCTGCTGTCTTCCCACCAATGAGTGACCTGTTTATATATTTATACTGAATGCAAGATCCCATACTTTGAGGAGACATAATGTTGGTCCTCTCTGGGAGGGACACGGAGATAGAATTATTCTGGAATAAAGCGAGCTTTAATTACAAAAATAAATAAATAAATAAAAATAAACAAGTCTAGTAGTTAGGGAAGAGATAAGCAACTTTTTTTCAAACTTGGCCTACTCACTCTATGGCTACTACTGGAACTTTACTTGTCCAATAGAGGGCCAGTTTGGTGTAGTAGTAAAGGCACCAAGCTAGAAATTGGGAGACTGTGAATTCTAGTCCCACCTTAGACACTGGGCCAGCCACTGTCTCTCAGCTCTAGGAAGGAGGCAGTGGCAAACTGCTATGAAAATCCTGCCAAGAAAACATCAGGGACTAGACCAGGCAGTTGCCAGGAGTCAAAAAGTTGAAGGCACACATATATACACAACCACACACACACACACACCTATTCAAAAAGAAATGCTATGGTAAGAACTCAACATCCAAGTTCATAAAGACAAATGATCTTCTTGCCAATGAATCTTTTCTGACATTCAGAGACATTGTGACAAAATAAACATGATGCCGGAGGCTGTCGATTTTTTCTTTAATTTTGAAATTAAAAGTATCTCTGAAAAAGAACAGTCAGATAGGGAAGGCAGTGTGCTGGCGCTTAGGGACTCCATGTTACTGAAACCATTGGCCAAAATATTGAATGGGTTTGGAGAAAGCAAGACTGCAACAATAAAGAAATTTGGAATGGTAAGCCACCCAGACTCATTGATTGAGATGTATAGCTGTAGAAATGGAAATGAATGAATGACTGAATAAATAAAAGCAAGCAAGCAAGTTTGCTTGCTTGCTTGCTGGAGGAGTTATGCCTATTATAGCTGAATCATAAAGTATTAAAGTAAACCTTTCTGCAGGCTGTCTCAAATGCCATTTGTGGATGGATTGGCAGGGCATCAGTTATAATTAAATAAACAAGCACAAGCAAATTATAACATGATGCCCCAGCTTTGCAGACATGCTTATAATACTTCCTGGACCCAATGCAACCTGACAGTTCTAATGACCCCAATTCTCTCTGTTGCTGTTGCCAGGATCCTTCTGAGATCTGCCTTCACATTTCCTTTATATCAATCTGTTCCCAGTTCAAATACAATTTTCATCCTCAGCTTTTCAATCAAATGCTTAATGAAAAGATAAGCGTGGTCAAGGTGCAGATGGCCAGCAGAAGTGAAAAAAATTTTTTTTTTACGCTCATTAGCAGAGGTTCAAAGGAGACCATTCCAGGAAATATTGCTGTTACTGGCTCTTCTTGAAATAACCGGAGAAAAACAGACCCTTTATGCCAAATTATGGGATAGGCAACATTTAGAATTGTTCTAAAATCAGATTTGTCACAGCATAACTTTCCAAATTTGGAGCTATGACTCCAGCACAACAAAATAAGGCATGATATGGCCTGTAGATTAAGATAATTAAGTTTTCTTAAATGAGCTCCTGTGCCACAAGCCTCTTTATAGATAAGAAAATAGCAAAAAGAATCTATGCTATAACTCTCTTCTCAAGTTGGCTTCTTCCAAATGCGCTGGGACTCAGTTCCTAGAAGTCACATTAATGTGAAGTCACATTAATTCTGTGAATAAAGACTTTATCTCCAGAATAGAGACTGTAAAGTGAAATAGGCAATAGTGATAGGAGAAATCTCCTAGCAGAGTGATGGCGAACCTTTTAGAGACTGAGTGCCCAAACTGCAACCCAAAACCCACGTATGCATCGTCGAGTGCCGGGTGGGTATGGCCCATTGGCTGGGTGTGGCCCATTGGCTGGGTGTAGCCAATTGGGGCTATGGCCCATTGAGTGGGCATGGCTGCGGTGGTAACGGCAGACTGGGTGGGAGTAAAAAGTTCAATCAATCAATTCCAACTTTGCAAGATCTTTTTTTTCCCACCAGAAGTTGAAATTGACTGATTGAACTTTTTTTTTTTTTGCACACGGCGGCGGAGGCCTAAAGTGAAAAGGTTTTATAAAACCCAGCTGAAGGCTGGGGCGACGGCGCGCGTGCCCACAGAGAGGGCTCTGAGTGCTGCCTCTGGCACCCGTGCCATAGGTTCGCTACCACTGCACTAGCAGGTATTGGAAAATTGCTTTTATGTCACTCCAGTCCTTCTTTTCATTAAACTACTAGACATACCCAATTCCCACAACCATTCTTTATATGTTTTGGCCTCCAGTCCCCTGATCATTTCTGTTCCTCTTCTCTGAACCCTTTCTAGAGTTTCAACATCTTTTTTTACATCGCAGTGATCAAAACTGGATGCAGTATTCCAAGTGTGGCCTTACCAAGGCATTGTAAAGTGGTATTAACCCTTCATGTGATCTTGATTCTACCCTTCTTTTAATGCAACCTAGCACTGTGTTGGCTTTTTTTTTCTTTTGAGACGTTGAATGGTTTAACTTGCAGGTGATAGATCAGGGGTCTTCAAACTTGGCCCTTTTATGACTTGTGGACTTCAACTCCCAGAATTCCTCAGCCAGGCACACTGACTGAGAAATTCTGGGAGTTGAAGTCCACAAGTCATAAAAGGGCCAAGTTTGAAGACCCCTGTTATAGGTAAATGTAGAACTGCCCAAGGTGCTGAATTGGCTTAATTGCATATCTGCTGCATTTAACCAACTTATTTCACTCTTCCTTCTGACTGCCATATCCAAAATTACCATAACTCTCATCTGATGTTGTCACAGTCAAAGTGTTGTTTTTGTTATTGATTGGATGTTGGTGGCTTTCCTCTATTCTTTAATAAGTTATTATATACTTTGTATACATGTTATCTTCTGAAAATAGTTTTGGATGTTTCATTGAGAGACGACCCATGCCTCTAATTCCTCTAATAAATTGCCCCTTTGTTCAAAACCTTTCAACTAGTTTTCTGCCTCCATATAAATTAGGGCTCATATACTTAGCTTAAACTGGCTTTTCCTTTCTCCAAATGGAGACCATCAACAGGAAGAGACCGCTTACTGAGACCAAGATGATGCACTTCAATAATGATTACTGAATTACTCCATTTTCTGAATCTGCACAAGAACCACATGATAATCAAAGAAGCATCTATTATATTTCATTTTGACTAATAGCTGAACTAAAGGCTCACAGCCTGAGATTCAAGGACACAAATACAAGAAAAACTATAAACTCTATAACTCAAGCCATCCTATCTACTGACCTACTTGCCCCAAGGTCCAGATTATGTCTCTTTCTCTTACTTTTATGTCATATTGGATGACATCTCTTTTTAAATAACAAATACTCTATAGATTTAAAACCCCTCTAATAGATTGGCCATTTGTTCAAAACCTTTCAACTAGTTTTCTGCCTCCATATAAATTAGGGCTCATATACTTAGCTTAAATTGGCTTTTCCACTCCCCAAATGAAGACTACCAGAAGGAAGAGATAACTTAAATAATGATTACTGAATTACTCCATTTTCTGTGTTAGCACAAGACACTGAACCATATGATAATCAAAGGAGCACCTATTATATTTCATTCGGATTAACAGTTGAGCTAGAAGTTTCACAGCCTGAGATTCAAGGATGCAATTACAAGAAAAACTGTAAACTCTGTAACTCAAGCTATCCTACCTACTTGCTCCAAGGTCCAAATTATGTCTTTTCCCTTACGTTTATATCATATTGGATGAGGAATACTCTTACTAAAATGAACCAGACCCTTTGTTCCTGACTTCACTGATTATAATCCTCCTGCCTGTATTGAAACATCTTAAGTCACATAGATACACACAGGGAACCATATCGGTAACGCTGACCAAGGTTAGCATGTTGTGCTAACTACGGTAGCTCTAGCACTGAATAAATCTTGTTTCTACCAGAATTTTACCCTTAACATTATCCCATAGAAATGTGGCTTTTATATCAGCACATATCATTCTGAATTTCCACCTAATAAACTATCTTGACCACTCTGCCTTCCTGATTTTGCTTCCCTTGAAACACATCCATTATTACATAGATAGGCACAAAGAGTTCTTTCTGAACAGATGCTGCGGGGACCAGCTTCCTTTAAAAAGCAAGACAAAAAAACCCCCACCCCTCCCCTTCTCATCATTTCCTTTCCTTCATCCATTAAAGAATTCAGGAGATTAAGTTAGGCTTTAATGATTCAGCAGACTAGAGGTAATTTGTAAATCACTTCCTGGTTGATACTGTCATTAGGCAGTTACTGTGAGGTTCTGCCAATATGCTCCTACCAGCATTATTTTCATTTATGTAACCCATTAAAACCCAATCTAGCTGTACTGAGACAATTATTTCTAGAGTCTTGAAAATGATGTCAGTGGGTACCGTGTACCCCTTGCAGTTTTCTCGTAGTACCTGATAGGATGGCTGCCTATCACACTTTAAAAAAGGGATAAAGATTTAAAAATCGTACTGCCTCCTCCCTCCTAGCTTTCTGGAAACTTTTGAAGACCTATTTATGCCAACAGGCTTGGGGGGTATGAACTTTGCTCTGCCCCCGGGCCGAGGAATGTGCTTCCATCGTTGATTATGTTTGCATGTTGTATGTATGGATCGTTGGATTGGATGTTATTAATATTAATTTTTATATGTAGCTGTATTGTTGTTGTGAGCCGCCCCGAGTCTTGGGAGAGGGGCGGCATAGAAATGTGATAGATAGATAAATAAATAAATAAATAAAAAACAAGACAAAACACCACCACCACCTTAATTAGGAAGCTGTCATTCTGCAAACCACAATGCCCTTTCGCGTCATTGTTTCTTATTTCTAATAACGAAAATGTAGGTTATGCCCACAACTGAGTTCAAAATTTCCATTGTAGGCAGTTGTCAAGCGAATTTTGCCCCATTTTGCGATTTTTCTGGCCACAGCTGTTAAGTGAGTAACACGGTTGTTAAGTGCAGTCCAGCTTCCCCATGGAGTATGCGTGTCAGAAGGTTGCAAAAGGTGATCACATGACCACAGGATGCGGCAACTGTCGTAAATACAGGCCAGTTGCCAAGCATCCAAATTTCGACCGCGTGGCCATGTGGGAAGCTAGGCTGGTCATGTCAAAATGGTCAGAAGTCATTTTTTTCAGTCCCATCGTTAACTTTGAACAGTCACTAATAATAAATCTTTATTGATTAGCCCTTGGCCCATATCAAAGTGCAAAGTTCCAGCAACAAATTATTACTAAAGTTTGATAAAAGCAATTTAAAATGAAATGTGATAAAATACAGTTTAAAATGGAATTAGAGTAAAACACGACTTAAAATGAAATTGGAGTAAAATACAGTCTAAAATGAAATTGGAGTAAAATACAGTCTAAAATGAAATTAAAATAGAGTACAGTAATTTAAAATATAGATAAAATATGATAAAATTGTATCTTGGAGTCACCCTTGCAACCTACCCCAATCAGTCCCACATATGCAGATCTCAACCGAACCATTTTGTTTAAATACTGTGCTGCGTTAAATGTTATTTTCGAGTTCTGGCTACACATAAGGTAAGTTGTTTTGATATGGGGATCCCAATGAGTCATTCGCTTGGAATATAGACCAAGGTTCCTATAAGTCAAGGGATGCCTGTAAACATCCTTAGGAAATTTAAAGAGCCAGTGATTTCAGCCACCTTTGTTTGCAAGTATGTCCATTGTCCAAGGTTTATTTTCTTTTACAGCATGTAAATTGATCCAGTATATTGAAAAGCATTCTGAAGGATAACACGGGATGACCTCAGCCACTGAAATAATCATGCTGTGAGTGTAGAAATCTTCTTTAGTTGGGTGCCTATTGACCTGCTGTCAGTCTTTCTGAAAGAAAGGGACTCCTGCCTTATCAAGTCTAGCATTATCCTAGTATAAACTGTTCTGTTTCAAAAGGAATGGGTTCAAGGTAAAAGGTCGAGAAGGCTCTTTTATAGTGCAGGCGATTGAAATTGGTTTAAGCCTACAAATGCCAATTGCTCTGCAGAAGATGAAGATAAGATTGGCAGCCCACATCATGTCCATGATTATCCAGGCAAGGGTTTAGTACCCAACACTAGTCAATCACACAAGACTTAGAATTTCGTTCAATGAAGTCAAAGCATGATAGACTTTCCTCATTAGTGGTCCTTATTAGCTGGTCTTCTGAAACAAATGGCTTTTAGGTAATGGAGTTTCCGTTTAGGTCACTGCCATGACCCAACACTTTCTTTGCAAAATCATTTGAAACTGCATGAGAGCAGACCAAGGAAGGTACTTTGAGCAGAAGGAGCAGGGTCTTGGAAATGTCATCCTGGATTAAGCTGATCTCCAAAGCTACAAAGAGCTTCCATCCATATGGAAACCCCCAGCAAACACGCCGAGCAATTTCTGAAAAACAGGCTTTTCCACCCAAATAATGCATCCTTATCAAACAATGGCCTTTAGTAACCATGGACCAGGAAAAACCCTGTCTAATTTCTCACACTTCCTTTTTAAAAAGTGAAGGATAAAAAGCCAGTTCCTGAAATGTTTCCCTACAATTGTGTTTCTCTTAGCTATTGTGCAACTACATTAATAGTTTCTGAGAGTCTGCTTAAGCATTGCAGTGGTTGAAGACTTACAAAGTCTTTTCCTTCCTCTTTCTTTATAAGCAACATTTATAAATGCACGTTATTTGGCCTGAAGCTGCTTCTCATTATTGAGTGTTTGGCTAGAAGTCACTTCTCATTATGCAGTGCTTCTCTCTTGGCAACTACGCTATTTGGATAAAGCTCGCTTGTAAACTCTCTGCTATCACATTATTTATACATACTTATGTGCCTGCATGCGTAATGCTGAGTACTTTCCCAAATTCTCCACTTAAGAAAAAGAAATCTAAAGATCGAGGAGAGGATGAGGAATGCCTCGTTCAGTAATTATTAGACATGAAAGGGATCCTGGAATTGTAGAGTCAGCAATGAGAAATGACTGCCAAAAGAAGAAGAAGAAGAAGAAGAAGAAGAAGAAGAAGAAGAAGAAGAAGAAGAAGAAGAAGAAGAAGAAGAAGAAGAAGAAGAAGAAGAAGAAGAAGAAGAAGAAGAAGAAGAAGAAGAAGAGGAGGAGGAGGAGGAGGAGGAGGAGGAGGAGGAGGAGGAAGAGGAAGAGGAAGAGGAAGAGGAAGAAGAAGAAGAAGAAGAAGAAGAAGAAGAAGAAGAAGAAGAAGAAGAAGAAGAGGAGGAGGAGGAGGAGAAAAAAAAGCAAATGTGATTTTAAGCTGCATCAACAGAAGGAGAGCTTCCAAATTCTAAATTAATCAATTCACCTTGACTAGTCTCCGGTACTAAATTTTGGCAACTATTGAGAGAAACTGAACCCAGTTCAGGAAAGAGCAATGAAAACAATTGAAGGACAAGGAATTAAGTTCTGGGGAAAACACTGGGAGCAACTGGATATTGAAGAGAAAGCCTTGAAAAGAAAGGAAGAGGGGATTGTTGGACCTTAAAAAAAAAGCAAGACAGGAAGAAAATCAGCTTATTTGGGTTGTGGTGCTGGAGAAAGCTCCTGCCTCTTCTTTGGACAGCAAAGATGACCCACGAGTAAGTACTGGAGCGATTAACACCAAACATATCAATAGAAGGCAAAATTATGAAACTGGGTCTCGTTTACTTTGACCATGTCATGCAGGAGAATTCACTGGAGAAAGCAATTATGTTTGGAAGAGTTAGCATTAAAAGGAAACCAAGGCTGCCGAAGAATATGATGGCTGGACACCATCAAAGCCGAGACTAGCCAGAGCATAGAAAAAACTCAAAGAAATAGGGCAAAACTGGAAGATGTGGAAAGATTTGGCCCATAAAGTCGCCAAAAGTCAGACACAATTGTCAGACATTCAAATGCTAGAGGGGTTGTCATGTAGAAAAAGGTTGAGACTCCGTCTTTGTGGTCTCGTAATGCAAGACACAGAATAGGTTCTCAGAAGGTCGAGTCTGGCAAAATTTTAATAGTAATAGCAGATTGACAGTATAATCAATTATCTTCTTTTCTCTAGTTTCTCAATAGTAACAGTAGAGTGACATTCTCACCAATTATCTTTTACTACTGCAGCCATGCTCAAGTAGAGGTGAACAGATACTAGCTGAAGAGGCGTTAATATGGATTTCCTGAAGTATGCTATGGGCTAGTTTTGACCTAAATGGTCCTTTTCATTTGTATAATGCTATGATCCTATTTCTCCAGGAGCTGAAGGTGATGAAGTGATGGCTTCCGTGCTACTTTATTGTTCAGTTTGAGAAGACAGTCAGGATATAAATGGATAAATGCATTTTTAAAAAAAAAGTATCAGGGAAGAACTGAATCTAAACCATAACCGTGATACGCAGTGTGTCAAAAAAAGGCGTACAGGGGAAGAATTCCATCTTTTACCTAAGGTACTTTTCCTAAGATCTATACTGATACAGCATTCACCAACCATTTTTCATAAGCTGGTAGGAGATAGAAACAACCAAGATCCAAGTAATTAATACATACTATGCATTAAAAAGTACTTCTGGAGCTTTGGCAAAATTACCCTCACCCAGCATTTACATTTCCCACAGTTGCATCAATGCTTTTGTGGCAACTCAGATTATTTCTTTTGGGGGTGTATTAACATTATTGTTACCGGTAGGAATGGACACTGTCTCCAGAATGATTAATGCTCATTTGCAAGAAACAGTTTGCACCATCATCCATTATTGCTTCTGTGCAAGTCTGTGATCTTCATTTTGGATAATCTGAGATTTAATGACATTGTTAGAGATTTAAATTGTTTACATTTTTGGACCCTTCACAATTTCTTTGTCCTTATAACTTTGTACATATGTATCCATGTACTTGAAGGAAACATATGTGATGAACACGACTTGGCTACATGGATGCTCAGTTTAAAGTTGCTAAGTCTTTAAGACAATATTTCCCAGCTTGGAATCCTCTGGATAAGTGGATCAACCTACAGAATTCCCTAGATATTTCCTGGACTTACCTACTTCCTAGATATTCTGGGAATTGAAGTTCATCTACGTGGAAGGAATTCAAAGTGGGGAAGAATAGTTTAAGGCATCATAAAACTCTTAGGTTGCGATTGCTTTTTTTTTCCAAATCAACAACATCAACTGGCAACCTGCAATGAAGATTGTCAAACTTGTGTTTCTCCTCAAGGAAGTCTATCTCAACACTCAACAAGTCAAATCCTATGTGGCCGACATTCCAATGGACTATGTTGCTACTCTGCCTTCCATGCTGCTTTATGACTATGCACTTTATAGAGGAAAAATGGTCTTACCCAAGGTCACAATTCTGTACTCTACATTACTAAGTACAGAAGACACGACGTACCACATTTGTAACTTCACAGTTGCTAACATATTATTTCCCTTGACCAATGAGCCCTCATTTAAAATTCCACTACCCTTAACTGCAACGTAAGATGGAATAATTAAATACCATTAAAAGGTACTTAATTTGCATTAAGTAACCTTGAGTATACTCTTAATATGCCTCATTTGCAAAAGTACTCCCAACTGTTTAACCTCGACATCTCTTCCAGCGAAGACTGTTCTTTATGCATTTTTTATACTTTTTAATAGTTTGAAAACCCACGAGATGTAGCTTAATTCAGATGTCTTGCTACTGATGAGGTCCGATTGGTCTTTTTATCTGAATATCCTTGCTTGCAGGGAGCTAGCACATTTTGAGACCTCCCTAAAGTGCCCAGTTTTCCTTATGCAAATGTCTTTTGATATGGAATACAAATATAATCCCTCTGCAGGGTTCTGGAAACTGCTTCTTCTTAATGTTCTTCTCAACAAAATATTCAAGAAACAGCTCACTAAAGGTTGACTTCGTTTTAATCATACCCCAACACAACTCCATCCTGTGCTAAGTAGCAGAAATCTCAGCAGAATGGCTATGTATGAAACATGCTTGATGCATGGGTCCTTTACCTGAACATGTCACTCTGATGGAGACATATTCTGTGCCATAGTCTCTCCAGTAGCCACAAAGAAGCCAATTCATCAAGCAGAAGTGATTCCCGCACTGAAGTTTGTCTTTTCTGCAAGGCAGGAAATTCTTTTCATCTAAAAAAAAAAAAGAAAGAAAAAAAGAAGGGAAAGGGATTTTTTTTTTTTGAAAGAAATAGATTGATAGCAAGTAGAGCAACATATGCATCAGCAAGACCCCAGATGTCTTGAGGACTCAAGGCTTGGTTTCTATATGGCATCCAAAAGCAATAAATAAACAGGTTTACTCTTCCTTTCTCAGTGGATGGGAGCTAATCTAGTCTGGAACTAAAAAATGAAGATTATGTTTATTAAATGATACCTATTTCTTTCCCCCATCTCTCCCCTCTTTTGTTTCACAGCTGGATAGACATCTGTTAAGGCTGGCCAAGAAGGAATGCTATGAAGGGACTTTATGATGGACAAACCATCCTGTAGCATTCATTATATTGTTCATGGTAAGATTAAACCATTCAAGCCTGAATGTCAATTATTCAGATCACGGTTGTCCCAAAGGTGCTTTTTCTAAAGGCAATTGGATTTTCTTAATTTTTTCCCCCTTGAACTGAAGATGCTTCTTGGATGAGAAGTGAAACACTTTCAAGGGGAACCCCCCCCCAAAAATGTCCAATTGCCTTTTGGAAAAGCACTTTTGGGACATTCCAACCTGAGTATTTCAACCTGCTACAGTACATCAGCCTTTCCCAATCTAGTACCTTCCTCGTGTAATGAGAGCTTGGTGGCAAAGTAAATGCCTGAAACAAAGGTGCGTCAGTTTTGAGGTTGACCCAATGGTGAGATTCAGCCGGTTTGCAGCACTTCGGCAGAACCGGTAGCTAATTTTTTTTCTTTCAACAAATTCAACAAAATGTTTATTACAAAAAGGAAAAAAAAAAGAAAAATCAAAACCCCACAAAAACTCAAATGACGGGAATTTCATGAGTCAGCACATCCCAGAACTGTATGTTAGTGACAAAAGAAACATCTGAAGGAGAGTTGAGTGTAAGATATCCCTGCCTTAAAACTAAAGGCAACAGATTCCAGTCTCTTGACAAGGATCCTGTATATGGCATCTTGGCATTGCCAGGCTTGTGAGCCACCTCGGCTTGTTTACTTCCCAGCAATGAGGGGATTCCTTAGCACGACAATGACTGAATCTCCCCGCAGGAACATCTTTGAGATGTAGCGGTCTTTGTTGACCGGCTTGGACTTCTTCTTGCCTTTCCCACTTTTGGGCACCTCGGTCCACATCTCCTTGACGTTCTCTAACACCATGTTGCAGTGTCTATCAAAGGCCTTGACTCGCCCCAGCAGCTTCTTGTTATTGCGACAATTGATGAGCACCTGGGTATTATTTTTAACGGATTGTGTGAGCACTGACAGAGGCCTTGTGTTGAACTCTTCTTCCTCTTCCCGTTTTTGCAGTTCCTCGGGGGTCATCTCACTTTTGGGCTTGTTTAAGAGGCTCATGATGCCGCTGCGATGGATCCACCGCTCGCTTGAGAACTGACTCCGGCGCGCTCGGTAGCTAATTTTTTTTGTTGGCCAGGCCCAGAATGGACTTCTGGAAGCGGCATCCACACAGAGAACTGGTTGTTCACATATTTGAATCCCACCACTGGGTTGACCCCTTTTCCCCTATGAGCTCCTAAACCAGTGCTTCTCAACCTTGGCGACTTTAAGGTGAGTGGATCTGGCTGGCTTGGGAATTCTGGGAATTGAAGTCCACAGAACTTAAAGTTGAGAAAAACTGCTCTCCGGTGCAAGTGGAAAGATCTTCGCACCTCTCTAGACTCTGGGAATGGGCTTTGAGACTATGCATAGTCTCTGATTTGTGTACTGTCTGGCTAATTCCATAAGGCCCAGCTGGAAAAGATGATGATAATGATGATAAAGGTGATGATGATGATGATGATGATAATAATAATAATAAAGTTGGAAGGGACCTTGGAGGTCATCCAGTCCAACCCCCTGCTCAGTAGCTAAAGTTGAAAAACGCTTCTATCTCGATGTCTTAGCTGCTACACCAAAGTGACTCTATAACATAGCTGCAAAACAACATTTAAACATTTCTGAGAAGATTCAGATACCAGGGCTTTTCCATGCATCTCCTTTCTGTGTCCCTCAAATCTTTATCTCCCATTCTGTAAGGGTTTTTAATCTAGGCAGACAGAAACAGTTTGGAGGTGGGCTGCAAAAGCATTGTTGGAGAAGTATGAAAGCTAATGCTTGGGGGGGGGGACTGATGCTGTTTTAGGAACAGCAGTGTGCTTTGGTCTCAACTCACTTCCCACCTACTCAATCTGGAGGCTTGCATTGAATACAGGTTGACTAGGAGACAAATAACACCTAGCTAGTCCTGAAACAGCATCGTACTGCATCTCACAGTTGGGGAATCACTCCTTGGTTCTAAGCTGGTTTTCTCCTTGACTGATTTCCATCTGTTGCTTCTTGTTCTGCTTTCAGATGCTTTTAAAAATAAGATGACCCCCTCTTCTTTGTGGCAACCCCTGAGATAATTGGAACACTGTTGCCCTGTCCTTTTTATTAAACTAGACATACCCTATTCCTATAAATGTTCTTCCTAGCCCTCTTAGTTGATCTTTTCTGCACTCCTTCTAGAATCTCAACATCTTTTTATATCTGAATTACATTTCAGAAATCTTATCACAGACCAAATAACTGCCATCGTGGGAACCATGGTGGGACCGGGGTTAGAATGCAGCATTGCAGGCTAATTCTGCTGACTGCCAGCAGTTCGATTCTCACCAGCTCAAGGTGGACTCAGCCTTTCATCCTTCTGAAGTCGGTAAAATGAGGAGCCTGATTATTGGGGGACAATGTGCTAACTCTGAAAACTGCTTAGAGACAGCTGTACAGCACAGTGAACTGGCATATAAGTTTAAGTGCTATTGAACAAACATCCTCTCCTTTCCTCTACCTTTCCTCTCCTTTCGTATCTACCCCAGCTCTTTGATTCCTTAGCACCCCTTTTCTCCAATCACCCTTTCTACATACAGGTACCAATCACAGACTTTCTTACAAAGAAGACACATACAATTAACAAGGGCAGAATGGGATTTCCGTTACCTTAAATATTCAGTTCACAAACGGTAGTGCAGAGTTTTTCTTAACGTAACAAAAGGCATAATGGAAAATAATTCCTTCAGAAAAGATCTCATCACACATAGCTTCCCTAGATGTGATCCATAAAATTACCATGACACTGGAGAAGTGTAAATCCAGTGCAACAGGACACAAGAAAGATTTGGGGAATTCAATCTTGCCTTCTATTTGCAAAGTTGACAGGAAGCATTGCTCCGAATAAAATTCTTAGTGTAAAAAGGCAGAAGCAGAAAGGAAGGAAGGAAGGAAGGAAGGAAGGAAAGAAAGAAAGAAAGAAAGAAAGAAACAGAAAGAAACCAGCCCCAAATCTCTCGAGAACGTCTCACTGATTTAAGGTGAGAATCAAACACCTTGCAAGAGCTCCAGCTTCTCTGATGAGATCCGAACAAGATTGTTGCAAATCAATATTGCAAAATTCCAGGCCATTTTTAATTTTGTTGGCGAGGAGAGGAACGTGTGAGATGACATAGTGTCTGGTGCCTAAATTGTAAATGGTATCTTGTTGGCTCACAGACATATTTTCAGGAAAAAAAACTGTAAGATTACAATAACCAACTTCATTTTTTTTGTTGTTTTGCAAATAACAAATCTGCTATATTTTTAGCAGGAGTTTTTTGCTGCAGAGGAGGCAAAACCAGGTCACTCTTTGGGGAGAGGCCAAACGTGAATTACAACTTCAGAGAGAACTAAATTAAAACAAAATGTACAAGGGGAAAAAGGTTTTGAGCACAAGCCCAGAACTTCACTTTTGCATGGAGAATGGGGCACCACATCCTTGACGATGTCATTGGTGCCATCCAATAACTACTAAGGGCGTCTGAATTTATTTCAATTGAAGGAGAAGCAACAGGAGAAAAAAGATTAGCAAACAGGGAAAAGAGGAAAGAAATTAAAAATAAGAAGGGATGAATTGGGGCATTTGAACAGATATATCTATGGTTCATGTTAGCTGTCCTAGCTGTTGGGTTAAGAGAGTAATTTTAGAGGAGAGATTTTGAAAAGAGAACTGAAGGATGGAAAAGACCAACAACAAACTCATTTGTTGAATGAACATCCACATCCATTTCTGGCTATCCAAGGCGCCTGAAGGCAGAACAAAAAGCAACGGATGGAAACTAACCAAGGAGAGAAGCAACCTAGAACTAAGGAGAAACGTCCTGACTGTTAGAACAATTAACCAGTGGAACAACCTGCCTCCAGAAGTGGTGAATGCTCCAACACTGGAAGTTTTTAAGAAGAGACTGGACAGCCATCTGTCCGAAATGGTGTAAGGTTTCCTGCCTGAGTAGGGGGTTGGACTCGATGACCTCCAAGGTCTCTTCCAACTTTATTATTATTACTACAAATATAGATGTTTTTTGTTTAACAAAGGACCCTTTTGATAACATTTGTGGTTGAGGGTTTCCTGCCTGAGCAGGGAGTTGGACTCAATGACCTTCAAGGTCCCTTTCAACTTCATTATTATTATTATTATTATTATTATTATTATTATTATTATTATTATTATTATTATTATTATTATTATTATTATTGGATAAGGCAGCTTGGTTACTGTTGTAAAGTTGAAACCTGTGGTCTCCTCTGTTGCTTACTGCAGGGGAATCCAACCTTGGCAACTTCAACTCCCAGAATTCCATGCTGGCTGAGGAATTCTGGGAATTGAAGTCCACAAAGTTGCCAAGGCCTATTGTCATTGCCTTGCTTCTAAAGCTGCCAATCATACTGAGAAATCTCCCATCTCTCATTTAATAAGAAAGACTAACTATGATGGAGCTAGCAAAGTACAGAGAGTCCTTATCTTACAACTGTAATGAAGCTTGCCCGTTATGACTGCAAGTCATGACAGTCGTAAAGCGGGTTACCCGCAGGATGAGCCCGATTTTAACCATCTTTTTTGCAGTGGTCATTAAGTGAATGAGGTGGGGTTTGTTAAGCGAACGGATTGTTCACGACGGAATGGTTTTGTGAAAAGTCAGAAGTACCTGTCAATTTTCAGCAGCAAAGTTGTAAATCACGGTCACAGGCTGCAAACAGCCTAAATGGGGGCCAGTTCCTGATCACTGGAAATGCGATCACATGCCTGGCGGTTGGAAATTTGGAACTAGATTATAAGTACAGGTAGTCCTCGATTTACGACAGTTCAGTTAGTGACTTCAAAGTTAAAACGGCACTGAAAAAAGTGACTTATGACCATTTTTCACACGACCTTTGCAGCATCTCCACGATCAAGAGATCAAAATCCAGATGCTTGTCAACTGAATCCTATTTATGACCAGCAAAGTCAATGGGGAAGCCCAATTTACTTAACAACTGTGTTACTTAACAACTGCAGCGATCCACTTAACGACTGTGGCAAGAAGAATCATAAAGTGGGGCAAAACTCACTTAGCAAATGTCTCGCTTAGCCACATACATTTTGGGCTCAACTGTGGAGGGATTACCTATAGTTTTTGGAAGCTCCGAGGACCATCTATAATATACCTCTTTTGGTGAGGCCTGAGCAGAACAACTGCATCACAACTTGGAATATGGAATATTCTTAGTTCCTTTAGGCCAGCGGTTCTCAACCTTTTTCAGGCCAAGACCCCGACCTGCGCCGCGCATGCGCGGCACGACGGCCCGAACTGCGCATGCGCGGCGCAATGGCCTGAACCGCGCATGCGTGGCGCGACGGTCTGAACCGCGCATGTGCGGCGTGCACGCAACGGCCCGAACCGCGCATGCGCGACGGCCAAGGGGAAATGGGGAAAAAAATGGTGGACTGCGGTGTTTGGCGACCCCCGTGAAACGGTCGTTCGACCCCAAATGGGGTCGTGACCCATAGGTTGAGAACCGCTGCTTTAGGCTACAATTGCAAAAAAAAAAAAAGAGTGGTAAAGATATTTCCTGTCAAGAACAGAAAACTTGGTCTGCTTTCTCAAAAAAATCCTATTTCCCCTGAGAGAGAGAGAGATCTGCCACTCAAGAGATGGCTCCAACTGGCTTCTTTCAGATCTGCCTAAACATTACATAACGGGATGAGTGTTTCGTTTTCTTATTCCCTCAGGTGCCGGTTTCTGCTGGAAGCGCTCGGAAGCACATAGAACCAAGCAAGAGTTCAGATGCTCTTTCTTCCTGCAGAATGATGAAAAGATGGAGCAGCCTCTGGGAGGAATTTCTCTTGAGCTTTAGTAGAAGCACAAGTCACCAGAGAAGCTGCTGAAGAGAGAGGCATTTATTTATATATTTGTTAAACTGATGTTGCTGTCCAACACCACAGTCACTCTGGCTGGCATGCAGTCAAATCATTATGAAAATACGAATGAAACACCCCACCTGTCTGGAGGAGAAAAAACATCTATTCTAAAATGGTACAGTATTTAAGACCTAGTCTAAGCCAAGGCCTATGGGAAAAGCCAAATTTTCAGGGCTTTTTAAAAGATGGTTAAAGTGAGAACTGGGCAAATCTGAAGAGGTTCCAGAGAGTAGGTGCTGTAACAGAGAAGGCCATGCTTTCTGGATATGGTCAGATGAGGCTACTGAATAGAAGAGACTAGGTGCAAGCTAATTCTGTTCAATTCTGTTTTGGTTGCCACGATATAAAAAAGATGTTGAGACTCTAGTGAAGAGAAGACAAAGATGATTAGGGGACTGGAGGCTAAAACATATGAGGAATGGCTGCAGGAATTGGGTATGTCTAGTTTAATGAAGAGAAGGACGAGGGGGGGACATGATAGCAGTGTTCCAATATCTCAGGGGCTGCCACAAAGAAGAGGGAGTCAAGTTACAAGAAGCAACAGTTGGAAACTAATCAAGGAGAGAACCAACCTGGAACCAAGGAGAAACTTGGTAACAATTAACAACTTGCCTACAGATGTTGTAGGTGCTCCAACATTGGAGGTTTTGAAGAAGAGATTAGACAACCATTTGTCTGAAAGGGTATAGGGTTTTCTGCTTGAGCATGGGGTTGGAGTAGAAGACCTCCAAAGTCCCTTCCAACTTGGTTATTTTGAACTATGGAAGTTTGCCCTGAAGGAATCTTTTAGGCCCAAAGCCATGAAGAGTTTCATAATAGATAACCAGCACTTTGAACTGTGTCCAGAAGCCTTCTGGTCCAAAATTTATCAATCTTATATGTCTCTCCAACTATCTACTCAATTCATAGTCTGGAACTTGATTATTTGAGGGTCATCTCTCTCCAATGGTTTCTTGCCCTCATTAAAACAGGAAGAGCCAATGTCTATCAAACAATGCCATCTAACAGGACCTAGGAAGTGTGCCTTCTCTGTTGTGATATTGGACTTCTAGAATAGGATTCCCCAAGAAATCCATGTAGCTTCCACCCTAATATGTTCTAGAAGTCTTTAAAAATATGGCTCATTTCCCAGACTCTTTGGGGCATACTTTAGAGCAGGTGTTCCCAACCGAGGTTGTGTGTGAGATATTCCAAGGGGTGCAAAAACTTGGCTTTTCAAAATTATAGTGTATATACATAATTCATTGCCATTATTTTGAACTTTTGTAAGGGGTGCAAGAATATATCAGAAGCGTTCTAGGGATGAGGGGTGAAGAAAAGGTTGGCAGCCACTGCTTTAGAGTGTCTGGAATTTGTATCTGAACATTTATATTCTTCTGGTTTAGTATTTTTTATTTTTATTTTTCAGTGTAAGCTGCTCAGAATTATTTTGGAGTTGGGTGGCTTTAAATCTAATAAATGAATAAGTAAATTCCCAGCACTTAACAGTGGCCAATGAAAGATAGGCAAAAAACATCCCTTATTGACTTTGTAATAAGCCTAATGAGTTTCTTTCCCATTTGTGAGAATTTCACCAAACAGATATTTTTTGGGAGGAATACAAAATTTACAAAGTTTTCCAACAAATAATCAAGAATTTGGGCCTTCCCAAGTCATTCCATCAGATGTATATTGAATCAGGAATCACATTTTAATTATTTACACAGACAATATCTATCCATATGTTACAGTTCATTTGCAACCTGCATATTGAAATGTCAGTGTAAGAAACACTCAAACCAGCAGCTTAGTACATTGGTGTCTAAGGACTTGTTTATACATTTGGAAGAAAGGAGCAGTTTCTCCATTCCACTTTTTACGTCTAAGATTCACAGGTCCCTAGAGAACCTTGCTAGTTAGTTCCTGTAGTAGAAAACAACTGAACAAAAGTAGGGCATCAGATGTAGGGAACTGGCTGGTACAGGAAGGTCAAGAAAACATGAGGAAGTATAGGCTGTTCAGGACTTGGAAAGCTCCAAGAGATGCCTTGGCAAATGTTAAATAGTAAGTAGAACTATCAATCAGTATTTATTATTATTAAATTTCTATACCACCCCTCTCCCGTAGGACTCGGGGCGGTTTACAACCCAATAAAAACATATAAAACAGTATGGTGCCCTTCCACCAAACTGCCAATTTTTAAACCTTTCACTTTTTAATATTTTGGTCTAGTGGTTAAGGCGCCAGGCTAGAAAACAAGAGACTTGTGAATTCTAGTCCTGCCTTAGGCATGAAAGCCAGCTGGATGACCTTGACCCAGTCACTCCCTTTCAGTTGTCGGGAAAATAGGAGAAAGGGCAGTTATTTGTAATCATAATAAAATGGGCTATAAATAAATAAATAAGACAACTATAGAAATGGGATCTGGCTAACTTCAAAGTTAATGTTATAAATGTATATACATAATTGATAATGTATATAAACCACACAATAATGTTAAAACTTTACGATCTTGTGGGGCCGCATTACTACTCCAGGGCAACTTGCAGCATATGCAGGTTGGACACGCCTGATAGACATCAAGCTTATACCCGGAACTGTTGGGGGAGGCCCTGTCTTCACCCTCTTTCACTCACACAAAGGATCTGAAATGAACCCTCTCTTACTCCTTGGGAATCCTCCTGGGAATCTGGCTCACTCTATTCCAAACCACATAAACTATTAAACCACGGCACGTTACTTACAGAGACTGAAATAACTGCCACCGGTTCTAATTTGGACAGCACTTCCCAGAAGCAGAGAAAAGTGGAAGAAAAGAACTAAGGGGGGAAAAAGAGAGAGAAAAGGGAAGAGAAGAGAGAGTTTAATACTTCGTTTTTGTTTGTATAGCAGATATTAACTGATGGTACATAACATGGTGAAAGTACACCCACTTGATTTACTAGCCACATTTTGGAAATTCGTTATAAACATCTCCAGCCCAGTGACATCAAATCCAGCTACTTCAACAAAAGGATTTTTTTCCCCCAGAAAGATTCTACTTTTAGTAAGAAACATATGCAGCTTTCTCATCTTCAGAAACCTTGAAAGGGAAGCACTACATCTTGGAGAAGAACTCTTGCTTTGCAGACAGAAAGATTCAGGTAGGCCCAGATATGGCTAACCAAAAGGACTTTGATTTGAAACTCAGGAGAATACCCTGCAATCAGACTGGGAACACTGAGTTGAGATGAATCTCTGGCTTGCCTCAAGGTAAATCTTTTGTACTTTAAAAAAAGAAAAGCATTTGCATAAATTTATCCAATTTGTACACACCAAATCCACAGGCAAACGCGAATTAAGCCATGCGCTCATATTCACCCTTTTTGTTTTTAAAAAAAGTCAAATAATATTAATGAAAAGTGCCATACCAATGCATATTTTAAAAGAAAGCATTTGGGAAGAGGGCAATACAACCATTGGAAGAAATGGATAGAAAATCCCGTTCAGCTGTCCTCTCTCCAAATTTTTAAAATGACCAGGAAATGGGTCCAAACCGAGTTGAGATTAGGAATAGCGAGAAACTCAGCCTAGATTTGCCCACCCTCGCATGTGCGTTCATCTCTTTTCCTGAAATCCTTTGTGGGTTTAGCCATTTCTACAAAAAATGTCTACCCTTGCAGACTAAATGCTCGCTTCCAGTCAGCTTTAAAAATGATTACACAGCACTAATTTGATCCCAAGGTTTGGTGTTCTGAATCTTGATTGACTGCCTTGGATATGGCCAGAAAATGAGCACTCACAAACAATAACCCTCCACCCCATTGCCCCAAACAAAACCCCATAAGTTTCGGGCCAAGTTATTTCTGGTTTGCTTTCTGGCTTCTGTTTTACCGAATCCAAACACCAGACAGGGATTATTGACCTGTAAATATTTCCCCAATCTTTCTTCTGCTGACCCTCAAACCTCAAACCAAGCAAGGGCTAGGTCTTTCCTCTTCCACAAAACTCCATGCCAAGAGAAAAGGACAGCCACAGAAACTTCAAGCCTTCTGATTTTTTTTTAATTTTTTTATTTTTTGCAGACCCGAAGCCATACACACCCAGAAGATCTGCTTGACGCACAGCTTCGGGAACTTAAGCTCCCATTTTCCGGACGGGAGGAAAACGAGACTGGAAGGCACCTGCTCCATTGTTCAGAGAGCGGCCGCATCCCAACCCCACCCCACCCCCCGGTTCCTGCCTCTTACTTTCCATCTCCAGAAAGTGAAACCGAGTAAGTGAAATCCGGGTTGGTTCCTGCCTTGTCTTCCTCGCCGGGTATGGAGAAGAAAGAGAGTGGAAAGACTTCCCCCCCTCCCCTCCCCTCCCCTCCCCCCACCTCTGCATACATACGTGCAACGGGCTCTCCAGGATCCCGAAGTTTCCCCCCCACCCTCCTTGCTGCGGACTGCCTCGGGTGGACCAGGCGGCTTTCGCCGCAGGAGCGCCGGAGGCATCTTGAGTCCAGCAGACTCCGCCCGGAGTTTTTTTTCCCTTTCTCTCTCTCTCCCCCCACCCCCCCCAGATGTTTCCACGGAGAGGACCGCAAGCCAATGGAGCGGAACCGCTGCAGGCTATCCAGCACCCGCACGGAGGGGGAGGCGGGGGGAGGGGGGGAAACGCGCGCCCCCCACCCCCCCGTGCGCCCACCCTCCAGACCTCCTGGTGCAGCTGAGCCCCTCCTCTCCCCCCTCCCCACTTGGGAGCGAGACAATGGCTCACCCTGCCCTTGGAAGGCTCCTCTGCCTTGGTGCCAAGCGCTCGCCTCTCCGCGCCCCCGTCGCCAGCCCCGGGGAGGCGCGGGGGACCTCCTTGCAAAAGGTCGGCTTGGGGAGGGAGTCCCGGGGGCGCCCGTTGGGGATCCGAGCCATTCCGCCTGGGCGAGCGGCGGTGGGTGGGTGGGGGGGTGGGGGGAAGACTAGCTCCAGGAGAGCGATCGGGGAGAGTGGGAAGCCCCCCTTCGTCCCGTCCCGCCCCAGGCGGGGCTACACCCTCGCCCAGCCCGTCGCCTCCTCCCGGGGAGTCGCCCTCCAGCGCCTCGATCCGGGAGCGGCGGCACGGAGGGGAGAGGCGGAGGGGGGAAGCGAGCCCGCCCTCGCCCACCTCCTCCGCCCCTTCCCGGAGCGCGTCCAGCGAGAGGCCGGCCTCGCCGTGCGCGCTTCTCGCCCAGCGTGCGCCTCGCCCAGCGGCGGAGAGCGGGCGGCGATGGCGCACCAGGCTCCTCTCCGGGGAAGATGCCCCTGGGACGGCCAGCCAGGCAACGGGGGGGGGGGCTCGGCCGCGCCCCAGGCAAGCAGCCCCGCTGGCTTGCCGAGGCTGGAGGAACAAAGGAAGCGGGCGGGGCGGGCGGCACCCCTGCCCACCTCGCTCCCCCTTTCCCGGGCGAGAGGAGGCCTGTCCAAAGGCTGGAGAGAAGCTGCGCGGCCGCCGGGTTGCCTGCCTGCCTGCCTTGGCTCTTCCGCGCGTCAAAACTGAACCCGAGCATGGGTGTGTGTGAGTGTGTGTGTGTGTGTGCGCGCGCGTGTAAACAGAACGGAGGAGGGGAAGGGTTGCTTTTCTTTGCGCTCTTGAGGTCCACTCAGTTCGGGCAGTGACTGTGACTCCCCCCCCCCCAGGGCCAGGAAGATCCCACCTGGATCTGATGGGAAATGCCCAGCTGCCCTGCGGATTGGACAGCCAAGATGATGGCCAGGCTCAGAATGGGAGTCCTGGCCATCATAATATACCAAACCGGTTAACCCCGGTTACTTCTAACCAAGCATAGCATTTTTGTGCTAATCCATCAGGCAGGTTTTTCATGAAGTGGGTTAAATGCATTCCTCCCCCCCCCACACACACACAAACCAGTCAACCGCGCTCTCTCATTGAAATAAGTCCCCTTGTTCTGTTTCCCCCCCCCATTCAGGAGACATGTTAAAACAAAAAACCCAATGGATTATTCATGACATTCATTTATTAATTATTCATGACATTCATTAAGCTTCATTTCAATATTTTCTTTTCTTTTCTTTTTTCTTTTGGCCTGCATTGTCCCTCAAACCGGTATCTGGGAGATTGTGGTCTCAACCATCGTAGTCTGTAAATGACCGCTTTAGGGAATCATATACGTAGCTTAGTGACAGGTGAACCTGGTTAGGGAAAAAAGAAAAGAGTTTTTAAAGAGTTAAAAAGTTATGCTAGTGGAACCCGAAAATCAGGTGTTAATAGGAAACTCTGTCAGTTGCTGCAGTAGAATTCCAGAGTCTTGTGATACCTTAAAGTAGGAGTGGGGAAAGAACCTGATTCCATAGGGGATAATAGATCAGGAGGCAGAAGTTTGCCTATTAAAGAGAAGGATTAAGGGAGATACGAAATCTTTCACTACTTGAGAAGCTGTCATAGAAAAGAGAGAATTGACTTCACCAAAGACCCCGAGAGCAGGACGAGAAATAATAAGTGGAAAGCTTGTTAAACAGAGGTCCAATCTAGAAGTAAGGAAAAGTTTCTGACAGAACATTCAATGGTATAGCTTGCCTTCTGGAGTTGTGGGGGCTCCAGTCTATTTCAAAAATAGACTGGATAACCATTTGAAACCTCAAAAGTTCCAGCCCCATGATTCTATCTCTTTTCTTGCTATGTAAGTGTCCTTTCTCTCCTCCCTCCCTTCTTAATCATCTCCTTTCCACTTCTTCCAAGGCTTCTGCTGGAAAGGCACAGATCATCCTTGGCAGATGTTTGAATTGATCTCATACAAAGCACTTTGGTGATTAGCTCAGGAGCCATCAGCTACCTTTCCCCCAAAGAGCAACTGATTTATTGTAGCACTGCATAATACTTAATGGGATAAAGTCATCTAGCGTGCAATTATCTTACGTTGGTAGAGACCTTTCCAAGGCTGATTATTTTCATCCAGTGCTTCAACAGCTCAAAACCCGTGTGTGGTGAATTGGGCCTCATCTTCCTGTATGTCAGGGGTTCTCAACCTTGGCAACTTTAAGACTTGTGGACTTCAACTCCCAGAATTCCTCAGCCAGCAAATTGAAGTCCACAAGTCTTAAAAGTTGCCAAGGTTGAGAACCCCTGTTGTATGTAAACCATCAACTGTGTCATTGCTCCTTGAATTGAAATAAACTTGGGATTAACTTGCTGGAGATCCTTCTTCGCTCTTATTGAGCTGAAATTCTAAGCATATTTTTAAAGCAGGAGTGTGTTAGTCTCCTACAGGGGCCTGGACTTTCACCCTCAATCCCACGAGTTCATTTTTTCCCCCGGTCTCGCACAAAAAGTCCGTAAAGAGTTCCTGACAATAATAAACATAGATACTGTCTGTTTGCAATTCAAACAAATCAAATTTAGCCATCTGAGTAGGTTCCATGATCTTCACCAACTATTATTCTATTGTGGGTGGTGATGAATTTTTCTATCTATAGTTCCTTTTTTTCTTCTAACTGTTAACTGTTTTGTTTTTATCCTTTCCTCCAGAAAGTTAAATTTGTTTATAGACCAAAACATGCAATCATTTCAGAAACAACAAGTGATGTAAAGTGGGGTTTATAATAAACGATTATGTTCCAAAAAACTCCGAAGATCAAGTCTACGTTTACATATTCTGTAGGTGTAGTGCCATTTTCAAATATTTTCATTTTTTTTAAAAAAAAAAAATCCTGAAAGTAGAAAACTATCACATGGGGAAGAATTATTTTAGTTCAATCTTTAATTTGCAATAATAACTGTCAGAGGAAAATCTCCAGTTTGTTTTCTGCCCAGATGGTGGAATACAGATAGAATTCCTCTTTGGCTTTTTGTGGTCCATTTCAAGCCAATCACTTAATTCAACCTGATTCTATTCCACGTGGAGAACAAGACTCATAAGAACATAAGAACATAAGAAGAGCCATACTGAATCAGGCCAAAGCCCATCGAGTCCAGCATTCTGTGTCACACAGTGGCCCACCAAATGTACATGGGGATCTTGAGCAGAAAGAGAAGGCAAAACCCTCCCTTTCCCTTGACCCCCAAACAAATGGTACTCAAGGGAATCCTGCCTGCCTCAACCAACATAGAGGAGGCACATGGACATCCGTTTTAATAACCACCGATACACTTTGCATCCATGAATCTATCTAGCCCTGCCTTGAAGCTGTCAAGGCTGACAGCTGTCACGACCCCTTCTGGAAGTGAATTCCATAAATCAACGACCCTCTGGGTGAAGAAATATTTCCCTTTATTTGTCCTCACTTTCTTAGCCATGAGCTTTAGGGAGTGCCCCCGTGTCCTGGTATTGTGTGATAGAGAAAAGAATTTTTCTCTATCCACATTTTCTATCCCATGCATGATTTTATACACTTCGATCAAGTCACCCCTTAAACGCCGTCTTTCAAGGCTGAAGAGACCAAGGCGTTGCAATCTGGTTTCATAAGGGAGGCGCTCCATTTCCTTGATCATTCTTGTTGCTCTTTTTTGCAGGAAGAGCTGTGTATGAAACCATCTAATACTGATACAGCAGCCCTCCCTAAATTAAAGCCCTCAGAGGATGCCAATCTACAGCTGCCTAAAATCTACAGAGGCCGTCCAAGTCTGAAACATGGGACCCAACACATCTGGATTGGGTGAACAATAGAATGCGGTCTATTCAAGCTATGGAAAAGGAAGAAGCAAGCAAGTGTTGAAGGCAATCCCTTTAATCTCGTTGTTTCTGGAGCTGAGCACCATCTGGCGTTCAGTTTCATTATCTTGCAAAAATGCTGAAGGCTCAAAAGGCCATTTTTGATGGATTACTCAGGGAATTGATGATGTTGAACTTTTTGATTTATGTTAAAGTAATGAAGCAGGGGGAGGATTAAGTAGAAAAATGATGCTTGGAAGAGTTTTTTAATAAGCTTTTTTAGCGTGGGACTCTAGAAAACAGGATATCTGAACAAAAAAGGACCGTTTTGCAAAACAAGGCAATTATGTATGTAGATAGATATGTAGATATAAACATAGATATAACGGTAGGTAGGTAGGTAGGTAGATAGATAGATAGATAGATGATAGATAGATGGATGGATGGATAGATAGATAGATAGATAGATAGATAGATAGATAGATAGATAGATAGATAGATAGATAGATGGTTGTAGCCTATCTATATCTTCCAGCCAGCATGGCTGGCCAAAGAATTCTGGGAGTTGAAGTCCAGAAGTTGCCAAGGTTGGAAACCCTGGACTAAGAAATATTGATTGATAGAGAATGGCCCACACCCTGCTAACCTTTCATAAGACCCTACAGACCTGTCTCTGCCCGGCTCGGGAGTCTTGAATGTACGTATGCACGGACTGGTTTCCGGGTTAATTTAGCAATTATGATGGGTGATTTATTCTTGGCTGCTATGTATTTTAATTTTTTTATATTGTTGCAATTGTTTTAATTTTATTCACTGCCCACTTGTTGAGATGGGTGGTCATACAAAGGGAGTAAATAAATAAATAAACAAGACAAACAAAAACATTCCCAGCTTGCCTTTTCTTTCTACTGTTATTTTTGCAAGATTCTTTCAACTCTCAGACTAATATTCTTCGAAAGAACTATAAATCAGATAAACTATAAACCAAATAAGCAAATCAACCAGAGCTGCAGACTTTTTATTTTTTAATCAAATCGACTTCCTCTCCAGTGTGTGAGAAATCTGTGAGAAAGACACAGAAAGTCTCGGTCCTAACGTACATGTAGATATTGGTCCTAATTTGAAACAGTTCACTTGCTAGATTTCTTGTGACAATCACTTTCATCTTAATCTTGCTACAGAGAATTGGGAGGGATTTGTGCTTGGAGAGAAAAAAAATCACTTTCCATTCTGACACCTATCAAAGGACTTTCTTAGTTTTGCAGAAAAGGGAGATGAGCAAATTGCCTGACCTTGCTTGCATCCAATGCCAACTTTTCTAGTCTCTCCCTCTCTGTGTGTCTCTGTGTATGTCTCTCTCTCTGTGTTTAAATTCTCTCTTGCATTTTTAGAGGAAAGATGACTTTCAGCATCCCTTGAATCTAGGTCAAGTCATCCAATGATTATTGTAGAAGGTGTCCCAAGTGAAGATTGGCAGTTCTTATCTGATCTATCTTATCTAAGATGCCAGATGTCAACAATTATTTTATAAGAAAACAAGTAATGATTCTCTCAAATCAACCTTGATTTGGAACTGTTTATTGGCTGCAGTGTGTAAGTTCCTTCTTCTAATCTAGGACCTTTTTTCTCTTTTGTTTCCCACTCACTACCTATAAACCTGACACTTCCGGATGAGCTCCCATCATAATATCATTACATAAAGCATCGCTTCAACGAGTCACAATGACTGCTAAAGAAATGTTTGAATCTCTTGATATTTTTACAGCCAGATCATGGGTGGATGGAAATCTTGGTGGTCAGTTTCTTTGAGAATTGGGAATGGAGGAAATGGACTATAAATAGCCATTCCACCATTGCCACATCAATTGTTTCAAACAACCTTAGCGCCAAGGCATACATCAGAAGACAGATCACTAATCAAATCCAAAGAGGAAAGTATACTTGGAATTAATTATCGATGGCCCAGTAGGAATGGACCTGCTGTTATCTGCCAAAGAGGGACATAAATTGTATTTATTTATTTATTTGCATATCCCACCTTTATTATTTTTACAAATAACTCATGGCAGCAAACAGAGTAACATACCTCCCACCTCCTATTTTCCCCACCAGAACCCTGTAAGGTAAGTGGAACTGAGAGAGAGGGACTGGCTCAAAGTTGCTCAGGTGGCTTTCGTGACTAAAGTGGGACTAGAACTCATTACTCTCCTGCTCTCTAACCTGATGCCTTAGCCCAGGGATCTTCAAACTTGGCAACTTTAAGGCTTGTGGACTTCAACTCCCAGAATTACTCAGCCAGCCAGGGCTGGCTAAGGAATTCTGAGAGTTGAAATTCACAAGTCTTAAAGTTGCCAAGTTCGAAGACCCCTGCCTTAGCCACTATACCAGCGGTTCTCAACCTTTTTCAGGCTGAGACCCCACCTGTGCCGCCCATGCGCGGCGTGACCCCAACCTGCGCCGCGCATGCACGGCGCGTGTGCGACAACCCGCATCGCGCATGCGCGGTGCAATGGGCCGAACAGCGCATGTGCGGTGCGACGGCCCAAACTGCACATGCATGCACGCGCGCGACGGCCCGAACCGCGCATGCACGGCGCCTGACCCGAACCGGCATGCGCGGTGTGCGCGTGACGGCCCGAACCGCGCATGCACAGCACGACGGGCCAAATTGCTCATGCGTGGTGCACGCGCGACGGGCTGAATTGCGCATGCATGACACGACAGGTCGAATCGCGCATGCGCAGCGCGCGCGCGATGGCCGAGGGGAAATGGGGAAAAAAATGGCAGACTGCGCTGTTTGGCGACCCCCGTGAAATGGTCATTCGACCCCAAATGGGGTCGCGACCCACAGGTTGAGAACCACTGCACTAGACCAAGCTGGCTCAGCCTTCTATTATAATCAATTTGGTTGAATATCTAATCTATTTTTCTACCTCCTCATCTTCAGTGTTGCTGCTGATTTGCTTATCCTTCTGCTTATAAACACAATCCAGAAAGCAAAGCAAAGCTGTGTTATGGCTTTTCCTTCTTCTGCTTATTTTCCCTCATTACTCATTGTCCTAAAAGGGAAGAGTCAGGGAGAGCAAGGATATTCTGAGCAGTATCAGAAATGTCTTCTCGCTCTGACGTAGATCTCCATACATGCCTGGAGCTACTTACTCCTAATAATTAGTTTAGGAGGTCTCAATTCTCAGAGATTTGCAATTCTCAGATATCTGAAGGAGAGGGAATAAGTCCTGTACCGTCCCATGATGAATTAGCAACATTTACAAGTGAAGCCATGGGGCTTATTCAGCGGACTAGAAAGTTAAAAAAAAAATTGATAACGTTATTAGGGAAAGGTCTGTGGTACCTCATGTGCCAACAATCTCTTAAGAAAATACCCCATTTTACAGTACCTGTAAAAAAAAAAAAGTAATTTGCAAGAGGAAAATAACTAAGACAGTTTCACAGTTAATGAAGCTGTTCAGTTGGTGTGGTTTCCTGCAGGAGCTGAAATGCTTTAGATGTGTTGGGAAATGTAGCTTTTTTAATGAGTAAAAATGGGTGTCTAAGTAAAAACCATGTAACAGGGTGTTAAAGTGAATATGTGAGATCTAAAACATCAGAAGAAAATATTTGTAGCTCAGGGTTAACTGGGGGGGGGACGGGGTTGGTGTTCTCTGAACTTGATGGTTTTCTTGCAGATGTTTCATTACCCAGAACCTACTCCCTCTAGAACTGATGATGAACAATTCTCCGGATGGAAAGAAGTGAGAAGTGGTGTACCCCAAGGTTCAGTTTTGGGACCTTTACTTTTTAATTTATTCATCAATGATCTGGATGTAGAAGTTAATAGTGAGGTAGCCAAGTTTGCTGATGACACTAAATTGTTCCGGGTTGTGAAAAGTGAAACTGATTGTCGGGAGCTCCAGAAGGATCTCTCGAAATTGTGTGAGTGGGCAACAAAGTGGCAAATGCATTTTAACCTAAACAAGTGCAAAGTTATGCACATCGGGGCAAAGAACCCCAATTATACTTACCAACTTATGGTGACCAAACTTTCTGAGACAACCCAAGAAAGGGATCTTGGGGTTTTGGTGGACAGCTCGATGAAGATGTCAACCCAATGCGCAGCAGCAGTAAAAAAAAGCAAATTCCATGCTTGGGAATCGAAAATAAGTCAGCAAGTGTTGTATTGCCTCTGTATAAATCGATGGTGAGACCACACTTGGAGTACTGTGTACAGTTCTGGTCACCGCACCTCAAGAAGGATATAATGGAACTGGAAAAGGTGCAAAAAAGGGCAACAAGAATGATCAAGGAAATGGAGCGCCTCCCTTATGAAACCAGATTGCAACGCCTTGGTCTCTTCAGCCTTGAAAGATGGCGTTTAAGGGGTGACTTGATCGAAGTGTATAAAATCATGCATGGGATAGAAAAGGTGGATAGAGAAAAATTCTTTTCTCTATCACACAATACCAGGACAAGGGGGCACTCCCTAAAGCTCATAGCTAAGAAAGTGAGGACAAATAAAGGGAAATATTTCTTCACCCAGAGGGTCCTTGGTCTATGGAATTCACTTCCTGAAGGGGTCGTGACAGCTGTCAGCCTTGACAGCTTCAAGGCAGGGCTAGATAGATTCATGGATGCCAAGTGTATCGGTGGTTATTAAAACGGATGTCCATGTGCCGCCTCTATGTTGGTTGAGGCAGGCAGGATTCCCTTGAGTACCATTTGTTGGGGGTCAAGGGAAAGGGAGGGGTTTGCCTTCCCTTTCTGCTCAAGATCCCCATGTACAATTGGTGGGCCACTGTGTGACACAGAATGCTGGACTCGATGGGCTTTGGCCTGATTCAGCATGGCTCTTCTTATGTTCTTATGTATGTTCTTATGTTATCTAGTTTGGTAATGAAATGTTTGCAAGAAAACCACCAAGCTTAGAGAACACCAAGAACAATGGATAGGTTTTGATGGCATCAATGTTAGTGAAGGATTTTTGTTGTCCTTGTTTTTTTTTTATCTCTGCCTGCTCTGATTTCAAAGGGTTGTGGTCCATTATGGACCATGGTCTTCTGATCTTTTGGTACCTTTAGTACAGATTTTGATTGTGGGACCTGAATCTTTTACATGAGTTCAGATCCCAGTCTCTCACCAGTTGTTCATTACCACCAGTAACAAATATATAAAAGTATAACAGGGCTGTTGAGATAATTCATTCAATAAATGATTGTAACTAAAAATACATTTAATTAGAATAGCTGCAACAATCAGGACAAACAAGACATCATCTAAGCTTTTTTATAACAGGCAAGAACCACGATGCTTTAAACATATTTAAACATTGGATTTCTATATGTTAAACATTTTTAATCCCTTAGTACAATGGCATTCCCATTTTTTTAAAAAAATATTTACAGACCTGATTTTGTTTAAGGCTTGTTTCCCATAGGTTATCTCTGTCTGCTCTGAAAATATGTAAAAATCAGATTTTTTTTGGATGAGGACTGCATAAAAAAGTTGAACAGTCTTTCAGTTTTACTGTTTATGCACAGGGTTGGGACAGCAATAGCACTTAGACTTATATACTGTTTCACAGTGCTTTACAGTATACTGTATACAGTATACAGTATACTAAGCAGTATACAGAGTTAGCATACTGCCCCCAACAATCTGGGTCCTCGTTTTACAGACTTTGGAAGAATGGAAGGCTGAGTCAACCTTGAGATGGTCAGGATTGAACTGCTAAACTACAGTCAGCTGGCAGTCAGCAGAAATAGCCTGCAGAACTGCCTTCTAACCACTGTACCACCATGCACCCTCAATGGGATGATCTGCCATTGACTACTCTCAGTAGACCAGATCTCTATTAGGTTCCAGTCCATAAAGCTCTGCCAGCATCTTAAATCTGGGACCCCAATCATTGAGAAAATCATAATCAAAATCCAAGTCTGAGGACCCTGAACCCAGGGAGCTTAGAGATTCTGCAATAGACTCAGCCCCTTCATAGCCAAATATGTGGAGGGTATCATAGGGCAATATATCTCCATCATTATCGGCTTCATCTTTTTTCATCTCAATCATAATGCCCATCTCTCCAATGCCTGAAAGTCCATTCTCAGGGATCTTTTGATCCCGGAAATAATTGCAAGGTGAATCCTCCAAAGGCATTCTGGGGCATAATATCCCTCTCTGGCGGACTGAATTGAGAACTGAGACGTCATAACTGGTGGTGTCCATTTCACCACCGCCTTCTTCATCGTAGGCCACCAGCTGCTCATGGATCTCTTCTACATTCTTCTTGAGAACACTGAGATCTTTCTTGTGCCTCCTCCTCCAGACTATCAGCAGCATAGTTAATGCTGTAAGAAAAATGGGGAAAAATATAGATGAATAGTAAACATAACTTATTCCTATTACTTTGATTCTGTGACTCTTTGATTCTTTTCCAGACTTTTTCACTATGATGGGAATTGAATGTTTTCCACCTAAGATTCCACTTAATCTCCCCCTTGGTATAGCCGACAAAACAAGGAGAGCCTGTGGCCTAACAAGCAAGTGGCCCCGGTTTGAATCTCAGAAGGGTATGGCTAGCTGATGAGAGCTAAATAGCTCGAAATAGCTATACTAGTCTCCCTTTAATTCTTTGTCGGTAAATTTAAATTTAACACACAAATAGTCTGTTGCAGAAGCGATTGCCTGTGAAGGCTCCTAGATTGGGGCTGAAAGCAAAAGCAGAAGCAGTATGGTCTGTCCCATATTTGGGGTAAACCAGGTTGCCCTGATAGACCAATCTCACTGGAAAAACAATCTTCCACTTCCAATTTCAAGTGTGGTTGCCTATCTTGAATTAAGTTCCCTTCCGCCTGCTGTCCCATTCGAAGTGGAAAGGGAGGTGAAGATTGATTTACCAAGGATAGTAAAGATGCAGACAAAGATGGTCACCAACACTTGGATGCCGACTCCCACTAGCTTCATTGACTCTTCGCAAAAAGTGAAGCTGCCTTCATTGTCGCACTGGCAAACCCGGATGGTAAGAGTGTTCGTGCTGGTCTGTGGTGGCTTCTCATTGTCGGAGATGATGATAGGCAAGAGATGAGTTTTGAGTAGCTCTCGGTTGAACTGTCCAAACTTGACGGTGACATTTGCAGTGTTATCTGGAGAATGCAATAGCATGCAGCTGAATGATCAAAAAGGTATTGTTTCAAAGGGTTTCCAGCTACCACACATAATATCAACTCCAATAATCAGTTATGGAACTCAGCTTATGGGTTGAAGGAGAGACCGTTCCCATTCTAGGAACTTCTTAATTTATCATGACCAATTGGCAAGCTGGATAGGACCTTCAATAACCCATTTGTAGCTCTTAGCACCTATAGATTGGATCTTTGAAGCTTCATGGCAACATCTTACTTTGTTTCATTTTCAATAAGGATTTTGGCTAGTTTGCCACCAAATTGGACTGTTTTGCTGCTAAATTTCAGCTGAATGGTGAGGTTTAGAATTTTTAACAATGGAAAGGGGGATTGGGTTGATTTTCAGGGTCTCGCTTCTTCAATTCCCAACTTTCAAAATCCAGCACATCTCTCCCTGCTAATTCTCCCCCTCCCATCGCTAAAATTAAATCAGATTTGCCCATTTGGGGGACAACATCTAGTGGTTCTCCAGATAATTGGGGGAGCAAGCTGCCTAACCCTGCCTTAATGCATTAGAAATGCAAAATCTTCCACTTTGAGGGGGTTGAGCTATAGGGGGTTGGAATAAGCTATGGAGATTATAGGGCTAAAATGTTTGTGCTACCCTTTTTTTTTAGACAGTAAGCTTTTTTGGTGGAACTTTAGGGGTTATCAGTTCTGTTTCATTGTTATTTCTGTTAACTGGCAAACAATCTTAAAAATCTTATTGCCAATAAGACTCCTATTTTCATTGCATGCATTCCACAGAAACGCACCACGGTTGTCAATGAGGGTAAAGTTGCTCTCTTCAGAAGTCAGGAAATATTTGAATTTCAGATCTGGTGACATTTCATCCTTGTCCGTAGCAGAAATTCTTGTGATCACCTTTATGAATAGAAAAATGTGATATACTCCATTATTTTCAACAAATCTATGGGGATTATAGAACAAAGGCAGTGCCCTCATCAAAGGCATGGTTTGGTCTTGTTAACAAAAACCCGAATAACCCCTTTGAATAATTCTACTCTGGGTAACATGTCTTGCATTCGTGCATTGATAGCAGAAAATGTCTCCTGTGATATATTCTATGAAGAGAAACATAGCAGTAGAACATCAAAGGAGAAATCCCACCTGTAGAATTAATATAATATACATATTGCATTTACCATGATGTGTTTAATAAACCATAATTGGCTGAAGCTACCCAATACATCACACCATAAATCATGGTTTATATGATTTATGGTGTGATATATTGTATTTACAAACTACCACTGATTGAATTCAGGCAATATGCTAAATGAAAGCTAAATGAAATAAATACATTAGGGTTTGTGAACTGAGCTATAATCAGGTATTTGTACCACCAGGAAACTCAATTATACCTACATAACATTTTGTGATGCCTTCACACAGATAACTATTAAGGAGACACAATGCCATATGCATGACATTAGCATCAGCATTGGCTGATCTTAGGAAAATCAACAGGGTTATGACTTAAATGGGAGACCAGCAGAAAATCTCAGAGCTGTAGGCTACACTAGGAACTTGAAGAAGGATCCTAGAATAAGACAATGACAAACTTCTTCCATATCATTGCCAAGACACTACATGGACATAGAGCCACCTGTGGACAAGCTAGACTTGATGGAATCTTCTCTATAGGCCTAACTGTTTTAGATGCATGTCTCACTGTGCCAGGAATGAAGTTGGCAAGGGAAGAAACTAAGAGGCTTAGATCAGCCAAGACTTGGTGCACAGCTGCCTTCCAAATAATAGTGTGGAAGGGAAAAGCAAGAAGTCCATCACCATGAAATGGTAGAAAAATAAAAAACTAGGATTTCAGTCCTAGTGTGTCCTCTCCTGACATATAAATACATCTGAATTCCTGATTTTATAATCCCGTAGCTGATCTTGTTCTAAACTCAACTTCTAGTTTGTAACAAAACTTCTATCTAACAATGCTTTAGTGACTTGTGAGCAGGTTACTGAGAATGAGGAATCAAGTATTTGAATAGTCATGAAGTCTAAGCTGTGAAGTCCAATGATCTGAGCTTCCTTCAGGATCCAACCCATACATGCTGCTTATATTCTAGCCTTCAGCACTTCTAAATTGTTCACTTACAATTTCACTAACTCAAACTACAGGCCCTTTCAGAGATCCACATAGTCTAATTTTTAGCTTTTGAGACCTATAATGTAATAAAAATTGAAAGGGCAATACATGAGAACAAAACGGCATAAAAAGAGGCATGTCTGATTCTTTTCCAAGTTAAAAAAAATAGGCACATTTTAAAATTTGTGATCCCTTTGGATCTCAAGGCCCACATCAACTAGTCCATGTATCCCTTTGATAAGACCAGTCAAAATGCTATAGGGTTAACAGCCTTTCTTTAATATCAAAAACTAGTGACCTTGTATGCTATGCCAGTTAAAGGCCAAGTGGTACTGAAGATATTTTTAGAGGTTAAGTTTGTTTTTTCAACAAACAGAGACACACTGAGGAACATATGGGTTCTTTAATCAACTGTAGAATGCTGAAAGTAAGTAGAAACAACATTTTTTTCCTGAAATTTTACCTGTCCAGGTGCAGCATTTTCACATACACGTGGGTCATATGGAAAAGCGAATTCTGGGGCATTGTCATTTATATCCGTAACTTTAATATAAACTGGTACATGGGTTTCTAATCTGGGAATTATCTTTTCTGAAAAAAGAAAAAATAATTTAACTGGTTATCACCCTGAAACAAATTAGAGTCAAACACATCCATACCATATTATAATGAAAAGTACAATGACTTTAACTTTGACTTTGATTTTATTTAAATTTCTATGCCGCCCTTCTCCTGGGACCCACGTGTATGAAGGAGAGAAATTTGTTGGAAGATCCCCAGATTCCAAATTGTCCATCTAGTATTTCCAGATGAGAACTAGGAATGACTCCTGGTTCAAAACCGTGGAGAGTTACTGCAGATCATTGTTGATAATATCAAACAAAATAATCTGATTCAGTTTAAAATAATTTCTTAAAACTTCCATTGGTGCTTCCCATTATCACGAAGCAAACCTCTCTACTGAGCTTGCTTAAGACTATGTCCCCGGCTTATAGTTGATTTAAAAGTTATTTCAGAAATGGTTCAAAGAGTGTTGGATTTCTCTATTTATTGCAAATTACAGGCAATTAGCTGCAATGTTTAGAATAGGTAGCTATTTATTAGGGCTGTGCAGTGCTTTAGATTCAAAGAAGAAAATGCTCTTAAAGATCATGTGGTCATGCAACATCTGTTTGTAATTCCTTCAAGCAATGGAATCTTGTCCCAGATGTTTGGGTATCTGCCCTGTACAGATGTGGTGTTTTTCCAGGAAAAGGTCTGTCTGGTTTAAGGAACTGCCAATAGCTGCTTCATGAGTGCTACTATGCTGTCAAAAGCACATTTCTTTTTCAAATCCAAAGAGCTGCACAATCTGATTGTTCGTTGATATTTATTTATTCCATTTGTAACTGAAAGGACCTGAAAAGCAGTAGGGGTGATGCACTAATCAACCTATAGATGATACAGGGTAATACTTACTGTTTTGATCTAGCTCATTGGCTGCGACAGTTATATTATGCCAGGAGTATTCTTCTCTGTCCAGACGCTTTGTGGCAAAAATACACCCAGTGGTACTTATTTCAAAAGAAGTGGACCTTAAGATATGGTAACTACAGTGGGTATATAAAAAAAGTCAACTTAATATTACTGAGCCTCATAAGATTGGGATTATTATATGGCTGAATTTACATAAGACAAGGAAAGGTAAGCCTGCAATGATATGGTAAAATAGCTCACAAAATGTTATGCCCAAAGAAATATAGACGTTGTGATGACATAAGGTGTTAGTCTAATTGACAAAGCATGCCAGAACAGTGGCTTTTTTTTTTTGCTATAACACTCAGAGTATGAACTACTTTATTTATTTATTTATTTATTTATTTATTCGGATTTGTATGCCGCTCCTCTCCGAAGACTCGGAGCGGCTCACAACATATATATAAAAACAATTGCAACAAATCCGAACAAGAAACATTAAAAATAAAAACCCCATACATACACATCAATCACACCACAATCAACAATCATCCCCAGGCCTGCCGGCAGAGGTAGGTTTTTAAATTCTTTCGGAAGGCCAGTCTAAGAGAATGTGTGAGTATCATCTCTATTTCTTTATACAGTTTAATACATAACCACCCAACTCACTCCCAGGGACTCTGGATGGCTTACAAGCATAAAATCCCAATACAAAAAGCAACAATCAGACAAGCCACTTAAGGGGTTCTATTCTATGTCACTCTCCATATCACCCAATTTAATTGGATGACAATCAGGCGCTGTTGGCTTTTGGTTCCTGATGGGAATGACTGATCTACCAAAGATCAGTGGAGTTAAGCTTAGAGTTATTACGATCCCGCAAATAGTCTGAATCCAACCTTTCTGGAATTCTGCTGACTCTTATCTGGTGCTAATTTAGTATTGAACTTTAGCTGACATTAAGTCAGGCACAAAGGATCAGGACCATATGTTAAGTTGCAATTCAGAAGATTTATTGCTCAAGCTCATATATTAGAATCCAGTCAACTAAAGTTGCCACATTAGGGCAATGATTCTCTATGGTTTTTTTTTTAAAGATTCAGAAGACACTTTTATGATATGATCAGTTCATTTTTCATTACCTTATTTTCCGCCTGGCTCTATCAGGGTCACTTGCAGAAACGCATCCAATGGATATCTTCGTTGCACTTTCTTCTTGAACAGTGAATGTATAGGAAGGCTGGACGAAAACTGGAGGTTCATCAACATCAATAATTTTGATAATTACGGTTGCAAGGTTCTCAAGACCCTTCCGTGTAGAATATGCATAGTTGATATTGGCATCAGTAGCTTCAACCACAAACCTGTATTCAGATATCTTTTCGAAGTCCAAGGGCTAAATGAAAATGTAGAAATGTCCAGTTCACATAGGCAGTAGAAGTAGAAACTGAATGGCTAGTATTGCTTTTTTGGGGTGGGGAAAAACCTTTTTTGAGATGAGACTTTGAGTTACTCTCTTCGAAGCACGTGACTCAGGTCAAAAATTAAATTTAATTCATTTTTAATTGAAATTTGGATTGCAAATACACAAATATAGCCAAACACTTCCACCTCTGTGTAGTGGTCTATATTATTTGGAACTCCCTTGCAAGAGATTATCTTACAATTATCTACTTTGTACTAAAGGGCTATCTACTTCGAGCTGTTTTAATTGATACACCTTATGCCCTGTTAACTCATTATTTCAGAGATGTTTCATTCAGAATTATCAAGGGCAAATAAAAAAGCAGTGGGAGCAGGAAGGAATGACTTCTGATTTCCTGCTGGCTTCCCCATTGAGTTTTTTTGTTAGAATCTGTCAGGGAGCATTGCAAATCTTCCTTCCTTCCTTCCTTCCTTCCTTCCTTCCTTCCTTCCTTCCTTCCTTCCTTCCTTCCTTCCTTCCTTCCTTCCCACCCATCTCACTTGCATATTTACTAATGCTGTAACAGCTAAACATGAGGATGATGATATTGATATTTCAGGTGGACCTAGTTCCAACTGGCAATGTATAAATAGCCCAAGACACAAAATCTATTGAGTTTCAAAAACAATACCTTTGTAGGTTGAATTACTCCTTCATTTGTGTAGCGATTTGGTATAATTTTGAAGGTGTCTTGGTAATTCCCTTGGCGAAAGCTATACTTGGTGTCCCTGTTTTGTGGTTCATCAATGTCCTCTACTTTTAACCTACCAACTTCACCAGTCAAACTGACATTTTCAGGGACTTCGAAAGTGAAATTTTCTGAAAAAGATATTCACAAAAAACTGATATTTCAAGTAAAGTTTTCAATGATAAACAAGAGATAAATGTAATGTGGGAGACTTTGCGTTTTTCCAGCCCATATTTTTAAAGAAAACATTCCAAAGTTCAGTTCCTCAGCAATAACAAAGCATCACATTTTTATATGTTACGTTAATCGGAGTCTGCAGAAATAAAGATAGAGCATTTTTAGATTCAGCCCTTTGACTTTGCAAAACTCACTTTGCTTAAATGTTGGGAAATTGTCATTGATGTCAATTAATTTAATGATGACAGTAGCAGTGCCCATTTCTTCACCATGTAGACCCTTGCCGTCCCTTGCTTTCACCCGAATAGCGTAAGTAGCCTTATGTTCTCTATCCAAGTCAGGGACAGCTGTGTAGATGGTTCCTTTACAATAAAAAGAAAATACAAGGGTTTGCTTATTTTGTCACTTCCACTATTTCCCCCCAATAGAACTTAATTTTTACTACTAGTGGTTAAAATAACAAAGCACAAAGATTAAAATTCTTTAGACAATGGTTGTTCCTGTGATGGTCTATGAATGTGAAAGTTTGGCTTGGATGAAACTGGAAATATATCTCTTTCTCTATCTCCATTTCTCTCCATCTCCGTCTCCATCTCCATCTCCATCTCCATCTCCATCTCCATCTCCATCTCCATCTCCATCTCCATCTCCATCTCCATCTCCATCTCCATCTCCATCTCCATCTCCATCTCCATCTCCATCTCTATCTCTCAGTCATCTCCCTCCCTCCCTCCCTCCCTCTCTATCATCTCTCTCTCTCTCTCTCTCTCTCTCGTATATCTTAAAAAAAGATAGAAAGATCCATTTGAACTTTGGTACTGGAGAAGATTTTTGGTCAGCCTGGAAAACAAACCAATGGATCACAGAATAAATTGAGCTGAGATTCTCTCGTGGAGTACTAATGGCTGTGCAATTACTATTATACATTTGGCATATCATGAGAAGTTCCACTTCTCTTGAGAAATCCAACATGCTTTGAAAAATCGAAAGAAAAAGAATAAGGGGAGGGACAGCAGCTATGTGGCTGGACCTAATTATGGCAATAATGAAGGCATCATTGAAAGAACAAGGAGGCCAAGTTGAAGACATATTTGGCAGAGAATCTATTCATAGGGTCACTAAAAATTGACAGTGATGATAGCATTTACTCAAAAGCTCTAGGTTTGATTGGTACTTGTTGTTAAGACAAGTTCTTTTAAGAAAATTGTCCTGAAATGGCCACAATTCTTTCACTTAGAATATATTTATTAAAAATATTTTGTCCATCAGGTCATGGTTTTCTGAATTTAAGAAGCTTCTTGGAAAACATTTTCAAAGAAAACACCAAGAAAGTCCAGTTGTCTTTTGGAAAAAGCGCCTTTGGGACAATTTGTCCTGCAATTTTTAGTTAAAAATCTCCCAGAATGGATTTTAACTTGCAGTGAAAAATGTTTAGAGGACTTTTTGGGTTTATAGAAGTCCATTATCCTATGCATTTAAAAGAGATAAAACACTCAAAAGTCTTCAAAAGCATAAATAGGTTTCCCAGACTTAGCATGCTAATCACTTCAGATATGACAAGGAATATACCTTCTCGGTCAGCCATGAAGTGTACCCCAGCCGGCTGTTAGTGAGCTAAACACATACTTTAAATAATCACAGGCCTACTCAGCAATCTGTTCTACATGGAAAAGAGAATAGATGCCATTTTGTTCTTTGATCGAGCAGAAAAATACCACAGACAGTTGTGTTTGCTTGTTCTTGTACAAACTTTATTTATGCAGTGGATCCTGTACCTGAGCTGTCTATTCTGAAGTAGTTTTTGCCATCAGTAACTTCGTAGAAAACATCTGCATGACCATGAAGGGTTGGATCATCAGCATCCACAGCTGTCACTTTGGTGACAGATGTTCCTAAAAAGAGAAAGAGAGAGAGAGAGAGAGAGAGAGAGAGAGAGAGAGAGAGAGAGAGAGAGAGAGAGAGAGAGAGAGAGAGAGAGAGAGAGAGAGAGAATGAAAAATAACAGGTATATTTGAATTGTTTGAAACTTCTTGGGTCAACAGAAGGCTGAGGAGATTAACAGTGAAAATAGAAATACAAGGATGCCAGAGGATTCCCTCAGATCTTCTCTCCTGCTTGGGTCTTGTCTCCTTTACCTCCCCCTATTCTAGATTACGGCATGAACATATTAGAGACTTTTAATATGGAAAGGTTAAAAAAAAAGAGTCCCAATTCTAGAGGACGGTGCTCATCTCTCTTTCATGAGACCACGGAGCCAGGGCTGTCTGAAGACGTTTCTGCGGTCATGTGGCCAGCATGAATTCATGCCACAGAGAAAAGCATATGGAGAAACACAGAGAGCTGTTCCATGCTTTCGAACTGCTAGTTGGGCAGGAGCTGAGGCAAGTGATGAGAGCTCACTGTGTCACGAGCTAGTAGGACTCAAACACCAGAGTCTAGCCTTTTAAGCCCTAACCCTAAGTGAATTTTCCACCAATGGGATTTTCTCATGTATTTTACCGGGAAATGTAAATAGTGCAGGCTCAAAAAAAAAAAAAAAGAAAAGAAAAGTTAACCCCCTCCTAATCATACTGATGCTCTATGAATCCATTGGTGATATCCATTTTGCTCTCTGAATTCCTGTAGAATTAACCCTAACCTTAACTCTAACCCTGTTGCTAACCCTAACGCTCATTTAATTTTCATTGGCAATGGGATTTTCCCATGTATCTTACTGTGGTCCAGAAACAAGTCTGAACAAAAAGCTTTCACTTGTTCGTGTATTGAGCATTAAGAAGCCAAGCATGGGTTTCAGATTGTTTTTTTACTGAAGTATTAATTCAGCGATGTGATATGAGATTTTAGACATTCTTGCTTCAAAATAAGGAGAAAAAACTTACCTAGTGGTGACATTTCTACCACTGAACCATTAAACACCTTTTGAACAAATACTGGGGCGTTGTCATTAATATCGTGTACAATGATCCGGAATTTGGATGGGTCCTCCAATGGAAGGTTGGTTAGACGATTAGAAATCAAAGCTGTGAGCTCATATTCAGCTTTCTTCTCTCGGTCCAGCCTTTCAGTCACAGAGACATCTCCAGTAAATTCATCAACTCTGAACAAAGTCCCAGCACCTTCCCCTTCAAGGACATATTTGGCATTGGGATTCTTGACAGTTGAGGTGATCTGGAATGCATAAGTATGTGAGGAAATCACTTCTAAAAGACGTGACAACAAAATAAAAAAATCAGCACATCTATTCTTTAACATTTTATTATGTTAAAATAAAGTGGTTAGAATGCAATATTGCAGGCTAATTCTGCCAACTGCCAGCAACTCGATTCTCACTGGCTCAAGGTTGACCTAGCTTTCCATCCTTCCATGGTGGGTGAGAACCCAGATTGTTGGGGGCAAATATATTGACTCTTTAAACTGCTTAGAGAGGGCTATGAAGCATTATATAGTCGAAGTGCTATTATTATTCAATTTATTTGCTGCCCATTATTCAATTTATTATTCAAATTATTTTCTGTCAATCTAACTGTTTGAGAATTTCATGGTTCCACCCCAGGTTACAGTACCTCAGCTTTCTGCATAGTTGTTTGATTTCTAGTTTCTAGAGATATTCCTGTGCCATTTCTGGTATCAGTGTTTTACTTATTCTTTTTCTGTTTTCCAGGAAATTCTTAGCTGTTGGCCCAAATGTGGATAATTGTCCCTCAATAAATCAATGAACAATTTTAATATTTTGGAGTCATTGGTTTAACTGGAGTATCGTTATCTAGCTTTAGGACATGTGCGAAGAACTGATCGTATTTTAGGTCACATTTATGCAGAAACATTGTCAATTCAAAAAGATTTACAAATTTTGAAACCACAGTGAGTTCAAGAAGAAATTTTTAAAAAGCTTTAAAAAGCACCAAAATGATTCTTTTTCATAGAAGAAGTAAATTCATTTAAATGTTTGGAGATTATTATTATAATCTATATATAAGTTATGGATTTTTTTTAGTTGAAAGGTATGATGAATGGGAATATAATATTGTTTCAACTACTAATTTCTTCTACATCTCTACTGTACTTAGTTATACCTATATAATCAATAAATAATAAACAACATTACTGCTCTTATATGATTCTATAAAGCTTCATAAAGTTTTGTACAAAAAGTTTAATGCATAATTGATCAAATACAATGTAAATAGTATATTCAAGTCTTGGTCCAAATTTAAGAACCGTTATCTTATTAGATTTATCTTGAAAATGTAGCTTTCCTCGGAGTCTTTATGAGGCTTGAGACATGCAGAAATATCTACATTAGAATGGAACCTTTTGAATTTACTCAATGCCCTGAAAATCACCCTGTTTTTTTAATGGCTGCATGCATGTTTTTCTTCTTGCAGCTTTATTTGGGATGGGTTAGATTGCTAAGACAAAGAGGCAAGGTCTTTTGAGATCAGAAATGTTGTCTAAGTGTTCACTTGGAATAAGGACTATCAGCTAAGTCAGCTATACAAGCAGCAGAACATTCCTTTTCTCTTCTTCCAAGTGCTTCCCCCCCCCATGTTTGTTATTGGATCTTCCAAAAAAAAAGGCTTTTGTATATAATGTTCAAGAAAGGCTCTTATATCCAATGTCTCCTTGACATTTTGATGATGGATTTCCAGACTTGAATGCATTCAGAGTTTACTGAGAGGCCAGTCATGGGGCAAAAATGTCACTTGTTACAAAGCTGGAAAAAGTATATAAAAAAGAGGAGTGTTCATGGCTTTAACAAGAATGTTTACTTAGAGAAGTTTCTAGCAGAAACACAGCACACCTAAAACTATTAGACTCCTAGCCCACCAGATAATTCAACCATCTAGCCCGGTGTCATCTATTTAGACGGAGAGGAGTGTCACGGGGTCTTTTGAAAGAGTAGTTTTTCTCCTGCTCCATCATCCACCACCCAATTCTTTTCAATAAAGGGGTCATGACTTTCCAATTGCAAAGAAGAACATGGACACCCCACATGAAAAATCTGCTTCTATCCCAACAATGGTGCTGATTGAAATGGGCCTTTTACAAGTCTCATGAGACATCAGACTACTACTAATTGGCCATCACCAAATCCATGCATACCTTTCCAACATGATGAGGCAAAGTCCCATTCTGCTCTTCAGGAATGTGCATTTTATTCCAGATCCATTCTCTTTTCATTCGCTTATGCAAGTTGTCATTTGTCTTTGGTTTTGAGAAATGGTCTCTGTGCACACCAGAAGAAGTCGGTATCAAGAAAATGAGGAGGAGGAGGAAACAAGAGCAGTTGGCCATCTTTGAGGTTCAATGATCTTGGAAACTCCTGTGTTTGAAAAAAAATAAAAAACCATCTGCTGACTACGTGGGCTCAACATTTTCTGGATAACGGTATACTTTTATCAGTGTTATCAAAGATTTGTCCCAGTTTGTTTCCAAGATCTAGCCCAGCGGTCTTCAAACGTGGCCCTTTTATGACTTGTGGACTTCAAGTCATCAGACATGTGCCTGGCTGAGGAATTCTGGGAGTTGAAGTCCACAAGTCATAAAAGGGCCACGTTTGAAGACCCCTGGGCTAGCCTATTTCTTGCGATTCTTTGATAGTCTGTCATTCAAATGCTAACCTGGTCCAATCTACTTAGCTTAGCAGAAAAAGTTAGACAGATGCTCTTACCCGCTGGAAGGGAAAACCCTATACTATAAGGTAGATGATTCACAAGAAGTTTATTTGGTGTTTTCAGCCTCTTACAGTTGATACTCACCAGCTGTTTTCTATTATCAGGTTTTAAAAAAATGAAATTCAAGGCATCAGAAGTTAATAGTGATTTTTTGTTGCCATATTTAGACATGCAGATCACTGAAATCTAGTTCTCTTTTTGAAAACCAAACCAAACCCTTTATTCCATATGTCTATGGAGATTCTCAGACATCTAGGTCATGGTTGTCCCAAAAGTGCTTTTTCATAAGGTAGCTGCATTTTGTTTTTCCTTGAGGGCATTTCACTTGTCATCCAAGAAGATTCTTCAGTTCTGAGGAAAAAGCACTCTGAGGACCTTTATTCCATATATTTAAAAAATTATAGTTGACCTGAAATGCATTACTGGGAAGTACCGGTAGGAACATTTTCTCACACAATGTTTTCCATTTTGAGAAAGCTAAAGATAATAATAATAGTAATAATAATAATAATAATAATAATGATGATGATGGTGATGGTGATGGTGATGGTGATGATGATGGATGAAACGTGTAACTGTGGTACCCATTGTCATTGGGGCACTGGGAACTATGTCCAAAAACTTTGCAAAATACATCAAGAAACTGCAGCTTCCTGCAATAACTCCAGCAATGTTACAAAAAACTGCGCTACTCGGAACATCTTATATTTTAAGGAGATACCTGGTTGACACCTAGGATGCTGGTAGCAACCCGTGTTAACCATCAGCACCAGCCAATTTGAATGTTCTGTTGACTGAGGTTCATGTTTAATGAAGAAAAGATAATAATAATAATAATAATAATAATAATAATAATAATAATAATAATAATAATAATAATAAAAAAATTGGAAGGGACCTTGGAGGTCATCAAATCCAACCCCCTGCTATCCAAATACAAAATACACCTCATCGGTTTTAAACAGATCATGTTTACAGATTAGGACCTTGTTGTACCAAAGTGACAAAGAATCATTTTCGAACCAATTCCCCAACATTTTTTTATTTTCACTTTAAAAAAAAAAATCAAGTACAAAAGAAATGGAGTTTTGTATGTTTCCTTTTATCCAGAAATGTCTGTGCTGAAGGGACTTTTGAACTGTTTGTAGGGGCAAACATTTAACTTCTTTGTCAGGTGCTGAGAACAACTATTAGAGGGGATGATGGTTTAGTATGCATTGTAATGGCATGCAGGAAAGAACTTGAGAGATGCACAAAGAGTTGCTGCTTAGAGAATCTCAGATAAAGGCAGCATAACCTCAGCTACATAGCAGATTGAACAAGACCCTCCCTAGTTTTTTGGGCTGTAAAGGAGACGGCGGGAGAATTGTACCTTCATACTTGCAACATTCTGTTAATGTACCTTTTTCAATTAAATACAATTGCACCGTCCAGAGTCATTTTGTGTGAGATGGGTGCCCATTTACATGTGATAAATAAATATATACATAAATAAAACCAGGTTGCCTAATCACATTTCCTGTCTGGTCTACAGTACGTGGTAAGACTGAGACACATTTACGTTTCATGGTAGGTAATTCCCTCAGCAAATCATTTTATATGAGAGGCAACATTTAAATCCCTCTTCTTCACAAAATGGTGAGAGATGGAAAATAGAAAGTAAATACACATCTGTCTAAATGTTCTCTCAGTGATTTACAGTATACTGCTATTACAACTTAACATAATTCTTTTGTTGCTATCCATCAAGTATAATTCCTGCAGCCCTAATGTCATCTTTCTGTACTAATGGATACACTTGTAGAAAGAGAAAGAATATATTTATTTAAATTAGTTGAGATCAAAATTACAGAGTAAAAGGTTAACAATAGAGGGGAAAAAAATACATCCATACCTGTTGTGAATGGGCTAAAAAGCCTGATTACCCTCCACAATATGAGCAGTAGAGAACCTCTTTCTGTGGGAGGATGATAGGGGTCACCACCAGAAAAGACCCTTTGGGTGAAGCAACAAAGGCTTCTTGCTTCTACAGTTTGATAAGCTAGAGAATTGTATTTAATTGAAAAAGGCAAATTAACAGAATGTTGCAAGTATGAAGGTACAATTCTCCCGCCAGTTTTATTTCTGGCAAGTCTTCACAATCAATATATACGGCATAACAATGTAATGCAGATCAGAGAGTGCTTCCGTTTTCTTTGTATGTTTCAAATGACTTGATCGATCTCTCTCTCTTTTCATGTTCCCAGACACCCAATTTTCACTTCCTCTGGCTAAATTTTGAGTAAGACTTTGTGTCTCCAGATAAAGTTGACTCTTGATTGCCTCACTTCAGAACTGAAAGGGTCAGCCTTTTCTGTCAAATAATATCTCTCCTTTTGAGATTTTCAGGTGGGATAGTGTAATGCTTGCATAATAATTAATATTTTTGAGACCTTCATTCAGATTTCAGGGCCTATGCATTTTTTTTTACCAGATGCTGCTAGAGAAGAAGCAGGTTTAGAAACAGTGAGGTATCAGTTTCACCTAGCAGCGTGTGTGATAAAAAACAACAACAAGATAGTAGACTATCTTTTAGAGCAGAGATCCCCAACCTTTTGGATATCAGAGACCGGTTCCGTGTAGAGAGGGGGTAAGGTTTTGTGTGCTGCCTGCATCTCATGGATGGGGCTTTGCTCGTTTGTGCAGACCAGTTGCTGACATGCTGCAGCCCTGAAGGTTGGGGACCCCTGTTTTAGAGTAAAGGAAGTTTCTACATACACAACTCCCCACAGAAGACTATTAATGTTCCTCTGCTTAATGTGAACAACTTGAAGGATTTCATCCCTAGCACTTTCTGAGTTGCAAGTCAAGGATCCTAGCAGGTGCAAAATTAATGGCAGCATTATTTTTTTCCTGCCAGCTAAACTGATATTTAGGGTATGGGCTATCTGAATCCTTTGGGAAAGCATACAAATGATATAAACAGCAACAGTAACAATGGAATTGTCCCCACCCAAACCACGGGATAGAAAATGTTTATACTCAACTTGAACTACCGTATTATCTCTGTTTGAATTAATTTTCCAAGTTTTTTTTTTTTAAAGTAGTCATATGTGAATTCTCAAAGATGGAAGCTTTTGCTTCAAGGCCCTGTCTCCAAAAAATCTTGCGAATTATACTTGGACAGCAATTCTGCTCAAGTTTTTTTTTTTTACCAATCTACAGAATCACAATTCCCAAGGAAAAGTTAATCAATTAAAAAAAGACACTTAAAATCTCTACTACTATTCTCTCGCAGGGGAATTGTGTTAGTAAGTGCAACCCTGAATGCCAATATCTTGCCAAATCTTACATAGTGGCTGATAATTTTAAGTATTTAAAAGAAAACATTCTTTAAACATTTAGCTAAATAATAGATGACTCTCTGAATCTGAGCTCTTGGCCTAGATAATTGCTCTAGAGGAGTGAACGCACAAAATATGCAGCTTTTATGGTTTACAATAATTGCAAGCAACTTGCTAAATCTTAGCTTGTTCCTAACATCAAATGATTCTGCATTTTGACTGACTTTGAGTTTACTTTGACCAAAAGAACATCTGTATAGCACAGATTGCACTTCAGCTAGAACAGGGGTTCTCAACCTTGGTAACTTTAAGACTTGTGGTCTTCAATTCTCAGAATTCCTCAGCCAGCAAAGCTGGCTGAGGAATTCTGGGAGTTGAAGTCCACAAGTCTTAAAGTTGCCAAGGTTGAGAACCCCTGAGCTAGAAAATATAGTTTGCAATTGTTATAGAAAAATAATTAAAAGTAAAACAAAAAGCAGCACTAGGGATGAAGAATGGAAACTTGCTGGGAAATTAATGTTGACTGATCTTTGAGGATATTTTGTAACACAGCTTTCTCCAGCTTGGTGCCTCCAGTGACCTTCACTGACTCCAAATTGTGGACCTGATTAAAGTCCTGCCTATTTTTTAACATGTGTCGCATACGTTGCAGACAAATAAAAAAGGCAGAACTTTATTCTCCATGTCACACCCAAACGTTCGAAGCCAGTAATTGTCACTGCTGATGCTACTGCCCTCCAAATAATTGGACTTCAAATTCTATACTTCCCAGCCAATATGGCTGGCTATGTAGATTTGGAATTCTTACCCTGGAAATTTATTTATTTATTTATTTGACTTATATGCCGCCCTTCTCCCAAGACTCAGGGCGGCTCACAGCATAAAATACAAGTACAAAAAAATATAGTATAAATCGATTAAAATACTAATTTACAATGTAAAAACTATAAAACTATTTCCACTCATACAACACACAGTCACAATCAGAGGCCCAGGGGCAGAGTGCAACTCACATGCCCCAAACCTGCCTGCATAAATGTGTTTTTAAGAGTTTTCAGAAAGCTAGGAGGGAGGGAGCAGTACGAACCTCTGAGGGAAGTTGGCTCCAGAGGGCTGGGGCAGCAACAGAGAAGGCCCTAACTCTAGGCCCCGCCAGACGGCAAGTATCTGGAAAACATACCATATGGGGAAAGACTGTTCTAATATATCAGATTTAGTATCTCAGGAAATAGTGATCTCTCCTCTCTTTGATGTATATTAGCAGAGGATAGATCCCTTTCACCCCAACCCTGGCCCCATCATATACATCTTGGAATAGATATATTCAAAAATAGCTTTCCACTCACTTGTGCACTCCTTAGATTGCTATTTCTCAACCTTATCCAGTTTAAGATATTTGAACTACAACTCCAAGAATTCCCTAACCAACAGGCCTGCTGGGGAATTCTCGGTGTTGTAATCCACACATCTTAAACTTGCTAAGATTAACACTGTCCTAGATCAGAGGTCCCCAACTTTTTGGGCACCAGGGACTGGTTACGTGGAGAGAGGTTTTTCCGTGGACCAGAAGGGGTGTGGTTTTATGTGCTGCCTGCATCCCGTGGATGGGGCTTTGCTTGTTTGTGCAGCCCGATTGCTGGCATGCCACAGCCCGGTATTGGTCCATGGACCGGGGGTTGGGGACCCCTGCCCTAGATGGAGCAGCAAAAGCCTACTGGTAGCAGTTTGCCAGACCCTGCTCCTTGGCTGATATCCTGAACTACTTTAAGTATTTAATGCAATTATCTAAAACTAAGTAAGTACACTAAAGAACTATTTGTGCACCTGGTCATCCCTGCAGTTGGAACCACTGTGCTTGAACTGGAGAGAGGGTAGATTAGTTCTTCCCACTGTTCTGTCTCCAAATGATCATAATGGATAAAAAGTTAAATGTAACAAAAGACTCCCCAGTGCAAAATTTATTCTGTTTGTCCTCATTCTTGTTTTCTGAACAGACTGATAACTGCTTAATCATATCCTAGCGATAAGTCTGGTCTTGGAGACCAGTGGACCCACACTTGAAATAAAACAAGTCATGCTTCTAGACTTTAATTAAGAGTCTCTGGTTTGGTCACCCTTTCAGTGGTATCCCTGTTTGGATGACAACATGGCTTAGGAAGTTCCTTGAATGTGGTCAGCAGTTCTATGATGTTCTGAAGGAAACAGAAGGATCAGTCATGCATTTGTCCTCCAGCTGCTTCTTAGATGTGCCAAGAGTCCTTTGAAGGAAATGGGATGGGACTTGGATTCTGAATTCCAAGCCTGCTGATGTGAGCTGCAGTCTAATGAAAGCTTGGTAATATTCAAGATTTCCGTGGCATGTGTTGTTTAGAGATTAAAGGAAGGAGAACAGAATGGTTACATGGCTGATTTCCTCCAGATGGCAAAACCTTGACTATAGCAAGTGACTCTAAGTCAGAGAGATCTTTAGACAACCCCTTCTTCCTACTGCAGGATAGAAATGATGCAGTCATGAGATTTGGGCAAAACCCCAGAACTTCTACCAGAGCTTCAGGTTTCCTACAATTCCAAGAAACTAAACTGGGCAGGGAGAGAAATATTTCCCAGAAGCCTTTTCCTCCCCTCCCCTCCCAAGTGTATTTAAAAAAACACAAAGGAAAGTCTTTAGAATTATATTTTGGAAAAGTTGATTAATAAATGATAATGGCATAGACTGCATTGTTTATTGTGTTTCTTATGAAAAAAAACCTCCCTCAAAATAGTGTAATAAAATTACACTAAAATATAAGAAATTAAATGAATGCCCATTTTTTTTCTCCCCGAGCTGACAATAAGACTTAGGTTTTGAGTAATGGATTGTACATGCCAAAAAGTCTTGAGAACCTAATTAGAATCCATTTTGTTTACATTTCAATTGAATGAACATTTAAAAAATACAATTACTCTCCAGTCAATTACTGAATGCTTTGTTTTCATTCTATTGCATTAAATGCACTTTGCTAAGTAAATAAAGAGAAAGACTCAGCAGCCAAAGGAATTCTTGGTTCTCAGTTTGTGCATCTCTGATATAAATTTTAGGGCTATTGGCTAGGATATCTTCTGCTGGAGAATAATTTGGCTTCTTTCCTCTTCTCCAGTTTTATGGAGTTCTTATAAAAGCAGGAGTCTGTAATAGCCACAACAGGAATATTTGAATTCTTTTTGTCATTGCGTTATTTAATGCTAATATGCTAAGCCTTTTGTTGTTTTTATTGTTTTTTCCCCATATATTCAGTAATATTTATTCAACAAGCATGCTGTCTGAGTTTACATTCACTTATACATATTTAATTCCTAATCCTTTATTCTTTCCTTTAGCCATTGATAAAATAAGTCCCAAGTTTGGTAATATTCTGTTTCTTCTTTTTCTTTCAATCTCATAGTCAGTTTATCCATCTCTGCGCATTCTGGTGTTTTTTTTAATTATTTCTTCATCTGATGGTATTCCTTCATTTTTCCAATAATGCGCAAATATAATTCTTGCTGCTGTTGTAACATGCAAAATCAAATATATACTTTGTTTATCAGTCTTTTCTGGCATCATACCTAATAAAAAAAAGTTCAGGTTTAAAATCTATGTATTCTCCCAACATCTTTTCTAGCCAAGCATGTATCTTTTTCCAATAACTCTTTTACTTTGTCACACCTTTGGGACAACCATAACCTGGATGATTGAGAATATCCATAGGCACTGCGCAGCCATAGTTTGCACATGTCTGGACTAAGAATCTTGGTTTGCTTTCTTTTGACTTTGTAGGCACTGCAGTTCTTTTTTCTTTTAAATTGAATTTAACCTGCTTCCCATTTAGCCTGATCTACACTCTGATGCTGATCTGTTTCTCATGACAATCAAGGCAGGGAGGAGACTGGCCTTCATGATGCCATGGAGCTCAGAGGGTGCCCAAACAGGATGCTTTCTCCAGCATAGGCAAACAGGAAGGCACGTGCTGGCAAAACCCTGCACTTTTCAGGCTTTTGTGCTGAAGTCTACAATTCACAAAAACCTTGCAGAAATGTATTACTGGGGGGGAAAAATGCCTGTCCAAAGTGCCCACACTAAGATCATGAAAAGCTGGGGCACAGAAGGCGGGGGATCATTTCTGTGAAGCTGAAAGAAACCTTTCCCCCCTTTTTTAGGCATATGTGGCCTCTATCCAGCTACCCTAAACCAGAACTGAAATAAAACCTGATGAACTCTGGGCATAGGTTGAAGGGACTCTTTCGTTTCATAGAAAAGGGAAAGGGAACAAAAATTGCCCGGAAGAGTGAGGCTTTGGAGGCTTACCGTGCAGTATTTTATCACTACTATACAACATTTTGTCTTCATGGAATGCAGAATATTCAAGCACTTTCTGACCAGTGTATCATTCCCTCCCTCCCCCATGTTTCTCTGCACTAGAATCTGCCCATTTTATACTCACTTAATTTTTCATTCTCCTGCCTGTAGGTTCTTTACAGCTCATTTGTACAATTCTGCCAACTTAGCCAAAAAAGGAGTGAAGTAGAAGAGTGTGCGGAAAATTATATGCATTTTCCTGAGCCCTTCTGATAATGGATCTATTTTTCTTTGTGCCTTTGCAAGCAAACCCCACGGTGGCAAGCTCTTTTCCTTTGCAATAAGGGGTGTGCATTCTACTCCTGCTTGCAAGAGAGTCCTGGCTTAATGAGGATGCAAAAGTACAACGGACTCGAAAAAAATTCACTTACGCCCCATCCTCAAAGTTACATTCTGCTGCATTCCCCTCCAGTCATGTGATCGCGTTTGGGCGCCTGGCAACCAGCCAGCATTTATGACCACTTGCAATGCCGTGGGGGCATGTGACTATGGTTTGCAACCCCTTTTGTCAGTTTCCAGCAGTTTTTGCTGGTTTCCTGCCAACACACCCATTCACAAGAATGGATTTGCTCAACAGCCACCTGGTTTGCTTAACAACCATGTGATTTGATTAATGACTGTGGGGACTCACTTTATGACGATTGTAAAATGTCCTCAAAACCGAGTCAGCTCATGTGGTCACCCTCCTTCGGGAGGGGGGCGGTATAAAAATTGTAAATAATAATAATAATAATAATAATAATAATGACTGTAATGAATTATGACCAGTACTCCAAGCCCAATAGTTATCATTAAGTGAGGACTATCTATCTATCTATCTATCTATCTATCTATCTATCTATCTATCTATCTATCTATCTATCTATCTATCTATCTATCTATCTTTGTGCTCATGCTTTGGTTTGTGACCCACGCTGCTAAACAAAGCAGATAGGCTTGCAAATTCATTCTAACTCTTCTATGATTAATCCGCATAATGGTTGTGATGGAACGATTTGGTCCCTTACAGATTCGTTTCAGGTCTGCTTAGATCTTGCTTAAGCTTAGCAAGATTGCTTTTTCCTGTGCCTTTTGATAGTCTTGGGGCTCAAAAAAGAAAAGGGCGTGGCTTCCTACAGATTAGTTTTCCATTCAGTTATGATAGTTGTATTGGGGGTGAGGGAAGGGAAAGAATAAACAAGCAACTTGGCAACTTTAATTTTCCTAAAACCTTTCTCACCTCCATGTCCAGGCTTTCACTCCAGAGAGAACAGCTTTGAGAAGAATCTACAGCTACAAGCCAACATTCTTTCCTTTGTTCTCAGAGAAAAATGCTAGCAAGGGCATTGCATTTGTTAACTTAAGCAATTTATGCCTCCCCCCCCCCCGTCTGAGGGAGTGAAGCTAGAGAAGAGCCCCCCTCCTCTTTCAAACAGTATCTGATGTTCTTACAATTCAGCAACGACAATCAATCACCAAGGGCTTCTAAAGGTTAAAGGACTATACAAATTCATATATATATATATCTATATATCCTGTTTTCCATTACAACACTCGCTTCAACAAAAGCAGGATATGAGAACAGGTTATCCAGTTTGGCAAATCCCTCCAAAGCTATTAATTGTTTAGGTGAATTTCCCCTGAGTCTGGCTTTTATTTTATCTGCGGCAGCTGCACCAGATGTGGAGGAAAAGAAAGCTCTGAGGCCTTTAATCATTTCATTGAAGAGGGTCTTTCAATATTAATGCCTGTTTTCTGCATTCGGTTTACATTTTCTTCCCCAAATAACAATAATCTCAGGTTAGAATGAGAGAGAGAGAGAGAGAGAAACAGTAACTGGGCCAAAGTTAGCTAGTAAGCTTCAATGGCTGAGGGTAGAGATGAGTCTCACACTTTCTAGATTTAGCTCTATATCTAAGCAGGTGAAGTTGAGCTATTTTCTTCACAAGCCTGTGTATTTTGTCCACATATCATTAAAAATGACACACGATAACAATCAAGGTCTTGGCGTTCTCAAAAAGTATTTATCATTTAATTGTATGGATTTCTATCAGCCATAAAAACTGATCATTCAAGACGGATTTGCATAACATTCTAGACTAAAATGTCATTAACTAATTTAATGTTTAGTCTACTGAACAGAGGCAGCCAAGTTGAGCCAAACCGAATGAAAGCATAGAGCAAATAAATAAAACAAAATAAGAGGGATCGGCAATGAGGTGCTACAATGACAAGTCTACAACATGAAGTCATTTTCTTTTTTTCTTTCTATCTTCCTTCTCGTAATAGACTATCATGGTCAGGCAATATTTGGAATGGCTTCACCCATGTCATCAAACTTTCCTTCCTGAATAAGCAGTACGTCACAAACACACAAATTCATTCATCATTATTTGCCCCCAAATGTTAATCTCTAGACATGGCATCTAACCAAACACAAACAAATCACATTGCAGTTTAGGGATGTGTAAATCAAATTGTAGTGTTTCCTTTTTTTCCTCATGAAAAATTTGGAGTGGAAGGAGAAAAAGAAAAAAAAACAGGAACAGTTGACTTGGATGGAATAAAGTGGACTTTTTGATTAATTTTTTTCACTTACCAGAAAGCTTTCTGAGATGAGTGGTAACTCACAAAAGCCCCAAAGGTGCTTTTTCAAAAGGCAATTGAACTTTCTTTGAAGTCTAGTTGCTTTTTGAAAAAGCACCTTTGGGAAAACCATGACCTAGATGACTGAGAATCTCCATAGACATTTAACTCACTTTTAACAAAATGTGTTAGTCACAAAATATGCTACCAAACTCCTGATTTTTTTCGTTAAGCAAGATCAGTGGCAATAAAGAAATGTATAGGACACATAAGCTCAAAGATAGCTCTTGCAAGTCTCATACGTAAAGTTCAAATATGGAAAATGGAATATACTTCTCATAAGGACAAGGAATAGCTCTGGTGAATTGCTGAGTACAAATAATTCTCCCATTCAAAAATGCTTAGACGTTGGTGGATGGCAAAAACATGACAATTCTTTGGTGGTTTTTAAGAATATAGCCCAAATCTATAATCTTATAGAACCAATAAATGCACTTTTTGTTCAGTGACTAAAGTACCCAGCTAATCTCACAGAATGACAGAAATTAAAAATAACAGAATTCTAGTGCTGGCCTAGAATTGAATTTAACTCCCAGCTTAAGTGAACGAATGCAGATCAAAGCATCCTAAGAGAATGGCCTGACTACATTCAAAATATAAGGCTTTGTAAGCACGGCCTTCCAAAGGTAGATCACCATCTTGAGATGCCGAAGAGAGGTTTTGTTTCCAATTTTCTACAATTTTCGACGTAATTGGGAATATTGAGTGGAGAAAAGAAAGGAAAGTAATATAAAAGGCACCGCATTGAGGGAAAATCTTATTACTACCCTCCCTATGGCACATAGTTTGGAGATAACAACAACAAAAAAACCCACTCCTAACATTCATGCTATGTGAAGTTGGTTTATTTCCAGAAAAACAAAGCATCAGTTTTCATGAAAACACTGCAAGGTATCAGAGAAAATTTAAGAGGTTTTCCTCAATTTTTATTTGACTTTTTGGGTGCAACAGTTCAGGATTGTAACAATTTGCCCTCAAGTTTCTTATCTTAAACCAGGAAGTCTCCTATTATGTTCATTTGGAAATCCTACAGTGACAGTTAAGGTGGCTCTGGTAAGGTAACTTGATCACAGGTAAAATATCCAGAAAGTTGGTTGGCAACAGGCCTGCGAAATATCCTAAGGAGAGATTCTGGTTCACCCAACTTTGGCAAATAAGCAACACAGCTGTCAATTATGGGGATTAAAAAAAAAATCTAAAAAATCTAAAAATAATCTGAAATCTTGTGTTTCTTACCTGGCTTCCTCTTTATCGCAATTCGAAAAGATTCTGGTGATTGCGATCTTCTCTAAGCACCCACTGGATCAAGTCATGGGAGTGTATTGGATAAAGTGAAATCAGTGATTTGACTGCATGAAGCATTTCAGGGAGTGATCAGCTTCCTGGTTGCCAAGGGGTCTACAGCTGGGAAATCAGCCCTTCCCCTCTGTTGAGTCTGTACATCCTGTTATTGTTCTGATATTATTAATGTTACAAAGAAAAGAGTGGAGGAAGGAGATAAGGCTTGGGGTCATTCCCTTAATCACCTTCCCAACAAGTAAGAGGTAGAGAACAGGATGGCAAGACTCTTTGCCATTTGCTAACAAAAACACAACTCAAGCCAGAGGCTGAGAAGGAGGGTTGTGAAAACTTAGAAAGAGTGGAATGCAACTTTTTTTTTTTTTGGCATTTTTGTGTTTTCTTGGCTGAGAAATCTTATGGACCTTTTTAAGTCTTTCCCCAGCTACTCATGATAACTTGTTCAGAAAGCACTTGTATCTTCTTCCTTTTTTTAAATTTAGAGATTTTTTTCCCTGCTTCAGTTTTTACAAAGTCTCTTATCTTTCCCAATACTTTCTTAATTTCTGTTTCTCACAAATTAAGCACACTAAACTGGTTCTTTGCATTAGTTTTATGTTTTTAATCTGGAACCTTAATCTAGAGGGCAGGTGCTACCGGTATTACTAAGAAGATGAATTTCTGGGGTCCTGAGGGCTGATGATATGACCTTACCAGGATCAAAAATCCCCCTTAATTAATTTCAGGGTTATAGAAGCCACCAAAACTTCCTACATAGTTTAAAAACATACATTGTATCTGGTAAATTATTGATTGCCACAATTATATTTCAAAAATGTATTTAAACTGGTTTTGTTATTTTCTTTGAGTGCAATTTAGTAGAAGCATGGGATTAAATATTTAAAATAAATACTAAAAAAACTACCCCTGTGACATTATTTTGCTTTTATTACTGATATACTATGTTTATGGTTACCCTTTTTAAAGTGTAGGTTTTATCCACTGGCAATTGTAGTGAAGGGAAAATCCCAGACTCTTTGTGAGTAAGCCACATCAGCAAGAAATACTGAATTTGCAGACTCAGTGCTTGCTGAGGATAAAGGCTAGTTGGGTGAAGGAGAAGATGCTTGAGGTCAAGAAAGAGGAACCTAGAAACAAGGCATCTGCTGAGTTATCTTTAGTTTATACAAAGAAATCTTTCCCTTTTATGCTGTTTGGCCTTGATGAAACTTATTGTCCAAGCAGAAGAGAAAGCTGAATTATCAAGCTGGAAAGTCAGAGGCTATCCAAGGAAACAGCTGCTAGCAACCCTCAACTGAAGCTAGAAGATTATCAAGACTTTGGTGGGAGTGCAGGAGAGCAAGCTTCAAACTGCTACTACATAAGTATCCCAAAGATGCTTCTGGGAAGTAAAGAAGCTTCTTGGATGGGAAGTGAAATGTCTTCTAGGAAAAATAAAATTGTCATTTTGAAAAAGCACCTTTGGGACAACCATGACCTGAATGACTGAGAATCTCCATAGACATTTGCTATCTAGTTCACTTTTTTGATTGGGCATTTTACTTTGGACATTATTTTGAGTTTTTAGCTTGGAGTCCTTAGTCTCCAAAGACTGATTTTTGTCTTCAGACTCTATCCCAGAATGCTCAACAAATTGGAGAAAATAACCTGCTGCTTCCAAGCTTTGCTTTCTCCAACTTCCTAGTCAGCTCCTCACCTCTCCGTCTTCAAGGATCTCTGTCACAGCAGTGTCCTGGTATCAAGACATGAGTTTTGTTTGTTGTTTGATTTTTCTTTGTGTGTGACTGAGACAGAAAGAAAAAAAGCAAGAAAAAAGAAAAAAGCTTTGCAAAAAGTAAGGCAGAGGAAGAGAAAGAAAAAAGAATGCAAATATTATCGTGATTGCCAGGAACTTGAATGTGCACTGTGCACTTCCATCAGTCACTTCCAGTTTTTCTTTTTCTGGTGAATTTTACCCTGAAGTAAGCCTGACTTCAGTTTCCTGTAATGAGAATTGTTACACACACACACAAACACAAAATGACAGTGAATGATTTTACTGTACTGGGAAGAGAGTTCTGTAGGCAAGCAAGAAACCTTACTACTGTAGCTCTTCTAATAAATGCTTGGGGTCAAATGCTTAGATCATTTTCTTGCAGTTGACAATTTTCCAAGAACTGATACCAGGAACTCAACCTGATTGTGTCCCTGTTGTAGGTGTTGGAGAAATAAAGCAGTCTGACTCATACTCCTCTTCAAATCTGCATTGCATCCTTTTGCACTGACATTAGTTTTCCATTGATTGCAATCCAAAACAGATAACAGGAAATACACCACCATCAGCCCTGCAATTCCTCTATATTGATGGAGGTTTTGAGATTCGAAGGAGCATTCGTGGCATCCTTGGCAACCAGCAAATCAGAAGTCCCTAGAGAACATCACTAGGACTTCATTATCTTAGAACAATAACGCAGGCTGATTTCCATTCTTGTGCTGGAGCACAAGCAATTTATTGTTTGCATCTTGATAAACTTTCCTTTCTGCAAGATTTCTGAAGCTTGAATGAAACTTATATTGATTCAGATGGATTTTTACTGGCAGTGCAATTGACTCACCAATCATCATATATAATTGCTATTCTGCTTTGCAAACTTCTTACTGCAGGGTTTTGGATACATTTTGAAGGTTTATGCTCTAAATTCCATCAAGACGTTGCTGAACTCTAATTTTCGTGAGCCCTAAGAGAGGAGAAATGTTAGGAGAAATAGTACAGCAAAACACAGAGGGCCATTGTGCATCCATACAGTCATTGCAAAGATGCCAAACAGTTATATGGTTTCTATCTGTTGATAGAAATCATGTCATAAAATTAACACATGACAAATAAAGTGTGATGGGTTTTTGTTTGGAAGGATCAAACAGTGACCTTCTAGATACTGGACTCCCATTTCTTGGTCATTTGGCATACATCTTGAACTGATGGAAACTGGAATCAAGACAAGTGGGGACATCTCTGGCTTATGGTGACCCATCCACTCACGTATGCATACAAATGGCTAAAAATGGAATCATGTTTAAGCATATCTAGATGTACTCTGCACTACCATCACTTATGCTTCCTAGTCCCTCAAAAGCAGTTTGATGATGATGCATGAATGTCTTCACTGCTTTTGACATTCAAATGCTAATAACAGGGATATGAGAATATAATTTATTCCAGATTCTGGAGTAACAAAAATCCTCTCATTTCCTGTCCCAAGCAAATAGACAACCAGAACTTTCATTTTCATTCTTGCATTATGTAGTATGTCTTAGTTTCATTACAATCAAAAGAATCCAGGGAATTTTGTGATGGGAATCTACAAAACATAATGCCAAGTTCCTTGTTGAAAGGCAACTGAACTCCAGGAGCAGAGATGTGACAATGCACTCAGATGGACAGGAGTCCAGGATTACAAATTTCAAAGAAATGGTCAATTCTATTGTGGTCTCAAAGAGTCAGAAATAAATCTTGAGCATAGAGGACTTCATGTGGTCACAGAAATTAATAGCTATGTTTGAACCAGCCACAAGTTCTCAGGGAGACGTCTTTAGGTCACAGAGAATTACAGAAAAATCATAATGCATAGCCAATTTTCTTTCTTTAATCAATTTATACAGAGTATGAGTCTGGGTAGTGAACAATAATAAACATAAAACAAATCCATATAGAGAAATTAAAATACAGGTATATAGCAATCCATAAAACCAAAATTGCCCAAATAGGCAGAAAACAGGGTCCTTGATGGACAAGCACAAAGTCAAGTTTTTAGGGCTTTACAAAATCTCCGGAGGGAGAATGTTCCATACAGTGGGTACTACGGCTAGGAAATTCTAGGAGTTGATGTCCCCTGATTTTAAAATTGCCAAGGTTGATCTAAGCCAGGCATGTCAAACTGCCGCCCCGTGGGCCGGATGTGTCATGCCAAAACTGTGCCCACCCCATTGCTGACAATGGGGAAAAAAGTTGCGATGTCACGTGATGTTGTAAGTTTGACATGCCTGATCTAAGTGAATGCTTAATCTCTTCGTTTTGAAAGCAAATCACTGCAATGGCCTTGTCTGTATCTACATCAAGAACTACTGTCAGCAGCCTACGGTAAAAAACGTTAAGATGGCAGCCATGACTGTGCTGTTGTATTTTCCCCAATTTTTCATGGGCAGTGAACATAAGGCGCACACACAAAAAAATGGACAAAGCTTTAATCATGCCATAATGGCCACCATTTTTTTTTTAAAAAAAATTACCCCTGCTTCAGAGACAAAAGGAATTCCTTGTTTCCTCTGTAAAGCATTTCAGCTAGAAACTCAGAGGAATTTTTCAATCCCTGGGAAGGATGTCTGTTGTATACAAAGCTTCGAGCTGGCTATAAATGAACGGAAACACATGGCAGGCACAATTCTTCCAAGATGGACTCTGTCTCAGAGCCTGTTCCAGAAATGTGTGGCTGTCTTTTTTAAATATGCTTTTTGAGCTATGCAGTGGAACAACCTGCCTCCAGAAGCGGTGAATGTTCCAACACTGGAAGTTTTTAAGAAGAGACTGGACAGCCATTTGTCTGAAATGGTATAGGGCAGACATGTCAAACTCGCGACATCATGTGATGTCGCGTGACGTATTGGAACTTTCCCCCCATTACTGGCAATGTAGTGGGCATGGTTTCCTTGTGATGCATCTGGCCCGCGGCCAGCAGTTTGACGCCCCTGGTATAGGGTTTCCTGCCTGAGCAGGGGGTTGGACTAGATGACCTCCAAGGTCCCTTCCACCTTTATTATTATTGTTATTGTTGTTGTTTTATAAGCTTTATTGGTTTTTAAAACATAAATCACATAATACCGGTAGTTGGTTAACAGTGTGTTTGCTTGGTTTACATTTGTAAAGAAAAATTGTTAACAATTGATTTCTATAATTCACAATCCACATGTTCAAACAGATGTTTCTTTTTTTTTCTTAAATATTCTTTCTGGTAGATCCCGTCATCTATATTCTTAATTTTCATTTTAATATTTTTCCTTTGAAAATAATAATAGTAATAATAATAGTTATTATTATTATTCAGAACTCCAAAGTCTCTGCTGAGTGACTATCACTAAAATAGGATAATAAATAATACAAGCCTTTAAGACTGAGGTATTTTGGGAGTGGAATGTTTTACCATATGGTTAATTAGCACCAGCTGAGCCTGGGTGGAAGCTAACTGCTGCAAGCCATGGAGTTTCACATGTAATTTAGGTTCTTATTGTGCTGTCCTGAATGTTGCCCTCTCTGTATTTATTTATTTACTTTCTTCTGGTGTTTGAACTGTCTCTACTGTTTGGACCCCAGACTGGACTTTGAACCTCCTGTAAGTGGCTATTTTAGTCCTGAATTTGGTTTATTGGACTTGTCTTGTATCACCTCAGGAAAGCTGAAATTTGGACAGTAAGAAAAATGTGAGTTGAATACTGCTATGCATACATATTGTCTTCTATGAATTTTAAGACCAACACCAAATACTCAATGTTTTTTTAAGAACCATGGTAGACTATGATACCAACATTGCTTCCCTTGGGTTAAGAAAAAAATGAAACATTGTTAAAAGCAACAATAGCAAGCTGGGTGGATCGTATCTTTAAAAGACAAACTTAAACCATATTGGGGGCATGGCAATGAAGTCATTCAACCAATTCCTGTCTTTTGAGCCATAAAAAGCAAGCTGCAGGATGTTGAGTGAAATAATATGCAGTTTCTAGGGCTTTAAAATCTAGAGCAGGGGTAGTCAACCTTGGCTCTTTTTTGACTCGTGGACTTCAACTCCCAGAATTCCTCAGCCAGCAAAGCTGGCTGAGGAATTCTGGGAGTTGAAGTCCACAAGTCTTAAAGTTGCCAAGGTTGAGAACCCCTGATCTAGAGCATGGGGGAGATAGGCCTGCCTTCCGTTTGGTTGAACTGTACCTCAAGGTAACACTGCCCAGAGTTACGTTGAGGTAAGATGGGTGTCTTATAAACGTTATAAATAAATAATAAACTTTAGTTGATAGCTTTACTCCAACCACTATAACGAGCCTCTATTTTTTTCTGACTTCCCTCCTTATTTTCAGCAGAAGCATAAGGAAAGCAAGCTTAAACAATTGAGGTAGTCTTATTTTTCTTATTTCTGTCAGTAGAATTTCTGTATTTGCTGGCTGAGGAATTCTGGGAGTTGAAGTCTTCAAGTTGCCAAGGTGGGAGACTCGTGAGCGTGGGCATCTTTTCTTTTCCGTTAGGATCTTTTCCACTATATTTCCACACCTTTTTTTTTTTTTTGCCATTCGCTTATGATGGTTGGGACTGGTGCAAATTCAAAATACCTGGTTACCTATTCTGGTTTACTCTTTACATCTCGTGTGCATTGCTCTGTCTTTTTGATCGTGTGGTAAATGAAACAAAGATGGATCAGAAGCCCAAGATGGAAAGTGTGAAATAACCTTATTTAATGTTTAATACTCTAAAGTTGAGAGGATATTCAAATGCACTAAGGCAATTAGTACTGTTCTGGAGATGCTTTAATCCCAAATGAGGGGCTGGCACTTTATCAGCTACTCCCTATTCTCAATGGTAGAGAAGGCAGCGGGTGGCTTTGGTAATAGACGGCACCAGGAGAAAACAACGTGCCATCCATTATGTCAAAAATTAGTGACCACCTTTAAAGCACTCCATGGCATCGGACCCGGATATTTACAGGACCGCCTTCTGCCAGCAAATACCTCCCACCGTCCAGTACGCTCCCACAGAGAGGGTCTCCTCAGGGTGCCGTCGGCCAGACAATGTCGGCTGGCGACCCCCAGGGGGAGAGCCTTCTCTGTGGGAGCTCCAACGCTTTGGAATGAGCTCCCCACCGAACTCCGTACGATGACGGATTTGCGTACCTTCCGTCGAGAATTAAAAACATACCTTTTTCGACAGGCCGGCCTGGGATAGCAGCTCCGGTACCAACAAGGTTATAATTGTTTTAGGGGATTGAGCTTTTTAAGATATAATGTATTGGGTTTTAAATGGATTTAGGGCCAAAATGTTTAATCTATTCTTGATCATTTTACTTTTTGTATATTGATGTTTTTAATTTTGGGCTGTACACCGCCCCGAGTCCTTTGGGAGAGGGGTGGTATAGAAATCACAAAATAAATAAATAAAATAAAAAAGATTGTGTCATTGGAAATGTATTGTGTGGGATGTACCTGGCTTTGAGTCAGATGCTAATAGCCAACAATGGGGATGGTGTTTTATGAAACGGTTTGAGGATATTTTCCCCTGCATCTAAAATAGGTGGACCCAACAGAGATTGCAGAAAGGAAAGAAAATCACAGGGCCTGGTAGTAACTGAAATGGTATAGGGCAGGGGTTCTCAACCTTGGCAACTTTAAGACTTGTGGACTTCAACTCCCAGAATTCCTCAGCCAGCAAAGCTGGCTGAGGAATTCTGGGAGTTGAAGTCCACAAGTTTTAAAGTTGCCAAGGTTGAGAACCCCTGGTATAGGGTTTCCTGCCTGAGCAGGGGGTTAGACTAGAAGATCTCCAAGGTCCCTCTGTTACTCTATTCTGTGCTGATATGGCTGAAAATATCAAATAGGGACTCTCATTTGGTGACATCCTTTGACTTTATGTTCTTGATCTGCTTTAGCATTCTCCACATGCCCTTTTATTCACATTCTTAAATGTATTTTACAGTTATTGCTGTAATATCAGGTGCCATCAAAACTAAACTATTACCGGTAGTAGAAGTGGGATTGTTGGAGAAACTCCAAGGCTTTGTAGCTTTGCTGAGTGTAAGTTATGGATGTGACCTTCTGGAGGGAGGGAGATAATTCAATGGATTATGCCAATTATTGTGTGTTCTAACAGAAGAACAGAATTGGAAGGGATCTTAGAGGTATTCTAGTCCACCCCGCTGTTCAAGCAAGTCATTCCATTGATTAATTTTTCTGTCAGGAAATTTCTTCTTACCGGTAGTTCTAGGCTGGATCTCTCTTTGATTAGTTTCCATCCATTATTTCTTGTTCTGCCTTCGGGTGCTTTGGAGAAGCAGCCTCTTAGATATTGGAACACAGCTGACATAATTCATTTAGTAATGAAAATACAGGGAAATAAATTGACAAGGTGGGAGGACCAAATTGGCAGCAATTCCAAAATGACTGGTACCAATGGGAATGTTCTAGAAAGAGGAGCAAAGAAACCATGTTAGCATATTAGTGGGGGATTGATTCATTCTGCATCAATGTTTGTTAACCTCAGCAGCTTTAAGGTGTGTAAAAAAAGAGGGTTAGGGTTAGAGGTTAGGGTTAGGGGTTAGGGTTAGGGTTAGGGGTTAGGGGTTAGGGTTAGGGTTAGGGTTAAAAAATTCTGGGAGTTGAAGTCCATCCATCTTAAGGTTGTTGGGAAATCCTGTTCTAGATCTTGCAATTCTTAGCTCAATCTACTTGTTTTTAGTTCAATAACAGCTGTAGGGCCTTTCAGCCGCTTTTCAATCATTGCCGTTTTAATGCTCTATTAACATTCTAGGAATTGCTGTCACAGCCTTAAATGGCTTTGAATGAATGTACATAGCAACATGTATTGTTCAAAGCTCAGCTCTGTCAAAGATTTTAAGCATTTAGTATGACTGTAATTTATAGATGGTTATGAATTTTTGATTGTTTATGTAACTGGAGATATTTGACACAGATGGAAAGTCTCAAGACACGAATTCAAAATAATGAAGTTTTTATGGTGTAGGCTTTACAGGTGTCTTCTTTTCTAAAAAGATATGTCTTCAAAGCACAGATGGAAAGCAATTTTCTGAAAATTCTTTCCTGTTGTACGCTTTTTTCCTCTGGCTGTAGATGTGTCACTGTTCCTTCATGTGAAAGAAATAGTTTTTTGATTGCTGATATCCAAAGTGTCAGCAGGCTTTGACCGTATATATTTATTTTTCAAATCATGGCCTTTGGAAGAAAATGGCTGAAGGGGTCTGTTTGCTTGAGTGGATTAATTTTATTATTTTATTAATAACTAATTCATTAATTAATTGTATTTCCACACAATGAGAATCTACTTAATTACTTTAGAAAGCGGTTTATGAATGTTTCTTGTTCATAAAAGATTCATGCAGGATTAAAAGATGGCTGGTTCTGCAATGCATCTTTTGAAAGCTTGCAATCATTTGCACTGGAAACTGCATTTTCTCCCCACTACTGTACAGGACCCAATTTATAACACTCTTAATGCTGTAGAAAACTCACAATTATCAATTTTAGCCCCATCTGCTGACTGAAAATATACAGCAAGCTTCCAAAAGCACTGTTTATATTAATGTCGAGCCCCTGAGGCTATTGCAAGGGTGGGTAACAGATGCCATTCAAATATTTTTGCATTTCAGCTGCTATCTGCATCATCTGCAATGGTTAATGGCCAGAAGATTGCAAATTAAAACTCTAAACATCTGGACAATATCAAGCTGTGAATTGTTCAGCTATTGAATCAGGACCACACACTAATTAAGCAGATTTATCCAATTAAGCAGATTTATCACTCATTCCTACACAAGAATCTAGTCAACTAATAGTCAGCACTTAACTGATACTAGATAAGAATTAATGGAATTCAAGAGGGCTGGACTTAGACTACTATGGGAACGTAACAATTCCAGGCTGCTTCCTCTTTTGACTCCATCCTCCGGCTCAACCTGTCCTTCTACCGTACTACATCTATTTCTAAGTTGCAACTGCCTTAAATAATGATGTATGTAATATAAGGCAAAGAAGAGGCCTCTGGTCTTTGGATATTGCTGTTAGATATCATGGTGGACCTTAATCATTCACAACTAATACATATTGCTGTTAAAATTGGAATACTCGGATCAAAGTGAAAATCCATTTGCACAACAAAAGCAGGATGGGGGAACAAGTAAAAATCTTAAAGCATTTGTTTTCAGGCCTGCTAGTTAATAAAACAGCATAATGTTAGCTTTTCTATAACCGATATTGGGTGGTTTGTTTTGTTACATCTTATAGAGTATACGTGGATCTGGCTTAATACCTTTACCGAGGTAGCTATTTAACAGATACCATCTTTTAAATCCCACGAAGCAGTTTCTACAATGCCCTGTGTAATTATTATGAAGAATGAAGGTGATCTTTCCTCTGCCTTAACTGTTTTCCCCATGATAATTGAAAAAGGTAGAATGTTAAGAGGTCTAGCATAACCTGGCATCTTATTAAGGAAGTAAGCAAAGGAGAACGAATCAGTCATGAAACATGGTGTAATTTTGCTACTTTATGAACTGTAGAAAATAGTAACACTTGGTTGATCTTTTTTTAAATCTTTATTTTGGTCATAGAAGAGTGTAAAATGACATCAGTAAGAATTACCAGTATTTCAGTGAAACCTATATTTTTTTTAAAAAGCTAGTGTTACTAGCACAATATCATTTTATACTATAATTTTAAAATACCAAGATCTAAATATACATGTACTTAATATTAAGGCTATAAATTAAATGGCAGAAATGTAACGTACAATATAAGATAGAATAATGGTAAAATGATTACATGATCAAAGAAACAAATGCACGGAAACCGTTCTAATCTCATTGTTATTCTAATCTATTCAACTACAACCATGACTGCAAGTATTAAGGGCACAGCATCCAGAACTATTAGTTGTGGATTTTCTCTTATTCCTTCCTCTATTACTATAGTAACCTTCAGGATCAATGCTTCTGCACTGAACGTCGGAGAAAGTTGTCCACCACCTTGTCCCAAAGGTGTTTTTTCAAGAGGCAACTGGACTTTGGTTTTCCTTGGCGACATTTCGTTTTTCATCCAAGAAGCTTTTTTAGTTCTGATTGAATGGTAAAGAATGGAAGGATTTATATTCCTTGCAATCATCTGGTTGTTGACACTCCCTCTGAAAGTCGTTGAAACCACTTGGAGTTTTATCTATGTCCTCAGGTCACCTGAACAGTGCAAATGGGTGTGGCCCTTTCTTGGAACTGCTGAAATGACAGTGTTGTAAACAGGAGATAGGTGGTTTTGACCAGATGACTGCAAGGAATATAAATCCTTCCATTCTCCATCATTCAGTCAGAACTAAAGGAGCTTCTTGGGTGAGGAGCAAAATGTCTTCAAGGGAAAAACAAAAAAAGTCCAGTTGTCTCTTGAAAAAGCACCTTTGGGGCAATCATGAATAAGAATCTCCATAGACATTGTCCACCACTTCTTTCTCCACAGAGAAACATTCACAGAGAAACATTCTCATAGCACCTGAAGGTAGGACAAGAAGCAATGGGTGGAAGCTTGTCAGAAGAACCTAGGGAGGGATTTCTTAACATTGACAGTTATTAAGCAGTGAACAGCTTGCCTACTGGAGTTGTGAATCTCCATCACTGGAGATTTTCAAGAAAAGATTGGATAATCATTTGCCTAAGATAGTTTCCAAGAAGTCAAGACAGCAGGGCTCCACATCTTTCTCCTCTGGGAAACCATCTAAGACAGAGGTCCCCAACCTTTTGGGCACCAGGGACCATTTTTGTGGAGAGAGGTTTTTCTGCGGACTGGAGAGTGCATGGTTTTGTGTGCTGCCTGCATCCTGTGGATGGGGCTTTGCTTGTTTGTGTGGACCAGTTGCTGGCATGCTGCGGCCCGCTACTGGTCCATGGGCCGGGGGTTGGGGACCCCTGATCTAAGAAACGTTTTCATGAGGATGAATTGCAGAACTTCAATAATATCTTCAGCAGTTTCATCTTGTTTTCAGTGGAGAATGTTGAAGTAATGTTTCATACTTGTGTTCCTTCAGCCCATTGGTGACGAACCTCTACACTGAAAACCTGAACATTCTTGTCTGCACTTCTTATACACTTCATCACCACAGAGGAACACAACAATTTTTCATTGCCATTTCATGGAATGAGAACTGATTAGGAAACCATGCAAGAAAAAAATATTCTGTCCTTATCTTAGTCCTTACACTATCCAAATGGTGCAGTTTGCCTATTGCGAGATTCTCTGTTATGAAAGAAGATCTAGCTGGTCACATGAGATCTTAAATTGGCACATTGGATGCTGTGATATCATGTTGTAGTTTTCACTGATCTTGCCCTACTGCCTAAAAATCATTTACATTTTTTAAAAATATATCATCACTAGTCCTGTGTTGAGAGGCAAGTTATTACATCAGATCATATTTGAATGATGTGTTTTAAACAGAATTTTTAAATGCATGATGTTCCAATCAATAAAGATTGATCCATTCATCCCTCAAAGGAAGAATGGATGGTAAAGCTTAGGAATAGATTAACCCTGCTTTCTAAGTAGGCAGGAAAAGGAGAGCTCATGGTGTGTATTTCTTTGCACCAAGGTTTTTTTCCTCTTGTTACAGATTATGACATAGATCTGAAGGAAAACTGAATTTTGTATACTCTATTTTGCTACAATTGTCAGAGGAGCCTTGGCTGAAGAAATCTATTAGTACTGACTGTTGTACTGAACTCATAATTTTTTTTCAAAGATTTCTAGTTTTTTAAAAAAAATATAAATATAGGTTCTGGATTTTCCATTATATCCTTACAGAATTCCACAGAAACTATTGCATTTGTGTTCCTCCAGATTTCTTAGAAGAAAGTTCAACAGTGCTTTTATTATTAAAATTTGGATTTATGATTGAACATGAGCATACATTTTTGTGCCATTAGGGCTTGTGTAGCACTCTTGGTAGATTGTAGCTCTTCCTTAAGGTAAAAGCTGTATGATATGATGTTTGACTTTTAATCCCATTAATCAAGATCGCAAGAAGTGATAGTACCCCTCTCTGTACTGCACTGGTGAGGCCACACTAGGAATACTGCATCCAGTTTTGGTCGCCACAATGCAAGAAAGGGGCTTAGCTTTAGAAAGAGGAGCAGAGAAGAGCAACAAAGTTGAATCCATCTTTTGTGTATGTTCTTTGAACGTCATTTCTATCTCCTGCACTCACTGAAGAATGACAATTGTGTAACAAAGGGAGGAACACAGCAACTAGCTTCACACATAACACTGGACTATGGGGTATTGAATAAACCACAATTCATTGAGTTTGCACATTGACTAAGCTGCATTGTAAACTTTTATCCGTGACAATAGCCAGGTTCATTTAACATGCAGAGCCATAAACAACTCGCATGATGGCTGATTATGAGACAAGTGCATCATTTATCTCTGCTCCTGCCTATTTGCATCTCCATCGAGAGAGAAATTGTGACGCTAATATTCACCCCTGCCCTTTCAAGACCAACCTACATGCCAATGTAAGTTGCATTACAACGAGAGTTTACAATGTTACATTTTTAGAAGACACTTAGCTCTATATTACAATATTTCACAGATCATTCTGATAAGGTGGTATAGTTTAGGCTTTAAGAGGATACAGCTCTTGAACATCTCTGCAAAAGGAACATTTTCTTTCTTTTCCTGTGCTTGGAACATAAACCATGGATTTTGAATGCCAACTAGATCAATACTCCCATTGCTCAATGCCATTTCAAAAAGGCAGAATGCAACTATGCCACCCTTGTTCAATAGCCATCCAACCCCTTGCTGAATTCTTTTGTAGACAGACCATTGTTGAAACACTCTTGCTATAAGGAGATGTTTTTGTAAGTGTTTCTCTGGCATCAACTTCCTTGCAAGAACACGGCCATTTCACTTTCTTTCTGAAAACCTTCAAATACTTAATACTGTTGCTACTGTATTAAGGGGATGTATCTTTGCATCTATTGTGTTTTAGAAGCAGTCCTCTTTGGCATTCTTTCGCACAATAGACTAGTTCACCTTATGGAGAAGGATTATTATTTGTACAGCCTCCCAACAATTCCTCTAGAAGTTGTTGCCAAATTATAATACTTAGTGGAACAGAACAGAATAATACTTAGTGGAACAGAACAGAATTGTTAATACACGGAGTCAAGTAAAGGTAAAGGTCCTGTCCAGTTGTGTCTAGGGGGTGGTGTTCTCTGTTTCTTAGCCAAGAGAGCCAGCATTGTCTGAGGACACTTCTATGAACATGTGGCCAGCATGACTGGACAGTACACCAAGGCACATGGAACGCTGTTACCTTTCCACCCAAGTGGTACCTATTTATCTACTCACATTTGCATGCTTTCAAACTGCTAGGTGGGCAGGAGCTGGGGCAAGTAATGAGAGCTCACCCTATCATGCAGTATTCAGATCTTGAAACTGGGCTGTTAGCTTTCCAGATGACAAGCTCAGGATCCTTAACCACTGAGCCACCTTGCCCCCCTGTGCACAGAGTAAACAAACTTAAATCATAATTCAGCTCTAAGGATCAAAAACTATCCCTCCAGTCTCCATCAAATTCTTCACCCTGACTCTGGTTGTTCTTTGTGTGGTGACTCCAGACTCCTCCCTTGCCCTTTGGTCAGCAAAATGGAAGTTTTATCAGCTCTTGAGGGTGAAAGATTAGCCATGTTCTGTTTGTGAGCTTATAGGTTGCTCAGAACTCATGGCATTTCAGATGTTGGTGGCCTAACAGGCAAATCTTAAGTAATGGTTGCTCTGTTTTGCAAAGTTATGAAAACCAGTAATCTACTGGTCTGATTGTCCTACTAGCATCCATAATAAGCAGATCTTAGGAGGAAAGAGGCACACAGCTGAAGCAAATGATGCATACAGCCCCCATAGTAAACACAAAACACCAGAATCGATGATGCTAATGTATTCTGCATTTTGCCTTTATTTAAAATGATTGGCAGAAAGTCAAGGTAATTCAGATGTTGAGAGGCTGTGGATTTTCTGAACCTCAAGAAGGATTTAGCGCCATGATTTCTACTGACTTCAAGAGCTCATTGAAAACGGATCTACAGTGTCAGCCATGAATAAATCCATAATGTGGACTCCCTTCATTTAACACTGCTAAAGACAGTCAAAATTAGAACAGATCTGGCCTACTGAAATAAATAAAGCTAGTACCTGAAAAAAAAAAATTGGAACAGCTTGGCTTGATCAGTCTTTTGTCTGGAGAGATGGACAAGTGGAATGGATAAAAAGAAAGCCAATTCAGTAATGTGGTATTCCGTTCAATTGGGGTTTCAGTTGGGTGTCCATTGGGGATTTCAGGAGATCTGTAAGGTTAGGTGAAGAAAAAAATTACATTTTTATCAGTAATCACTGAATGAAATTTAGATCTCCTTATTATGATTTGAGTGAGCTGCTAAAGAAGCACACACCATCCTGTTGTGAGTGTCCCTAGACCAGCTTGGGAAGTATCAGAGGATGAGGATCAGCAGCCAGGCCCCTCTGGGTGTTTTCCCCTCCCGGCAGCCGAGGAAGAGCAGCCAGGCCCCTCTGGGTATTTTCCCCTCCCGGCAGCTGAGACAGACAGGGAGGAGATTTACAGGCAGTCTGGGTCAGATTCGCAAAGTGAGGGGTCAGATTTGGAGCAAGAAGATAGATGGCTTGATCCGAGATTCCGAAGGTTTGATAAACGAAGGTGTCAGTTAAGTGGGAAAAGGAAGTAATGGGGGGAAGTGACGTATCGGAAACTATATTAGAAGGGGACAGAGAGACTACGCCTTTGTCACGAGCAACGTTAATCAAGGAGTAGCCTGATATCTGGAGCCGTGCGTTTGAATTCAGTCTTCTGATGTTTTGGAAATCTACGGGAGAATAATGAGGCCTTGGACAATGTGATAAAGAAAGAGTGAGTTAATTGGAAGGTGTGGAAGGAGCATGTTTTAATCTAAATGTAAATAAATGAGACTTGGCTGTTTATGCCAGCAAAATGCCAGCAGCGTGCTTTGAAGTGAATTCTTTTGAAATGTGTTAAATAAACCTCTTAAAGACATATTTATGTGGATTTTAATGAGCTGAGAGGGGCCAGACAGAACACATCCCATGCTAGTTATTTTTTAATATCTTGATGACCATATTTGAGAATTATGAGCTTCTTTCGTAATACAATCTATGTGTATTTCATATGATGTTTTCCACACAGCTTTTCTGAGAAGAGACCTGGAGGTTTCACCAGGCTTTTGTAGATGTCTATGGTGCAAAAAAAATATTTTTAGCATCCCTGGCTTAAATGGTGAATTCAAACAGGTTAAATAAAGGACAACAGAACCCATCTGAGAGCATTGACTTCCCTGATATGGGGAACCAAAGATCTGGTGCTGGACTCCAGATGAAGTAAACTGAATTAGGGACCCCAGAGATAAAGATGGAATTGAATGGGAACAGTGGTGCACCATTTCATGTATACCTCTTGGCAGTGGTGGGATTCAAATATGTGAACAACTGATTTCAGCAGCTGCTGAAATTCTTTTGATTATTGTTTTCTAACCTTGTACAGATTAATTAACCAAAGTTCTTGGGCATGGTCGAAGACAGGTCATACTATTTGATTGGGTGGTTTTTGACAACTGGGAAGTGATCAACCAAAGGGAAAAAGGAGTCTGAAAAAAGTTTTAATTTCTTAGATCAAAGACTGAGGAGTCTTTAGTGAATACAAAGAAAAATGTTGATTCTAATGTTGGAGTGTCAGGTTAAAGCAGGGGTGTCAAACTCCCAACGTCACATGATGTGTCAGGAAGTATCATGACTTTTTTCCATTGCTGGCAATGGTGTGGGCGCGGTTTTGGCATGACACATCTGGCCCATGGGCCAGCAGTTTGACACCCCTGGGTTAAAGGGAACTGGGTAGCAGGTAAAGTGCCTCTCACAATTGGTGATGTGCCCAGAATACTGTCTTAAAAAGAATTGGGAAAAAAATCAGAGGAATTAGCATCCTAAAACAAAGATTGGGAGGATGTCAGATGTGTAGAGGGAGATAATAGTATTTGAGGGTTTTAACTTAGGGCAGAAAAGCAAGTAGGTGATAATGGCACAATAAATCAATGAAACTGAATAAAGTTCTAGCTTTTCCTGTACTTATGGTATTGCTGAGACTGATGTGAGTTTAAAAATCAAAGGTCTGCATCCTTGGACTATGTCCATTGTCTTTTATCAGGGTTGGTGAGGATTGCTTCTCTCTCCAACTTATATCAGAATTGCAAGAGTCATTGAAAAGGAGAGGAAGACAAGAGAGGAGTGTCTGAGACCATTTACACAGGGAGAAGAGCTAAAAGACCTGTTCTTCTGACCCTTGACAATCTCTTCAGCATTAGCTGAGAAGTCGATTACTCCCCTTATTTATTTTTCCAATTGATAAATCCCATATTATTGCAGTCATATCCACTTTTCAGTTTCACCCTCTGGATTTTATTCTGGATTCAGTTTCACATTCTAAAAAGGAATTAGTGACCCGAGAGACAGGAGCTGCTGTTTTTTTTAAAATCAGGGTAGAAACCATAGTGCTTCTTCAACACTCTTTTTGCAGCATCCAGAAAGAAAGTCATTAGCTAATTGTTGAGGAGAGAGTGCAAGGTGCAAATTGGCACTAGCTTTGATAGACAGTCTTGGGTTTACTTCACTGCTCCCTCACTAATGCATGTTTGTGCTAACATATGTTTAAATGCTAATGTATGTTTAAGTACAAACTGCTGCTAATCAGTGATTTGTATACAGAAAGCTCCAGGTTTAAAGTGCAGATAAGGGGGGGGGAGGGAGGGAGAGGAAGACTTAAACCGCAGAAAGCCAATTAATTAATAATTAATTAATTAATGTTAAACAATACAATTTGATGGTCCAAGGGGGTGACTGTATAGAAGGACATGTTATGTTCCTGTAACATCCAATGTTTTAATAAAGTGATAAAATATAATTTCTTTATAAGATTGTCCATCATCTGCCAACATTGGAGAAATTTTTAATATCCTCCCTTGTTGGCAGGATGCAAATAAACTGAAGAAACTTCTTGGATGAGAAGCAAGCCATTTTTCAAGAAAAAACCCTAGAAAGGTCCAATTGCCTTTCAGAAAAAAAAATCACCTTTGGGAAGGAAATGATAATGCTAGGAAAGAATATTTCTTGAAAGAAGTACAAATGACTGACTATAAGGATGTGTTTCTGCCCAGGTTGGGCCTGTCAGGAGAGACACAGATTGAATGCAGCGGCGAACAGGATATTTCAGAAGTGTCTGTTGTAAAACAAGAGGGTCACGAATGAATAGGTAATTTGAATATGAATGTGGGTGATTAATATGAAAGAAGTATGCTGTTGTGGTTTGATCCTGTGAAGAGAATGAAAGAGGCTTGGATTGCAAAACAAATATGCCAAGAAGAGTGCATGGGTCAAGGGGATGAGGAATAAACAGTGTTTGAACAGAGTTGATGAGATCCTCCAAAAGGGGAGTGTGAGAATGTAATGAACAAGAGTTAAAGTGTGAAGTGGTGTATGGATGTGGTGGAAACAAACGTAGGAAAGCATAGGGAGCTATAACCATTTTTAGCTGTGTTTTTTTGTTACACTTTTTGTTTGTTTTCCCTGCTCCTCCTCCCTCTTTTACCATATTTTGCATAATGTGGCTTAACTCAGAAGGGAATCACATGATGGGTGTGTATGTTGCTTTAATCATAATTTGCTGAATAACCCATGTTAATCTCATTCATACATTTACATCAGGGGTCTTCAAACTTGGGCCCTTTTATGACTTGTGGACTTCAACTCCGGGAATTCCTCAGCCAGCATGCCTGGCTGAGGAATTCTGGGAGTTGAAGTCCACAAATCATAAAAGGGCCCAAGTTTGAAGACCCCTGATTTACATTGTACCTTTTACTAACTTCAGTTCACAGGACACAGTAAGGACAAATTAAACAGACCATATTTGTTTGTGTAATTTATCTATGGCCTCAATTCTTGCAGACTCTCTAGGTAATTTACCGGTTCTGAAATATATACAGTAGATCAATAACAAATCTATAGCAAGCTGCATCAAGTAATAAAATTAAATGAATACATAAATAGGTACATTGTTGTTTAGCACCCTTCTTCTCATGTCTCTTCCTAGTTTCACAATCCCTTTTGGTTCTACATTTATGAGACAAGCCCCTGAATAACAGAGAAATGTGCAGAGATAATGATTAAAACAAAACAATCTGTAGGACTTATAAAACTGTCAGAAAATGCTGGATTTCTAAGAGGAGAAGACAATAACTATTTGAAGCACCATGTTTTGTACTCTGCCTAGTGGCTGTATGGTGGCAGTTAATTAACAAACCCAGTTCTTAGATATGTGTTGACATTAATCATTGTTGCCTATGCACACGCAGAGATGTTATTCGCATAAAAGGTGCTTTGAAAGTTTATGTTATGTTGCAGTGGCTGCTAGCATTAATTTTCCTGCTTTCCCAAATGCAGTCGAAAGGGGGAAAATTTGGGGTATGGAAAAGCCAGATGCATATACAACCCTGGGACAAATTTGAATTAAACATGGACGTTTTGGAGTGCAGTTGTGAAGTGACTACTCTAGATAGTACAGGTGGTCCTCAACTTACAACAGTTCACTTAGTGACCGGTCGAAGTTACAATGGCACTGAAAAAGTGACTTATGACCATTTTTCTCACTTAGGACCGTTGCACATGGTCACATGATCAAAATTCAGATGCTTGATAACTGACTCATTTTAGGATGGTTGCAGTGTCCCAGGGTCATACAATCACCTTTTGCGACCTCTTTATAAGCAAAGTCAATTAATAATAATAATAATAATAATAATAATAATAATAATAATACTAATACTAATACTAATACTAATACTAATACTAATAATAATAATAATAATAATAATAATAATAATAATAATAATAATAATAATAATAATAATAATAATAATAAAGTTGGAAGGGACCTTGGAGGTCATCAAGTCCAACCCCCTGCTCAGGCAAGAAACCCTACACCATTTCGGACAAATGGCTGTCCAGTCTTCATATAACAACTATATTACTAATTTAACAACTGCAGTGATTCTCTTAACAACTGTGGCAAGAAATGTCATAACATGGAGCAAAAATCACTTAACAAATGTTTCACTTAGCAACAGAAATGTTGGGCTCAGTTATGGTCGTAAGTTGAGGTCTACCTGTATAGTGGCACAAAGTATGTCGAAGAAGAAGCAATTATTTTTAGGACAGGAAGCAATGATAAACCTTAACAAGATCATGAAGGATAAGTATATTTTTATGCCAGCAAAGATCAGAGCAGTCAAAACAATGTTTCCCCCCCCCACAGTGGTAATCTGCAACTGTAGAACCTGGACAGTGAGAAAAAGAAGATAAATGCCTTTGAATCATGGAGTTGGAGACAGTTACTTAGAGTGCCATGAACTGGAAAAGAGCCACTCAATCCATTCTGGATCAAATAAAGATTAATTGCTCCCTTGAGATGATCCACAACCTGCAACTCATACACTTTGGGCATATGATGTAAACAGCTGATGGACTAGCAAAAAATGGCTACGCTGGACAAGATTGAAGGAAGGAGGAGGAGAGGAAGACAATGGGTAAGATGGATGGGCTGGAGGAACTTACCTGGAAGAGCTATTGATTATCACTATTGGGTCAGTCTGAGTTAGTGCCTGCATTGTCTATACAGCCAGCAGACATCAGGTTTAATCTGGTGGCATCTTGCTAAGAGGGTAAGTGGAGGCTGTCGCTTGAATGATTAATAAATAGTTAAAAAAAATAAATAAACAAGCCCAACACTTTTATTTTAAGAGTGTTGTGGCACCTCCTTCAGCTGCAGCCACTTTTTGGATGATGGCTAGGTTGCTAATTTTTCTCAAAGCGTTCTGCACATTTGCAGGCATTAATTTGAAGTGTCACCTTTTAAAAATGGTTCCTGCAGTTTGACAGTGCTGTCCCTATTGTGCTAATATGCGTGGGAGAAAAGCCTGCCACATTTACTTTCAAACTGGAAGTTTGGGGGGGAAAAAAGAATGTAGATACCAGGATGAATGAATTACCGGTGCTTGCCAAGGTTTTATTCACATGACACAATGGGGTCTGGATCAGCCAATCCTCCTTTAGCCTAAGACACGTTCTGAGAACTTATCCTGAATGTTTCTGTTGGCTTATATATTTCTGCTGGACTCTCAGCCCCAACCTACTTCACCCGGTTGTGATGGGGAAAATTAAAGGAGAGAGTTCAGCGTAGGTGGCCCTGAGATCCTAGATAGAAGAAGATGGAAAATAAATATATTAATCATGAGTGAACACACCCTACAGTAGTGGCCAAAATTGTGGAAACCTTATGGGAAAAGTATATTTTTGAGGTTTGATGGTTAATAACTCCACTATTTTTTTGGAGTAGTACCATAAAATTATATATCAATGGAAAGATAATTTAATCAAGAATGTAATGCAATGAAGTTTGTTCAATTATCTGTACTGTATTCTATGAAAGGTTATAGCCAAATAACCAGAAAAAGGAAGCACAACTTGATCTCAGGTAGCTCTCCTTCATCTGATTGTAGCCAATGAGCACGAGTGTTTAGAGAACCAATCAGGTGTCATCTTGTTTTGGCAATGAGCCAATCAGATCACAGTAAGATTCAGTGATTGATGTCATGTACTGAAGTGGAGGGGGGACCTTTGTCAGTGTGTTATGTGATCGCTATCAAGTTGGTTGGGGGTTTTTTGTGTTCTTTCATTTAGTGAGCTTGTAAAACGTAATAAAATTAAAGTCATGGTGCAAAGAGTTGACTGGTTGCCCAGAAAGCGATGTAAAATAGTATTATTAAGTGAACAAGGCTACAGTTATAAAGAAATTTAAACAGGAACCCTTATATTAAGATAGATGGTACACTGTAAAACTTATTGATAAGTTACAAGTGATATCAGGATTAAAATAAAATGTAAGCTGATTAAATTTCCAGGCAAAATTGCGCCATGAAATAATGCATATTATTTTGAATGTTTCACAATTGCAAGGTTCCCATTCTGCAGAGTGGCATTCAGATCTATCTCTGAATATTTCTCACTATTTAAAGACCAGTGGCTTAGAGCATGTTGATATAGTTTTGTAAAGAAGCTTTCATTCTGATTTTCATTGGATGCTTCCCCTCTCCCAGGTGCTGGGAAGAGAAAAGGCCGTCATGGGAATTAATTAAGAAAAATAATTTGCAGAAGTGCTAAAGCATTAGAATAAGCAGCAGAGGGCAGTAGAGTTCTAGACTTCACATTTTATTGTTACAACACTAACTGGGAAAATGTTGAAAAGCAAAGTCTTGGGAATCTTTTCTTCAATTGATCAGCCTTCAAATTTCCAGATGTATGACAGTGTCAAACTGTAGCATTTTATAAATGGGAACAAAATGCAGTTTAACAATCTGATTTTCACCCCATCCCTACCCCATCACCAAAATGCTTGCCGACAGATGTTTTTTTTTTTGTTTCTTCTTTCCCCTGACAAAATGTTTCTGAATCCACTTGGCGGGGTTTGATTTAGGCAGTGTATACATGCAGAGATTTTCAGTCAGGAAAAACAACAAAATGTATATCTGTAGCGTGTGATCTAAAATGACAGATAAATTGTTTTCTGCCCTTTGAGTGTGATTTATCGTAATGGAATACTTGATCCATTGTGTTCGGCGGGCGTCTTGGCTACCGTGCAAATGGCAAGGAAGATGTTGGTTGGTGAAGGAAAACAATCTTGCATGTTCTGAAGGTTTAGAAAGAGGACTGGTGTATATATAGAACACAAAAAAGACAATAGATACTCAGAACATGTAAGGGGAAGAAGGTTTCCCCCCCACGGCTATCTAGAGTGATTGAAGTAGTTACAAGGTCAACAGTTGGGAGATTATTAAGTTGCACAAACTGTCCATTCTGGTTGATGGACTGCCTGCTTTTTCTGCATTCATTCACTGTCTGCATTCAAATGGGAATTGCTTATTTTTCAATCATCCTTTGTATTATGATTTCAGATTACAGACCAGGTTCAGGACACAAAAGGCCTTTATGCTGGTCTGCAGCGGGGGAATTCTTTTCTGATTTCTTCACCCGTGTATACTCCCCCCCCACCCTTTGATAGCTGTAAGGCTTTCTGAGCTGGATCATGTTCCTCATTTTAATTACAGCTTTCTGGAGTGTGCTTATTTGATCATCCACTGATACCTGGAGAGTTTTTATATGCTGAGGCTGCTTTTAAGTGAGATCAAATATGACTGCTGGTCATTTGGTTCCTGGCTGATTGAATGTATGATTTATATTAACGTTGGGGGGGTGGGGAAGGCAGCAGCAAGGATAAGTTAAGAATTCAACTGCTGTGAACCTGGTGGAATATGGGTAGAGGTTTTGCAATGCACTGTCTGAAAAATTGGTAGGAGAATAGAAGATACTATAGGCTGTCTTGTTCTAATAGCTAAGTTGGATATTGTTGTGCAAACAGGGCCGATGCAAAATTTGGGCAACAGAGAAAACACAAAGTTTTCAGTTGAAATTTGACATCTGCAGATACACCCAATCTTTTTTCTTCCTAAATCAGGGGTCTTCAAACTTCGCCCTTTTATGACTTGTGGATTTCAATGCCAGTGTGCCTGGCTGAGGAATACTGGGAGTTGAAGTCCACAAGTCATAAAAGGGCTAAGTTGAAGACCCTTGTCCTAAATCACCATAAGATTATAATACATGTAGCCTGTTTGCTATCAACAATTAAAGATTTGAGACCTCCATTCTGACCTGAATGAGCCATTTGGATGCTGAAGACCAACTACTGGTGTGCAAGCAGATTTAGTTCTACCAAACTATGGTTAGTATTGTGGATTTGCTGGAGAAAATTCCACTGACTGGGATCACATAATAGGATAGGCCGTTGTGGAGTTTATTTAGCTTTGGTTGATCATAATATGAGAATATGCCAGGTCTGTTTGAGTGGCAAGGCATTGGGGATTACTTTTGCTGGCATATCTTACATACTACTGGGTAATATGAATAGAATAGAGCTGAAAGGGACCTTGGAGGTCTTCTAGTCCAGCCCTCTGCTCAAGCAGGAGAACCTATACCATCTCAGACAGGTGAATGTCTAGTCTCTTCTTAAAAATCTCCAGTGATGGAGCACCCACAATTTCTGAAGGCCAGTTGTTCCACTAGTTGATTGTCCTCACTGTCAGGAAGTTTCTCTTCAATTCCAGGTTGCTTCTCTCTTTGATCAGTTTCCAACCATTGTTTCTCGTCCTTCCCTCTGGTGCTTTGGTGAACAACCTGGCCCCCTCTGCCTTGTGACAGCCCCGCAGATACTGGAACACTGCTATCTGAGGGGCTGCCACAAGGCAGAGGGACCAGGTTGTTCACCAAAGCACCAGAATAATGAATAATAATATGTTTTTGCTCCACCTGGAAAGCTTAGTGATTAATGGTTGTATTAGATTAAAAACTTCTGCTTGGCTTCCAATTCAGCTTCCCTCCAAGTACAGATAGATATTTTGGGTAGCCTGCAGCTCTTCTCTTGGCTCTTGCACATGATTGTTGGACATGTGTAATTATCACGTAGTGATGGCACTCTTACAACATAAATGCGATTCCTCAAGAAGATAAGCTTTGGAATGGGACAACTTTCCGCAGCCAACTTTCCGTGGCCATCCCACAGCCAGCTCACTACAGCCACCCTGCCACGGCTAACTTTCTGCAGGACAGTTCCATGTGGGATAACTCAACACGATGTTATCCACCAGTGTTTCTTTGACATTATTTCCATTGACAAAAATGGAAACAACGTAGTACGATAGTGGATAACATTGATCACACTGAGATATCCCACATGGATTGTCCTGTGGCAGGTTTTCCTGTGGTGAGGTGGCCATAGTGAAATGGCCACGGCTGCACCGGGTTGGCCCTGGTGAGATGGCCGAAGCTAGTTGGCCATGGCAATTAGCCCCTGGCGTTTAGCAAAACTGTGAGAGAGGCTCAACCCTTGCCTTTTGCTTTCTTTTTTTCTGGACCAAGTTTATTATTTATTTTACTGTCTAGATAGACTGCTGTTCTACCTGAAGGAGCCCAGGAGATCAACAAAACTTATTTTTTTTCCAGTAAAACAAACAAACAATAGCATTCGGCCGTACTGCATAATACACAGATATAGATGTTCCTACCGCTCTCTCCCTTATTGTCTTTGCATCAAGAGCTCTCTGTTCCTGTGGGCTTCATTCATGCAGTTATTCACTGTTGCTCTGAACCTTGTTGGAATTCAGTAGAAAGTACCCAGCAATATGGGCAACATATTATTGTAAGAATACCAATGACCTGATTATTTGACAGATTTGATCCTCCTCTCCCACTGACATGCACACTTGGGGTTCTCCATTCTAACCTCTGACAGAGAAAATAGTTCTGTTGTGTAAAAAGAATTGGCTGCTTTTTTTTTTTTTTTTGGAAATGTACCAGCTTGGCAGAAACTTGCTTATCACCTGGAGAGTGTAGCAAATCTATGCAATCATACTTTGTTTTTTTTTTGCTCTCTGGAACCACATACATTGCTGATTTTTCTTTTGTTTCATTTTAGCCAGGCAGGTTTATGCATGGGGGTTTGCTGGTTTTCACTGCATTGTGCTTACCTGGCAAGGAAGCCTCACGGGGAAATTTTGTACTTGGATGCTCGGATCTGGGAAAAAAAGGAAGGACAATTCAATGCAGCTGTGGGACACGGATATAGCTTCCTGGAACACGGGTGATCTTTGTGAAGCCTGCTGCAAATTTAACTGGCTCTGATAGTCCAATGGGAGGAAAACATGTTGCAGAATATATATTTTTCCCAGCATGTATAATCTGAATGTTTAGTGTAATGCTGAAGATAATATATACATGCACACAAGTGTCTTCTATAATGGTATGGAGGGAAAAGATTCCCATCTCGTGGCACAGAAAACAGTAGGAACTGAGCTCCTGACCTGGGTTGATGCTGTCCATTTTTGTCTTTTATTGCTTCTTTGACTGACCTTATCCTGGACCTGTAATTTCTGTCAAAGAAAAGTTCAAGTTCTTGGACTGAATGAGTATTTAAACTATCCTAATATTAATTGCAGTGGATTATGACAAACTGACATAGAGCAGAGAAAGGACTAAAATCAGGGCAGTCCTCCTCAATACGGTGTCTTCCAGATGTGTTGGATGACTTCCTGTAATTCTGAACCAACCAGCTATTGGACATGGGAGTAGAAGTCCCACTGATTTGGAACCATTTGGTGGGAGAAGCTGAACAAGACAAGAGCAATATTTCTCAATCTTGGGAACTTTAAGATGTGTGGGGTTCAACTCCCAGACTTCACTGGTCAGCCAAGACTGAGAACACCTGGGCTAAAGTGTCTGCATTCTCTTCTCTGTTGCTCAATTAATATATTATGTCTACTTTTTATCGGTAGGGAATGGATTTTTTTATCTGTACATAATGGATTTTATGTAATGAAGGTTAGCTAAGCACTGAGGTCCCGAAGAATTGGTTGTGGAGAAAATAGCTGTTGCCCGGCCTCATTCAGGCTAAGACGCACAGTCTTTGTGAACAGTGGCATACAGGATAATGATAGGTCGTTGACCTTTATTACTTTACAGTAGTTGTTTTATAGTTATACATATGCAGTATGTTTTTTTTTTTATAGCAATGAAGGCCAACCAGGAGTAAAGAGAAATAAACGTAGCTGGCATCTGAACTGTTGCTATTAACGTGTAAGCCATTTGGAGGAACACATTTCAAACAGATGATAATTGCTTAAAAGAAATAACAAATAATATAAAACCTGCCAGGAAGACTGATGTGTGTACTTATATACACTACAGACTAGAGTAAGTCCCTAACTACTCTGAAGAGTATGTAAGTATAAGGTGAGAGAAATAATAATAATTCATTAAATTTAGATGCTGCTCATCTCCCAGTGACTCTGGGTGATTTCCAAATTATTCAAACATTAATAACAAGAAAACGGAAATAAATAGGAAATATGGCAAAGATGACAAGGAAAACAATGCACACAATTGAAAGGGGAGCTTCAGTTATCCTTGCCAAAGACCTGAGGGAATAGCCAGGTGTTTGCGGCCCTTTGAAAGACTAATACCGTAGTTATTGGATTCAATTGTTTGAATCTATTCATGCCTGGTAAATTAGCAAATATATATGGTAGTCACTTTGAGTATGGACACCCAAGAAAAGCATCATATAAGTAAACAAGCAGTTGAAAAAAAATATTATGCATCCAGGAATTTCCAGTCTTCTAGAGGGCAATTTGGAAAGTGCACAGATTTAAAGCATTCTGATACTATATAATATATAGATGTAATTATTAACATGGATAGAAGTGCCTGGTTTGTTAGACTACAGCTGCCATCTTCCCTAAAAGAAGCAACCTTGCTAGTTATATTCATCACCTCACTTTGGTGAGGTAATTAACATTTCTTGAAAGCAGTGAAAAACATCGGTTTTTGTCATAAGTCTGCTTTCTTTAAATTGGCCCCTTAAAGCTTACCTTTGTGGGATTTTGATTAAGCTTTAATTAAGGAATTAATTAATTTTAGGATTTTTCCTCTAAGACTTTTAAATATTCAATTCCCTAGTGCCATTTCAAGACTATTCCGGTTGTTTTAATACACTTCAAGCTTGTTGCCTAAATCTTACGTGGCATACATCTGTCATCTGTCATACAGCAAGATGTGGATTTGGCTTTTTTATCCACCTACTGCATTCCTGTTTATTTGTTTTTTGTGGCTGCCCATCTCATTTAAGCGATGGCTCATAACAATATTTGTAGCACTACCTGCTGATGAGAACATAAACCTATCAAAAATGGAAAAAGAAGAATATAATTTTGAACAAACAGGCCTTAATTGAATGTCAGACCTACTTTGTAACTACGTCTATCTAGATGCCATAAAAATGAACTGAATGCAATGAATGACTTTCTGTACCGGGGTGGGGATACTGTTGTGTTAATGCCAGAGTTGATTGTTATCATCAAGGGAGGTGGTTTTATTTCCCTCAGAAGTTTGTTGGAAAATTAAAAGAGAAGACAGCATCAACAGGGATCTCAATAGTATGGACAATTGTCTTGGGACAATAAAGAGCATCTTCTCCTGGACTAAGGATGGGAAAAAAAGATAGCGGAGAGCTTGACAGGACTCGGAATTAATTGATTAGAATCTCAGGAATCAAGAGGTGTGGGAATAACTGAGATGCAGAGAATATCTGTTTGGAGAAACTGTTCTCTCTGGATAAATAAAAAAAAGATAAGTAAAAAATCTTTAGCTAGGAACATTGCTTGAGGTTTAATGTCTGCTTTATTGCATTGAGCTAAGTTCTCTCATCTTTTAGTTTACAGTACAAGATAAATAACTGTGTATTCCTATAGCTATAATGTTTCGGTAATCTCTGTAATTCTATGTATAGAGATGGCCTTGAAGAAGGAATACAGCCATCATTATGAAAACATGATCTTAATCGAGAAAGACAGGAAGGGGTGAGGAAGAAACTCAATATTGCCTTGCCTCTTTGATCTAAGAGAGAAGGCAAAATAAAAATAAAATAAAATCTGACAGGCTTATGAGACTTGTTATTATATAGTATAACAATATAGCAGAATTCTAGTAGGTCTTGTGGTGTCAGATTTTCTTTAATTACTCTTTAATGCTGAAAAGAGGCAGAGATGTGAGATCCCCCCCTATTTGTCTCACACACTGGAGTTGGGGAAGAGGATATGTAAAGCCCTGGAAGATAGATGGAAGCAACAAGAACTATCACACTGCTATCCAAAAAGGAGAGGAGCAGCCAGGTATGAAAACTGCAAGAAGAATCTACAGTCAAGAAGAATCTGAGACCTCCACCTTTCCACCTTGGAGCTTACCTGTTCAATTACAAGAGAAAATCATGTTCAAATATAAGATGATCCTCGAACAGCTTTTCTTATTATCCTCTGTAAAGTTGGATGTAGAAGCCACCTTATCTGGAAGCAAATCCAAAACCTGGATGTAACAATCAGACTGGTAGGGTACAGAGCAAGATTCTTTGATTGGGTTCAAATCCCTTCATGACCTGGTGACTCCCACATATTTTTACTACAACTCCCAGAATTTCCAACTTGATATATTGAACTGGAGGAGTCTAGTACATGTAGGCATAGATGAATGGGAATGAAGATAGTATGTGTCCTGGTCTTTTAATGCCCTCTAGGATTTCAGCCCCCGCCCCCAAATCCTATGTCCTTGTTTTGATTACAGTCATCTGTCATTAAATAATTCTTAATTTTAGAGTTAAAATTTAAAAAAATCTAACACAGAAGTAGAGGTAATGGAGGGGGGAGGAAGGGAGAAGGAGGAAAGTCAAACACGAGTTCTTAAAGTTATAAAATTGATCACAACCCAATTTAATTGAAATAGCATGACAGAATGGCTAGCTAGATGGGAGTTGGAGAAACCCCAAATTTGGCTGTTTTTTTTTTCAGAAGCAGAAGCTTTTTCCTCCCCCCCCCTTCCCCAAATCTGATTCTACCTATTTTGGCTGGGGAATGTTTCTGTCACCTTCCAAGTCACAGCAAGATACTTGTTGCTAACAGTTCTAATCCCTGACATTTCTCCTTTGAGATTCATGCTTATTAATTCCCCTTCACAATATTAAAAATGTTAATTCAGTGTTTGCTAAGTTTCCTGTTTCCTGCTGAGAATACAACCCACGTAATTTTTGTGAATTGTTATTGTATTGATTCCTCAGAAATGAACCTTCCAGAACAATTATGAACAATGAAAATGGAAGCTCTTGCGGTTATTTTTCAGAAAAGTCACGTTCTGCAGGATTGGTTTCTTTGAAACCAGCTGTTTTTTCAGTGCTGCTTCCAACTTTGCTTTGCTTTTTGTCTCTGGTGATTTAGAAGCTCTTGGACATCCTTTATGAAACTCAGTTTCTCTGGCAATCAACCATAATCAGTTCTCCGGGTCAACCTCTTCTTCTTCTTCTTTTAACGTTTTATTAAGATGTAAAGTTAAACACAAAAAACAAAGCAAATAGTAGGACACAATGGGGAGGAAAAAGGGAGGAGAAAGTGAGGGAAAGGGAGGAAAAAAGAAAAAACAAGAGATTGATTTCTGACTTCCCCTGTTGCAGTAGAATAAAGCATTAATGTCGAACCTCAACTTTTTACTTTTTCACAATAATAAAAACTAGACATTTCTGTAACAACAAATCAATCTAATCAGTGAAACCCAAAATCAAAGTTTTCCACCCCAAGCACAAAGTCCAGAAGTGGTCTCCAATTTTGCCATCTCTGCCAACTCCATCAGCTTCTGTAGCCATTTCAGGTCAACATCTTCTATATGTTATCAAGTACAGTATATGGTCAAAATGATCGATTCAATGGCAATGGACCTATACATGGAATTTCTTGCCCCACAAACTCCTCTTAAACAGTTAAACATCTTATTTCTTCTCAACAAGAGCAATAGAAAACATTTTCAGAAAAACAGCTCCCTCCCAGCTGGGTTTTGGGTGGAGAAATTGGGGTGCAATGTGGATTCAATTTTTTAATTATTTTTTAATAGTTTGGAAGTGAGCAGTGAGCTTCTTCTCTACTTATTATAGATGGTTCAGAATTTCAATTTATAGTGAGCCAAACTTCCTTAGAAGTGACTTTTTAAAGAACTGTCTCCTTATTCCTGTCTGGTGGAGAATTTGTTTTAATTCCCAAACTTTAATGAATGAAACCCTAATTTCACTCTTCACAAATAGTAAGGAAGACTGGGGAAGAACTGTTTTCTTGAAGTTTAATCTAAAAACAGAAAAGTTTGTGAGTATTTAAGCTGTTTATATTGGTTAAGATGGGAAGATCAGATCAACATTGGCTTCTTTGATAGTCAAGATTCTGGTCTCTCAGATATAACTGGCATTCATTCCTATTAAAGTTTTGTACAGCTATGTAATAGGGAAAGCTATGTTCCCCATTATATGAAACTCATAATGTAAGTTATTACCCAAAAGCCTGTTTTTTAAAAAACCCACACAAATATTCTCAATACTCCAATTTCAACTTTCTCTGATATATGTTCCTTATTAAAATGTGATACTTTGTCATGCAACTTTTAGAAACATTCATTGTGTTTCAGGTACAAACCACACAAATAGTTTGTTTTGGGTAGAGTTTGGGCCAGCGAAAAGTAAACAGTTAGTGTTGTTCCTTTCGATAAATCTTGCAAAACCACTGAGATTTCTTTGATTCCAACAAATATGAAAATTAATCCTCTTAGCTCAACTGTACCCAATTGTAATCATGTTGGTTTGAATATATGGATCTAAAGGACTAAGAAGTTTGGACAATGAATATGGCTTAGAGGCCTGTTGGAAGGAACACAACTTGATAGAAGCAGGAGTAAACTATTTTTCCAGCTCCCCTTATTCTTCAACCCCTTTTGGTATAAACTTTGTTCCCTGCATTTAAGTACCTTTCTTAGTTTAGTCATCTATGTTGGGAGAGAAGTCCAAAATGTGGTAATAACTTTGGACTGACTGAGTTGAATAGAATTGCCTAATACAGAGGGAGAAAAATCACTCAAGCTTTCTTCTTGCTGTTGACCGATTTGTTAGTGCAAGAGACTTCCTGCCCTTCACTCAAGTGCAGACCTCTGCAATATATTTGCAGACACTCATTATTCAGATTCCAAGTGTCCAGGATCTCAATTGCAAAGGACAACAGGGTTGAAATGCTATTGGTTTGTCCTTTGGGGAGAGGGAAGGGAATGCAAGATGCACCAGCGAAGGTCATACCCTGCCAACAAAAAGAAAATTAATAGTTTAACATTCAGCTTTCCCCCTTAATAAGTTGTGCTCTGTACCATTCCTTGAGAGGCATGTCATGCTATGATTGTTCGGGCGTTGATTAATAGAACTTGTGGAAAGGATCCTTATTTGATTAATGCCTATCTGCTAGAGGTCTGATCCTGCGGTACATCTTCTTTTTGGAAATCAATAGAAATCTTGATTGTACAGGGAATATGGGATCCAGTTCATAATGAACATAGATTATGTGCTATACCTCATTTTACCTTGGTGTGCACGTATATATAAATGAGGAGAGCAAAGAGATGTGAGGTCTTATTAAGCTGGGGAAGACATGGTGGCAGACTGCTTTGGTAATGAGTTTATTTCACAAGGTTAGTGAGTCTTGACTGATTAGTGTGCTGGTTGGAACTGGGATTCATTCTTTCTTAGTCATTGAAAATATTAGACATGAGTAATGCCTACCAACTCCGTGCCTTGCCCTTTCTTTTTTTATATATAAATATTTTATTAATTTTATAATTATAAATATAAGCATAAAAAATCAAATTAAATACCACTCAACTTAATACAATCGTTTACAACTTTTTCCAACGCAAAAGAAAACATAAAAATTTACATAAAGTAATTAAGATAACCATGAATATTACTCGGCAGCACCCCCTCCACCACATCCCCTTCTTCCTTCCTCCCTCTTTCTACTTCTATCCCCCTACCCTTTCTCCCTCCCTCCCTCTCTCTCCATCCATCTCCTACAGCCTACCTACTTCCCTTCTATCCTTCACTCCTCCATCTCCAGCCAATCCAGATATGGTTTCGGGGTACTGCCCGAGCAACCCCTTTTTTAATCAAAAAGTATATCATTCTTATATAATACTAATATTGCAGTTGAGTACATTATAAACCCCCCCCAACCCACCCCCCACCTTACCAAAGTGAATACAGGATAAAACACATGCTGCACAATATGTTTTTATGTTCAATGTTGATTGTTTTAATAAAAGAATTTTATATTTAAAAAAAAAAAAGAAAACCCACTAAACTAAACAAGATTGTTATATACATCCTAATAAGAATTTGACTATATTTTTCAATCCAACATGTAAAAATTTAACTATATGCTAAATGCAATTTCTTAGATTGATATTTCCCTTGTATGTACTCTATCCATTTCCTTGCCCTTTCTTAAAAGTTTCCTTTCCTTGAAAAAGGAGAGATCCAGAATTCTCTTATTCTCAGACTCTTGCTATTTTTTTAAATGTTAGTGTCTTTGAACTTACTGTACCACTGAAGACAAAAGACTTAACATCTGTGATACTTTTTTTGTCATCTTTCTGAAGCTTTCCTCACTGCTGACATTTTCCCTTCTGCAAAAAGTCTTATGGGAGAATGTAGTCTGTGGGGTCCTTCATTGAGTTGAAGTAAATTGTGGGAAGCAAAGGGGGCTTTTGGAGAGGACCCAGGCAAGAGTGACTACAACAGATGGGGAAATACTTGAGCCAGATTAAAAACAAGGTTGATACCTGATGCCTATCAGGATTGCCAAATGCACAGAAGCAACCTGTTTAGAAATACACCTCTTTCTATATTGAAGACACGAACTGTCCAATAGGTCTTGTTCCCTATCTTCATTTTTAATCTGTACATTATGCAGCAGCAATAATTCCATCCTATTTTGGTCGAAATGCAAATGTATTGAAATACTTCTTTTCTGGTATATTGAAAAGATGAGTCTCTTCCTTCTTCGTATGAAACAGTAAGTGGCACCATGTTGACATCTTTAGGTGGCATTAAAAAAAAGAAAAAAAGAGCTACAGATGGGCCAGACAAAGTTTATCCTTGGCTCAGTTCGTTATCAAGACATCCCTGAATATGGTTAGGGGGGTTAAACAAATCTCAGAGGGGGTCCTTGGCAAACCATTTCCAAATATTGCTGCCAAGAAGACTACATGGACTTGATTGTGTCACATCTAGTCATTTACGACTCCTGGTGACTACATAGAGTTTCTCCTTCATGCATGGACTTTGAATCTGAGTTTGGTGTAGTGGTTAAGACATCATAAACCAGGAGACTGTGAATTCTGGTCCCACTTTGGGGACGAAGCCAGTTCGGTGACCTTGGGTCAGTCACTTTCTCACCTGCCTGTCTGATTCTTTCAAGGCATTTTCCCATTTTCATTTGAAACTGTGGACTGTTAGTCTACCTTGTTAGCAAATATTGCCTCTTGGAGCTCACAGGAGAAGCTACAGGAAGAAGTGACTAGCTTGGTTTTGATTTATTCTATCAACGTTCGGATGATATAACTTTTTTTTTCATGCTCCTGGCCTTATTCCCCTCCGTGTAGAGAGACATCTCACATGTATGTGTACTTTATCAAAATTAAATCTGAATGCAGAAGTATTTCCTTCAGCATTTCAGTCAGGTGGAATCAAACAGACCTAGGGCTTGCCTTTAGATTTTGTAGTAAAATGAGCCAGCAGGCTTATGTTTTTTTTCCTGACATAACAGCCATGATCGTTTTATAACTGAGTTTTCTGGAAGATCAATATCTCAAAGTGTATTATTAACCTGAAGAATAGTATATTATGTTCCTTTGATTATATAGCCTCTTCCTTTTTGTCTCTTACTCCTCCTCCTCCTCTAATTGATTATTGTCTAATCTTTTGGACAGAATATACTGCAGGCTGTGCTTAATTCAAAAGACAATAGGAAGGGGCATCTGAAAGGGAGTAGTAGCGGTAAAAATATCAAGATGGTAGCTGTGGCCATAAGACTGAAACTCCATCCCTTTTTTTATATGTGCCATGCATGCAATATATGTAAAAAAGGATGGGTTTCAAACGTGTGATTACAGCTCTCATATCCACTTTTTTTGACTCCCCCTCCGCCTCACGGACATTCCTAGAAACAGAATGAAAGCACAGCTAATGCTTGGCTTACAACAGTTGTTTAGTGACGGTTTGAAGTTACAATAGCACTGAAAAAAAGTGGATTAGACTGTTTTTCACACTTACGACCATTGCAGAATCTCCATAGACATGTCATCAAAATTCAGACTCTTGGCAACTGACTCGTATTTACGACGGTTGCAGAGTCCCGGGGTCATGGGTTCCCCTTTTGCAAGGTCAATGGGGAAGCCAGATTCACTTAACAACTGTGTTACTAACTTAACAACTGCAGTGATTCACTTAACAACTGTGGCAGGAAAGGTTGTAAAATAGAGCAAAATTCACTTAGCAACTGTCTCACTTAGCAACAGAAATTTTGGGCTCAATTGTGACTGTAAGCCAAGGGTTATCTGTAAGAGCACTTTAAATCCTCACAAAGTCTCCTGGTTTGCAGCATCAAAATGGAGAATTCTTGTGTCATAACCTATTTTGGATTCTTGAGTATTCCTGTGGGTTCCCAGGAAGAAAATAACATTTAATAACAATAATAATAAAGTTGGAAGGGACCTTGGAGGTCATCGAGTCCAACCCCCTGCTCAGGCAGGAACCCTACACCATTTCAGACAAATGGCTGTCCAGTTTCTTCTTAAAAACTTCCAGTGTTGGAGCATTCACCGCTTCTGGAGGCAGATTGTTCAACTGATCAATTGTTCTAACAGTCAGGAAGTTTCTCCTTAGTTCTAGGTTGCTTCTCTCCTTGATCAGTTTCCATCTGTTGCTTCTTGTCCTGCCTTCAGGCGCTTTGGAAAATAGCTTGACTCCCTCTTCTTTGTGGCAGCCCCTGAGATACTGGAAGACTGCTATCATGTCCCCCCTCGTCCTTCTCTTCGTTAAACTAGACATACCCAATTCCAGCATCTATCCCCTCGCCCAAATCATTGATGAAGATGCCTAGAACAGAGCCCTGGGGCACCACACTACACACTTCCCTCCCTGTAGAGGGAACCACCTTTGAACCTTAGTTCTTTTGTCTGGAGAAACAGTTAATACAATATTTTAATGGTCCCCACAGCTAGCTTTAGAAGAGACACACAGGACGTATTTTTGTATGGGTCTTTTGTATGTTCAGTACACTGTTAAGCAACCCTGCAGATTAAAGACATTTAGAAGAATTTAATATGGCTTTAATGCTTTGATCTTTATTAAGTGGTTCCTTTGAATTTTGACCAGGTGTAATTTTTTTTCTTTTTAAAATCTATAACTAGAAACCCATCAGCATCCCACAGTGCAATGTGGAGGTATCTGACGTCTAGATAAAAGATTATTTTTGAATTACTTTGTAGTGTTACACGCAGCTGAATTTGGCTTTAAATTTGCACCCCCGGCTGCGTGGTTGGGAATGTATTCTGAAGGTAAGTTGTAATCATTATTTCTAATTGTCTTAAACTGGAATTTTTACAATGGCCACAGACTTTCTCCTTTCTTTACAAGGATCTTGCTACCCTCTGTTGGTTTGTTAATATCTTATTAAATTTTGAGTTTTGACAGATTTTCAAATTGGTTGACTCTGAAGCAAAACTTGAAGACTGAAATTAATTCCTAGCTAGGAGAAATAATAATAGTAATAATACAAGTGCTGGTGTCTCTGAAGGCATATCTGCACTTATTATTTAAGCCACTCCTCTCCTCCCCACATGTTGGTTGGATTCTAAATTGGCTTAAGAAAATCATCTCTTGTTTGGAATGCTTTATTGTGAGGTATTGGGACTTCAGGAGATTAGCAAGCTGAGCTGGAATGACTACCTGTGAATCCTTGGGTGTAGCTCTTGAAACCTCTTCCAAAGCAGAGAAAGTTACTAAGGAAGAGCGGGTGCCGTATTCAGTATATTTGATTTATTTCAAGTTATCATAAATGAAATATATGTTGTCTTTTGGGTGTGTTGGCCCCTTCCCTGGCAGGAGACTCAAGAGACTAGCCCAAAAGAAATCAAGTAATATTTTGTTTATATGAATTGGCTGCTGACTCTTTGCTGTGTGAGTGATTTAGTAGAGGCTTATGCAATAATTGGTTGTAGTGGAATAAATGATTTTAATGTGGTCCAGTTATGATAAACAATTGAGTTTAGATCCACTGGAATGTATTACTTCTTTACCTGTTGAGTTTTCAAGGAACTGAGATGACAAGAATCATTTCAGTTTCATAATAAAGCCCAGTACTACACAATCCAGCTATTTCCTTTCTTTAATTTCCCAATGTATACTCCTTCCTTCCTGTAAAATGATAACACCAACTCCTGCAAAGGAAAATACCTTATAGAGTGCATATTACAATAAGCCCTATATAATGGTCCACCCAAATGCAGGTTATTAGAATCTCAATCTTTCTGAAGCTTTTCAAATGCCAGATCCTCATAAACAGCCTCCCTGTTGTATCTCATGGCATATTTTTCCATTGCTGTACAGGTCTTACTCTATTGCAGATGCTGATGGGCATTGGTGATGATCATAATCTGTATATAATTACGCTGTGTAGTTTTCACTTTACTGGTAGCTATCATAGTCCAGAAGCAACTGAGTCTTAAAAAGTGTCATACAAATCTCTTTCATTAGTGTCTTGGGGGAAAAAAAAGAAATAATTGAAAGCATGATTGTATAAAAAACCAATTTGCAATATAATTGGATAATATGGAATGGTAAGAAACTACACAGTGAGACTACATTGTGGTGTTATTCTTGTTGTTCATGATAGTGATGTATATTACATTTACATGCTATCTGATTCCCAGATGATGCCTACTTCTTGTCCAGTTCCAAAATTGATAATGAGAAGGAATAAGGAACTTTGAAATTTCCCAGTCCCACAATTAATCCTGGAAGGCAAATTGAACAAGACACGAATAAACCTTCTGCTTTAATTGGCATAATTAATTCTGAGTTTGCTTGATGCCTATAAATAACATATTATACATACATTATGTAGACTTGTGTCCTCCAGCCAAAATATAAGGATGAGAACATGTTGGTCATGATGGCTAGGAATGAGAAGAACTGGATTTCAGTGGAAAGACTGAAATAAAGTTTTAAACATCAAGTTGGGAAGGAAATATTTCCTGCATTCTTTCTACTGGTCTCATTCAATTTAATGGAAGAGGATTTGTTTCTAGGTTTTCTTCTGAAGGATCAATGTGACGATGTTGCTCTGAATTAATATAATGAGGTTAGGTATGATTGATATTGAATACTGGTCCTGCAGTTGGTAGCCTCCTGGCCTCCATTTATTCGCCAAATGTATTAAAATGTGAATCCTCCCCTGAATCTTTCCAACTATGGACAGTCAGGGAAGCTTGAGAAGATGGAAGGACACACCACAGGAAACCAACAGCTTGAGCAGTTACACCTTCATCCTCTTCTAACCAACGAGGCAAGAATAAGAAAATAACAGACTAGCAGAGTTGGAAAGGACAATTAGAGGGCTTCTAGTTCAGCCCCCTTCTCAAGCAGAAGACTTTCTCCCATTTCAGACAAATGGTTGTCCAATCTCTTCTTGAATACCTTCAGTGATGGAACACCCACAACATCTGGAGGCAAGCTGTTCCACTGGTTAATTGTTCTGTCAGAAAATTTCTCCTTGTGTCTAGGACATTCTGGTTTCTGAGAAGCCAAGTAGAGAAACAGAAACTCATTTTTGACTGGAGAATAAAGCTTCTGAGAAATCACAAGAACCTAGAACTGAGGGCCTTAATCCTGGGTGCAATTCTGTCGTTAAGTGAGGACTGCCTGTAAAACAAACTCTCTGATTAAAGGAGAAGCGGGGCTGTTTTATCCTTCCTTCTCAGGTTAGTACCGAAAGTCTGGCTCTCAGGAAAAATTTAAATGCCTGCTCACTCCAGGGGATGTGTTTCCTCTTCTGCAAAAACCACACACACACACACACACACACACACACACACACACACACACACACACACACAGAAATGGGTGTTCTAAGAAGCTCAGAAGCAGCAAAAGCTTTGCAGCCTCAACGTTTGCTTGGGTGAGTGAAAAGTGATTGCAGTGGTTGTTGCTTCTTAGACCAAAAGCAGAATTTGAAGGTCATGTCTCTCTCTCTCTCTCTGTCCCCCTCACCCCCCCTCACCGTTCTCATCAGTCAGCCCGAAGAAATAAATATCTGTTAGGAAGAAACCCAGGCCTCTGCTTTGTCTGCAGCTCTGAGCTGCACATTTTTTATTGAAATTGATTCTGAAAGGCTTCCGAATTGGGAAGCTCGGTGGCCTGGCTGAGGAAGATTGCAATTTAAATTGAGATGTCAGAAAGCCAGTGAGTGCTATTGGGGGCAGTTTCTTTATGTGATAATGGCTACTGGTTAATTCCTGGAAAGCAAAACATCTTAGACCTTACAAACCAAAATAACAACCCTCATGTAAACAAGGCCCTGGTATGATCAATCTTGACACTTTAATTTGCTACTTGTTAAAAGTCTATTTTCTCGACCTCATCTAGGTTGAATTGGAAGTGAATTGGAACATCCCGACATGAAGCTGCTGAACATAGTTTATGACATGGTCAAAATGTGCATCTTAAGAAAGATGAATGAATATGCAATTTTCTCTTTGTTGCAGCAACTAGCCAGCCTATCTATACGTTTCATTCCCCGCCCCCATTTACTCCACTGAGACCTTTCCTGTTAATCTGCACTCTGGATTACAATATTTTATTGTCCTCAGCAGATTATTGCCAGTGGTTTCTCAACTGGGAATGTGACTAAAAATGCAAACTCTTGTGACTGAAAAGAAATAACTCTTTGTGGCTGGCAATTTAGGGATATAAGAATGTCAGAATCACACACTTGAAGATTCCTTTAGGACTTTCTAACTTAACACCAGTTGAAATTATTTAAGTCCACTCAGATCTAGAACCACCCCTGAAAATAACAATTTCTCCATATTCTCTGATATGGCAACTCTTTTAATTATTTAGGAATGGTGTCATATCAGCACTGGACTTCTCTTATTTAAAATAATAATACCCATTTCCATCAGACCTTTTAAAATGTAAAACCTGTTGGGGATGGAACAACAACAACAACAACAACAACAACAACAACAACAACAATAATAATAATAAACTTTATTACAGTTGTAGACCAGCCATAGCCATCACTTTTTACAATATATTTAATAATAATAATAATAATAGTAATAATAATAATAATAAATAGTACTAACATTAATAGTAAATAATAACATCCCTGTTAAGAAAATACATGTTCTCAAAACGTTAGGGTCACTCCCTAATTTATGTGAATGGATAGCCGATTAATGTGTGAGTAAATATAATGTTCCAAACATAATTAGAGATATCTCCAAAAAACTGGCACAAGTTGACGACTATAAATCTGTAACCAATTTTTTTCATAATAATAATAATATGTAAAAACAAAGATAGTCCAGTTGCCTTTTGAAAAAGCAACCTTTGGGACTCTGTATTATAGATGTTCACTAGAAATTGAGTGGATTTCTAGAAATTTTACTCCCAGATTCCCTGGAGAATCAAAATCTAATAATTGAACTAGAAGGGAGTCTGTTGAACACAACATTAGCTGAGAATCAAGCAAAATTATCACTTCAGAAGGACAATCTAAGAAAAGCAAATTTCAGGCTTGCAGAGATATCTTTTGAGAAATTACAGTTGTACTTCTAAGCTGAAAATAAATTAATATACCTGCCACATGCTGAGATGTACTCCTGCTAAATCTGCAATTGATAGATCTGAATCTATCTCTCCCAGAAAATTTAGAACTATCAAAGTTGCAACCACTTTGTACCAGACTTTAAGTTCTGGTGTTTCATCTCTAGATTACATCTTGTTTCACTTTTACAATTACTTAAGGAAGTCATATCCTCCTGTTTTCAGTTTATATGAGGTATGTGAGAGATATCTTAATCTTTGAAACCAGAGTAACAGGAGGGGATTCATTATTTTTTTTTCTTTAAGTAATAGTACTTTGTACCTGATTGCCTTTGCCTTCTTTTTTAACTTCTATTTTCTCCTTTCCCATTCTCCTCCCTTCAGCATTCCTGCAGGGCAAGTAAGATAACACACCCCAATAGCTGAGCTAACATATGCAGGAGGCAATGGGGAAGTTGAAGGCATCTCACATGTCCCAGGATAATGTTGTAGGATCCAATCTGATCCAATCAGTCACTGGGACCAGAGGTTTAGTCTTCTGAGCTTTTGGACTCATGCTGGAGCCCATCCTCAGGGAACTTCTAGCATGTTCTGCTAGAGAGAGGTTCCTGACAATGGGCTCCAGTGACTGACCCAGATTGGATCCTGCAACATTATCCTGGGACACGTATATTTGCCTTCAACATCTAACATCTATTGTTGCAGGTTTTACAGGGATATCAGATCAATGTACATCCTCTCTCTATTAGAGAGATCAGATAATTTCTATGTGAACCTTCTTCTCTAGGACTCAAATCCAGCCACCACTCATGCAGTAGCCAAATTGTGTGCTACTGCAATGATGATAAGGCCAAACTGGCTAATGAACTAAAGACCTCTAATTTTTATCAACATTTTGCTGAGTTATTTTCAACAATTTTCAGAGGATATATATTTCAGTGTGGTGGCAGCATGGTGACTCAACAATTAAGACACTGGGCTTGTTGGCTAGAAAGCTGGCAGCCCAAGTTCAAGACCCGAGTGCCACATGATGGGATAGCTCCCATCCTCGCCCCAGCTCTTGCCAAGCTAGCAATTTTGAAATGCGAGTAGATAAATAGGTACCACTTCAGTCCTATTGCTCTGTGACATCATGCTGGCCATGGAAATGTCTTTGGACAGCACTGGCTCAATGGCCTTGAAACAGAGATGAGCACCACCGTCTATAGTCAGCAATGACTAGTAGAATAAAAATCTGCAAGGACTCTTTCTTAATATATTTTGATGTAAAATTTTATTAGATTTATTAGTGTTGGGTAAATAAACATGCCATTATTGTAATAGGGGTTCAGAATATACCATATCTGATTTATTTTATAGTTGTCAATATATAATGGCACCCATTTTTGTCCTGTGGATCCTGACTGTAATTGTTGTCTTTTATTCCCTTTTTATTATTTTACATTGCTGGTCATCAACTGAATAAATAAATATGTTTCCTCTCCCATTCTCCTTTGAAAACCAGCTTTTGTAATTTTATACCATGTGTTAATGCAAGTTGCCTTTTACAGTTTGATTTGTATGGGAAAAGCAGACAATACAGAAAAAAAAAGATAAATGACTTTTCTCCTAGCTGCTGTTGACATGTGAAAAGCATTTAGTCAGAGGCCATTTTGTTCCGCCCTCTATTGCTCATTTGGAGCCCGCAAAGTCAACTTTCTTGAAATATGCGTTGTGTAGCATGTAAAAAGGAGGAGTTTCTGTGACTGATGGGAGTGACTGGAGTGTATCTGTATCAGTCACTCAGATAGCTTTGCTCTGCATTAAAATCAATAGTTCTTTAAACATGCATGACAATGGGTGATTTAACATCTGATGCTGTTAGATGTTTTACCAGCATTTAAAAACAAAACAAAACAACAGAGATGCTGATGGCAAAATAATCTAGTTACCTGTAAGCTGGTCAGTATTGAAATGTCTCTTTTAGAGCATTTCTGGATGGTTTGGCCAATCTGCCGTTTCAGGCTATTTAGCAGATCTTTTTGCAATATAGCATAAATTCAGCCATAAAAACTAATGGACTGGAAGACATCAAGACTTTTAAAGGCTTATGGCCAACACTATCCATTTTGTGCCACGAAAAAGGCGATCAGCCTAGGATTTGTTATTAAAAAAAAAAGCACAAGCTGAAAATTATGTTACAAAAAAGAAAGCCTTGCTGAATTCCTGCCCCTCTCCCTTCCTGGCAATTGCCATCTGTCTTGAACCAAGAATGCATTGAGTTTTTATTGAAATGCAATACTTGCATGCAAAGTCCTGTGAAGCAAAAACATGTGTATATGTCAGGATGGGTGGTGCACAAATCTTACTCTGGAGAGGCCCAGCTGCTAAAAGCTTCAAGTGCAGTTTCATTGGATGGAAGAGAAAATCTCCAGGAAAAGATAAAAATAAACCAAAAATGAATACTGAATAGATTGAGGGGGCCCAGGTTTTTTGCAAATTCCTGTAGATATGATCTATAAATATTGTGGGACCTCAGATCCTCCCCTCTTCTTTCTGACTGCAGATGCTGAACATTAAGGCCTTATCTCTGCTTTGAAATTCCATCTTCTGGCCTTGCCTTTATTCTGAGTGCCAAGAGAAATGCTACATGCAGATGAGTGAAATATTAGTCCAACAGCTTTTTTTTTCCCTTTTAATCTCAAATAGTTTTGAGGCTAGAAAGCAGGTATTGATTGTGTTTGTGTGTGCTTAACTCTTCCTTGGATGCTTGTTTTTCCACCCTAAGTCAGCTACCACAGATCACATGGCCCTGGGTGGGGTCTTTAACTGTGTATTATTCTAAGAAGAAACCCCACATATTTCTAGAGAGAATAGCAGTTGGTGGGTTGATGAAGAATAGAACACTAGGCAGAACAGAAAAAAGCTGCAGTACAATCAACATAGAGTTTTGGGGCAGAAAGCTGGTTCTTCTCTGCATAAGGAGTGGGAACACCTCAAAACTGAAGAGCTCAGAGGACAAATTTTGCAATACAAAGAAATATGCATTGCCATCTTATAGGATTACTAAAACCAGGCTATAAAATTACCCAGTAGCTCAGTTGGATAAAATAATTAGAAACTGGTTTTTTCCTATTGTTCCTAATTACAGTACTTCTTGATCATCTATCTACAGATTAATTTCACACAAAACTTACTCTATATGCTATGAAGATGGCATTCAATAATGCCTTAATTACTGTACTGGACTATATTAGCTTGATTTTCAATAGCTCTTCTGGAGGCATTTTTCAGCTAAGTCCTTTATATTAGGTGGCAGACTGCAAATCAGTTGGGTCTCCAACTTTCTAGAAAGAATACATCAGAAGAATCTCTGTCCGTCCGTCCGTCCGTCCGTCCATCCATCCATCCATCCATCCATCCATCCATCCATCCAACCAACCAACCAACCAACCAACCAACCAACCAACCAACCAACCAACCAACTAACTAACTAACTAACTAACTAACTATCTATAATACAGGTAGTCCCTGACTTACAACAGTTTGTTTAGTGACTGTTTGAAGTTACAATGGCACTAAAAAAATGACTTATGAACATTTTTCACACTTATGACCATCATCCCCATGGTCATGTGATTTACATTCAGATGCCTGACAACAGGTTCATATTTATGATGGATGCAGCATCCCGGGGTCATGTGATCACCTTTTGCACATTCTGACAAACAGAAGCCAGATTCATTCAACAATTTGTAACGAATTTTGTTAAGTGATTCACTTAACAAATGTGGCAAGAAAAGTTGTAAAATGGGGCAAAACTCACTGAACAGATTTCTCACTTAGCAACATAAATTCTGGGCTCAGTTCTGGTCGTAAGTCAAGGACTACCTGTAAATGAATCTGGGCTATTGAAGTCTCTCCCAACACAATACTGGATTGGGGAAAACTGTCTTAGTGACTAGTGTGCTAAAGTGATGTGTTCCCCGCTAAACACAGCATCTGGCTGAACCTGGCTGATGCCAAAAAAGGGTAAATAAGGTGGAATATAGGTGGTACTTAATCAGGAGACCACCAAGATTAGGAAGATGCAGGAAGATCCTGGAAAACAGTGGTAAAACATGTTGTTTTCTTGGCCTCCGATATGAAAGTATTTTGATGGTTTTTTTTGTCCCTTTCAGTTTCAGCAGAAACTACGCTAGTGCTTTAACATTTGAAAGGATCTATCACCCTGTTAATGGAGAAATGAAGTGATAATGGTAAGGAGGGAGGATTCAGAGTGCAGATGAGATTAAGGTTGTGCGGGTAAATGATGCTTTTGATTGCAACTCCATTCCCTTTATGGATGGACAGCAATAAGTTATATAATCTGGCATTGTGGCCATTTTCTGAGAGCAGAAAAATAAATAGTGGTAGATAAAGAAATGCAGGAAAGAGGCTGCTAATAATACATAAGAAAGCCAGTGCATCCACTGTGAGCGTCCAATTATTATCTATCATAAAGAAAAAATCACAGATTTACTACTCTCACCTGGTCCCTTACCTTGGTGCATGTGTTCTGCAGGATATTAAAAAAAAATATCCCAAACTATGCTGCCCGAGTGAGTTGTAACTAGCAAAATAATTACATCTCTATCTTGTTTTTTATTAAGAACACATTGGGTTTAAGGTTGCTCAGACAAGGATATGGTGTATAGATTGGTGGTCGTTTTGTTTTTTAATGTCTTCGGGGGGAAAAAAAAACTACTTAAAGTACTAACAATTTAGTGGCTGGGTGAAAGTACAGGCTGAGGGAAGGCCTGCAGGCTTTTCATGTTTATTTGGGAGGAGAAAAGCCCCATTGCGTTCCTTGGCATTACTTCCAAGTAAAACTGTGGATTTTGTGGCTTGAGAGCAAGAACTATGGCAGCTTGCAATGCCTCTGATCTCTCTTTGGAGTTCTGGGGAAATTGCCTGTACCAGCAGACTAAGAATTATCTCCTACGGTTCCATGATTTCCTTGGGGTTTCCTCAGACTGAGAGAAAAAAGCAAAACCAAATGAGTTGAAATTGCAGGGAAGCAGATTCTGGGCTAAATTAACTGGAGAAACATCTAACAGTCAAAACTATTTGACTATGAGATAGATTGCCTGGAGAAGGTGTTACTGGAGGCATTTGAGTGATGGATGACGTATTGTAAGTTCCCCTTATTGAACAAAGGATTTGATAGATGACCTCAAAAGTTCTTTCTACGTTTAACATTCAGAAGTTCTTTCAGTGATCACAGTTAAAGAATATCTAGAGCCATGGAGATACAGGCTGGACCCAGAGCATTTGGAGAAAGTACTGGTAATCCTCAACCTACGACCACTATTGAGCCCAAAATTTATGTTGCTAAGTGAGACAATTGTTAAATGAATTTGGCCCCATTTGATGACCTCTGTATTGCCTCTGTACAAATCGATGGTGAGACCACACTTGGAGTACTGTGTACAGTTCTGGTCACCGCACCTCAAGAAGGATATAATGGAACTGGAAAAGGTGCAAAAAAGGGCAACAAGAATGATCAAGGAAATGGAGCGCCTCCCTTATGAAACCAGATTGCAACGCCTTGGTCTCTTCAGCCTTGAAAGACGGCGTTTAAGGGGTGACTTGATCGAAGTGTATAAAATCATGCATGGGATAGAAAAGGTGGATAGAGAAAAATTCTTTTCTCTATCACACAATACCAGGACAAGGGGGCACTCCCTAAAGCTCATAGCTAAGAAAGTGAGGACAAATAAAGGGAAATATTTCTTCACCCAGAGGGTCATTGATTTATGGAATTCACTTCCTGAAGGGGTCGTGACAGCTGTCAGCCTTGACAGCTTCAAGGCAGGGTTAGATAGATTCATGGATGCCAAGTGTATCGGTGGTTATTAAAACGGATGTCCACGTGCCGCCTCTATGTTGGTTGAGGCAGGCAGGATTCCCTTGAGTACCATTTGTTGGGGGTCAAGGGAAAGGGAGGGTTTTGCCTTCTCTTTCTGCTCAAGATCCCCATGTACAATTGGTGGGCCACTGTGTGACACAGAATGCTGGACTCGATGGGCTTTGGCCTGATTCAGCATGGCTCTTCTCTTCTTCTTCTTATGACCTTTCTTGTCACAGTTGTTAAGTGAATTACTGCAGCTGTTAAGTTAGGAATATGTTGTTAAGTGAATTTGGCTTCCCCTTTGACTTTGCTGACATGACCCTGGGACATAATAACCATCATAAATATGAGCCAGTAGCCAAGTGTCCAATTTTGATCACATAATCCCATGGAGATGCTGCTACAGTATGGTCATAAGTATGAAAAATGGTCATGTCACTTTTTTCAGCATTGTAACTTCAAACTAAATAGCAATAGCATTTATATGTCATTATGTAGTGCTTTACAGCACTCAATGAGCAGTTTACAATATTAGCATATTTGCTCCCAATGATCTGAGTCCTCATTTTACTGACCTCAGAAATGGATGGCTGAGTTAACCTTGAGCCGGTCAGGATCGAACTCCAGGCTGTGGGCACAGATAACCTGCAATACTGCATTCTAATCACTGCCCCTCTAGGCCTCTTACAACCTGAAAGGTTATAAGTGGAGGATCACCTGTAAGTCAAATTATGGAATTGTGAATGATGATCCTTGGATATTTCTTTCTTTTCTGTTGGCTCTACCTGATATCTCTATCGTTGTTGTTAGTTGCGAAGTCGTGTCCGACCCATCGCGACCCCATGGACAATGTTCTTCCAGGCCTTCCTGTCGTCTACCATCTTGTGGAGTCCATTTAAGCTCATGCCTGCTGCTTCAGTGACTCCATCCAGCCACCTCATTCTCTGTCGTCCCCTTCTTCTCTTGCCCTCAATTTTTCCCAGCATCAGGCTCTTCTCCAGTGAGTCCTTCCTTCTCATTAGGTGGCCAAAGTATTTGAGTTTCAACTTCAGGATCTGGCCTTCTAAAGAGCAGTCAGGGTTGATCTCCTCTAGGACTGACCGGTTTGATCGCCTTGCAGTCCAGGGAACTCGCAGGAGTCTTCTCCAGCACCAGAGTTCAAAGGCCTCAATTCTTTTGCGCTCAGCCTTTCTTATGGTCCAACTTTCATAGCCATACATTGCAACTGGGAAAACCATGGCCTTGACTATATGCACTTTTGTTGGCAGGGTGACGTCTCTGCTTTTTAGTATGCTGTCTCTACTCCCTTCTTATTTAATCCACTTGGCAAACAGCATTCTTCAGAAGGTCATTAGGAGACAGTGGGACTGTTATCAATGCCACATAAGTAGCTGCTTCCTTATTGTTATTGACATGGAGGATGTGGAGGTTTGTACACATGGATCACTGGTTACTTTTTCAGCGCTAGATTCAATCTTGATGCTGAAAGAGCTGCCTTACCATGATCAGAAGGTCTGCTTAACCTCAAAAAAAGTATCCAAATGAAAGCAGTTACCTCTTCCACCTCTTCTCTTTAACCCCCCCTCTAATAAAGTAAACTAGAGTTTTGGGTGGACTTGAAGAAGGTTACTGGGGTTGATCGAGCACGAGGAAAAACTTTCTAGGGCAGTTGTGTATGGAGAAGCTAAGATACGAAGACTTCAACTTTAACACAAATGGTCTTTCAAAATTTGGTTGGACAACTTCTTTGAATCTCTCCCAGGGCAATGAGAATTTCTCTAGTTTCCTCGGAACTTGGTAATTTCTCAAGGACATAATTCTAGTCATGCCAGTATAGCTAAAATGCCTTATGAGAGAAATTCCTTCTTTGTGGTTTTCTCTTGGAATTAACTGGAAGGTGAGAAGCCAAGAAGGTTCTAGAATTCTGAGGAAATGGTTCTATCAGGAAAGAAATGACATTCCCTCTCACTCTTGGACTACCTCAACATTATAAAAACATTACATTCAGTTCATGGGGATTATATTAATGTTTTATTCTCTTTTGAAAGGAATCTTGAAACAAATTCTCTTTCACTGAATTGAATGAGAACTTTTAGCAAAGCGATGCAGGAGAATAAAACTGCCCAGGATTAATTTCAGCTCTTATTGTTCCGTGTTCCTTTCTGTAGGAAATTTGGTATTTTCTACTTTGTACAAATGAGTCAGATAAGTGTAAAATCATCTTGGTATTTATTCTGCTACCTTAGATCTCCCCCACAATCCTTTGCAGAATTTAGCATGCAGACAATGGAGTCTGTTAGGGAGGTGTTGATGTCTCCTGCTACATATTAAAATGCCAATGGAAGGCTTCCTTCCTTCCTGCAGAATACAGAATAACAGAGTTGCAAGGGACCTTGGACATCTTCTAGTCCAACCCCCTGCTCAGGCAGGAAACCCTATAGCATTTTAGACAAATAGTTGTCCAATCTCTTCTTAAAAACCTCCAGGGTTGGAGCATTCATAACTTCTGGAGGCACATTGTTCCACTAATTAACTGTTCTAATTGTCAGGAAATTTCTTCTTAGTGCTAGGTTTTTTCCTCTCCTTGATTAGTTTCCATCCATTGCTTCTTGTCCTGCCCTCAGGTGCTTTGGAGAATACCTTGACTCCCTCTTCTTTGTGGCAACTCTTCCTTCCTTCCTTCCTTCCTTCCTTCCTTCCTTCCTTCCTTCCTTCCTTCCTTCCTTCCTTCCTTCCTTCCTTCCTTCCTTCCTTCCTTCCTTCCTTCTTTCCTTCCTTCCTTCCTTCCTTCCTTCCTCCCTCCCTCCCTCCCTCCTTTCCCCCCAGTATATTACTTGGAACAGAGTAGTAATAAAATATTGTCAGCGATCTATACATGATAAAATATTCTTGAATGGCAGATGATGACTTTAGGTTGTGAAGCCTCCCTAGTTGGTCTGGGGGAAGAACTTTGCAACACAATTTGTTGCATGGTCTTGTGTGCTCTCTCTTTCTCTGGTGCTGGCTTGATGTTCTATTTGTAGTCTGTGGCTCTCGTGCTGCAGAATAGCATCTTTGCAAGTAGCGATGTAATCTTCTTTGTAGGAACATTTGACATTCCATCAACTGCAAATAAAAAAAATAATTCAGCAGGGAAAGCCTACCTAAGGAGAGAGTTTTAAAAAAGTCTTTATTACCCTTTTTCTTTATTCCTACTGGTAACATAAAAAAGGGAAATAAAGATTTTTGCTTTTAAAAACCATCTCTCTCTACCTAGGTTATCCCTACTGATTTTTGTTTTTGTCTCGGTAGACGCTTAGCTGCATACTCCTGTAGAATATATTGAGTTTGTGGTTGGTGGGAAACTTCTATCAATATCCACCCCTCTTCTTGCAAGTTGACTCAAATATGCATCATTACTTGTAGGGTAAGAAGGGACTTTTTTGGAGAGGGGGATTATAATATTTAATTCTATGTACAGTTTATATATTTCCCTCCTCTTTGTTAACAGGAGCTCTTCAAAGATGGGCAGGCCAATTTGTTCAGGTGGCTTTGTATATCCCAAGCCAGGATGTTATTGCAAAAAAACTAGGACTCCATAAATGATTACATGCTGGGAAGCTTCCACAGGATGAAATATTTTAATATTTGGGAGCTTTTTTTTAACTTAAATGCAGACAAAGAATTGTGTCTTGGACATAATCTTGGAAACAGTCTTGGAGATTATGGCCCTTTCCACCTGGTACTTAGAAGAAGAATAGTAAACTATTCTTTTAATTACAAACACAATGCACAGGAAACTGGCATGCAGCAAAGCATTGGCCTCAAACATAGCCTAAATTTCCCACAATGCTATTGACTACAGAGAGGAGATTCTTAGGAAAACAAAAAAATACCTGAATAGACCTAGTTGAAAATATATCACTTGTGCTCAAACAAAAAAGACAGTTGGCTACTGACTGTTAAGAAGGAGTTGCTCACTATTGATTTTGTATGGATGAACATCATCCCAACTGGATGCTCTTCAAATATTCTTCCATAATTCTCAGCCAGCAATACTGGGAAGTGTAGTCCAACATATCTGAAAGAATTAGATAACAGAAGGAAGGTGAATTTGTGTGCAGTGTAAACATGCATCCCATTCTCCCTCATACACATATTGTGCTTGTCCAAACTACTCTTTTTTATATTCTAATTTTTACATTTGTGACTTGGAAATGTATTCTAGGATAATATTATAGACACTGTGGGTGGTCAAACATTAAAGATTAAGGAGCACCGAGCTGTAGCAATTCGGTGCATCTTGTTGAAGAAATCTGTTTGAAGCCAGTAAGGGTGCCCGGGAAATATGGTCATTGGAAATTTGCATAATAGTTACTCAGTTTGTGTACACAATCTACTTATTAGCCAGATTTTCCTGTTGGGGGGGAAAAAGCCACACACACAAATGGAGGGAGGTTCTGAGTTGGCTCTCATTATGGAACAGGATAAAGGTTTTCCTTTTAATACAGTTTGTATGGAAGAAAGCAACACCACCGTTAGACATTTGTTTGGATTGTGTAGCCAGAATTTTCTTTGGAAAGCATAATTACAGAAAGGGAACCCGCTGTTTGGGTCAGGAAGTGGGTGGGTAAGGGGAGGGCACCACACAATTGATGTGTAGGTGTAATGCACCCTTAATGATACTTCAGTGGCTCTTGGTGTGAGGCCTTCTTGTTTACCTTCAACATACTAGTTTACCCTGTAAATCATTCCTTTTTGGTTTTGTGCTTTAAGCGGCATGGGTATTTTAATTTTCTTTCTAATTTGAGGACACTCTGAAGTTTTCATGGGTGTGCATTTGAGCTCCACAAAATGAAGTAGAATAGTGGTGGAGCTTTGATTCAAGCATCCTTTTGTTTTTTTGAATGCAGGAAAGCAAAACTTCTAAAGGTCAGAATGAGAGGTGGCTAATAGTTGGGTCTGTCCCATGGTGTTAATTCCCTTGAAGAAGGGGGTGGTTCCTCTACCCTTCAAGAACTTGGTGGTGCACTTTCTCCTCAAGTGGCCATCTTTGGACTCAACCATTTTAGTCAATTATCATCCTATCCTTAATATTCCCTTTTTAGGAGAGGTTGTTGACAACATTGGACTGCAGCTAATGAGAACTATTTTAATTGGGTTTAATGCCAGGGTTCCCCCCACCCCCGAAGTACAATACAGCTGATGACTTGACTTTAGGCTGCACCATGGCTTGAAACATTGAAATATTGATTGGTAGGGCTGACATAAGGTCATTCGCCATTTGAGAAAAAGGACACGTTATAATATTGTCCCCCTTTCCATTGAATAGAAAGAGACTGAATTGGCAGTTCAGTGTAGACTCAACCCTGGCTACGGATTTGCTCCGTAGATGCCCAAAGACTTTTCACCCAGACGGAGAAATGATGGAGACTGGAAGCTCCAGCTGCTTGCAAATAGGGCGCTTGGAGATGGAGCAAATTGCTCGGTTTCTAAGTGCCCCGTTCGCAAGCCGATGAAGCTTCCAATCTCCCTCTGGGCAAAAAGTGTTTGGGCACCTGCCTCGCCTTGTGGTGGCCGCACAATGTGGCGGACCACGTAGCCTCCTGCTGGATGGGGCTGTTGGTGCCACCGCTGCGAGGTGAGGCAGGTATTGGTAAAAAAATAAGGCATGCCCCGAATCTGGAAACATTACATTGAGTAAGGTGTTTCATTTCAAATACAATTTAGAAAATAATAAGTATACTGAAATTTTAAAAGAAAAAATAACTTATGATCACCAATCTTTGGGGAAGCCTTAAAATACCACAGGCAAAAAATTACTGTATGGCATTTTTTTTCCTCTTCGGAAAACAAAGTTTCAGTGAAAAAAAAAAAACAGAGATACAATTTGACAGCAAATGTGTCTGGCACATAAAGGGGAGAGATTGCATTCTTTCTTTGTGCTTGTGTTGTTCTTTTCTGATGTTCATTGCTGCGGTATTAAATTGATTGATTCAATAGAACCAATTAATTAAATGTTCTAGCCATAATAAATACACTTATTCATTAACCACATCAAGGTGATCCTCTCATGAGTTGAGCAGGCAAACAGTAGACTGTTGAATGAAGTTAAGAAATAACGAGTCCAAATTCAAGCCCACCTTTGGGTGTGGAAGTTCAGTAGGCGATTGACTCAAGTTACCTTGCATGAGAGAATCAACTTGGAACATGGAATATTGTACATGAAGTGCCAAACTCAAGAAAAGTTCAGGAGGTGCATCTCATGAATAAAAAAGCAGCTATTAAAACAGTGCACCTTCTAAAATGATGATGGTGACTCAATTGAATATCTAAAAATAATAGTGCCCTTCTAGTCCAGAGTTTAAATTAAATTAAATTACTAAATTAAATTAGAGATTAATCTAAAAGGTGGGTGCAAAAGAGCAAGGAAGAGAGTTATCTCCTATAGTTATATCCTATAGATTCATGTGAAGTATTAGTATTGCTTTATAAAGCCTTAGTATGGCCACACTTGGAATATTGCATCCAGTTTTGGTCACCATAATATAAAAAAGATGTTGAGACTCTGAAAAAAGTACAGAGAAGAGCAACAAAGATGATTAGGGGGATAGAGACTAAAACATACAAAGAACGGTTGCAGGAATAGTGTATGTGAAAAGAAAGACTAGGGGAGATATGATAGCAGTGTTCCAATATTTCAGGGGCTGCCACAAAGAAGAGGGGGGGGGAAACTTGTTTTCCAAAGCACCAGAAAGCAAGACAAGAAACAATGGATGGAAACTAACCAAGGAGAGAATCTTCCTAGAACTAAGGAGAAATTTCCTGACAGTGAGAACAATTAATCAGTGGAACAAACTGCCTTCAGAAATTGGAAGTATATTATTGGAAGCTTTTAAGAAGAGTTTGCACAGCCATTGGTCTGAAATAGGATAGGGTCTCCTGCCTGAGCAGAGGGTTGGAGTAGAACACCTCCAGGTCCCTTCCAAGTCTATTATTCTGTATTTTGTAAATCCTAAGTTTGTAGGCTAAACTAGGAAGTAACCACTTCCCCTCCAAAAGAAAAAAAACTAGAAAAAAGTTAAAGTCAAAGCATTTACCTATTGTTACCCAGAAAGCTACACAGATGTGTGTTTAAGGTCACCAGGAAAGAAGCCCAAATGGAGTCTTTTCCGTTTAATACTGATGCATATTGCAAAATACAATTTCAATTTACACAGGTCCTTTTTTTAAAGAAAATAAAACAGCCTCTTTCGCCCTCCTCACCGTCAAAATGACAAGGAAGAGAAGAAACAATGGCCGCGCCAAGAAGGGCCGAGGACATGTCCAGCCTATACGCTGTACCAACTGTGCCCGTTGTGTCCCCAAGGATAAGGCTATTAAGAAGTTTGTCATTCGAAATATTGTAGAAGCAGCCGCAGTCCGAGATATTTCTGAAGCGAGTGTCTTTGATTCCTATGTACTACCCAAACTCTATGTGAAGCTTCACTATTGTGTTAGCTGTGCTATCCACAGCAAGGTGGTGAGGAACCGATCCCGCGAGGCCCGGAAGGACCGCACTCCTCCTCCACGGTTCAGGCCAGCAGGTGCTGCACCGAGACCACCCCCTAAGCCTATGTAAGGAGATGTTTTAAAAGATGTCAATGCCAAATATTGAGTCAATAAATACATTTTACAAGTGAAAAAGAAAAGAAAAGAAAACAGCATTGAATATTCTCATAGGTCAAGACAGTAGGCAATCTACATCTGCAGGAGCTGTATATATGGTTGGTTTGGGATGATCTGTCCCTAAACTTTGGGATGAGAGACGCTGAGAAGGCCTGAAGATTAGACAGCAATTTTCTTCATTGCTGAGATGAGCAGATGGTAGGAAATTTACAGAAAGTTAGGTTTTATTGCAAAATATGGTCTTGCTTTGAAGCCCTGACACCTGGTCCGCATCCCACTGTGAGAAAAACATCCCGGCTTTACACTAATGGACTGAACAATAGTCAAAAAGAGAACATCTTTTATTACAGAGAGAAGTCAGGAGAACTCTGATTTCTGAGACTTCCTGCTGTCATTCTATTTACTGTAGTCTGTTGGTGCCTAAATGGAGAGCACTTGAGGTGATACATTAAGACTTGAAAGGAACAATATATTTTACAATTAGGTTAGCAGTAGTTTTGCATCCCTGATGATAATTACAAATCAATTATGCTATTTTTTTTTTAATGAGAACTCTTGCAGGGTTTTGCTAAGTCAATTGTCCCTCTGCATGATGGAAACTCTCCAAGGCCAGGAATTAAGAATACAGTTAGTAATTGAGAATGTTTAATCCCTTCAGCAATTCTTTCCCAAAAAGATTAAATTAAGACCAGTTGGAGAAAATACTGTATGGTTGCCAAATATGGCTAGTTTAAGATAGTTTTGGGGAATGGATGGGAACGAATGCTATTGAATCTGTTATTTATACTGTAAGAGATAGAATATTATATTGTAATGAAGCACTAGCATCTTTGAGGTGCAGCAAAGTTATGGACATGGTAATTGACTGTGTTTTCAGTTTATCCTTAATCTGGTTATCGACTGAAATCTGCAAAAGCAGATTGAATTTGAAAAACAAAAACCTAATACAAACAGCCAACCAACTACTGGGTCTCCGTTACTTGCTTGGGTGTATTGCTAGAAAGGACTAAGGTTAAATTTGATTGGATCAGAACTAAACGAGAAAAGAACATTGATCAACTGAGGTGTTTATATTTGCAGGCATCCCTGAAGGTGGGAGAGACTTTCATACGATTTTAAAAGGACCTTCAAGTTTAGGAATAAATATGAATGTAATTCCTATACATCTATTATTCTTATTCAAGTATTTCATCAATTCAATGGCTCATCTTATTTCAATAATGCTCGTGTCTTATTTGTACGTCTGAGAGCATTTTTTTTTGTCACAGCTACAGCAGGATTAAGGATTAAGGATTAAGCTTTCCCTACCCACTGTGATTCTGATAGTCTTTGGTTAAGATGGGGATTGTAGCACAGGACCCTGATTTTGAAGTGGTACCAATGATTGCATTGTCCACAGTGGACAATGGTATATTGCCTGCTATTCCCACCAGTAAGTTGAGTCTTCACTCAATTCCTGAGATCAGTGGATGACTTTAGGCCAGTTATGGTCTCTCAGGCTTTACTGGGTTTAAAAAATAGCAATAGCATTTAGGATTATATACCACCCCATAGTGATTTACAGCACTCTCTGGGTGGTTTATAAGGTAGAAGCCTTATCTGCATATTGTCCCCAACAATCTGGGTCCTCATTTTGCCATCTGAAGGATGGAAGGCTGAATCAACTTTGAACCCTGTCAGGATCGAACTCCAGGCTGTGGGCAGAGTTTGCCTGCCATAATGTACTTTAACAGCCATCAGGGCTGTTTATATTAACCATTATAGACACTCAGAGAGAAGGGTAGATATCAATACAATAAATCATAAGAAAGTCATAGGGCCTCTGGAGCTTCCCCAAGATTTACAGAGCTATGAATTATTTGACCTTAAATTGAAGTAAGAACTTTGAGCTTGCTTTGAATGTCTGAACCCAGTAGCGCTGTCTACCCCTGAGACTCCCAGAAGAGGAGGCCTAGTCATTTTCCAGTCTTCAGTTTGAGGAGACAGATGCTTGTTTTTGGTTGTCCATCACGTTATGCCAGAAGAAAGCAGGAAACAAAACACAAATGAATAGAAGCAGGCAGACGCTTCCCGTTTTGTTCAGAAGTCTTAAACACACATAGATGCGCATAACTGGAAAATACTTGACAATAAATCAGCCAAAACAGGGAAAATATCAACTCATATTTTGACAGTTAAGGTGTTCCACAGTAGATTTGCTGGCACTCCAATTGATGATATGACTTGCTGATACTGCAGCTTTGTGGCACTCCTTATCAGCTTTGACAGCTTTTATAGTGCCTCTAAATTGAAGTGTGGAAGCCTGCATGAGTTGTTAGAAAAAGAGATCAGGCTAGGCAATTGCTGTACGGCATGTTGTCAGTTTTTGTTTCAGGCAAGCTTAAATACTATATTATTGTCTGTCTTATTGACACCAAATGAAGCAGGGAGGGATCCAGCTTGGCAGCGAAAAAGCAGATTTATTGGGCTGTGGATGCCCCGAAATCAATGTAATTCCACAAATCTTTCTTCCAGAGGATAAACAAGACCAACTTCCAACTACATGGATGAATTACTAGAAGGAAAGAATGACCGCAAGGATTAGTGAGTTTGCTTGGTTGCTTAGCCCAGGGGTCTTTCTGGCACTTTGTCAGAAATGGATTCTTTTAATTTAAAGCCTCAAGCACAAAAGTGGGCCTGGTTCTCTTTTGCTTCAGGATACCTTTGTAGAAAATGCAGGCTGAAGCTGTTTATGCCAACTGAACTGTGCAGGATTAATCTTGGGGCGGATTCACCAGGAAAGCACAAGAAAAGGATGGATAGTTTCAACCAGTGGTGGGATTCAGCCAATTCGCACCACTTTGGCGGAACCGGTAGCTATTTTTCTGTTGCCCAGGCCCAGAATGGACTTCCGGAAGCGGCATCCACATAAAGAACCGGTTGTTCACCTATTTGAATCCCACCACTGGTTTCAACTCGTGGTTGTGGGCAGCTAGTAGTGCAGCAATATTTTGCTTATCACAGGCCAGGCTTTTAAAAAAAGTAGACAAAGTGGTAAGCAATTAAATTTATTCTGTGATGTATTGAATTTCTTTAATTAAAGTGCAATGCTGCCTTTTTGAAGCACGCTGCTTTGAGATGTGTGAGCTTGGGCTTTGTTTAGGATAGTTGTGTAAAACCATGGTCAAAGTGATGGATCAGGACCGAGAAGATGGCAACTTAGGATTTCTTGAACCTCAATATTTATTGAGTGACTTGAGGCCAGTCACTAGCTCTCACTGGAGTTTGGTTGTTGATGTGGGGAACAATTTCAGAAAGCACACTAAAGGCTAGTTTCACAGGAGTAAGAGAAACAATTTATTTTACAGTGTAGAATAATTTTGAGTTTTCATCATAAGGTGGTGTTGAGGCTACCTTAAGGTTTTGGATGGAAGATGGGGAAGATTGTCCTACTCTACACAAGTTTTCCATACCAAGGACAGGAGAAAACAAAGTATAACTCTTTAACAATTAAACTAAATGCTTGCTTACTTCTATATTACACATTCAACCATTACATGGGACTACACAGTTCTATATATCTAAAGAAAAAAGGTTCCCTAACACTATCTCCTTGTCAAGCTTCTGTAGTACCAATGCACATCTTGAGCTCCTACAGAAAAGTTGGAATATAAATCTTAGTCAAAATATCAACAGTACTTACAACCAAATTCCACTGCAGTTAATGAGACTGAAGTTGGTCACCATGGCTAATGGTTTCATTGATTTCAGTGGTCTCCTTACTTCTGCAGGGGCAATATAGTCTGAGTGCAATCTTATACAGTATATATAAAAAAAAGCAACAACAATTTTGCAATGCAGCATTTTGTTTCTATAAAACAAAACCTAAGGGAGATGGTATTGTTATTTGCTTCTTTAGTTTTGTGATGCCTACATTGTAAGCTCTCGCCCTAAAAAACAGAAACCAAACCAATAACAAATTAATTTCCTTATTAACTTGAAAGGAAACAATGCACTAACATTCCAAATAAGGAACAATTCTTTGCGAAGCAGAAACATTGGAGATCCTTGCCAAGGATCATTTGGTGACACGATTCTGAAAGAGATCTTGATCTATCAGGGAGTATAAAAAAAAACCCCATGAACTTTGAAATGCGATTAGCAGCTAGTGGCTGTTGGAAGTTGGCTAGGAAATCTATTGGGCAAAAATATAATAATAGATGAATACTAAAAGAAATATAAAAGAGACATGATGGATGCTTGGCCTACGAGTTTGGTTTAGCTGCCATAGTCCATTGTGTTTGTTACATTTAAAAGCATTTAAGCTGAATACCAATAGCCTCAGATAAATGCAGGAGAAACCTCATGGGGGTTCATAGTTCTTTTGCTGCTTGGCATTTCAATTTGGGGCAGGGTCTATGTCAATGAGCTCTAGAAAACAAAATTTAAAAAATCCATGGAATGCTGACGAGACTTAAATAGCCCATTTCTAGAACAGAGACACGCAAGCTTCTAAGTGAAGTGTGCTTTGTGATTTATATATTTCTTGGATTTATATATTGCCTTTCTATTCTGGCAGGCACACAATGTGGTTAACCTTAGCTCAAAATTAAGAACGAAAAGCCTGGTGCAGTGGGATCAAGTATACTTTTTAGTATTTATTTGTTAGATTTTTAGGGGCTGTATGATGGCCTAGAGATGGAGGTCTTGCCTCATAATCAGGAGGCTGTGAGTTTGATCCTAGGTTGCGGCAGATATTTCTCTCTCTGGGCATAATGAGTAAGTATCTTGCCAAATGAAAATTTCTGCTCCCAAATAAGCCACAACATAGTATTTGGGAAGGTGGCTTTTGAAATCCATAGTTCAGATCAAAAGGGTCCTGTGGTTGAATGAGAAGGCAATCTGGTTCACCTGTTTAAAATACAGTCTTCTTTCCCATCCCTCTCCTTTAGATAATGAACAGAATGAATGGAGTCCCAAGGAGCCTCCTATTCATGCCCGTTTGTTGCTAGATGAATGAAAATTGAACCAAATGGGTACCATGCAGTTCCGTTTCCATTTGTCTTAGAATGAATGCACACTTTAGAAGCAAGCCAGCTATGCTTTGAAAGAAGAGCAGGAAGAGAAAACATGACATAAAACAGCAAGCTCTGTGCAACTCTTTATGTCATTGAGAAATAACTTGCTGCTCAATATCAATAAGAATCAGTCATTAGATAACAAGCGGGGTGAAGAACAGACTTGGCCAACTGTATCATTCCATAAATTTGTTATTCAATATACTTTATTGTAAGTTTCGCCCTGGAAATTTTCCTGCAGCCAGAGTTTTTGATTCATAGTGGAGGCAAATCACAGGAAATTTCATTATGAATTAAAAGTCGGTGTAGTAAAGATTCACCATTGCTGGTACTACAGCTTTGCCCCTCTGTTATAACTGAAGACTGGGGTTATGTTTCTGTTAGAGATAGACACAAAATCCTATAACCATACTGTAATGAGTTATGTAAAACTGGAACAGTATTACAATGTTCAAAATCTCTGAAACATGAACATTGATGATAAGGAATGTTATGGTCCAATTTCCTTGTAGACTACATACTTGAGTAGATGTAGTCATAGACCTTCTCAGTTCATGGAAGATGTCAGATTGGTGGGCAGGCTGTTTCTGTTCTCTTGGAATTCACACTGAATTGAAATCAGCCTCTATTGGTGGATGTGTAGGCACTAAACTGTTGTAATTTTTCCTTAAAAAAAAAAAAAGAGGGAGGATGTGAATAGAAAGCTCCTTACCATTAATTTTCAATTCCCCATGGATAGTTCATATATATTTTTTTATTTGCTTTGGCTTGTATCTGATTCAGGTTTATTTCTTTTCTGCTTTCAACAAATAACACTGTTTTCCCCATCCTGTGCAGTCAATCAAGGCTGCAATTGTGTTAAGACAGCATTGCTGAAATGTGTTTACAGTTTACTGTCCACCCATCCAGAAAAAAAAAAAAACCCTGCATGGCAAAATGTCTGTTGAAGTCTAAATGGCTCCTTGCCAACCCTAATGATATAAGGAGTAGAACGGTTACATGCTGGTCACTATTAAAACTGTCAGTATTTAAAGACAATTACAGCACAATGTTCTTACAAATAACTGCTCATGGCATACTGAGAAGAAGGAACATTAGATTGGCAAATGTCAATTTTTACTTGTAGATGTATGCCAGTGCCAAATAAGGTGGGTTTTTTTTTGTTCCTTTCCTAATAAGGAGGCTTTCATGTCCTTATTTTTATACAACAGAAGAAAATAAATTTATACTGAACGGTCATACTCTAATGCAGCCACTCATCTGCTACCCCTATGAAAGCAGAGAGAATCCTCTGATGACTTTTTAATAAAAAGGAACACATTTTAAGAATTGGAGGGAGGTCTTAATGATGTGGTGGTTGAATGGTTGACTTCTTCAGTTCCAACAAGAACGACAACAACAAAATATCTTCCTGAAATGTGGGTCTGCTCGCTGTGGGGTATTAAGCAATGTCATCAAAAAGAAAATGTTTAAGACAGAACCAAAACACTCTAGTCATTGTCCTGTTGTATGACTAATGATGAAGTTTCCATAGTTCAAAGCTTTCCTTAAGAACTAGTGTATTCCTGGTTTTATCTGATCTGAATTTAGCATGGCTTTTGAACCTAGCAAGTTGTTATGCAAATAGTAACATGAAAATATTTCATTGATTAGTCGATTTACAACAAATTATCTCATTATTTACCAAAATGAAAATTCTTAGTGTCTTCTGTGATTTCCCTCTTCTTGCTCTTCCAGTTTGGAAACCAGATGGGGAGGAGGGCAAAACTGTTAAAGCTCATGAACACAGGACTAAACACCCAAAGCTATTGATCAAGTGATCTATTGTATTTTTATCGGTCAACGATTGAAATAAAGTTCTGTCTATCTAGAGAATGATTTTGTTTGTTAGAAAAGTATCCAGTGTTAACTTTGAGGGCAGGAATGGGGTAGACACTCGAGGTGTTAAATGCTGTGCTTTGTTTTTTGATGAAAATTAAATCTGAACATGTGGCTTTTTTAAAAAAAATGTGTTAAAAATTCAAAAGTATGTGTGACTGCATGTGTGGGATATCTCTAATCAAAGTCAACAGTTGCTTGTTTGAGGATGCTGATTGGGAATTTGTTAGTTTGCTACCGTAGTAAGTTTCTTACTTTAGAACCAATTAAATGGGCACACACCCCCCCAGTATCTGAATCAGCCAATAGCTCCACTGACCACACTCTCTGAACTAAAATGCTTTGGTTTACTTAAATGTGGTTAGGTGAAATTGGCCAAGTGACACTAAAGTAGATGATATCTCTCTTCCTAAGTCAGGGGTAGGCAACCTTGGCTCTTTTATGACTCGTGGACTTCAGTTCCCAGAATTCCTGAGCCAGCTGTGCTCTGGGAGTTGAAGTCTTCTGGGAGTTGAAGTCCACGAGTCATAAAAGAGCCAAGGCTGCCTACCCCTGTCCTAAGTGATATAAAACAGTTAGAAAATGGGTAGGCTGCCTGAGATTAAATAACCCTGAATAGCAGTTTCATACTCCCAAGCTCTAAAAATGATATTTTTGCAGTGAATGAACTTCAGCACTTGTGGTCTTGAAAAAGCCCTACCCTTCAAAGAAGCTGTAAAACACTTGTAGATTTAGACAGATATATATTTCAATAGCTTGCATATAAATGATATATCTGTTCAGCTGTGTTTCCTTTGTTTCTAAACCTGACATTATTTAAAAAAGGGGTTGAACACTCACGGTGCGTTTTAAAAATGAATACTTAGCACAAAACAAAAGAATATAATGGTAGCTTTTAAAAACCATTAAATTTAACTCAGAATATTACAAGGAAAAAAAGAAAGTATATACAGTAGGCACAATCATCATTGATGTTCACAATGACCTGCAAAGCAGGTGTCAAACTTCAGAACATATTATTTTGTATTATAAACTGCAATGAAGGGTTTTGCTGTAAAGAGAGTTGCTTTAAGACCATGGCATTTATTTAACAACTACTACAAAAGTTGAAAAATTGGGTTGATCATGTGAGTGATTTGATTTATGACTGTCACAATTTATGACTGGGATGGGCAGGCTCCATTATGGTTATAAATCAGGGACTAGCTGTGTAAAAAAAAAAGCTGTTATGCTTTGGAAAGCAATCACCAGTTTCTAGTGTTGCATTTATTTGAAGTTATGTCTTTGGCTACACAAAAATCCCACTAAACTGGAAGACAATTATGATTTGTGACTGGACTTGCTGAGCATAGCATATATATTATGAGTAAGTAAGTATTCCTGGTCACCTTATTGTGATGCATTCAGCACATGCTCTTCAAATTCCCCATATGTCTCCAGCCCAAAATGTTTACCTCTGTAAGATGATACAGCCTCATCACCTTAAGTTTCAAATGCATAGATGAATAATCATTTTATTTAAACTATAATGGATTAGTTTATAACAGGGTATATTCTAGCATGATGACTATATTCCTGTTTGACACCAAGTGAAAAGGCATACATATATATATTTTTAACTGCTTTTGAGTCATCCTGTACTTTCAGTCTAAAAAGAGAGTTGCATGGGGGTTGATATTGGGGGAGCACATTGTGTTTGTCTATGTCAGCCAAAACCCAGGAGGAGTCTGGGTGCACTAACAAATTTTATTAAAAGATATAATATTTCATGAACTACAGCTCGCTTCATCAGATGCATGGAGGGACTAAACTGATGTAGGTTTAAATTGGGATAAGATGGGGGAAGGCAGGATCTGATCTTACCTACTTATCTCATGGCGTGTGCATGTCTGTTAATTCAGCATCCTGAATACCTGATTTTTAATTCTGTCACTTAAGTGTCTCCATCAAATGGTTCAGAACAAATGGCACTTGTAATGCCCAGCTTGATTATAAAACAGGAACTCCCAACTGGGCATCCTCTGGCAACGGTGATGTCACCATTGAATCCTTTTAACCCAGAAGTGCTTCGGCACTCCTGACATGAATGTAATAATAGTAATCCAGGGATTCAGGATAGGGACCAAGGGACTTGGCAACAAAACGTTGATTGTGTAAATACACTGGATAAGTTAGTTTGAGTAATGGAAGATCTGCAAGAAAACAACAAGTTCAGAGAGCAAGGACCCCTCACTTCAATCCGAGCTTCATATATTCTCCTTTATTGTGAAGAGGGAATTGATGCTGCTGTCACATCCCCATTAACTTGCTCACTGAAATGGTACCCATTTATCTACTTGCAGTCACCCACTTTTGAACTGCTAGGTTGGCAGGAGCTGGAACATGTGGCGGGAGCTCACGCCACCTGCGGCAACAACCGGCTCTTGAATGCGAACTTTCTGATTGTCAGCCCAATGTCCTAATCTCATCAGCCATCGTGCTCCGATTCCCTGAAGAGCAATAGGTTGCTGTGTTGAGGATCAGATTCATAAATTAATGAACAGGGGCAATGAAAGTATCTGAATGATGTATTCTGCATGTAAGAATGCTGGTCCATCTGTGCCTTTGAGGACCCTGCCATTGTAAACAATCAGTTTGTTTATGTAGTGTTGATCTAGGGCGAGCATTTAAGTACTATTGTTCTTAGACGATGGGTTATCTTGGCAAAATGAGAAATCTGAAGAACTTTGTCAATAATCAACAATGACCCCAAAGGCTTACTATTATTCCAGTAGAGGTGAAAACAGTAGACAGGAAGCACAAGTAGTTTGAAACACAGTGGTGTAACTAGAAGGGAAAGAGAGAGAAAGAGTCTATTGAGAAAAATATCCATTGTATCTTAAGGCGATTTTGAAAAATACTTGTATGATGCTGCTTTAGGTTTCACGATATCATCCTGAATGGAAGGTTATTGTGTGTTCATGTATGAGGATCAGAGGAGTCGGCTTGAAAGCATAAGTAGACCTATGCATACAACTATGATAAGATGCAGTCTTATAGCAACAAGGATTGTTCTATGTATCTCACTTTTCTGCCAGGTTACTTTCTTTTGGGTTATATATTTATAGGGTTGAGAGTCTATACTGAACAGTGCCAATCAAAGTTTGCTGGGAGAATAAGACCTATTGGCTTATTATGAAGTAAGTATGAGATGCCATCCACTGATCTTTATAATACAGCCTTCCAGATATGTTTGATTACACCTCCCATTATCCCCAGCTAATAGGACCCCCTGGCCATCTTGTTATGGAAAAGCAAGGAGCTTTGCTTGACCTCAGAGAAAGAAAAGCTATCTAATACTGAAACTAGAGAGGTCACTTAGTTGCCCTGTTAAGCTGCTTTGTCGGGAAGAGGTTGCTGCCATTAGAGTGTTTTCTATTAAAAAACTCTCCAGTTTGAAGTTGCTCTAAGCTGTTGTCTTCAGATTGCTGGGGTAAAGACGCCCAGCGTTAGAAACACAAAGCTGGTTTTTAACCCAACTTTGCATCTCTGACAAGCAGGGATGAAAATTTGGGGCTGAATGACCACAGTTTGGTTTCTAGTTGATACATATTTGAAGAATTCTTCAAAATGGTCCAATCAGAATTCTACCTAAAGGAGGAATCAATCCAGAACCAGCCTGTGTTCTAAAATAAGACTTCGCCTCTTTTCCCTTTAAAAAAAAAAAGGAAAGGAAAAGACTGAGGAAAAAGAAATAAACTCAAAGTATATCTGGAAAGGCACGGTGGCTCAGTGACTTAATGACATTGGAATGATCAGCCGGAGAAAGTTGGGTCCTTCCACCCCAGCAGTTTGAACTTAGCACGGTGTGACAGAGTGAGCTCCGTCACTCAGCTCAGCTTCTGCCCACCCAGCAGTTCAAAAGCATGCAAATGCAAGTAGATAAATTGATACCACTCCAGTGGGACTAATGTGGAGACAAGAAACCAACCAGCACCGGTTGGCAGGACAAGAAACAATGGATGGAAACTAATCAAGGAGAGAAGCAACCTGGAATTAAGGTGACATTTCCTGACAGTGAGAACAATTAATCAGTGGAGCAGTTTGTCTTCAGAAGTTGGGGGTACTCCAACACTGGAGGTTTTTAAGAAGAATTTGGACAACCATTTGTCTGAAATGGTATAGGGTTAGGGTAAGACTAGAAGACCTCCAAGACCCCTCCCAACTCTGTTATTCTGACTTTTCTGCAGAACGCTCTTAGCTGCTTTGTGTGTGGAACTAGTTTGTCCCTTATGGTGCACTCTGGATAGCATACAAGCATGAACTGAATGAACTAATAATTTTAGGCAGCCAAATTACTAATCTGTAATAATATTGTAAACTCCTGGCTCAATGTACCATCACTATATGCTAAATAAATAGAAAATCTTGACCTGCCTATATGCACGACCCTATCACCGTCATTACAAACCTTATTTTCTCCCAAAGTGTGGTCTCCTCTCATTAAACATCTGCTCACCTTTATTCTGTACTAGGATATTTTTTTTTGAATATGCCTAGAAGCCCAACTTATTTCTGGGCATGAAGGAAAGTCTAAAACAAGTCACGGAGAGTTTCTTTTTTTTTTTTTGTAAGGGATCCTGCCTGGAGATCCGTGTCAACATCAGTCTAAAAACAAATCTCCTTTCCTCCGTCTGAGTGGGTTAATGCAAACAGTGCAGAAGTCCTGGAATACAGGGGGTGATTATCTCACATTTCTCCCCCATTCTCTCTCTCTTTTTTTAAAGGAACGAGTCATTTCTTTCTAATATTGGTCTTACACAGCAATTCATGTGGGATGCAGAAGAGAAGGTGGCACTTTTTTTCTTTGAGGAATAAGAAGCTGTAGCTTAAGAGTTTTGCTACCTCCCACCCACCCTTTATTTCCTCCACATAAGGGCTGAGCTGTAGTTTAGCTCACTGTGGTTTTGGTTGAGTAATGTAGAATACTGGAGCATTCTTTCAAACAAAGGACCACTATATTGACATATTTTTTTTTTAAAAAGAGAGCTCTTAAGTCTCCCCCGGATCCCACCCGGCACTCTCATGATTATGGGGGGGGAGGGGCAGGTGGACATTGCTTTTCTCCTGCTATATATGAGAAGTTCCTGAATCCCTGTCCAGCAAGATGGAGTGTGTCAAAACTTTTCTTTCTTTTCTAAAGATTACTTGTGGGTTTGGTTTTTTTTTTTTTGGGCAGAACATGTTGGTGTTTTCATCTGCAATGTCTCTAAGCAAATCCTTCTGGGCCTTTTTATTTTTGCTTTTGACGGCCATTATTATTTCAATCCCACCCTGTGTTCAAGGGTGTTTTTTTTTTTTTCCACTTGGAAAATCTGCTAATGACATGGAGGAAAGTACAGGGCAATGTTGTCATTTTTTGGCACTCCTTGAAACTTTAAACACCAGAAAAGTCGCATTGGGTACATGCTGTGTAGTAGGAAAAGAATGCTTTTGTTGATAAATGGAGTGGAGCAAAGGGGTTTGGGTTAAATGCAGACAACTTTAAGTTTAGGGGTTTTTTTCCCTTTATTTTTGAGTTGTTCTCCATTGAAAAACCTCAGTATTTCAAAGGAAGCCATATTAGATGATCCCTCGGGGAAAAATCAATACTTTATTATATCAAATGTCTTAGACCATTGTTTTATTCGCAGACATTGTGGTTATGGAACTATCCTCTTGACTCAATGTGCTAACAGCCGACCATTTCAGATGTAGCTAGCTTTAATAAGCCAGTCTTTCCTAATTTGATTTGCTCTATAAACATATGCAGCAATCGTATGTTTAGGAGAATATTTGTAAAGGAGAATATTTGTAGCTAAAGATTGACATTAGCTGTCCTTGGTACTTGGTGCTCTCTGAGCTTGAGCTTGGTTTTTTTTCTTGCAGATGCTTCATTACCCAAACCAGGTAACACTGTCAGTGCTGGATGGAGTAATTCTTGGCAACATGACTTCCAGTCGGTTCTCATTTGTAATTCTGGAGACTGTCTGTGGAGACTCTCAGTCGTCCAGATCATGGTTGTCCCAAAGATGCTTTTTCAAGAGGCAATTGGACTTTCTTGTTTTTCTTTGAAGACATTTTGCTTCTCATCCACGAAGCTTCTCTGACTAGATGGTGGGGAGTGGAAGTTCATCGTCTGAGCTGAAGAAGCTTCTTGGGTGCAAAGTGAAATGTCTTCAGAGAAAAACAAGGAAGTCCAGTTGCCTCTTGAGAAAGCACCTTTGGGACAATTCTGGAAACTACATCCCAACTCGAGTCCCAATCAGCTACTATTGAAATAAGAAGTGCAGATTGGAGATAGAAACAAAAACGGGCTCTTCCACCTTCTTCCTTATCTACAGATAAAGATTTCTTATAAAGAATAACAGGTTCCACAGATGAGTATCTCAAGGATTTAGAGCAATAAGTGATTCCCATTCTCCTATTTTGTGAAAATAGTTTTCTATCACTCTATGTTGGGAGACAGATGGAAACTGTAGCATTAGCCTATGTCTAAAACAGGGGTCCTGAAACTTGGCTGCTTTAAGACTTGTGGACTTCAACTCCCAGAATTCCCCAGCCAGCCATGCTGGCTGAGGAATTCTGGGAGTTGAAATCCACAAGTCTTAAAGCGGCCAAGTTTAAGGACCCCTGGTCCAAAAGAATTAAGACAGTTCTCAGCCACTTCCTCCAACAAAAGCCCATCACGCCATATAAGATTGTATGGCTTGCTTTGCATTACCATCACACCATCCCTATTTGGCTATCACAGGGGTAGTCAACCTTGGCTCTTTTATGACTCGTGGACTTCAACTCCCAGAATTCCTGGCTGGCTCAGGAATTCTGGGAGTTGAAGTCCACGAGTCATAAAAGAGCCAAGGTTGACTACCCCTGGGCTATCACTTCACTCAAGTAGTACAGTTCAGAGCAATCAAAACCAACTTCTTAACCCAACTTGTAATTTTAACTGGGTTCTGAAATGCCACGCTTATTACCTATTGCTATTTTCAGATTTTGGTAGGAAACAGAGTCAATTTGGGAACATGACCAGTAACTGGCACATCTTTATCTATTTTGGAAAATTGTATGCAAGATCTTTACATAATAAACTAGGGAATGGCTTTGACTATTTAAAACGAGAGAAGCAGAGCCAGCAGGGTTCCTATTTTACTTTGCTCTTTCATAGATAATTTCACCTTGCATAAATCTTAGCTGTCTTCATGAAAATGCCAGGCAGATTGGACAAACACGAAGTATTATTTCTTTTAGCACTTTGGGATTTTTTTCCCCAGCCTGTTTTATGTAATTTCTATTTTGGTACATTAGCAATTGTCTAAATCAGAAGAATTTTACTGGCATTATTTCGGGATTTGTTTTAAGTTAAGGCCCATTGGTTTCATGGCTATAATGCAATATTGTTCTCTATGCTCAGAAAAAGATGAGCATTGGGGTAAAAAAAACACTAGTAAATGGGCTCATCATTTTGTAAGAGTCATCCACGGTTTGGTGAGAAACGTGTCCCAATTTTGGACAATGGACATTGATTTTAGAGGGAGAATTTTGTCTAAACATAACCATGACACCGAACTAATCCACAGGATGATCAGATCAGAGGAATGTTGACCAAAATAGTCATCTGAATGTCACAAAGGTGCTTTTCAAAAGGCAACTGGACTTTGTTTGTTTTTCTTCTTATTCAAGAAGCTTCTCCAGTTCTGACTGAGTAATGGGGAACGGAAGGATTTATATTCTTTGCAGTTATCTGGTCATTAGCACTCTCTCTGAGAGTCATTGAGGCCACTTTATCTGTGCCCTCGGTCACCTGAATAGTGTAAATGGATGTGGAACCTTCTATGGATAAATATAAATATAAATCCTTCCGCACCTCACCATTTAGTCAGAACTGAAAAGCTTATTGGATGAGAAACAAAATGTTTTCGAATGTTTTCAAAGAAAAAAGCCCAGTTGCCTTTTGAAAAGCACCTTTGGGATAACCATAACCTGGATGATTGAAAATCTCCACAGACGTTTAGTCATCTGAATCCAGTTCCCGGCCCCAGTTTCCTTAAAAGTTGCAATCAGGTTCAGCGGACATAGAGTTTTCTTCTATTTTTGCCATTGTGTATATTTTTTCCAGTGGGAGCAATGCACAGCTGATGTAAAGATTTTCCACCTACCTTTTCATGTTTTGGAAGAAGGCTCTAGATACTGATCAGTTCAGAAAGACTCAGTATCTGCAGCAATGGGCTCTCTCCATATACTAGCATGCTGTATTTCATACTTTGTTCCCCCACCCATGCAATTGTAGCAATTTGTGAGGTTATAAGATTTTGTTCCCTTTCTAAGAAAATCTATGAGAGTATGGAAGACAGAAATGATATTCTGTGTGATATGGGAGCACATTTTACAGGAAGCCAGATAAAATGACAGCATGCTCTTGTAGAGAAGAAAAGATTGCACATTCAAAGAAAAGAGCCATTCTTCTTGAGTTATGCCTTGGTTACCTAAAGAGCTTTTATCTTGTAATTCACTTTTATTAAATCAGATCATTTTCTTTAAATCATAGCCACCTTTGCTAATACAAAGGTATAATTGTCAAATGCACAAAGACCATAGTGGGAATTAGTGGATGTGAGACAAGACCTTCCAAAGCGTACATTTGTTCAGAGTCCCTCCAATCCAAAGGAGGCTTCTAAAACATATACCTGAATGGAGAACAACTTTAGGAAGATTTATTTTGTGCGCGTGGAGGGGGCAAACAGAAGGAGTTTCTTTAGGAGAGAACAGTAGGCTGCATTCAGTGCACAAAGAGCTTTTTTTAGTCGTTGAAAACTGAAGTCTGGGCAAAGAAGACAAAAAGAAGTAGAGATTTATTCAGTGGCAAGCTTTCATTTGGAATAATTTCTAACTCCTTCCTAAAATAATGTATTTTTTTAATGCCGTGATCTACAATGAGTGCTCGGTGGACAGGTGAACTTTGAAAATTCCTAACCAGTATATGTTTATCATGTTGGCTGGGATGTCTGGACCCTGTAGTCCCAATGCATGTGGAATATACTAATGGGAAGATGCTGCATTAAGCAAAAGAAATATATGTGCACATATAGACAGCTTGAGACATATGAGATAGATTCATTATCTTGATAGAGGCTTAAACTGAGCTCTATCATGCTATTTCCAAGACGGAAAGCATTGATCTCAACAGATGAAGCTATCTTTGGACAGAGAGAGAGTGTGTGTGGATACATGTAATCTCAATGTAAGGACCCACCCCACTTTGCATCTTAAGAAGACAGAACTCTTGGAATATTTCTTCCAACAGGTATCCTTTATTAAGAGAAAATGGTTGCAGGTGTTCTAGACAGGACCTGGGGCCCAAGCCCTACGGTTCAAGGTTTTAAGGGGTCCCCAGCAGCCCACCCCACCCCACCATCTTTCCAGCAACAATCTCAGGTGTTACATTTCCACTCCCTTTTTCCTCACTACCGGTGAAAGGGAGACGTCAGAGAGGAGCAAATAAAAGCTAATGGCCCCATTGTTATGATTTAGTCCTTTTGGTGAGATCCACATCCAGTCCCTTTGAAGGAAGTGAGGGCCATAAAACCCCTTTGTTCACCCCCCCTTCCCCTTCATCGTATGACAGAATCCAGAGAGGGCAGAAATGGGGTTTTCCATAGTCGATAACTAGAGATGAAATATAATTGGATTCTGATACTCAACAGTTAGTGAAGCTTAGGACAAAGTGGCAGTCTTAACACAGATAAAAGATAAAGAAGCCTGGGGTGGTTTCAGACTTGACCATGTAGAAGTGGGACATGGTGACCACAATATGGACTCAGTTTGCTTTCAGGCTGCACTTTGTTGTCTAATCTAGTCTACAGCCTTGAAATTCCCTGGTAACTGGGCCCAAATTTGCTTTGCTTCCCAGTTCAGACAATTCTTCTATAATTACAATCAATTCTTCCAAAATTCAAATAAAGAATAACAGAGATGGAAGGGAAATCTTCTAGTCCAATTCCCTGCTCAAGCAGGAGACCCTATTTCATTTTGGACAAATGTTGCCCAATCTTTTCTTGATAACCTCTAGTGTTGGAGACTCACAACTTCTGGAGGAAAGTTATTCCACTGATTAATTGTTCCTACTGTCAAGAAATTTCTCCTTCATTCTAGATTAGATCTCTCTTTGATAAGCTTCTATCCATTACCAGTGCAGTATAAAATGGTACTAGCACTGCCTCTGCTCTTTACTTTAAAATAAATTTTAAAAAAATTAAACAGAGAGAACAAAAGTGTTATTGTTGACATTTATAGAATTGCAGCAAATCTTTTGCTGGGGCAGAGTTTAGACCTCTATCCCAAACAGTCTAGGAAACTATAAATGTGCTGGGTGGCCACACAATGCAACATGTCTTTGGTGGCAGAAAAACATGGAGTAGCTCAGATAATACAAAACACAGCAAGCCTGAAACTGAATAACTTTAACTTAGAGATGTTACTTTTTATCATTATGGTTAGTGCTTTTTTTTGTAAAAAAAAAAAAAAAAAGGTGCTGGAACTCACACACGTCATACAACCCGCCTTGCCTACCCTGCAAGGTTCCATCCAAAAAAGGTGCCGGAACTCCGTCTTGAGCGTTCTATGAAAAAAAAACCAAACCCTGATTATAGTTGTTCTTGGTTGTATTGCTATTGATGGATTTTTCTTTGTTCTTGGTTTCCATTTTGGATTTTAGATTGGCTGTTAACCACCAAAGCAAACTATTGATAAATGAAACAGTAAGCAATAGTTTATGAGAGAGAGAGAGAGAGAGAGAGAGAGAGAGAGAGAGAGAGAGAGAGAGAGAGAGAGAGAGAGAGAGAGAGAGAGAGAGAGAGAGAGAGAGAAGGACTGATTGTATATACGGCTTGGAAGAGAAAGGATCCTCTTGTGAAAAGTCTTCTTTTAAAAAAAACAGTTTTATGATGGAGGTGTTACCTAGCACACTTACTTAAACTGTCATGCCTTAAGTGCCTGGGAGGCTTTCTTCCCACACTTTCTGTCAGGTATAAAGTTATTGATAAATGATGATCTGGCCTTCCTTACTCCCTCTCTTCTCATTGTAGAGAACAGGATTACAAGAGAGGTCATTGTGATTTTAACTCCTCAACCCTTTTGCACCTTGTAACCAAAGACATTTGTCTTTCGTGATTTTCTTTCATGTTCCTCCAGGTCCTTTTTCAGAGTTTGCCAAAAAAACCCTACATCTATATGCGGGCCAAATAGCCTCAAACCCTTCCTTTTTGCATACCCACAGCCCCTGATGAGAGGACTTTTGAATTTTGGAAAAACAAATGCAGGAACTTTCTAAAAAGGGAAAGATTCCCTTGAGTCAAGCTTGACTCTTGGGGGCTCTATGGACAGTTTCTGGATCAGCTACAGCTTCCAAATGCTCTTCAAAGGCAACTCATGCACACTACTTTCCAGTAATCCAAATGGGAGTTGACTAAGGCATGAGTCATTGGGAGTCTTTCCTGCCCAGAAACTGGTACATAAAAGCCATAGCATCCACTCTTTGAGCAGAAACCATGAATCCAGAAGGACTCTCGAGCTGATTAATCATTGACAGCTCAGTTCCCATCAAGTTATGTGTGAAGTCTGGAATTTTTTTATGCATTACTTCGCACTTGTTTGTATTGAACCTTATGTTCATGTCATTCATCCAGTTTAGAGAGATTATCGGCTTCCGGTGGCTCCGCCGGCGCCGCAGGGTCTCCTTTGTGAGACTCCGTCATCTGGATGTGTAAAGCCGCGAAAAACAGCGCACATCAGCTGTTTTTTCGCGGTGAAAGATCCCCTCTCAGGGCAAAGGAGAGGTGAAGAGCATCGGGAGTAAGGTTGAGCCTTCTTAAATCCCTGGAAAAGAAGTTTTCAGGGATTAAGAGTGAGCTCCCTATAGCTCCGGAGGACGCTCCTATCCAGAGACGCTTCTGTCTTCAGGCAGAAAAAGACGCCGCGACCACCTCTGCTTTTTTTTTTAAGATTTAACACTGAAGAGATTATAAGCAGGCTGAATGACTACAGGAGTCCAAATGGTTTGCAAGTATTTTTATTGTTTTTTTTTCTTGGTTATACATTTCTAACGTTTTCAATCAACAATGTTTCAAGATGGCGTTTAGCTTTCACTGTTTTCACTGTTAGGGAAAGTGCTGGAAAGTGAAAGTGGAATCTGTTACTTTTCTCTCTCTTCTTGTTCTCTCAAGCGCAGCTAGAGAGACGGCTGTGATTTGAAATTTAAAATGGAGTGGAATATACAGCCAAATGCTAAATCTAAGTTGGATTTTACTGATGAATTTTACGAAAAAAGGTCTGAAACACAGAAGACTTTTGCGCAAGAGGTTAAAGAGTTTAAAGCATTTGTGAAAGAGGCTTTGACAGAAGTATTTTTGAAATTAGCTAAACTCCTTCCTCCAAATGAAATCGATGTACAACCTACTGTTGAACAATTTATTTCACAATCTGTATATGGAGATGATTATTACATAACACAAGAGAAAGAAGTTCAACAGGGAAGAGATGAGGAGGGTTTTGAGAATGAAGATGACAAATGGATTTTGCTAGATGAAAAGTTTGTTTATAGCGAGCAAGAGGTTTTGTTTCAAGAAGGGGAATTCTGTCTAGCTGGGCAGCAAGAAGATGATTTAATCGACAAAAGAGAGGCATTGTTCTACTTTATGAAGCAATTAGACTATAAAACGAAATGGATGTTGTTTGACGAACAGTTTATTTATGTAAAACAAGAGGATATGATTCAAGAAAGGAAGACTCAATTCAACAAGCAACTTAGCTACGGGGCTGAAGAAATACAGAAGAGAGACTTATTAGTTGGAAGGGTGGCCTTGTTATGGCCTTTTATTTGGTTGAAAAAGAAACCTAGAGTTCGCTTGAAGTAATGAAAATTTAAAATTGTATGTAAGGAATTATTCTAGGTGTGATATTAGGTTGGAATGTAAGTTAGAAATGCTATAAATAATTTGTTTTTATTATGGAGGTTTATTTGTCAGGTGAGAGAGTCCAGAAGTTGATTGATTAAAAGAAATTTATAACTAAATGAGAGAATTAAGGTTAATCTAAGATAATGGGTTGATTTAAAGATTTAGATTTTAGGCAAGCTGTAAGATAGGATACTTAAATGATATTTTATGATATATTACTATAAATTAAATTTAGTAGATTTGATTTAGATTGATGGTCTAGACGTTAATGATAAATATTATTTTTAATAAGATGAGCTGATTGTTTATATTATAAGTAAGGTTTAGAAGAGGATGTTTATATGATGATATATTAAGATATATTATGATAAACTAAATTGAATAAGAATATAATTATTATTATTAATATAAGTTCATAGGTAAGCTGCAAACTAGGATGTTTAAATGATATTTTAAGATATATTATTATAAACTAAATTTAGTAGATTTGACTTAGATTGACGGTTTAGAAGTTAATGATAAATATTATTCTTAACAAGATGAGTTGATTGTTTATATTATAAGTAAGGTTTAGAAGAGGATGTTTATATCATGATATATACTAAGATATATTATGATAAACTAAATTGAATAAGAATATAATTATTATTATTAATATCATTATTATTATCTTGAATCGAGGGATTTATTGATATTGTTATGGTTAATATTATTTGTTTAACTTTAATAAGATGGGTTTTTTTTCTTGTTTTTTTTTTTTGTTTTTTTTCCCCTTTTTTTTTGTGTGTTTTGAGTAAGAGATAGTATATAGTTTAAAATTCTTGTTAAGTTCATATAATAATTTTGTTTGATGTAGTGGGGCTTTCTTTTGTTATACCCTGTAATCATTCTGGGAAGCCGCATAATTTTAGGTATGATGTTTTTTTTTAGCTGTAATTAGGGTTGGTGGAAGAATAATTAATGATTGTTACTAATGGGTTGTTTGGGTGGCCTTTGGTGGATTGAAGGATGAGTTAAGTGTGAGCTGATAAGAAGGGGGAAGAATGATGGTAAATTGTTTGAGATGCTTATTTTCAGTTGAGTTATTATTATCAGAAGTATTGGAAATTGTATTTATGTTTTGTTGTTGATTGTTTATTTGTATATTAAGATTTGATATGATTAGCTTTCTTTTCTGTTAAAATTGGGGGGAAAAAAGTCAATAAAAATATTTAAAAAAAAATAAAATAGAGAGATTATCACTGCTCTTTTCATTTCAGTTCCCTGAACAGTTTGCTATCATCTGCAAACTTGTCTATGTTATGGCTCATCTATAAATCCAGATTGCTCATAAAGAAATAAAAAAATATCCAGTCTTTGGGAGGATCTGATTGTGTACCTCTGTATAATTCCAAAATCATTCATTCTTACTTTTCAGGTAGTTTTTACCAATTCATGTGCGCCCCTTTCCTTTTCCTCCATGGTTGCTGAATTTGTCAATGGCACTGTGAAAATTCAAGTATAAAAGAGCTGTTGGATCACACTCTCCTTAAAGTCACAATATTAGGACAAAGATACCCTCTGGAAGCATTTGTGTAGAAAACATGTGCCCTACCACTGAGCTACTAGCGGACCATTTACAAAAGAGAATAAATATTTCTGCCACAGCTGAATCAACTCTTGAAGAATTTGACCTTTGCCAGTTACAATGAAACTGTACCTCTTCCACGTCTTTTCAGCTAACGTGGTATGGGCTTTTTTGCACTTTTTGAATGTTGCAACCCAGGACTCAGTCATATTGTCATCTTGACCCGTAATAAAGAAAGTTTAATTTTAGATGGTTTGTTCAAAACAGATGAATCCAGTCTTGACAGATAGCATTTTGAACAAATTTAAGAACAAACATATGGCTAGCAAGACATATGGTTTCCATAACAACATTAAGATATGCCTGCTGGTGCATATGTGTACCTTTTCTAAGGACAGGAAAAAACATGGAACATGTGGGGGAGAACAAAGCAGAGTTTGTGAAAAGCACTGAAAAACATCTCTTTATGCCTTTCTACTAAGAGTGAGTAGGAACATCTCTGAATTGCCGTGGTTCATTGACATTTTTGTGCCTACTATGTAGTTTTCTTTATAGGGTGGACTGCATTTCAAACCAATAGAGCAAGTGTGTGTTGGTGATGGAAGATCAGGATTCAAGCTTTATCTGTTGCAGTTGTTTTCCTTTTCCCTACTTACCAATTCATAATGATAATAATATTAGAAAAATAATGCACATTATGGAATCCAGCTTTTCCAAACTTGTTAACCTTTACATGTATTAGAAGTATGACATGGTTGGGAATAAGATTTCAGCATCACAGAGTTTGTTAGCTTAAGCAGAAGTTATTTTCTGATATTACTTGTTCAAAAGATGACTACTCTGGGAAGATAGAATCAATCTCAAGTCTGAAAGCATTGCTATGAGAAGGGCCAACTGCAGACAATTGTGTATATAGAATAGAATAGAATAGAATAGAATAGAATAGAAAAGAATAGAGTAGAGTAGAGTAGAATAGAATAGAATAGAATAGAATAGAATAGAATAGAATAGAATAGAATAGAATAGAATAGAATGGAATGGAATGGAATGGAATGGAATGGAATAGAATTATGGAATAGAATAGAATTAGAATAGAATAGAATAGAATAGAATAGAATATGGAATGGAATTCTTTATTGGTCAAGTGTGATTGGACACACAAGGAATTTGTCTCCAGTGTATTCTGAAGAGTTGGTAGCAACAAATCAGTTTTCTAGCATTCTGAAGGGCTACTATATATTCAACCCAATTGCTCAATGACAGGATGGACGGTGTTATGTCTGGCCCTTCTCAGCTTAGTAAAATCCACAGTAGTATGTCTTTAAGAGTTTTATTTAACACATTTCAAGAGATTCATTGCAAAGCAAGCTGCTGGCATTTTGTTGGCCGGCCAATTCTGATTTATTTACATTCCGCGTTAACATGCTCTCCCTCCCTTCCAATTAACTCACTCTTTATCTGTAAAGTTGTCCAAGAGCTCATTAATCTTCCGTAGAGTCCAAAAACATCAGAGAACTAAGTTCAAACGAACTGGGCAAGGCATCAAGCTACTCCTTGATAGTAACGTTGCTCGTGACAAAGGCGTAGTCTCTCTGTCCCCTTCTAATATAGTTTCCGATACGTCACTTCCCCCCATTACTTCCTTTTCCCACTTAACTGACACCTTCGCTTATCAAACCTTCTGAATCTCGGATCAAGCCATTTATCTTCTTGCTCCAAATCTGACCCCTCACTTTGCGAATCTGACCCAGACTGCCTGTAAATCTCCTCCCTGTCTGTCTCAGCTGCCGGGAGGGGAAAATACCCAGAGGGGCCTGGCTGCTCTTCCTCGGCTGCCGGGAGGGGAAAACACACAGAGGGGCCTGGCTGCTGATCCTCATCCTCTGACACTTCCCAAGCTGGTCTAGGGACACTCACAACAGACGGTATGGGGAAAGCAAAATTTAACTGGTGTTTGGTATGCCAGGGACTAAGTTAAAGTTAGTGAACATGGCCAAACTATGAACAGAAGTGTCGACTGCTGAGCTGATAAATAACTTCCTCTGTGTAATTAATAATCACAACAGCCTGTCCAGAAAATGGAAAAATGAAAAGGTCAAGGAGGATGATTAATCCCAAATATCCCTTAATATACTATACTCCGGAAGCTATTTAAAATACAAGTTCAAAATTGTAATGCTTTCATTTGGGCCAGCAGTTGTGTTGAAAAAAAGAGGATTGAAGACTTTTGACAAGGATAAGGATAAAGAAGTAATTAACTGAGTTTGCATTTTTTTTAATTGTTGATGAATTTTATTAAAAACTATGGTTGCCAATAAATGCGTGCTGCTACTACAAAATATTAAAAGCAAGGTGCATTTGTGTTTTAAGATCCACAAAGCAAATAGGAGATTGCAGAAAATATTGCCATCAAAGTTAGGAGCTCATCTATGACTTTCTATATATCCCTCATTTATCCAAGTTGTTCAAACTTATTTATCAAGACACTAGCTTGCATACTTGCACTGCCCACACCGTTATACAGCTGGTGCTTTCATTTTATTCGTTTTATTTTCATGTACTCAAATTCTGTAAGTTTTTGCCATTCAAAAACAGTAAAGTCATTTTACCCCTTGTATAATTATTAGCATTTGCTCAGATCGTTACAAAGCCTCAAAGAGTTTAATCAATTTATTTTCATGTCTATACAATTAACTCTGAAAGCCATTTGAAAATCTTTTTAAACATCCTCTCCTGCAGCTGGTGCATCACCTCCCTTAGTGTTTCGGGTGTAGATGACCTGTGCTCTGTGCTTGGAGACCAGTTTAATTAGACCTTTGCCCAGGAGCCCCTGCAGTGCAGCCCGCGCGAGCGACCCCCGGATCTTCAGCCTCTCCGAGACCACGGCAGGTGTGATGAGCTTGTAGTTGGGCACCTCCTTGCAGAGCTTGTCGTAGGTGGCTTTGTCGAAGAGGACCAGGTTGTTCAGCTTGTCTCTCACCTTCCCCTTGGACCACTTCTTCTTCTTGGCTTTGCCGCCGGATTTGTTGACGGGGTCCTTGTCCTTCTTGGCGGACTTGCCTGCGTCCTTCTTCTTCTTGGCGTCTTTGGGCGGCATGGCGCAGCTGGCGGTGAAACGTGCTCATCCTGGGCCTACTGAGTTTTCATTTTAATGCACCTGATGTTCATTTCCTAAATAACTGCCTAAGTGAAAATGCAGTTCTACTTCAATATTGATAGTGTAATTTTTCAATGAAAAATATTTTAGAATGTAAGGGTAAGTGGTCTCTTAATGCTTATTCTTAGAAGATGGTATTTTGCAGTTTTATGCACCCATGCATGGATTATGCACCATGCATTTAAGCATTATTGATGAAGAAATATAGTTTATCCTATCCTACCTCTATAGTCCCACTACCTTCTTTGCTACAGTTCTGATATGAAAACCACAATTTATGTCTTTTTTCTTGATTGCTTTTATCAAACTACCTTTATAGAAGATAGCTTTTATTGATTTCTTTGTATATCCTTCTGGACACCTTCAGAATGGAAAGATGGTGTGAAATATTATCACAATCACCACTTTCATCATGGATAGGAGACAGAACAGGTCTTTCTAAGCAGCCTAGGATCATATCCCTGAAATTCAGTCAAAATGATTAAATATTGGTAATGTGATTTCAAGCAATATTTCTGATCTTTGGCTGAATTTAAGGTGGAAATGGGACTCCCAGCCCTGATTTTTTAGTTATACCCTTTTCAGTGAGATCTTCTGTGGCCCTTCAGAATGCCAGAAAACTGATTTGTTGCTACCAACTCTTCAAAATTCAACTTGGTAGGTGGCCATGCTCAAAATGATAGGCCTGCCCGTTTTTTCAAATACTTTCTAACGATTAGCTGCATTACCCCTCCCTCATCAATTAAACAAACATGACACAAACATATCTAAAACAAGGACTAAATGGGGCAGAGATTTGCATTAAAATGTTTGGGTTAATTGATAATTATTGATGCAGCCTGGAAATTACACTAATAATCACAGATAAGCTGGTAGTTTCCTATCTTCCAGAAAAGCAACCTTCCTTCCTTCCTTCCTTCCTTCCTTCCTTCCTTCCTTCCTTCCTTCCTTCCTTCCCTCCCTCCCTCCCTCCCTCCCTCCCTCCCTCCCTACCTCCTTCCTTCCTTCCTTCCTTCCTTCCTTCCTTCCTTCCTTCCTTCCTTCCTTCCTTCCTTCCTTCCTTCCTTCTTTCCTTCCTTCCTTCCTTCCTTCCTAATCATAATGGATTCTAAGTGTATTCCAAATTTTTTTTCTAGTTCTTTATCTTTGAACCTTTCACACTTCAGATAATGGCCTCTAATGGTTCAGATAGAGTGACTATAGAGAGGAAAATGTCACAATAACTGAAGCAGAAACGTATTTATGTATTGAATTTTTATAATGCCGTAATCAAAATACCCTCAGCCATATACAACATCTATGGTAAACATTAAGTAACTAAAAGCTGTATCCATTCTGAAATAATTACAATGATATATCACAATCTAACAATATATCATCCCATTAAACTAAAAAAAAACACAAAAAACAAAGATCTTCAAAAGATCTCTATAGTTTAACAAGCTTCCAGAAGGCAATCAACTTTGGGGGAAGTCCAATTTCTTTTGGAGAACTATCCCAAAATCCAGAGGCCATGATGGAATAACACCGTCTCCTAGGACAGGGGTTCTCAACCTTGGCAACTTTAAGATTGTGGACTTCAATTCCCAGAATTCCTCAGCCAGCTTTGCTGGCTGAGGAATTCTGGGAGTTGAAGTTCACATGTCTTAAAGTTGCCAAGGTTGAGAACCCCTGTCCTAGGACCAGGCACCCAAATTCATAGAAATACAGGACAACCTGCAAGATTTCTTGGGATGTGTATATCAAATGATGAATTCTGCTTGGGAAAGAGATTCTGAAGATATCACAGTGCCAAGTCACATATGTTAAAACAGTATTTTAAATGACACCTGGAAACCCACTTGCAGCCAGCGCAGGCCTACAGAGCAGAAGTAATATATCCTTGGCACCTAGAGACAATGAATATGCATATGCCAATTTTGGCAGCTCATGTACTGCTATAATAAAATTGTAATTAAAAATGATAGATGGAGACTTAATTCAGCCGTATTCATTCTGAATATATTGATAGTTTTGGAAAGTATCTGCACTGGGGGTCAAGTGTGTGAAACTTTCATAGAGCAAAGATATGGTCCTTGAAAGCAGAATCAGGACAGGAGCTGAGCTAAAAGGAAAAGCAAATTTCTGCCCCGTAGTAGAAATGAAACAGAATGCTTAAGGTTTTTTCTGCTTGTTTGACAGCAGCCTTTTAAAAAGAGCAGCCCATTCTTTGCTCATAGCAAAGAGTCATCCTATAATCAAATGTTTTATACACTCTAGTGCAGGGGTGTCAAACTGCCAGCCTGCGGGCCGGTTGCATCATACGGGGGCGGCACTCACCCCAGCTCTGGCAATGCAAAAAAAAAGTCATGATATGTTGCAACATGCCACGTGACACCACAAGTTTGACACCTGTGCTCTAGTGTGAATGTATTGATCTCTTAGGTTACCTGATTCCTCCTGATTAGAGGAGGCTCCCACATGCAATTTTGAATGTTTTGAAAGAGAAATCTCCCTCTCTCATCTAATATGATTCCCTATATCACAAAGTTACTCTGAACAGCATATAATAATTCATGAGGCACAAGGGAGGGTGGATGTTAACCACACTAATAGAAATATTCTTATATATATGGGGAATAATTGCATCAACCGTATTTAGTTATTTAAAAATAACTAAAGCACGTACAGTATTCTGATCCTAGGTCTGGCCATCTCTTTATCTCCTGTCTCCTACCTGTTTTTGGAATTCGGCTTCCAGCATGCCACTCAAAAGCTAAATGCAGCCATTGGTCTGAAAAGCACTGTGCATTTTCATGGAAGGAATGGTGAAATTAAAGTTGTTATAGAAGATGGTCTGTTACTAATACCAGTGGCAGGTTTCTGCCAGCATTTAAGAACCTTAGTGAATTGGGATAATGACAAACCTTCTTTGTCTCAACCATGTAGATTTGCAAATCTCAAATGCCTCTCACATATGTGAGTGATAAAACTTTTATATAGCCAGCCAGAAAGTTCTAAGACAAACAGGAGGATGGTAACAATTTCCAGTTTTTCTGTAGCAGCAGGCTAGGGAAGAACTGTCTGATGCCCTAGTATATAAATGCACAGACACATAGCATTTGTTTCTAATGAGCAATTTGCTTGGAAAATTTAAGCCTGTGTACTGTATGGGCATGTGGGAAACAGCTCCCCATAATATAACATCACAATTAGATTAAAATTATTGATTCCAGTCATCTAGCATGGATAGTTTTATCTGGGAATGCTGTTTTCAAGTCCATACAGGTTTTTTAAAAATGTTGTACTGTGTCTATGATTGGGGTGGTATATCCATTTTTTAGGGAGAGAGAGAGAGACGGAGAGAGAGGGAGAGACAGGGAGGGAGGGAGGGAGAGAGAGAGAGAGAGAGAGAGAGATCCCTGTTTAAATCTCCCAGAGTGCCCCAGCGTGACAATGCATTGGAGGATGAAGAAAATTAAAATGGTGCAGTTCACTTTTGAACGACAGAAATGCTTTTAATTGGCTCCCAAAGCATCCTGTAGGGTCACGGGGGCTATAAGAGCTGTCTAAATATGCCATGCAACAAAAATTAGGCATGAGCACCATTGGAATCATGAGTATACATAACTAAGAATCACAGAACATACTAGTTTTATGATTATAGGTGTGTTGGTTTTTGCTTTTAAATAAAAGGAAAGTAGAATCGGATAATCCTATCCTAATATAATTAATGTTGCTTAGTGATAATTAGATATTTTAAGGCCTGTGAGGAAGAACTATTAATATTTAACTTTATCACTCTATACCGAAATAGAAAATAAAAACATAATCTGGTTTTATTGTCACTTTCCTTGGCTTGATAAAGACGCCTAAGGAAAATGCAATAAAAGTGTTCTAGGAAATGTTTCCTTGTAATCCCTATGGTCCCTTTCAATGATCACACTCAATTGTTCTCAGAAGGTAAGTAATATCTGGTAAATAGAATGACAGTTTCATTCATGGTTCTTGCATAAGCAAGTCCTCTCCTGCCATAGCGATGTATTTCCTTTGAAAAGGGATCATAGTAATGGAGAGAGAGTTGGTCCCAGAAGTATTGGCAGCCACCAGTAATAACATCATAGCCCAGTAGGTACCATGGCACTTTTCTAAAATAAATCGCCTATCCTATGGATGATAGCATTTCTAATTCAGAGAAGGCCTGAAGCAAATCTGCATTGTGCCATGCTTTTAAATAGTTTCTTGTGTTAGACAAGTCGGAACAACTTAGAATATGCTAGTTTCCTGTCATAGGCTGCAGGAGATGGTGGTGGTGGTGATGGGTTTGTTCACTTAGGAGACCTCTGTATCAAATTTAGAAGCAGAGGTTCAAGATATCTCACAGTGAAGGCCAAAGCATCATTCACAAATACTGCACCAGCAGTAGCCCTCCACTGCCTAACATTTCTGCCCTCTATATATTTTCATTTACAAGGCAGACGTTACTGCATCCAGATGTTTTAACTAAACATAACCTTCAAATTATCTGTAAAACCTTAACCCTGATTTTGTCATACAAGAAAAAACTCTTTAACCAAGAGACCATATGTCATCTATTCCATGTCTTTAGGGACACATACGCTGCAGGCCACACTTCTTGGAGGTGTTTTGGGGTGTGTCCAATGCACATGATCTGGACTGGGCCTCTACTACTGTAAGGTTGAGCAAAGTCAGTAGAAGCTGCAAAACTTTGCGTTGTTTTTCAGTGAAGGGTTTTTCAGTTGTCAGCATCAAAGTCATTTTTGGTTGCCTTCTTCTGGAAGATGAATTTGTGGGGTGGGCAGAAGCCATAATTACTGATAGAATACTAGCTTTGTGTGCAGAAAATCCTAGAGTTTTCCAGGCAGCATTGGGAAAGATTTGTCTTAAAATAGACCACGGCAGACAATCTGTTGGTGGCTCTTTTTAACTGTTTTTTGTAGGGAATGAGACCTATTGGAGTGTGATGCTATCGTGATGACATCACTAGAAGGAATATGGTTAGGCATTTGCTTTGCACAAAGAAGATTTTGGTGTTGATACTGATAAGTGCTTTAATCTTCTCAGATGTGTAAAATACTTATTTTGATTTTTCTGATGAAAAATGAAAATGGGTGCTGCTGTTATTTGGAAGCTAAAAAAATGATTAGGCAATGCATATGATTTTAATCCTACGTGTTGCCCATTGTGGAGCTAAATAAAACTGAGTTACATGAGATCAGTGCTGTTATTCTATCTACACAGAAGAAAAAAATGTGTTTTCCCACTAGCCTGTCTCTTTCAATTTACTAAAAGAGAATTTGTTTAGAAATGCTTTCAACAGAAGAGAATCCCAGAAAAGTCTCATGTGTGGAGTATGGTATTCTTGCAAATAATTAGTAATGAGGCAGCTCATGTGATGCACAAGTGTGATTGTCTACAATTCTCTCTCTAGCCATTCATAGCATTCCTGGCTTCACCCAGGAATATATATAATATAAAAAATTTGCCTATGGACACAGTGCATATTCCCACTGAGGAAGTCTTTTCAGCATGGATAAAATGTGGGAAGTGATAAAGCCAAATGAAGCAGGAATTTACTGTACACTACCCTCTCAGACGGTGGAAGTCTGGCTGGCTTTGTTTTACTGCTCAGCTCTAGAATATATGCTGTAAAACCAAAAGTGTTTTGTAATTGTATATGCTTTGCAGGCTGCAAATAAGCTGTGATTTATTAGCTAATTTGGGATACGAGTGACCATAGCTAATTTAAGTAATAGGTATCAAAGGACTGTGTAGAATCCATGCACACATCAACATCCTCTTTGTTGTTATTATATCCACTCTGTAACCTAATTAGCAGTTAACATTCTTGTTATCCTCCTAACCAGCCAGTGTTATTAGGAAATGAAAACTTCTGGTGCAGCCCGCCATTTGCATTCCTATGATTTACACCTCATGCAGTTGGAGGAAAGAACGGCTGCTGCATTGTTGTTATTTCTGAAAACTCTCCATGGTAGGGAAGACTCTGTAAATAGCTTCCTTAGGCATTCCAAGCCATTTCTTTAACTTTAGAATGCATATCTTCTTCTCATTTTACAGAAAGGCAAGTAAAGAACTGAGGATAAGATAGGATAATATTTTACATGTAGATATGTTTCGTCAACTCTCCGCATGCTGCACTGGCTGCCTATTGGTCTCCAAGCGCAATTCAAAGTGTTGGTTATCACCTATAAAGCCCTTCATGGCATTGGACCAGGATACCTACGGGACCGTCTTCTGCCACATACTTCCCTTCGACCGGTGAGAGCGCACAGGGTCGGCCTCCTCCGGGTCCCGTCAGCGAAACAATGTCGTCTGGCGGGCCCTAGGGGGAGGGCCTTCTCTGTTGTGGCGCCCACCCTCTGGAACCAACTGCCCACTGAAGTCCGCGTTTCCCCCACTCTCCCGGCCTTCCGGAAGAATCTAAAAACTTATCTATGCCGGCAGGCCTGGGGATGACTGTGATTGCGTGTGAATTATGAATGTGTTCGGGGGTTTTTAAAAACGTTTTGTAGATTGCTTTTTGATTTTAAACTTTGTGATGTTCTTTTGTTTATGTTGTTAGCCGCTCCGAGTCCTTTGGAGAGGAGCGGCATAAAAATTTAATTAAAATAAAATAAATAAATGTTAAATTTCCTTTGTAATGAAGACTAAGTAATTATCAGCAGTTATTTTTCCATTTCAGCAATTCTTCCTAGAACTCCTTTGACCTTTTTATCTTAATAAAGGACATTTATTTGTTTGTTTATTTATTCTGGTGCCTCCGAGTCACTTGGCTGCCTGGATAAATCTCAATGGTTTTTGGGGCAAGATTTCAGGAAGTAATTTGCCATTGCCTGCTTTCTGGGATTGAGAGAGAGTGTCTGGGCCAAGATCACCCAAGCTACCTTTGTGCATACATGGGAACTAGAATTCGTGATCTCCCAGTTTCTAGCCTGGTGCTTTAACCACTATACCAAACTGTTACTATTAATAAGGAATGTCATCTGTGTTCTTAAAGACCCAATTCAGTGTTTCTCCACCTGAGCAATGTGTTGGATTCAACACCCAGAATTCTGAGAATTTTGAGAATTCATGCTGGCTGGGGAATTCTGGGAGTTGAAGTCCACAGATCTTGATTGTAACAGTTGAGAAACACTGGTCTAACTTGTGTCAGCCTACTGGATTGGCCAAGCAGGGCAAAGAAGTCTGCCCTCCATTATACAGTCTTTCGTCCCATCTAATGGAGGAGGACTGTATATGTATCCAAATTTTGCTATCAAACTGAATATTTACTCCCAGTTTAGCAGTGGCTATTTATTTATAAGTCAGTTGTATTGTAGAGTGGGGATTGTGGATAAATGTATCCCTTTCTGTTCTCTCTTTCTCATTTTCCCATTCTTCCAGCCTTAAATTTGATCCATTTTTTTGCTTTTGAACTTTGGTCAACATTTTCATGCATTTCATTCCTATTTTTTTTCCTTGTGACTCTTAAATAAGCTGCCTTTGTCCTACCAAAATTCTTTACTGGTTGATCATCCATTAGGCCATATCAGAATTCAAAATACAGAACAGTAATAAAATCACGTGTTACAAAAAACGGAATAAGAGGCATAACTAGAAGAAAATGCAAGTCAGGTTTCTGTGTCAATCCTACAGTTTATCCCAGTCTGATCCACTTATTTTTATTTATTGGCAGGGTTAAAAATCCAAAGCACAATATAACATCCTCCTCCAAATAACCATTGAAATAATCAAAAACATTAAAAATCAATTGTTTTAGACCAGGGGTAGGCAACCTTGGCTCTTTTATGTCTTGTGGACTTCAATTCTGGGAGTTGAAGTCCATGAGTCATAAAAGAGCCAAGGTTCCCTACCCCTGTTTTAGACCATTAAAAACACATGCAGTTCCCTTTATCTCTGTGGAAATGTTATGGTTTTTAAAAGTGTTTTTAGGAGTTTATTTTATTTTATGGGGGGGGACTGCAAGTGGAGAATTAGGTTGCTTCACTCTAATTTTATATGGCTGGCCATCCCAGTTTGACACATTTTAGATTATTGTGGATATATATTCACTTAGTTCTATCTCAGGGCATTGTTTTAAATATTATTGTGCTGGTTGTTTTAGCGTGAATATTTGTTTACTGAGCTTTGAGCTAACTTTATTGGATTGATTTGTAATTATTCCACTTTGCTTAACAGGCACTCTGGGAAAGGCATGTAGCAATAATAACAAAGCAACTGCAATAAAAAAATGGGATGCTAAAATATAGAACTGCAGATACCTAAAACACAACACGTCAGACATCACTATTACTGATTATTTTTTTTAAAAAAGTGGTTCATAATGTAACAATACAGTGAGATAGTTGAACTGATGAAAAACAGATGGGAAAAGTCTCAAAAGTCAGGAATTGCAAACTGAAATTGAAAGATGTTGGAAGAAACAGTCAACTGTAATACGAATAGTAGCCATAACAAAGGGGTTCATCAAATATTTGGAAGTTTCAGTTTATTGGAGTTAATATCCTACCGGTAGCAACAGAAGCCGTTTGATAGTGAAAAAGAGGCATAGAAAAGAATACTAGGGTCCATTTTACCAGGTATCTTTCCAGAAGCTAGCAATAGCACTTAGACTTATATTCTGCTTCATAGTGCTTTACAGCCCACTCTAAGTTTACAGAGTCAGCATATTGCCCCCAACAATCTGGGTCCTCATTTTACTAACTTTGGAAGAATAGAAAGCTGAGTCAACCTGGAACCGGTGAGAATCAAACTTCTGCCTGTGGGCAGAATCAGCCTGCAGTATTGCATTCTAACCACTGTGCCACCATGGCGCTGGCAATCTTCTAGGGTGGTTTAATATGGATTCCTGCAATGAGGATGAGAAAAGGGGAAAAAAACCCATCCTAGAATTCAGCCCTGGCAAACTGCCTCTGATTCGCTGCCAAGAAAACAGCATGGAGCTGTCCGTGTGATTTCCAAGAATCAATCCACTTGAAAGAGATTTTTTTTTAAAAAATAAACTTTACTGAGCCGGACATTTGAGTCAGTTTAAATGAGTCCCTCAAACTGTATATTATGTTTGCACAGGTTAGCCCTTCAGGATAGGCCAGGTGAAGAGATAAACCTTCCAAGAAATACTAAAACTCTTCTTTATTGATAGAGGCCATAATAGCAGAATCTTGGAAGTCTGGCAGAGTTTTCTTCCTTCTCACACCAAAGAATCATGTTACATGTCTTTCTCATGTTCATTTTATGGCCTTAATGTTTTGCTAACTGTTGCATTCCTTATGGAAGGCCAGTGCTTTTTTTGTAAAAAAAAAAAAAAAGGTGCTGGAACTCACACATGTCATACAATCCGCCTTGCCTACCATACAAGGTTCCATCCCAAAAAGGTGCTGGAACTCCATTCTGGGCATTCTATGACAAAAAAAGCTCTGTGCAAGGCCATCTTTATGGTTCTCTATAGCACAGTACAATAGGATCAATCAAGAAGCTAGCAACTGCATTTGCGCAAAACCTGATTAGTTTGTGACTGTTTTTCTGCCCTGGCTTGTTAATTTTTTAGTTCATGTTAGAAACTGGCTTAATTCAATAATCAGTATAAGCGTGTAATACGCACCCAAAGTGTGATTCTCGGAGAATGCTTATTTTTCCCCTTGCTTCAGCAGAGGGCAGCACCGATGCTGTAACTCTTCTTTCCGTGTCCCAGACATTAGTTTGCTTTTCCTACCACATCTAGAATACAACAGTATTTCAGGGATTGTAGGAAAAGTGGCATTTATACATACATACATACTATGGCTCTACAAATGGGGAAGCTGTGATCCCTAGGGAGGACAGCGAACTGGCAGAAGAGGAGGGGGCCGGGTGACACCACAACGAGATAGCAACTGGCAGGACTGGAGTGAGGCAGCAAGAGCTGCTATGGGAGGAGACCACGAACAGCTTGGAAGGAGAGACAAAAAAAGGAGGGGGGAATATGAAGCAGGAACATCTGAATAGTTGTTCTTTGCAAGATCAGGGAGAGGGAGCTACAATCATCAGATCCACCAACAGGCTGCCCGATGAGAATCAATTTAACACATTGCAGAGTAACATAGCTAATGGGCCGATGACGCACTCTAGGAGCCGGGCGCAGAGACAGCCAAGCTCCCTAATCACCTAGCATTTTAACTCTGACGACGTCAGTAGTTTGGCTGATAAAAGCTCAGTAAGTAACTTTTTTACTCACAGGCTTGTTTATAGTAAACAGTCCTGTTTATTTTTATCCTGGTGTTCGCTTTTCTTATATTTTTATACACACACACACACACAACATACATACATACATACATACATACATACATACATACATACATACATACATACATACATACATATACACTCTTGACCCTTGTTTGCCTTGTTAGCATATCTTATTGATCCTTGCTTTCTAAATTTAGTTTGAGGATTCATTTATTTATTTATTTATTTATTTATTTATTTATTTTATTAAATTTCTATACCGCCCCTCTCCCGAAGGACTCGGGGCGGTGTACAGCCTAAACTTTAAAAAACATATAAATATACAAAATTTAAAATAATTAAAAATAAATTAAATCATTTGGCCAAAATCCTAAAACCCAAAACATACAAAATTTAAAATCTTAAAAAAATACTCAGAAGCTTCTATGCCAGGCCGGCCTGTCGGAAAAGGAATGTTTTCAGTTCCCGACGGAAGGTGCGTAAATCTGTTATTATACGGAGTTCGGGGGGGAGCTCGTTCCATAACGTGGGACCATTAAACTGAGACTTGTGGCATTTTATGAATGCATTTTCTTTTTTAAAAAATACATTTGCTTACTTTGTCTTGTGTAACTGAGCCTCTTCAGATCACCTAAAGCTGGTTGGAACCCCAGTTGAAGTGATGGTGCAATGGCTCCAGGGTGGAGAACAAGTGGTCCTTTAGCAATTGATGAATTGCTTTTCCCCAGAATCCTCCACGGTTGGCTGGCTGGGAGTTTAGTTCAGGAAGATTTCTTCCTACATTTCATCCTTCCTGCCAGAAATTTAACTATTCGGATTTAAATCTTGGATTGTATTGGTAAGCCAGTGTGCTTTTAGCACTGTAGTAACTAGATAAAATGGGTCCTTGTTTAGTAACCACAACTGAGACCAGCAATTGAGGTCTTGGATTGTGTGGAGTCCACCAGAATTGAGTTCCCGATTATTAGAGCCCAGATGAGATGGATGGGATAAATTGTCAGAATAAATGACCATCATATATATACTGCGCTGTAGTCTGGGAGAGACCTTGAGGTTGACCATTACAAAGACACTATGAGAGAAACACCATGTAATTGTGACATCCAACCAAGAGAACGATAATCTGTAGCTGCTGACAGAACCAATTGGTGACCCCGGTACTATGAAGCCACCAGCTTTGAAGATAGGTGCCACCAAAAATTGGCAAAAAGCCATGACTGGCATCTGTGGATAACAACCACAGTTATTAAACAATGGACTTGCAGTATCCCCATTGAGCCAGACTCTGCACTTCCAGACTGGGGCTGCAGATCCCCCACTGTGTCCACAGATGAACTGCAGAAGTGTGTCTTCTTTGAACCCAAAGGACTCTCACCCCCCCCCCACACACACACACACTCACACACACACACACACGTACACAAACACACACATTTATTTACTTGGGCATAACTTCCATTGAGTAACAAATGCATAGGCCAGTGGTCCTATGATGTGATCTACAAACATGTTTTCAATTAGATTAAAATATCACATATCTATCTCAACCCACACAGCTCAGTCTCCCTGTCGTGTTTTCTCAAATTTTAGCTTTTTAAAACTGCCAGAAACTCCCACCTACTTCTTTCCTTTATTAATATACGACCTTCTAGGGTTATTATTTTTGCCTCTTCTATACCGAGTTGTTTATTTGCAGCCAGGGGATTACTATGGCCATATTCTGTTGGCCAGTCATGGTGTCTGTTTGGTGTCCCCTAGTCCCTCTGGCAGTTTAGCTGTCTAGCCAGAATTATGCTTAATATTCAATTAGTTACGCTGGGAACCTATTTTATGTGAGTTCAAGGAAGGGACACATTTTTTTTGTCAGAGACAGCTAGAGAGCACTCAGCAACCATGTAAGCAGTAGAAGAAAAAGAAGCAGTGGAAGTGATGAACCGGTGCCTGGAGGCTGTTGAGGTCTGGATGGGTGCCAACAGGCTCAGACTCAATCCCAACAAGACGGAGTGGCTATGGGCTCTGCCTCCCAAGGACAATTCCAACTGTCCGTCCATTACCCTGGGGGGAGAAGTTTTGTCCCCCTCGGAGAGGGTTCACAACTTGGGTGTCCTCCTCGATCCACAGCTAAGTCTAGAACATCAGTTTTCAGCTGTGGTGAGGGGGGCATTCGCCCAGGTTCGCCTGGTGTGCCAGTTGCGGCCCTATTTGGACCGGGAGTCACTCCTCACAGTCACCCATGCAATTGTCACCTCGAGATTCGACTACTGTAATGCTCTCTACATGGGGCAACCTTTGAAGAATGTCTGGAGACTGCAAGTAGTCCAGAATGCGGCCGCGCGAGCCATCTTGGGTCTCCCAAGACATGCTCATATCACTCAAGCCCTCCGTGAGCTGCACTGGCTACCAATTGTTCTCCGAACACAATTCAAAGTGTTGGTTATGACCTATAAAGCCCTTTATGGCAATGGACCAGGATACTTGCGGGACCATCTTCTGCCTCATGAATCCCATGACCGGTTAGGGCACATAGGGTTGGCCTCCTACGAGTCCCGTCTATTAGGCAATGTCATCTGACGGGTCCTAGGGCGAGGACCTTCTCCGTTGCTGCCCCAGCCCTCTGGAACCAGCTTCCCACAGAGGTTCGTACTGCCTCCTCCCTCCTAGTTTTCCGGAAATTGTTGAAGACGCATTTATGCTGACAGGCTTGGGGTGTGTGAACTGCACTCTGCCCCTGGGCCTAGGAATGTCCCTCCATCAGTGACTGTGTGTTGACTGTGGTTGTATGCTGTATGAATGTAATTAATTTTATTGTATTGTTATTGTAAGCTGCCCTGGGTCCTAGGAGAAGGGCGGCATATAAGTTTAAATAAATAAATAAATAAACAAACCAGCATGTCTTTAGAACATTTGCTGCAGTTGTTTAGTGACTCATGTGGCCGTTAAGCAAATCCAGATTCCCCCATTGACTTTGCTTGTGGGAAGCCAGCTGGGAATGTTGCAGATAATGATCACATGATCCCAGGATCCTGCAATCATCGTCCATACATGCCGATTGTCAAGTGTCCAAATTTTGATCTTACAACTGTGGAGGCTATAAATAGCCATAAATATGAGGACTGGCCCTAAGTCAGTGGTGTTGTAATTTCAAATGGTTGTGAAATGAATGATTGTGTGTCCAGGGCTACCTGCACAAAAACAGGGCTGGGGACTGAGAGATATTGACATAGTTAGGATAATATTTTAAATAGGGTATTTGGTTCCAAAATGATTATTTCCCAGAAAAAAATGAGACATGCATAGCATGCTCCAAAACAAAATCATTTCAAAATACAATGCATTTTCCTTACTTGCGGATTTTTCCCCCATCCCATTTGTTTTCATTCAGATTCCGTTGAAAAGAATTATGTTAGTATTTATTTTGGTTGGCTTCAAAATTTGTCTGCTCTGCTGGGAATGTGGTAGGGGATGAAGTGAAACCAAGATTAGTAAGTTCTCCCAGGTTAATCGTAAACTACTTTTTGATAGATAGTAGAGGCAATATTGTATTCTAACTTGTCAGCTTTTTAAAAGTGCAGAATTAGGATAGGAGACATTCAGGTCTTGTAAATCTCTTTCTTAAAAAACACATCCCAAGATTTTTGACAATACTGGTTGTGGGCCAACGTTAAACTGACTAGTCAGCTGAGTTCATAGCTGAATAAATTGAAGAGCCTGGCTAATCTTCATTTGAATAATTTAAAAATGAACAGATTTCTCATGTGAAGCTCCAGAACAGACATTCTTCTTATCTGCTACTGCACCTTTTGGCTGACTTGACATACAGTGAACCTGTAATATTATTGGAAGATTGCTTTGATGAAAGTGTGAGAGATTTTCTCCATTTTGTATAGCTAATTCTTGACAGATATTGGCAGATAATTTATCCTGTTCCTTTAAAGTGACATGGTTGTAGCCAGTAACCATTTCTGAGCTGGTTTTTAGGCACATTCCATTTCCAATTTTCAGTTGCAAAGTGTGACTTTCTTCCATTTCTCTCTCTCTCTCTGTCTCTCTGTCTCTGTCTCTCCCTCTTCCCCCCTTCCTTTCTTCCTTCCTTGCTGCCCTGCCTCCTCTTCCTCTTCCTCTTCCTCTTCCTCTTCCTCTTCCTCTTCCTCTTCCTCTTCCTCTTCCTCTTCCTCTTCCTCTTCCTCCTCCTCCTCCTCCTCTTCCTCCTCCTCCTCCTCCTCCTCCTCCTCCTCCTCCTCCTCCTCCTGCAGAATTCTGCTGGATTCCAATATATGAAAATACATCTGTAAAATAGTTGACATCTTTGAAGTGATCCACCTATTTGATTTCTCCAAATTTCTCTGAGGGGGAAAAAAAAAGTTTTCAACACATTTTCAAACGCAGACCAGTGACTGTAATGACCATTATTATTTTTTTTTAAAAAAAATCCCTATTAATAGAACTTTCCTCCTAAGGTCTTCCCTTGGGGTGAGACTGAAGTTGGAGAAGACCATTGGAGAAAGAGAGATGGACAGTGAAAGATATTCCTAGTCACCTCATTCTTATTTACTTACTGAATTAATCAATATTTTTTATTATTGCACTCACCTTCTTGATCCAGTAGCTTAACTTAAATCACAAACCAATCACTCAGTCTCAGTTTAGACAACATGCTAAACCAAAACACAAAAAACAAACAAAAGTCTTAACTAAGTTTAAAAGTAGGCTTAACGTAAGTGTAAACGCAGCACAGATGGAATAGGAAAATTGGTTAGCAAATAATAATAATAATAATAATAATAATAATAACAGCAACAACAACAACAACATAATCTAGTTTCTGCAGCCATGGCTACTTTAGTCCAGCTAGGAGTGCAATAGATTGATACTTAAACCACTTATATTACATAAAAATATCAGAGGTCCAAATCTTGTATTCTCTCTATACAATTTGAAATCCTGAAAACCTAGTCAATATTAAGATAATGCACACCAAAATCAAACTTAAGAAATCAGTTGACTTTTGAGAAAGTAAGATGACTTTGTTTCTTCTTTGCTTCAAGCAGCAAAATGCAACTCAGAGTGAAGAAATGTCCTATTATGTTAACTCCTCCCCCCCCCCCCAAGAAGTAGGCATACCTGTGCAACCAGCATGGTTTGCTTACCACAGTGGTTTGGAAATTTTAAATCTTACAGTTTTGCAAGTGTTTGAAAAAGAAAGAAAGAAAAGATGTATGGCATGTCTCCTTTTTTACTTATTAGTGAAATCGCAAACCAAGCTCTTGTTTTTAAGAATGAAAGGTTTGTTTGTTTTTTGCAAACCAATTGCAAGTTTTGAATTTTTTTTGAGAGAAATAATGGCCTCCCCAAATTTCTTTGTTGGTTTCTACCTTCTTAATATCTTTAATGCTTCATTTGAATTAAAATTAAATATATTTAATATAATCTTCAACTACGTATAATTTATTTTTGGTGTTGGTAATAGCAAACACTGAAAATGGTAACTTCTGTAGGGCTTTGGGGTGTCATAGGCAACTGTATGACTACATTATACTTGGTCTATGTATGGACATCATACACATAGAAATGTTATAATACAAGCATCATACAAGCTTCATGATATCTAGGGATGGATTCTGTTTCTGATGAAGTTTTTAAGTCATCTTAAAATGCACACACACACCCTTTTAAGCACATTCCAGCAACTGGACACCATCATCTATTTGCTGACTAAAACATTTCCAGGCTTAATTTAAAGTTTCCCTTTGGACTTTTAGTCATTAAAGGGTTCACATGAAGATTGCTTATATCCACTGAGGTAGACCTGAGTTTAAAATAAAAACATTTGATAGGTGTAAGAGATGGGGTCTGCGAGATGTTTATTCTATCCTAAGGAAATCTCTCTTGAGAGTTATATGGTTGTTTCCATCTGCTCTTGTAAGGAAGTGTTGTCTTTTAAATAAGGTGCTTTAAATTCTTTATACTCTATGTTGGATGGTACTGTAATTTAACTCTTGAGATTTGACTCACTTTAATGGATTGGCTCTTCAATTTGTTTCATACTGTATACATTTCTTGGTGGCTTCAGAATGATGGGTTATCTTTTCAATTGCCTGCAAGTTGTTTGAAAGAAAAGTGTGAAACAAAACAAAAGATTATATTCATCCCAGGTCATCTTATCGTTGAAGCAGAAATTAATTGTGGAATCCCTTTTCCATATGGATTCCTAGAGCTGATTTAAAGTTATGAAAGGGACAAAGGATAGGGTAAAACAAACAATTGTCAATGGACGTCTCCTTGCTTCGTGTTGATTTAAACTAAAGATGGTGTTTTGCAGACCTTCCTACTGTGAGGAACAGTTTACCAGTTTAGGATGCATGAAATGCCTACTGTGTTTTTAGAGGGCTGCTATTCCTAACAATTAGGTTGCTGCCAATGATTTGACAGGCAAAGTGCTCCTCTGGGTCCATTCCTTGAAGCTGCAAAGCAGATGCAGCTGGTGCTACTGGAAAGCTTGGCATGACCGCTTTGAGGCATTCTCTGTGTTGTTTTACCATGTGTGTCTACATGCCCAGAATATATTTTCACCTGGAGAACTTCAAAATGGGCTCCAAGCAGCTGTTTTATGGCTTGGAGGAGGGTCCATAGGGATCCTTTATAAGGACATCCCTGAAAGACTGGTGCAGGCTTAGTAACTCTCTGTATTTATTGAGAAATATAATAATTATGTTTCTTGTTCATTTTATTTTTCCTGGGGCAAAAATATAGATGACATTAAAGGAAAAAAAATAGGGTTTTTTTCCCCAGATATACAGTAGTGGCCAAAATTGTGGAAACCTTTTGGGAAAAGTGTATTTTTGAGGTTTGTTGACTAATAACTCCACTATTTTTTGGAGTAGTACCATAAAATTATATATCAATGGAAATATAATTTAATCAAGAATGTAATGCAACATAGTTTGTTCAGTTATCTGTACTGTATTTTATGAAAAGTTATAGCCAAATAACCAGAAAAAGGAAGCACAACTTGCTTAGGTTGATACCAGGTAGCTTTCCTTCCTCTGATTGTAGCCAATGAGCATGAGAGTTTAGAGAGCCAATCAGGTGTCATCTTGTTTTGGCAATGAGCCAATCAGATCACAGTAGGATTCAGTGATTGATGTCATGTATTGAAACTGAGAGGAGGACATTTGTCAGTGTGTTATGTGATCGCTATCAAGTTGGTTGGGGTTTTTTGGTGTTCTTTCATTTAGTGAGCTTGTAAAACGTAATAAAATTAAAGTCATGGTGCAAAAAGTTGACTGGTTGCCCAGAAAGCGATGTAAAATAGTATTATTAAGGGAACAAGGCTACAGTTATAAAGAAATTAGAAGAAAAATTGGTGGAAACTTAACCAAAGGGGGCATTTCTACTGTACACTTTTCCCAAAAGGTTCCCACAATTTTGGCCACTACTGTAGGTTTTTAATTGTGTCCTCTTTCTTTAGAGAGATTGGCACCTATGCTATTTACACAGGTTTTTTGCTTGCAGTTGCTACTTCAAAACTGAAAATGTTATGCTCTTCCTATAGGTAATTGTTGATTATTTTAGCATGTACAGTTTGCTGTATTTAAAGTGAAGTTCACCATTTTTGTAACAGCTCAGTGCCCTACAATATTCGGTGAATTAAGAAAATTCTCTAGCCGGGTCATGAGGGCCAATATATTAATTTTGATCCAGATGTGATCCTAGGTAGTAAATTCTCTGTAATCACTTGTAGCTTTGAATTTAGAGCTTGGCCTCAGTTCAATCAAAAGTTAAAAAACAAAACTTGCAAAACTTTGCAACTCAACTCTTCATTTTGGTTACCCGAGCTTATGCTGGTCTATAAAGATTTGATATTGGTTACGCAAGCTATAAAGAGGATAAATATCTTATAGGCTGGAATTCTAAAATGTACTGAAATTTCCCTTGACATTCATGGTTATAGGTAGGTGTTTAAAAAAAAAAAACCTAGAAAGAGGATATTAAGTCAGTATTTTTGCCTGACCAGCTCAGTACTACTTTATCAGCAGTGGCTGTCTGGATATTCAAATAGCTATCTTCTCCCAGAGATAATGAAAAGTGGCATGCTTTTGGGATGCTGGAGACCCTTGCAGGGGAAACGGAAGATAAGACAAATCAGCAGTGTGGTCCTATAATGGGGGAAGTAGAACCATGGACAGCTCCAGATCTACCCTAGCAGATAATTGAAGGATGTTTTCTTAATACACCAAAGGCTGCTTTAGAGTTGCCCGCAATTGCCCATAGTTGTCGCTGCATCCCGATGCTGTGAAGAGATTGATGGGTAAGTGTAGGTTGCAGATGGCTGCAGATGAGCTGATGAGCACAACTCTCAAATCCCGATTACGTATTGCACAGAGGTGTGCATCCTGTGTGCCGATTGGTTGATCCGACTTCCTGCTTCCGTGCTTTGCTGTTTGAGTGCCCCCTAGTCAGAATTTTGCATTTGCAGAAATATAAATGGAACACCAATGCAACCGTCCCCAAATATATATGTTTCCTGACATGCAGTGCTGGAGAAGTCTGCATGACCCTTAAGACCTACACAGACAGCCAAAGCTTATTTTATGGTCAGCTCACTTTCACTGGGGAAGCTCTCGGTGTTCTTAATGGACCCTCAAGTGATTTTTTTTCCCCAGTCTCAGAGTATTGCAAGGTTGGAGAGAGGACATTTTGCTGATATTCATCTTCTGAGTCAAAGGATGAAGGCAAAGTTGTGCCCTCTGGCCAAGAAGAACTGTGAATATTGAGCAGCTTGATCTTTCTCTGAGGATCCCTGAGAAGAGTCTTCTGCCATGCAGTGTTAAGTTCAAGAGCTGGAAATCATGAGAGGAAGAAAAGGCACTTGGGACTCTCAGCAAGTAGACTGCACACAGCATGCTTTGTCACAGAGTTACATTTTTTGCTTGATAAAAGCTACGCTTCCCTTATGGCTATTTCAACAGTTTATTTACTTATTTATTTATCAAATTTGTATGCCGCCCCTCTCCCAAGACTCGGGGTGGCTCACAACAACAATATGGGTATACATAAATTTTTTTAATAACAATAGCAACATACAAACCAAGGATCCATACATACAACATTCAAACACACAATCAAGGATGGAAGCACATTCCTCGGCCCGGGGGTAGAACACAGTTCATACCCCCAAGCCTGCCGGCACAAATAGGTCTTCAAAAGCTTCCGGAAAGCTAGGAGGGAGGAGGCAGTACGAACCTCCGAGGGGAGCTGGTTCCAAAGGGCTGGAGCAGCAACGGAGAAGGCCCTTGTCCTAGGACCCGCTAGATGACATTGTCTAACGGACGGGACTCGTAGGAGGCCAGCCCTATGCGCCCTAACTGGTCGCTGGGATGCATGAGGCTGAAGACGGTCCCGCAAGTAACCTGGTCCATTGCCATAAAGGGCTTTATAGGTCATAACCAACACTTTGAATTGTGTTTGGAGACCAATTGGCAGCCAGTGCAGCTCACGAAGAGCTGGAGTGATATGAGCATGTTTTGGAAGACCCAAGACAGCTCGCGCGGCTGCATTCTGGACAACCTGCAGTCTCCGGACATTCTTCAAGGGTTGCCCCATGTAGAGAGCATTACAGTAGTCGAATCTCGAGGTGACAAGGGCATGAGTGACTGTTAGGAGTGACTCCCGATCCAAATAGGGTCGCAACTGGCGCACCAGGCGAACCTGGGTGAATGCTCCCCTCGCCACAGGCGAAACATGATGTTCTAAGCTTAGCTGTGGATCGAGGAGAACACCCAAGTTGCGAACCCTCTCTGAGGGGGACAAAACCTCTCCCCCCAGGGTGATGGACGGATAGTTAGAATCGTCTTTGGGAGGAAAAAGCCATAGCCACTCCGTCTTGTCGGGATTGAGTCTGAGCCTGTTGGCACCCATCCAGACCTTAACAGCCTCCAGGCACCGGTTAGGGCAGGATTATCAGCAGACCAATATTTTGCAGTTTTGTAAAGTTTATTGTAAAAGTCTGGCTGTGGTGGGGGGTCTTTGACCTTCACTGTTCTGAAAAAAAAATGGGATAGCTTTTTTGCTTTGAGCATTTCTTCCTTTCGGATCTGAAATTCATCGCCTGTGGCAATCCTTCATGCTCAATCCACCTCTGCTTCGTAAAAGACAGTGAGAGAGAGCTCAACAATTTTTCTTGATTCTTTGCCTGGAACTTCCTTTTTTTTTCCTCTTGGGAAAGCACTTTGGACATTTCTGGGTTGCCTCGATGCCATTTCTGTTGCATTGCATTAAAGCCAGGGTTTGATTTTAAGTGCCTTCTTCATTAAGTTTTTGTATTGCTTCAGAGTGAGAAGAGAAGGTTCAGATGCAATTTTTAGCCCTGTGCAGCTTTTTCTGTCCATTCTAGTTTGTGTGTATATTATTTGGAATTCCACTCTGGACAACTTAAACTGACTGATGTTTTTTTAGATGAGAAATCGCTGTGCAAACATCAGAAGTGATATGATCTGATAGAACTGTATGGATGTGTTATTATATTTACAGCTTCAATATATAAAGGGAAGCACTAATTCAAACTTTAGAGTTTAAGAGGAGCAGTTCCATGTCCATGTCCTTCTTTTTGTAACTTGTTAGGATTGATGCTTGGTAGTGTTCTAGAAATTTCATTCTCCCAGCTGTAAAAAACTTTTATTGATTATACTTTTATTGACATTTGCTTTATTTTCACAGAAATGCTTCGCAACCCCAGAACTGCTCTCAATCTCCCGTGCCGATGACGATTAGCTTTTAGCAACAAAAAGGTATCAAAACTAGACCATTCCTGGCATCCCATTTTTCTGTTTCTCTCTCTTTCTCATCTCTCTCTCTCTCTCTCAGGAGAGGACAGATATTCATGCCAGAGATCTGAATTGTTTGCTTACAGGAAGTTTCAGAATTAACCCCAGGGCAGTATATGTTCCTAGAATCATAACTGAGCCTATTTCGTTTTTAATGGGATTTCAGTGTTAGCAACTTTCTTCAAATATATATAACATTTCTTGTTCTCCTTTTTTTGGATCCAAAACCATAATAATTATTTTTGGTGAATGTGTTGGACAATTTCCCCCCCTTCTTTGTAATGATAGGGGTCTGATACATAGAATCTATTCAATGCTCTCAGCCAGCTGCTGCAATAAGTAGAGTTCATTGGTTAAAATGAAATGCTGTTTTCAGCATTGCATAAATGCAATGTATATACAATTGAACCAAAATAGAATTAAGATTTACATTTTGAACAAATGAATAACAAGCACGTTGATAGTTGTTTCTCCCTGATTTGTGATTATGTAAATAAGTACGTTTTGCAATGGGAGTGCATTGTGGTGATGGGAGTCTCCCAACTGTGGCTGTATTTAAACCATTGGTGTTGTTAATGATATATAATCGACAGGAACATTTTAGAAATCTGTTTCAAGGCCACCAAATCTCTTAAGTGTTTCAGTGCTGCTGTGCACAATGTTAACTCGTATGCTTCTTGCTTATGAAGAGTTCCTCAAGGAGGTAATTTGTATCAGGGTAATGTTATGGGATTTTCTAACCTTGGAAAGTGGCAGTTGCTGAGGCTGGTGGAAAAAATAAGAGAAGGTGTCAAATGTCAGAGAAGAAAAAACAAGCAATAGTAAGATAATGGTTTCAAAAACCCTAGGATTATATTTTAAGCCAGTGGTGGCGAACCTATGGCACGGGTGCCAGAGGCGGCACTCAGAGCCCTCTCTGTGGGCACGCGCACCATCACCCCAGTCCTAGGTCTTCAGCTGGGTTTTATAAAACCTTTTCGCTTTAAGCCTCCGCCGCCGTGTACAAAAAAAAAGATTCAATCAATTAGTCAATTTCAATTTCTTGCGGGAAAAATAAAGATCTTGCAAAGTTGGAATTGATTGATTGAACTTTTTAGTCCCACCCAGTCTGCTGTTACCACCGCAGCCACGGCCACCCAATGGGCCACACCCACCCAATGGGCCACACCCACCCAGCACCCAACGATGCATAAGTGGGTTTTGGGTTGCAGTTTGGGCACTCCGTCTCTAAAAGGTTCGCCATCGCTGTTTTAAGCAATATAGATATTCTGTCCTTTTGTACTTGTTCTTCTTAATCTCTTCCCTTCCCTCCCTCCCTCCCTCCCTCCCTCCCTCCCTTCCTTCTGAAGGAGCTACATGAATGTCCTTTAGACTTAGCAACAATTCTGATTTTCTTTAAGAACTAGGGTAGTTAAAGTTGCATTCAGCAGTAGGTGTTAAATTAGGCAGAACTTTAAAACCAATTTAAACCTTTTAAAACAGTATCTACTGAGTGCATAGGGAAGGGCACACATTTATCTGAAGGATCACTGTGCCACTATAAATGGTTTCCACAGCTTTGCAGAACATCTCTGGGTGACCATTTAGGTAGCTGGAGTCTATTGAGGTGACATCACCCATGAAAAATTTAATCTCCCTTCACTGCTTGATCCAGCCACAAGGATACAGATGAGAGCTCTAATAGGGCTGTTGCTGAGCATTTACTTGTAAATATAAATGGGAGCATGCTACTTGTGACAACTCACTGCTCAAAAATTTAAAAATGAGTCAAACAGCCCTTGAAAAAGGAACTTCAGATTTGATCTACTGCAACTGCTTCCTTCACCCATGTTTTCTGACAATTATTGCTGGCGCCAAAGTCAGCCAGTTATTTGTTTTGCTTCTCAACCATTTTTATGCCACTTCTCTTTGCATAAACTCAAACAGCTTTCCAGATAAAGAATAACAGACAAATAACAATACTGCCATGAGAAAAACAGAGGCATTATCCAGCAAGTTTGATAAAAACAGTCAGCCACACTATACAATTAACTGCAGATGCAGTCAAGTTTCCAGTCCAAGAAATGACAGTTGATACTCCTTCCAGAGTCACTATAGTTGAAAACAAAAAGAGCAAGCATTTTGAAATGAGAAGGTATTGATATTAAATGTACAGGCCATACTGTACATTCAGATGTTTTTAGAAAACTTTCCCTGTGTTTCAAATAATGATGATGATTTGTAACAATATCTCAAATTAAACATATCCAGTAGCAAGTGATATTGGGGCTGAATTGGAGATTCTGAAAACTTCTAGATGATTAGCAAGGATGAGAAATAGAACATAGAATAGAGAATACCAGAATTATAAGGAACATTAGAAGTCTTCTGGACCAACCTGCTGCTTAAGTAGGAGACCCTATCCCAGTCTGGACAAACAGCTGTCCAATCTCTTCTTAAAAACCTCCAGTGATGGAGCATCCATAACTTCTGGAGGCAAGCCATTCCACTAATTAATTATCACTGTCAGGAAATTTTTCCTTAGTTCTAAGTTGAATTTCTCTTTAATGGTCTTCCAGCCATTACTTCTTGTCCTGTCTGGTACTTTGGAGAATAGTAGACTAAGAGTTCAGTTCTTGGCAATATTGTGTCAAATGTAATTTGAAAATTTAAGGGGACACGATCGTGGTGTATTTCACAAAAAATTCTGGACATTTTGAAGGGAAGAGAATGTCAAATAGATGCATTAATTTTGGCATGGTCTAGCGTGTCTGTTTCCATCTGTGTTTCCTTCTTGTGTGGAAAATCTTGCCACTGGAAATCAGTATTACTGAAGTTCAGTTGTGAGATCTTGGAAGTTTCTCTAAGTACAAAAACTGGATTACTGCAGCTCTACATACTGTGTAGTACAGCTCTCCTCAACCTTGGTTAGCATGGACAGCGCTGAGGATTATTTGCCAGTGTAGAGTAGAAACCTTCTGAGAAATTGCAAGACAGATTTCAATAAAGCATTAATCTGCTTGGAAATCAATTTTGGCATTTCCTGAGCCTTAGACAGATGGTTAAGCTGCTGCATCCTCAGTCAGACCATTGAGCCAACTTGCCTATTGTGACCAGAGAGGCTGCATCTCCAGCATTTCCAAACCAAGCTGGAGGTTGAATCTGAGACCTTTTGTGTGCTAACTGTGTGCGCTACTATTCAGCTGTGGCTCTATTATACTGCCTCAGTAAATCTTGTTTGTGGTATAAGGAAATTATTGCTCCCTGTGATCTACCAAAAATATATTTATTTCCCGTATCTTTATTTCTTGTATCTGCTGTCCAGAGATTTGCGGTTGAGCGAATCCTCCTTGCCCACATTCTCCCTGTCTTTCACTTTGCTTTGCAAGCAGGTTCACCTTGCTCTTTGATCATGGAATGAGACTGTAATCCTGTCTTTGTGATGCCTCAAGCCTTTTGACAGAAATGAGTATGGTGCTGCCAGTTAATCATTAAGGCAACTTTACTTATAAGCAGGGAGGGCTTAGAAGCCAGATACAAGAATCATTGCTTGCATTTAGAGTGCACCTTTTATCCCAATGGACCTTAAAGCTCTTTAGAAGTGCCCTGAGTGAATTAATAAATAAAACAGAGCAATATTGATGGGGTCTGCTCTGTTTATGGCTGTTGAAATCCCATTACCTGTTCCTGCTTAGTGATGGTTGAAAAAGAAATTTATCTGGAAATAAAGAAGAAATCTTGAAAAATATATGGTGTGTGTGTGTTATAATAAAATTATAAGAGAGATTGATTTCTAGGTTTTGCATTTAATGCATAAGTATCAAGACTGTGGGAAACCTTTCTTAACCTAGATAAATGTTGGTAATCTTGTAAAGGTTATTTTATTTCTTCCTTTCACTGTTGGAATTTTATATCTCCACTCCTTACTGGAGCAAGAATTCCTCTTGCAAGGAGCAACTGCTTCCCCTCCAATTTGTCTTTCTTATTCTGCAAGAGTTTGAGATTCTTCCAGTGCTAGGGAGTATTTTCAGCAAAGAGTAGAACTTTGACCAAATGACACAATATATACAGTAAGACCAAAGTCTTCCTTCCCTGTTTATTTATATGAATCACACTGTACAAATCCCAGAGAACTTGGGCTCACCCTAGATAGAACTGCCTGATAATTACAGGCCTATAAGCCTTTTAAGTATTATAAGTAAGCACTATGCCACCTTAGTTGACTGATCAATCTAGACCATCCATTGGAAGATGAAGAAGTGAGCTTTAGGACCAGATATTTTATCTATGGACATGCCCTTATACTATAACACTTAGTAAAAAATTACACATCTGAAGCAGACTTGATAATATATACTGCCTTTATTGATTTTAGGTCCACATTCAATCTAGTTTCCAGAGCAAGACTATGAACTAAGCTTACTATTGATAGATGGTTACTGTTGCTTATGCATAATCTTTGTAAGAATTTTGTAATCAAAGTTCATTGCAGTTTGCAAGGCCACCACACTAATGAGATTCAAAATTACAGAGAAGTGAGTCAGGGATGTGTTTTATCTCCTTCGCTGTTTAATCTGTACATAAATCCACTCCTAGCCAAAATAAATCAATTAGAACATCACCCCCCCCCCAAACTAGCAAAGAGACATATTGCAACTTTGTTGTATGCAGATGACATAGTACTTCTGTCACAAAAGTTAATTGGAGTAAAATGAGCCTTGAAAGCTCTAGCCAATTACTGCTCTGAGGAAGCTCTTGAAATCAACTATAGTAAAACTAGGATCCCAATCTTTGCAAACAGACCTAAAATATATGCCTGGAGAATAAATGGCTGTAGGACTGAGCAAGTGAAATCTTTTAAATATTTGGTTATCATGGTTTTACCCAGCTCCACCAAATGCAGTGCATGCCAAAATTATATTATACAAAATGCTCAAAAACGGTTCATTTTTTTTTCACTTCACCAGAGGTCTAGGGAAATTCTCCATCATCCAAGTCATGGTTGTTCCAAGGGAGCTTTTCCAAAAGGCAATTGGATTTTCTTGATTTTTAGATTTGTAAATGTTTTGCTTCTCATCCAAAAAGCTTCTTCAGTTCTAAAACTGAAGAAGTGTAGAAGCTTCTTACATGAGAAGTGAAATGGGTTGCAAATTACTTTGACAATTAGCAGAACAAGCAAAAAAGGAAAGTCAACATGAAATGTGAAAGAAGAGCAAGTTGTATTTCCAGAATACATTTTCAGAATTATCGCAGTGTGAAAGTTACAGATTCAGTTACAGATATAGATGATCTCATGTTATCAAGCACCCCACCTCCCTTTGCTTTGATTGTAGGCTTTCATGGGATTCATGGATGCAAAGGATTGTAGGATTCATGGATGCCAAGTGTATCGGTGGCTATTAAAACGGATGTCCATGTGCCACCTCTATGTTGGTTGAGGCAGGCAGGATTCCCTTGAGTACCATTTGTTGGGGGGTCAAGGGAAAGGGGGGTTTTTGCCTTCTCTTTCTGCTCAAGATCCCCATGTACAATTGGTGGGCCACTGTGTGACACAGAATGCTGGACTCGATGGGCTTTGGCCTGATTCAGCATGGCTCTTCTTATGTTCTTATGTTCTTATGCTTTCTTATTATAACACATTCAATCCTTAATCATTTTGGCTTGCAGAAGTGAAAATTGTTACCGTACTAGCATCTGGTATGCCTCCTTAATTATTATGCTTTTTTTGGGGGGGGAGGGATGTGTTTCTGATGTTGTCTAGATCTTTTTTTATATAAAATATCTAAATATCTAGCTGATGTTGCAAATCTGGTGAGAGCTTAAAAGCCAGTTGGTAGTGAGAGGCACAATAAGTAATAATAAGGTAATGGTTAGTTAATATTGGAAGGAGGGGTAATTTTTTGTTATGTGTCCTGCCTATATTTAGCATTTGTATTCAGTTCAAACCATGTCTTCTGTTTGGGGTATTCTTGGACATGGCTCTAAAAATAATCCATATAGATTCAGAGGCCGCTGTACCTTGTTAGGAAACTTATGAATTGGCAGCAAATCAAGTGTAAAGGAGGGGACGCGATGGATCGGTGGTTAAAAACGCTAAGCTTGTCAGCTGGAAAGTTGATAGTTCAGACCCAAGTGCTGTGCTAGAAGGTGAGCTCCCGTTACTTGCCCCACCTCGCAGTTTGAAAGCATGCAAATGTGAATAGATAAATAGGTACCACTTCGATGGGCATGTAACAGCCTGCTGTGCACCTCGTGATCGTCATGCGGGCCACAGGACCCCGGTAGTCTCTTTGGAGAACACTGGCTCCCTCGGCTAAGAAATGGAGATGAGCATCACCCCCTAGAATCAGACAGGACAGGACAGGGGAAACCTTACCTTTTACAAGTTTAATGATAAACACAAGCAAATGCTGAGCCTGCTTATTGGGTAGAAAAGGCAGTGAAGCTTCTGAATACCTTTCAACCACTAGTTATAGCCCCAATTCTCAGATATGCCATTTAAAGGAAAGGACACAAGAAAAGGTTTAAAAGAGAAGGAGAGGAAAAATCGATGCGAAATCTCGATAGCAGCAGTTGGTATAGTTACCCTGAAATATGGACATTTTTTTTCTTATTTTCTTATTCCAGTCTGACTGTGCTGTACCTTTTATTAACTCCATGGCCACGTTCAGATTCCAATTCTCTACTGGTTTGCAATACAGGCAGTTTTCTCAATGTGCAACCCTTCATTTAGGAGCCATTCAAAGTTATGATGGCACTGAAATAAGTGACTCGCACGTACAACTGTTGCAGTGTCCCGTGGTCATGTGATTACAGTTTGGATGCTTGGCAACTGGAGTGTATTTACAGGGGTTGCAGCATCCTTGGCTCCCATGATTTCCATTTGGGGGTTTCCTGGGGGCTTCTGATCAGCAAAGTCAATGGGAGAAGCCAGATTCACTTTAGCAACTGTGTGATTTGCTTAATGACCACGGCAAAAAAAGGATATAAAATCAGGCACAACTCACTTAATGACTGTATTGCTTAGCGATGGATGTTTTGGTCCCAACTCTAGTCATACGTCAAGGACTACCTGTAAGAATGTCTGGAGACTGCAAATAGTCCAGAATGCGGCCACGTGAGCCGTCTTGGGTCTTTCAAGACATGCTCATATCACTCCAGCCCTCCGTGAGCTGCACTGGCTACCAATTGGTCTCCGAACACAATTCAAAGTGTTGGTTATGACCTATAAAGCCCTTTATGGCAATGGGCCAGGATACTTGCGGGACCGTCTTCTGCCTCATGAATCCCAGCGACCGGTTAGGGCACATAAGGTTGGCCTCCTACAGGTCCCGTCTGTTAGACAATGTCGTCTGGCGGGGCCTAGGGCAAGGGCCTTCTCTGTTGCTGCTCCAGCCCTCTGGAACCAGCTTCCCTCAGAGGTTCGTACTGCCTCCTCCCTCCTAGCTTTCAGAAAACTTTTGAAAACACATTTATGCAGAAAGGTTTGGAGCGTGTGAGCTGCGCTCTGCCCCTGGGCCTCTGATTGTGACTGTATGTTGTATGAGTGAAATTGATTGCCTGGTTTTTACACTGTGAATTGGTAGTTTTAATTGATTTTGTGTTATACTTGTATTTTTGTTGTGAGCCGCCCTGAGTCTTGGGAGAAGGGCGGCATATAAGTCTAATCAAATCAAATCAAATCAATAAGTCATTTCTAGTTTGGAGGGAATATCAGTAAGGAAGGGGGCAAGAACTTGCTAAAGGGTGTTGATTTCATTCTGCAAGCCAGTTCTTATCCAGGAATGTCAGCAATAAATTACCTCTCTACATTGATTCTTCTCTCCTCTCCTCTTTCATTAACGTCCCCCCAAATAGGCAAAAGATAGAATGAAAAGGGGAAAGAATTTAAGTAAAGGTAATATATGTTACACATTTGCATGGGGCAAAACTATACTTTTGTTCCAGCACAGATTTGTACGTCTGCAGATACATCAATGACGTTTGTAATTGATGAGAATTTAAACGCTTGATCATCTTGCAGTATACTACTGAGAGGAATAAAAGCTGTGTCGAGAAGAACTGGTTCTAGTATTACTATTTTATTTTTGTCTCCCGCTTTCCTCTATTTATTTTGATACAAATACCCTTCTTTGTTAAGTTTCATTCTGTGTTGCATTAACTGATGGGTATTATTGAGCATAAATATTAAAAGCATTATAAAGACTTTTAGGCAGCCATTGTAATTATAATTCTAATTTACCCGTAAATTACACTTGTAAAGCACCACAGTGCCTTTTATTGCTGAACATGGCACAGAAGTGGCAAAATACCACAAATTGCTAATCCTTAATGCCCATAATTAATCAAGTAGGATGGCTGTCTCTAAACAAAGAAACCTGATGGTGTTGCATGGTTTATATAGAAGTTGCATGGCTCATACAGTTGAAGTAAAGGTGGGTGTGATTCCTAATATTTATTGAAAAGTGGGACATATATGTATATATATTCTTTTTGTACGACCCTGTGATCTCTTGATTCAGGGTAGCGATGGGAAACTGAATGAAGTTGAGCATTTACTGGCCGGATGCTGTTCCTGATGCCTATGTGGAATTCATAGCACATATTTTCTATTTGCGCCCTGAGAGAGAAAAATCTGCTGCTACCTAGGATTGAACTCTCAACCTTTCAAGTGGAAGGCGAGCATCTTCACTTCTAGGCCAATACGCCACTCTAAAAGTGGGATATATGCCTACTAATAATGTGTTGTAGTTTTTAAAAAAGTTTCCTTTCTTTAGAAGGATGTAGGAGATGACCAGACTGAGCTGGAGGAAGGGGTCAAGCAGGTCATCAGTTCAGAGTCCCTTTGCACTCACAAGAGATTTACGTCCAGCCCTCTGAATTCCATTGACTCTTATCTACCGCCAATTTGCGTTGACTGTTAGTATTTCAGATTCTTGTTTACAGGTGGCATGGAATAAACATATGCTCATTTGAATAAAGCTGGTTCCTGATTTCTTGTGCCCATATTCTTAGAGCTTTTTTTAAACTCTCCCCCAAATTTCTTTCCATATGTTTCTTGCTCTAATTACTAGCTGATTGCTATTGCTGTTTTCTACATCCATATCACTCTGTAGCTGGATTGGCAACCTGTATTTCCATGTCTGAAAGATAACTTTATGACAGATTCTCAGCTGAGATTTACCCTTGAGATTGGATAAAAACTTGAGAAATCACCCTCACTCAATCTTGTGATAGAGGAGTGATAGAATGTTGGCACAGACCTATTTGAAAAGACCCTCATGGTGCAAGATCTGCCTTCCCAGATCTGCCACTTAAATATATTTCTAGCATTTTCAAAGCCTAAGAGCAAAGCTTTCTGGGAGAATGAAACTTTACCAGTAATTTGGGTAAATCAGGCTGATTTAAGTCATCTCTAAGAATCAATGGGACTAGACCCACTAGAAAAAAAAAAAGATATTACCAAGCTCTAGCCTCCACAGAGATCCAGCCTGTTTCCAAATGCATGGTAGCATTATTAATACATCTTGGATTTGCAAGAATAGCTCTAATAAACTTAGACTGAATAGCTTCAAGGATATCACAATTTCTAAAGTGTTTCTAAAACATTTCTTGGAGAAAGTGGGAGATGACCCTTACAATGAAGAACTTGCAAGGTGTAGGGATAATGGTGGTTACACTTAAATGGAAAAATCGTGGCTAGCACAGGAGAAGGTAGCAAAGGAATGACTCCAGAGGGAAAAGAGCTGTCAGAATCAAGGATATGATTGAGTATACAGAAGCAATGCCATCATGTCCCATCTAAAGTTATAATATTATGTATGTTTTTATTTACCCATCCAGTTAAAGTGGAATATCTGTAAATATTACAGGTGTGTGAACTTTAATTCCTAGCTTTGAGTCAAGGCTGATGAGTTGACTGAATAACCCCACTGAGTGTTTAGACTATTTCATTGCATTAAATTGAACTTTCAAATTGCTTTGATGATTTGGTGGATTGTCATGCATGCATTGACACATTGTTCTACCAAAGAAAATTGATAGTTGGAATCAGAGGGACTTGATCTGAAGATTCCGATCCGCAGCCTGAACCAACTCACAACTGAATCGGCCGTGGTTGAAAGAAATCAATGATTCTCAACAACTTCTTGAAAGGAATTGATGATTTGACTCACCGTTTGGGTAATTAGCAAACTTTCAGTAAATATTGGGGAAAAAAACCCTTTCTCCCAAGAGGCTGCTTACTGTCCAAGTGTAATTGCACTGAGTCTCATTCTTCTCATTTCCAAGGAGTGAGAAGGACATTACCCAAACGATTGATGATGGATTTTCCTTAGGTTGATAGCACTTCTTACAACCATCCTTTTCTTTGATATTTCATCAAGCTGATCCATCTGACCAGCAATCAGATTTAATTAATGCATGATTCCATCTTGCTTCTGAGCAAGCCTAAATGTAGGAAATCGCACCTGTTTTCAGAGCGTTGTGCCAAAATTAGCTTTTCAGTTGTCTAATTTTTCCTTTGTCTCTTCCTTCTCAGATAGGTTGAGCATTTTGTTATAACTGGTGGCATAATTGGTTTACTTCAATAAGAGTTGGGAGACATGAGTGGTTTTTCCCCCCCTCCCTGTTATATCTCTGGTGTAGGAAATAACGACCTTCAGTGTTCTCTCACATCTGATCTGAAAATGCCCAGAGGAAGAATTTCTAATGACTTTCCTTGAAATTGAAATATGCAATTGTAGAGGGGAACTGAATCTGTGGTTGTGAATCTCACCTCTTATCTTATGTTTGGGTGGAAGAAACAAAACTGAATAGGACTATTTGTCTTAGGCTGCATTTAGCAAAGGGGACTAGTGGCTTAATGCTATTGTGTAGCTGAGAGTAAAAATATGAACAGGTAATCCTCAACATACAACCCTAATGGACCCCGGAATTTCCTTTGGAAATCATGATAGTTGTTAAGTCGAGATACCCACATGATTTTATTTATTTTTTTTCATAGCAGTTGCTAAGCAAATACCACGATCATTATTAAATGAACAGTGCAATTGTTACATGGTCATTATTAAGTGAACACTGCAGTCCTCAAGCAAATCTATGTATTCCTTTGGGCATTTTTTTTGCTTGAAATAATCTGAAAAGGCTGGAAACTGGCAAAAGGCATTGTAAATTGTGTCGTGTGACAGTGGAACTCTGGAATTGACCATAAAGATGAGCCAGTTGCCAAGTGCCTGAAACGAGATCACGTAACTATGTGTGTGTATGTGTGTCTGGTGCGTGTGTTTGTCTGCAAGTCAGGTTGTACAGTAAGTAGCTTTTTTGGGGGGGCGTCTGTTGTGACTTTGAATGGAAAGGAGGGATTTACATAGTTTTTTTTTAACATATTTCTTTGTTTTAAACCTGGGAATCAGTTGGATGCTGAGCAGATAGTGGATGTTATAAATATGTATATGTGTCAAAATGTAGCACTCATATAAATAAATAATTAAAGGCAATAATATTAACAATTAATTAAAATGCCCTTCATATTGGAAAACTTTTTCTATAGTCTTCTGTTCAAAGGCAGGTCTGGCCTTTGATTCAACAAAAGTTGAGTGTTGTGGCATCTGTTCTTGCTAGTGGTAATAAATTTCCCTAGCCATAAAGATTTATGTTTAGGGGAACAAGTATAAACCAGCTCTAGAGGAATGCTTTTTGTGTAAAAAAGTGAAGGTCCTAGCACACCTCTCTAAATCTGAGGAAATCTGCTTGAAACTCTGGGAAATTGCAGCTGGCTAGACTAAGATACAAGAACCAGCTTGGTGCAGTGCTTAAGGCAGGGGTTCTCAACCTTGGCAACTTTAAGACTTGTGGACTTCAACTCCCAGAATTCCTCAGCCAGCTTTGCTGGCTGAGGAATTCTGTGAGTTGAAGTCCACAAGTCTTAAAGTTGCCAAGGTTGAGAACCCCTGGCTTAAGGCATCAGGCTGGAAACTAGAAACTTGAGTTCTAGTCCTGCCTTAGGCACAAAGCCAGCTGAGTGACCTTGGTTCCAGACACACAGTCTCAGCCCTAGGAAGAAGGCAACGATAAACCACTTTTGAAAAAACATGCCAAGAACACTGCAGGGACTTGTCTGTCCAGTCTCTGAGAATCAGACACAATTGAACAGAAGGGAGAGAAAGGATGAGTTAAAGAAGATGATCAAAGTTTAGTATGAGGATGCTTCCCATATTCCTATTTTTATGTTTCTGTGTTTTAAAGGTGTGCTGGTATGGTGGGCTGGGAATATAAGGTTGATATGAGCAAATAATAACCAACTCAGGTAGAAAAGTCTGGTAGGAGATCAATGATGTATTAGGCTTTTTGACTCTAGAGCTAAGAGGTGAGTCCAATTATAATAATTTCATCTGCAAAAGGAGGCCCAGTCCCACTAAGTAGGAATGTTCTAAGTGTGATAATCTTTTTTCTTGAAATATAAAGCAATTTGCCAAGTAAAAATGGGGAGGGAGTTGCTTTGGATAAATAGTCTGTTAAAATTCAGACCAGCTGCAGAGTGAAAACAAATATCAGATTTGTTTACAGCATGAATAATATTCCATCTTCACTGTGGATGAAATCTCTCACTTTTACAGTGGCTTCATGGTCAGTGTAATGGCCCTGAAGGCAGCAAACAAACCAGCTGTCATCATAACAAACATCCAAAATTTGGGAAAATGTGATAGACATGCAAGGATAGTTGGCTTTATTTATTTGTTTTAGAAACTGGGATGATAATGAAACTTGTGATTGTCACTGCAAAAGATATGGGGTGGGTCATGAAGTCAGCCATAAGGTAGCATCATTATAAGGCATTTATTTCAGTTACCTTCCTTCTGATTTTCCATTTTAACCCCAGCCATCGACTGGTAATTGTAGGGAGAGAAGTGGCAGAATCTGGGGGTGGAGTTAAAAGAGGGATCAGCTTAGAATCCCTATGTAGCCACAAGGTGACTAAATCCAGCATTCCTTGAATTTCATTGTCTCTTACCTAACTCCTAGCAAGTGCTTATTTGAGAAGATTCCTGTGCAAACACTTTTAGGAATAAATCAGTTTAATTGTACCTTCACGTGTAGGTCTGATCTTTCACTCTGAACAGTCTTTGAGAAAAAGACTTTTCTTCTCACCAATCCTTTTAACTGAAGATACCAAGAATTGAATCCAGAACTTTCTATATGACAGGACCCTGTGCTATCATTCAGTTGCCTAAAAAGTTTATTATTAGAGTTATACCCTGCCTTTATTTAGTACAACACAATGCTATTGCCTCCTATTTGCCCCACAACAACAACAATCCTCTGAGTTAGGTTGAGCTGACAGAGTGACTGTCCCAAAAAGATTTCATGCCAAAGGGAGTACTAGAATTCACAAGCTCCCTGCTTCTATTCCAGCACCTTAACCAGCACCCTAAACTGTCTGTAATTATTTAATTATGGACCTTTGATAAGAATATGTTGAAAAAAGAAATCTATATAGGCTGGTTAGACATCCAGAGACCCTAAACCTTTGCTGTCCTATAAGATCAAAGAGTTAGTATTAACCTAGCACCAATTGGTTAAGTATTAATGGCCTGATTTATTGGATCGCTTGCTTTATTGTCTGAAGCAAGGGGCTGATTAACTGTTGTGCTGTAAAAGACGCTGCTATGCAAAGGCATTTAATAGCTTGAAGGATGGTGTTCCTTTGTGTTGTTCTATGTGTTTATTCAAAAGCGGGCCGCAAATTGGCGCTTTCTGGGAAGAATGGATTTCATTTTTATACTTTTCCAAAAAAAAATGCTTTTGATGAAATGATAGCTGCCTGCTATGTTACTACATTGAGAAAATGACTGTGTAGGCACTATAATTACATTAGGGAAGTACCAAATATGGCTGTTTCACATTATTTAGACAAGTGCTGTTACTTATGACTGGAGAATTTGATATTGCAAGTGCAGCTTTGACCTGAAAATTCAATCAATCCTCGGTGGTGGCTTATACAAATAAATGGAATGCTAAATTAAGAACTCTACAACGTTACTCTTTGTTCCCGAGAGGTTATATAAACCTTGCCAGTTTCTATGCACACATTTGCATTCCTGATGGAAAATTTGCTCGGCTTTTTAAAGCTACAAATGTGAATCAGTCTCCACATTGCAACAAAAGCATTTCTTAAAAGGTGGCTATTCTGGAAAATTAACTACAATCTTGTTTTGTGTGTGTTTGGCTCAAATGGCTGGGTATAAAACACATGGATTTAAATGTCACCCTCTTGACTCAGAAATGAGGGGTTTGGTTTGAAGTTGTGCATTTTTTAAAATCTGGGGATAGATAGATCAAAGTTTTCTTATTTATTTATTTTATTTATTTAATTTAATTTATATGCCGCCCCTCTCCCAAGACCCGGGGCGGCTCACAACAACAAAATAATTCAAAAACACAATTAATTTAAAAATTTAAAAAATTAATTCCTTTCACACAACATACAAACACATTCAGCTCACAGCTGCTTATGGCGGAACACTCTTAGGGCTGAGGGGCAGAGTGCAGCTCACACGCCCCAAACCTGTCTGCATAAATGAGTTTTCAACAGTTTTCGGAAAGCTAGGAGGGAGGGAGCAGTACGAACCTCTGAGGGAAGCTGGTTCCAGAGGGCTGGGGCAGCAACGGAGAAGGCCCTAGCCTTAGGCCCCGCCAGACGACATTGTCTAACAGACGGGACCCATAGGAGGCCAACCGTATGCGCCCTAACTGGTCGCTGGGATTCATGAGGCAGAAGACGGTCCAGCAAGTATCCTGGTCCATTGCCATAAAGGGCTTTATAGGTCATAACCAACACTTTGAATTGTGTTCGGAGACCAATAGGTAGCCAGTGCAGCTCGCGGAGAGCTGGGGTAATATGAGCATGTCTTGGGAGACCGAAGACGTCTCACGCGGCCGCATTCTAGACTACTTGCAGTCTCCAGACATTCTTCAAAGGCTGCCCCATGTAGAGAGCATTACAGTAGTCGAATCTCGAGGTGACAAGGGCATGGGTGACTGTGAGGAGTGACTCCCAGTCCAAATAGGGCTGCAACTGGCGCACCAGGCGAACCTGGGTGAATGCTCCCCTCGCCACAGCCGAAAGATGATGTTCCAACCTATCCTTACCCCCACAATTAATGTTCACATGGTTTATGCAAATGAAAGCTCTTTCAACCCACTTGCTTAGCTAGCAACATAGACACACAGGGAGGGAGGTTGTGTTAAGATATTTTGTGACATGGACGGTTGAAAGGGAATGGGAAGATGGAAGGATAAGATGACAAATTGGTAGGAAAAGAAGAAAGAGAAAGAACTTAGGCCAGGGTAGGAACTGATCATGGAAACAGGAACTGAAACCTCATGCTTTTTACATATTTGTCAGAATGTTCTGCACCAGTTTGTGTCAGACAGGCTGTCCCATCCCTGGAACCCACCAATTGTAGCTTATTGCAGGGGATGCAACATGTTGATAGCTTGTCAAAACTGGTGCTGCTACAGGCACCCCTTGACTTACAGTAGTTCATTAATGACTGTTCAAAGCTACAACGGAATTGAAGAAAGTGACTTATGACCGTTTTTCACACTTGTGACCATTGCAGCGCCCCCATAGTCACGTGATCAAAACTTGGATGCTTGACAACTGGACTCACATTTATGATGGCTGCAGCATCCCGGGGTCATGTGATCCCCTTTTGTGACAAGCAAAGTCAATGGAGAAGCCAGATTCACTTAACAACCCTGTTACTAACTTAACAACTGCATTCATTCATCCATTAGTTTCCATCCATTCCATCTATCCCTAACCATTTATTGAATAGATATGATTTATTATTTAGTTATTTGGTCAATCCCAATAAGATCTGCGAAAAGGTCAACATTTTATGCTTTAATTTATGGCTAGATTTTTGGCATTTCATAGATGACTTTAGTCTAAAGCTGGAATAAATAAAAAATAAATACTGTAGGCCTGGTTGTTTGTTTGCAGCTCTATCTCCCAGTCGTTTGTTATTCCATTAGACATGTTCCTAAAACTCATAGAGACAAAATGAGACAGAATGTGCTGGGCAGCGTTTTGCCAAAATGGTTTGTTTTAAGAGGCAATCTCATAAAAAGTGAAGGCTAGGGAATATGGGATGTACAGACAATTTACCAGCGCTTATGGGGCAGAATTTTTGTAAAGGTTCAGTGGCATTTGAATAATAGGTAGCTGAAGGGTCAGTCCTTTTAGCCTTGGAGCAAATGAAAAGCTAGATGACAAATGGGCCTAGTGAAAACAAAATGAAAATATTTTAAATTCAGAAAGCTATCCTTATGTCATTTCATTGAAGAATACTTTCTTCCTCTCTCTCTTATTTGTTTCAAAAGTGGGATCTTCCAGGAAACGCTTATATAGATAGATAGATAGTGAAACCCTTGAAACATTCTATACTTTTAGGGACGGATTGTGATAGAAATACAACACTGTCATCCACATTTGCATATCCCAAGTTCTTTGAAAGGACTCGACAAGCAGACAAGAATGTCAGATCCAGTCTGAACATCTGGCTGATGGCAATTTATTTATTTATTTATTTATTTATTTTGTAAACTTTTATACCGCCCCTCTCCCGTAGGGCTCGGGGCGGTTTACAGCCAAATTTAAAACGTAACAATAATAAATATTTAAAACAGAATTAAATAACCTAGGCTGTACTAAAAACCAAATTAAAATCCCATACTAAAACCCTAACTACTTAATTTAAATTACATAAAAACCCGAGGAGCTCTAGGCCAGGCCGGCTTGATTGAAGAGATGCGTCTTCAATTCTCTTCTGAAGGTGCGGAGATCATGACATGTCCGGAGTTCCGGGGGGAGCTCGTTCCACATCGTCGGTGCCCCCACAGAAAAGGCTCTCCCCCTGGGCGCCACCGGCCGACATTGCTTAGCCAATGGCACCCTGAGGAGGCCCTCCCTGTGGGAGCGAATTGGTCGGTGGGAGGTATTTACTGGCAGTAGGCGATCCTAACCACAATAATAAAATTACCATTGGTCAACTGCAAAAGGCAACTTTACTTGAAATAGTTTACATCTTGTGATGATACCTTTAACATTTTCAAACATCAACTTCTGCCTATCTCATATCCTTGGGAAGGACTGGACAGGTGGATAAAAATATCTAATCCAGTCTAAGGGGATAGGAGCAGGGGACTGGGTGAGAAGACCTCCAAGTCTCCAACAGAGATTTCCAACTCTGTTATTCTCTTCTGTTGAACATCTGGCTGTGTGACAAACAATAGTAATAATTGGGAAGGACTCAGTAGCTGGATAAAAATATTAAAACTTGTCCAAACATCTGGCTGGCTGTGCAATCAATCATAAAAATAATATTTCTGAATAATATTTTTTCAGAATTTCAATATAATTGACTAAAGGATGAGCAACCTTCAGACTAGATTAACATTTTGCTTGACATCTGTGAATTCATAGAACTGCTTTATGCAAGATTGGATGATAATCAAATCTTCTCTGACTTTAAACAGATTTTCAGGTACCTGGGCTAAAATTTAATGTTTGCTTTCTGATCCTGTCAAATGGCAATGGCAGTAATTAAATCTGCAGCCTTATGAGTACCAAACAGGTGCTTTGCTATTGAGCTATAATTGCTTCTTTAACTTAAAAAGATCCTATTCCTATTCAGTGCAAGGAAGGGAGCAAACTTCACCCACATTGAAATAAAGTTGGCATTGAGCAGCAGCATTTTCATTCATTTCATTTTGTTCCCTGCATTCACAAAAGACCCTTAAAGTGGTGTTCATTCTTTCCTTTTCTATGCTAATTATAGTGATGAAACTATGGCAAGTTTTTTTTTTCTTAATGATGGTTAAACAAAGGGTTATTTTTAAGTCGCCTGTTGTAGCATGTGAACAATAAGTAGAGAGGGAAACAAAGAGTTCTGGATGCTGGCCATAGACAGCTATCCACGGTTCCCTCCATTATTCTTTTTGATTTATTTATATTGAAAGTGGAGCTTGTTGCCTGTTTACTGTGCAAAGGAAGAAAGCATTAACTATTGCCTAAAGTAACATCGGATCGCATCCTTGAATAATTTTAAATACTGCTTCCTGAAAAAATGAATCCAGAGATGATGATGATGATCTCCTAACTTTCCACCAGGACCTTAAGGTGACTGCCATCAGGTGGTTGCCCCTTTCTTTATTTTATGCCACAATCAAAGCATATTCATTGGGACAGAGCCAGCAATACAGCCCTTTCCCGATTTAAATGAACTGGCAGGCCTCCTCCTCCTCCTCCTCCTCCTCCTCCTCCTCCTCCTCATTTTGGCATTTTAATCTGGCAACACATAAAAATGATATAAAATAACAACAATAATATAAATGCAAATGAGTTTCCCAAGTCTTGCATTTGTTCCATTTTAGATTTGTGGATATGAAAATGTGAGATGGGAATTGAAATTACAATTGGAGTGCTTTGATTCTTTATTCTGCCACTTTAAGAAACTGTTTTCTTCTATATGTTTGTTCCTGCGTTAATTACTCAAATTATTCTCAAACTAACAGGTAAACAAAGCCAATAACTGAACAAATGTTCATCTCCAAATGTAATCAAAGGATATTGTCCCTGGAATTTCTCCTCAAAGTAAATGCTATATAACAAAGTGAACAGGAAAACTTGAAAAATAAACATGTAGTCTATTTTAATTAGATTTTTTTTTAAATGCAGAGGATAGAAGGTGAGGCTTCAATAATTAAATTAGCAGTAACACAGATCAGGTTATGGCCAAGGTTAGACACTGAGATGTTTGAGAGAGAAAAGCTAAACTTTTTTGGGGGGGAAATATAGGCTAGGAAAGAGCTATTTTAAGAAAGGCATTACTTATGCTATTGAGAATATGGTTCAGATGCTTCCCAGAGGTTGGTCAGACGAGTTCAAGGTCAACATGCTTTCTTATTTGTCTACACTTGGGTGCAACTCTGGATTTGTTTATTGGTGCCTGGAGCATTAAATGTCTTCTTGATTTGTTTGGGCAGCTCCACGTTAGCAGTTAGAAGCTGGTACACAGTAATAGTTGATTTAAATTAAAGTGTATGCAGTAACTTTCCTTTAAATTGAATGTAATTTTTAGGAACTAAAGGGTTATGGAATATTTGATTCATTTTAACTTCAGCCTTTGAATTTTTTATGAATTTGTACTCTGTATAATGACATTGGTATAGCTAACTAGCTGCATCTTCAATGAATTAGATAACGGTTTGCACTGATTGTTTAGAAATGAGGCTTGTACAAAGTATGCCTAAGAACAATTCTAGATTTGGGACTATGTAATTTTAAAGTATGGTTTATCTCTAATTCATTAGTTTGTTTAATTGTCAAAGAGAAAGCCTTGAGTTGAGTAATGACAGTTTGAAATATCAAAGAAAATCATATACATTAAAGCAGAGAGTGGATATGATAACATGCCAGGCTGATGTAGAAATATATTTATCTACATTAGCAATATAATCTTTGCAGCTCCTTTCAAGTATATGTGTGAGTGTATAGGTGTGTGTATCAATAAATTCATAGCTCCTTTTAATCCATAATATAAATTTTGCATGATGTTTGACTTGATCCTAATGTTAAAACCTCAGGTTAGTTTTCTGAATGTGAATGGGGTGGCTTCTTTCCTATTTTCGTGATATAACTTTTTTAAAAAAAATTAAAACTCCTTTTCTTGGTGATGGGAGAGAGACATCTTAGTAATCATTTTTTTTAATTTAATATGTTGATTTCCTCTCTATAAATTCCCACCCTCCCTTCCTTCCAAATGGTGCAATGCAATTTTCTTGTGTTGCTTTTTATTTTTTTCACAAGGGCTAGGGACAGAGTATCCATCTGTCTTAGGGTTTAATGATGATGGATGCATGCACTTTGTACATGTTTTAATTCGTCTCTAATGGGCAGACAATGAGTAATAGGGAACTTGCAGTATTCATGCAAGAATTTCAGTTTTATTTTTGGCGGAAGAAGGAATCGTCCAACCTTTCCTGGTGTAATGCAGAATTATTGCTCGTAGGCCTGAGCCTCTAAAGCAGCGGTTCTCAACCTGTGGGTCGCGACCCCATTTGGGGGCGAACGATCATTTCACGGGGGTCGCCAAACAACGCAGCCCGCCTTTTTTTCCTCCTTTTCCTTAGCTGTGCTACTCCCTCTTATTCTATTGGCTTTTGAAAGCCAATAGAATAGACTCTCTTGAATAGAGTCTAATTCTATGGGCTTTCAAAAGCCAACAGGAATTGTCCAGGCTGTCTCTGCCCTGCTGAGCCCGCCAAAAGTCCCAGTCTGCAAACGGTGCTGCAAGTTGTCTGCAGCGAAGGCAAGCTGTCTGGAAGTTTCCACCCCTCCCTGCTGAGCAACTACTAAAAATGTAAGTAAAAGAGGGCCAGGGATGGGAGGTGGGAGGCCGGAGGGAGCAGGGAGGGTTGCTGGTGTGCGTGGAGCCCGGTGGGTGCCTTACCTCCCTTGGGCTGGGCCAGCTGGTGGCCCAGCCGATGGTCGCCCTGCACCGTCGCTGCCCCTTGCCAGCTACGCCTCGGCCGGCGCAGGGGGCGGCATCACGCATGTGCAGCGCTCCAGGGCAGGGAAAGTCCTCAACGTATGACCAGTTGGGAAGTCCTCGATTTACAACCGGTTGGGAAGTCCTCGACTTACGACCGGTTGGGGGGGTCGTGGCATTAAAAAGGTTGAGAACCACTGCTCTAAAGAAAGGGCTTGCATTCATCAATCTCCTGCTCTATACGCTCTCTCCTTCTCCCACCACTGGAATCTGATGCATTTCAAGTTGTCTTGATGCCTGACAAATAGCAAGCATACAGTCCAATTCCACGCTGAAATCTTCCAGTTTCTCAAAACTTTTCGTCTATTGCAGAAAAGTCTTCTGCTTTTCTGCTTCTTTTTAGGTTATGTCTCTGTAAGTTGCTTGTAATTTCTTTGGGAGATGTTTAGAAGTTAATTTCAATGTAGTAAAAGTTAATTTTAATGTAGCAGCATTACATTTAATGTAATGAAAAAGTTAATTTTAATGTAGTAAAATGTTAGTTTGTTTGCTATTAATCCTCTGCCCATCGTCCATCTCCCTGATGCCTGATCTGTAAAATAGTCAAATGCTAGACATTCCTTCATGACTTTATTGAAATGTTGGAAGCCGGGGAATCTGTATGTCCCTGGAGGGAAGATGTTATAAGACACTCACAAAATCCCTGGTCTTAATAAGTTAGGCAAGAGCTATAGCCTAACCAAGAAAACATCACAAATCATTCTTTTTTTTTTTGTTCTGAAAAAAAAAAATCCCAGTCAAACTGGAAAAGAAAGAACAAAAGATGAAGAAATTCATTGCACATCATGTTGATAGTGGCATCAGATGTGATAATGACTGCAAGTACTAGAGAAAATGGTTTATCAGTAAGAACTGGTCTTGAAGATGGTTTACGAAGCTCTGTATCTGAAGTAATAGGTGCTGGTAAGCAACAGTGGAAAGGGACAACTTTTTTCCTTCCCAAATTTGTGAGCTTCTTAGATGCATCTACAAGTTATCCTTGACTTACAATCATTCATTTAGTGACCATTCAAAGTTACAATGGCACTGAAAAAAATGATTTACAACTGGTCCTCATACTTACGACTGCTGCAGCATCCTCACAGTCCTGTGATAAACATTCAGACACTTGGTAACCAATATTTATGAAGATCGCGACTTCCTGGGATCATGTGATCACCATTGGCAACCTTCCCAACTGTCTTCTGGCAAGGAAAGGGAGTGGGGAAAACTGGATGGACTTAACAACCATGTGATTTGCTTAATGACTGCTGCAAAAGTCTCTTTGGAGATTCTCAGGCATCCAGGTCATGGTTGTCCCAAAGGTGCTTTTTCAAAGGCAACTGGACTTTCTTTGTTTTTCCTTGAAGACGTTTCACTCTTCAAATGAGGGGGGCATTCGCCCAGGTTCGCCTGGTGCGTCAGTTGCGGCCCTATTTGGACTGGGAGTCACTCCTCACAGTCACCCATGCCCTTGTCACCTCGAGACTCGACTACTGTAATGCTCTCTACATGGGGCAACCTTTGAAGAATGTCTGGAGACTGCAGGTAGTCCAGAATGCAGCCGCGCGAGCTGTCTTGGGTCTCCCAAGACATGCTCATATCACTCCAGCCCTCCGTGAGCTGCACTGGCTGCCAATTGGTCTCCAAACACAATTCAAAATGTTGGTTATGACCTATAAAGCTCTTTATGGCAATGGACCAGGTTACCTGCGGGACCGTCTTCTGCCTCATGAATCCCAGCGACTGGTCAGGGCGCATAGGGTTGGCCTCCTATGGGTCCCGTCTGTTAGGCAATGTCATCTGGCGGGGCCTAGGGCAAGGGCCTTCTCCATTGCTGCCCCAGCCCTCTGGAACCAACTTCCCTCAGAGGTTCGTACTGCTCCCTCCCTCCTAGCTTTCCGGAAACTTTTAAAAACTCATTTATGCAGACAGGTTTGGGGCGTGTGAGCTGCGCTCTGCCCCTGGGCCTTTGATTGGGACTGTATGTTGTATGAGTGGTTATATAGTTTTTTTTATACTGTATATTTGTATTTTAATTAATTTATATTATATTTGTACTTGTATTTTGCTGTAAGCTGCCCTGAGTCTGGGGAGAAGGGTGGCATATAAGTGAAATAAATAAATAAATAAATCCAAGAAGTTTCCACACCCATTTTCACTATTCATGTGACCCTGAGGGCACAAATAAACCTCCAAGCGGCCTCAATGATTCTCAGAGAGACTACTAACGACCAGATGACTGCAAGGAATATAAATCCTTCCATCCTCTGCCATTCAGTCAGAACTAAAGAAGCTTCTTGGAGGAGGAGTTGAAATGTCTTTGAGGAAAAGGAAAGTCCAGTTGCATCTTGGAAAAAGCATCGTTGGGATGATTTATTATTTATTTTATTTTATTATTTAAACTTATATGCCACCCTTCTTCTAGGACCCAGGGTGGCTTACAATAAATACAATAAAATTAATTACATTCATACAGCATACAATCACAGTCAGCACACAGTCACAGATGGAGGGACATTTCCTAGGCCCAGGGGCAGAGTGCAGTTCATGCGCCCCAAGCCTGTCGACATTGCTGCAAATAGTTTGTAAAATTATTGTTACTCACTTAACAACTGCCTCACTGAGCAATGGAAATTCTGGTCCTAACTGTAGCGTAAGTAGTTCACCTCTCTGTGACGCAGAATGCTGAGCTAAATGGATTCTTGGCCTGATTCAGCAGAGCACTTATATTATTTTGACCCTTCATCTTTGTTGTGTAAATAGAAGATTATGCTACTCCATGGCAGATCTCCAAATCCAGGTAACAAACTCCATATGAATCTAACCAAAGATGCCTTTGCAGGAAATTCTGGGGCACCCAGGAGAATAAGATATCCGGGAATGAATTTGCCATTTCCCTGACTGGAAATTAATATTTTGAACTTTAAGCAGGAACCGGAAAGATAGTCTGAGATGCTTCACTTCAAAAGGTATTTTCAGCATCAGGGATTCCTCTTATTGATTGAGCCACTCATGAATCATTTAGGAACTGTACCTACATGCAGGAAGTCTCAGAAAGAAACACTGATGTTGCTGAAAGTGTGTGCATGTGTGTGTGTACGTACTTCTTCCAAAACAATGCACCAGAAATAATAGCTCCTTGCAATCCACAACCGTTAAGAAATGATAATTAGTTTAAGATAACAACAAAGGAAGTTTAAAATAACAAGGAATCGTGGCTAGTGAGCAACAGTAGTGTAGCGAGCTTGGTGGATTTGAGTATCACGGGAATGGAAAATTATAAACATTGACATCTGATAAAAATGGAGTGCAAAATTCAAGACTATTACAGTTGCATTAAAGCCAAAACGCATGCAAAATAAGCACGCTGGCAGACAGGAGGAATAGAAATTAGGTCTAATTATCATACTTATACATTTATGTAATTTTTGCAACTGGAATCTAGACTTGGGGTGAGATATGAATCAAAAGTCACGCTTTTCAGAATATTGTGATGCAGTTTGTAACTCTGCTTATTTCGATTAAAATGAAAATCATCAAGAAGGTAGAAAGGAACACAAAAGGCAACATTTCACGCAAAGACTGAGAGGATAAAAAAAATATTCTGAAGTAAGAAATGGCCAACTGCTTCCTTACTGTTGCCGAATAAACAGGGATAGACCCGTGAAATCAGGAGGAAATACAGTATGTAATTCAAGGGAGATTTCTTTTATATTCCTACATGTGTTCATGGGAATGTGTGCGGAAATGTTAAACGCACGAAGGTCTGCAGAAGAGACCCATTATCTTCAAATACCTCTCTAAACAGTACAGTACACAAGAACTAATATAAAGATAATCTTACAATTCATAATCTCTAAAATACTAATGACTCGTTAGCTACTTACATAAGTCTATAAGTCACTAATACAAAACTGTATATATTCAGTATGGTAGGTGTCTCTTACAACTCCAGAGCAAATTAATTTCAGTGCTGCTCATGGTTGTGAACTTATGCTGTAAGATAAGAGCACCTTGTCTAATGCTGGAGGGGACCACGTGGAAGTCTTCCAGCCCTTCTGAGCCACGGGACTTGCTCAGCTCCATGATCTGGGCTCAACAGTGTCTTTCATGATTATCTCATTCAGGATGTTTTGTTTCCTATGTATTTAATCTAGTGTTTCTCAACTTCAGCAACTTTAAGGATGTGTAAACTCCAACTTGCAGATTCCCCCAGCAAACACAAAATGAATGTTTGAAAAATCTGGTGTGGCAAAGAGTTTGGAAGACCCCTCAAAGATGTCTGGCCATATTTTGTTGCCCAAATTGCTTCTTGCTGGTTAAGAAGATTCTTAGATGTTTTCTCTCTTTACTGTTTCAGTATATCGTAACTACATTGTATTTCCTGCTTTCTTTACAAATGGGAGGATAAAGAGAACAATCTAATAAATTGCTGACACTAAATACACACACATGCACTAACACCACAAATTACATGTTGCTCTCTGAGACAGCAATTAAAAGGACTTACAATAAAGACCCTGTCAGAGAATTCAATGTGTTATATTTAAGCTCTCCAAGAAACTGAGCCCATAATTAGTGCTCTCTTCAAACTGTGCACTTCACTGTCAAAGAAAAATGCGCCTCTTAATCATACTGTAATCATATTCTACTGCGTGAAGTGGAAACATGACAGGCCAATCAATTTTTTTTCTTCAAAAATATTTAGGAAATGCATGTAATTGTGGGGAGTCCAAGTAAATAAGGCCATTTTTTTTGCCCACCTCTTTCGCTGGGAGGTTTCTGCCTGCTGATTAATTATCTGTCCTTTTCAAACATGGTGCCTGAAAAGAAAAGGTACCTTTTATAAAATGGTAGTGCCAATATTTAAAATGACTCTTATTGAGGATAGATTATGCCAGGTCTGCATAAAATACCTAAGGTGTGGAGTGAGGTGGGTAGTGATGGAAATATGCCTTTTATAATTAACAGCCAAAAGCAAATTGAATCTCTGTGTCAAAGAGAAAGTCTCGTCATGCTACAAAAAAGATGTTGAGACTCTAGAAAGAGTGCAGATAAGAGCAACACACTGAATTCTCTGACAGGGTCTTTATTGTAAGTCCTTTTAATTACCTAGGATACCAAGACACAACCTTGTTGCTTTCAGATACCAACCTTGACAGAGCATACAGTAGTGCTCAGAATTCAAGATGAAGATTTGTGCTTTAGACTCACCTTTATCAACTAGGTATAATGAGCACCTAAGTTGTTTTATTTGAATGCTTTGTAATTTCATAGATATAGTCTAGCTTCTTTAATGCTCCTACTCCTTCTTTCAGTGGTCCATTTGGGGTAGTGGTTAAGGCACCAGGCTAGAAATTGGAAGACTGTGAATTCTAGTCTTGCATTAGGCCAAAAGCTAGTTGGGTGACCTTGAGCCAGTCACTTTCTTTCAGCCTAGGAAGGAGACAAGGGCAAACCACTTCTGAATCCTTACCAAGATGCAGGTGCTAGTCCAGCTTCCCATTCCCAAATCTAGCTTTTTATAATGATTTTTAGATTTTCTTTCTCTCTCTCCATTATTCATCTTTTTAATGACTTCATCCTACCATCTGGTCTATGGCCATAATAAAGACTTGTTGTCTGCAGGTTGCCTTCAAAGAAGCATCTTGATGCTGGTCATTTTTATTCCCCCTGGAGAAAGCACATTTAAAGTGTATTTTTGGGGACCCAGGATGCTTTGAGCCTAGATTCTAGTCTAGACTCCTAAACACACACACACAAAAAATATGTTGGCCATGTTCCTACATTGATTTACAAAATTGCTGGTTCAACTTTCTTACTAATGCAACAAAATTATTCAGATTTAAATTATATACACACGCTTCCAAGATTCTTGATTTTATTAAATAGGAGTGGATGAAAAATGGGTATAAATTAATCAAAATGCCATAATCCTAATGTATTATAAAATGAACCCTTGAGGAAGTAATGTAATAGTGACTTTTTAATTAGCATGACACCAGAGATTCCCTGTTTTATACAAAGCAGTTCCCATATGTTTAGTTTATGAATACTTTTATTTTACCTCTTCTTTTAAGAATAGAGAAGTAGCAGAATAGGGCATGGACAGAACTCTTTAAAAACTCACTTATAGAATTGCTTCTGAAGAGAGGCTACACTCAGCTTGAAGAAGACAATTTTTGGATCCAAATCTCAAATATTAATCTAAGAATGCCAATACTACTACTACTTATAATTTAAGTATCGTTTCTAATAGTTGAAAATCTTACCCATATGTAAGTAGGCCATGATATTAGGAATGGTAAATCAATCTGGTTTTGGTTTATATCAATTTCATATTCCTGTTCTGACACATTTATGCTTTAAAGCAGTGTTTCTCAACCTTGACATCTTTAATATGTGTGGATGTACAATGTGTCATCAAATAGGTGTCAAGTCTTAGTGACTAAATAAATAGATTTACTTCATGGCAATTATTTCTAATCTGGCTTTTCAGGTTTTCCAACTGAGGCTATGCACCTTGGTGCTCTTCCTTCCTTCCTTCCTTCCTTCCTTCCTTCCTTCCTTCCTTCCTTCCTTCCTTCCTTCCTTCCTTCCTTCCTTCCTTCCTTCCTTCCTTCCTCCTTCCTTCCCCAGCATTTGAGCCTTCTCCATAGAGCAAGGTCTTCACATAATATATTCAAAATATTATTGACAAATCATATACAAATAGATACCTAGATATACATGTAAGTGCATTTTCTTCTGTATTGTTCATTTGTGAACATTTTAAAATCTTAGTTTGATTTATATTTGCATGGATTTAATTTAAAATAATTTAAAGTGCACTTTGCTACATTTTCGATTGAATTGAGAGATTAAATGTAAAATCTGAAAGACAGTTGTGTTCTGTCTGCATGCTAATCTAGGGAATGTGGAAAAAGCCATTTTATACCTTAATTTATCAAGATCTAATTTTGGGGCATTCTTCCACTTCTCAGTGGCTCTTTATGGTTTGTGATTCTTTGAAAACACATCCATTCATTCAGCTTGACAAATTCATTGAAAGAGCTGTTTTTGCAAATATGGAAGTGCATTTGAAACAGGGCATCCATCAGGCATTGTAAAAAGAGTTTAAAAAAGAGAGACGCTCTGCCTGATTTTGTGTGTATCACATCTCTGTAATACATTACTCTGTAATACAATATATTACTCATAAAAAACAGGCAGAGTTTCAATCGCCATTGCCCCAGTCACAATCTTGACTTCTTAACCATATCCCTGTGGATATCCCTGAAAAGTATCATGTCATTTCTCAGAGTTGTACACCTGCCATGAATCTCCACATGTTGGCATATGCAAAACTGCTTTGAAAAATATGACTTTTGATGTACACAAGTATGGATATAGCCAGAGGCAGTTTCTGAAGCAGTTCGGTACATGAGACTGGAATATGATGTGGCTTGTTCATGACTCGACTCAAAAAGAGAGACTTCCTACATGCTCACCTGTGTTGTAAAGTGCCCATCTTCAGCTGACTCACACATACTTCTTTCAGGTTGGAGTTGGAAACAATGACTATCCCATAGTCTTCAAGAATATTTGGATTACATGACTATATGATTCTTTGGAACTGAGATAAGATGGTGCAATGCACCGCAAGGGGAATAGGCATCTCAGCTATTCCTAAATGCAGACTCATTGATTGTGTTTCCATTTTATCTGTATATGGCTTGCACGTATACATTTTCATATTTACTTCTGTCCTAAGTCTTTTATTTTTGCTTTAAGGATTTAGACCTAGGTGAAAGGGAACTATTTTGCACCTATTGCTCTGTGCTGATATGCTTATTATAGGCCTAGCATTCTCATTATTTATCATTTACTTTATCATTTATATTCATTTATTAAATTTCTATGCCACCCAGAGTCACCTTGTAGGGAAGATGAGTGGCACTGTTGTTGTTAGTTGTGAAGTCGTGTCCGACCCCATGGACAACGTTCCTCTAGGCCTTCCTGTCCTCTACTATTTTCTGGAGTCCATTTTTAGCTCACACCTACTGCTTCAGTGACTCCATCCAGCCACCTCATTCTCTGTCGTCCCCTTCTTCTCTTGCCCTCCATCTTTCCCAGCATCGGGCTCTTCTCCAGTGAGTCCTTCCTTCTCATTAGGTGGCCAAAGTACTTGAGTTTCAACTTCAGGATCTGGCCTTCTAAAGAGCAGTCGGGGTTGATCTCTTCTAGGACTGATCGGTTTGATTGCCTTGCAGTCCAGGGGACTCGCAGGAGTCTTCTCCAGCAATGAGTGGTATAGAAATTTAATAAATAACTAAATTATATTAAATGAAAAATAGTTCAATATGTCTATATTGGTATCATCCAGACTTCCTTTAAAAAAATCTCTTATTTATCTCAGAGTTCTAGCAGTATAGCTGATAAACCATAAACACATATTTGCAGACAGGCTTGGGGCGTGTGAGCTGCGCTCTGCCCCTGGGCCTTTGATTGGGAGTGTATGCTGTATGAGTGAGTATAGTTTTTACAGTTTTATAGTTTTTATATTGTACCATTATTTTAAGTAACTTATATATTTCTGTACTTATATTTCTGTTGTGAGCCGCCCTGAGTCTGGGGAGAAGGGCGGCATATAAGTCGAAATAAAGATAAAGATAAAGATAAACTAGATTTCTGTATTCTTTATTGGTTATTTTCACTTCCTACTGCATTTTGAAATAGAAAGAAAAGAAAATGTTTGTAGATTTTGTTTGTAGACATGGTTTCCCCAGTGATGCCATGTTTTTCATATTAGATCTGTTATATTGAGAATAATGTAAGAAGATTTCCAGTCATTTTCCAGTTCTGATCACTGCCTTTGCCTCTGTTTCATATATAAAAATAAGGTGCTTATGAGCTGAAACAGCAAAGAACCATAAAAAAGAAAGTAAAAAACATCAGATTTTGAGTGGGGATAGGACAAGTTCCATGGCAGTTTAACCGCATCATTTTTATAAGTATATGTAAATTGCTTCTGGACTACCAACTCATATTAAATGTTTCAGTTCAATGAATTCTAAAGGGGATGAGGCAGTAAATAATGAAAAACAGGGATGAGAAAAGAAAAGTGATGTCAATCTTCCTTACAACAAGAATGTTGTCAGCAGTCTGATTACCAGGTTATGTCTGTAACTGGGTTTTGAAAAGGTCAAATGCCTGGTTCTATTGGAAGGAGAAAAAATTCATTGCATAGTAGTGGCCCAGGTAAGATTGAATGGCATTCATGCTATTATTTATTATGCTAGTGAACATCATTGGAGAGAAAATACAGTATTAGGGGTGGAAAACTGTCAATTTCAACCAATTATGTTTGCCAGTGTATTGTTTATGGATTCATCTGAAAACATTTCAATGAACATTCCTACTCATTTTGGGGCATATTTCTAATATGCCTATTTCTTGTGCTCATTTTCCCCAATGTGCAGTTTTTCCAATATGCATATTTGTGCATATGTTTTCCCCACTGTGCATGTGAAGAGGGAAAGGGGGATAATTACGTATGTATTTTGTATTTCTCTTTTTTAAAAATTGCAGTGTGTCACAATGGTGCAAATTTTTCTATGCCCATATATTTTGGGTGGTCCTGTAGGAGAAGAGCAGATATTGCTGTGGGGCAGAGTTAAGTGTGTCATCAGCTTAGAATCTTTACATTGGCACAAACAATCTGAGTCCAGTTACCCTTACATAATGTCCTTTAGCACGGATCATTAGTTAACTACATTCGTGTGTATAGTCTTGAATTCTATGCTACAACTTAACATATGTTCCTGATCTTTTGCGCCTGACTGGTCCTACATATTTAGTTGGTACAAAATTAACATATTCAGCAATTCAACGCTATTATTAATTTCACCTCCCTTCTTGGGCCTGATTCGTATGCCACAATTGTTCTTTGACAAAAGCTGTTTGTGCCAATCAATTCTTTATGCTCTAAGGCTGTCTCATAAAGTTTAGGGTTGAATTATAAATCTGTTTGTCAAAAGTTATATCCAGTTTATATACATACATTTTACATACATACGTTCCTTATTTGGTAATTATAACATTAGATCCCAACGTTTGTAATTCAACCAATTAACGTATTCAGCTGCTAATCATCACATGAAAATAAATCAAATGATAAGTAGAGTTACTTTATCATTAATGCAAATTGCTGCTGGAAAGAATTGAAAACTGGATCTTGTATAGCCCTCCTGGAATACTACCAATTCAATTTTCAAGTGAAGAATATCATGGTTAATCCATTGGGATAAACAACAGCTACGTTGGAAATTTAAATTGTTAGCATGTCTTTCCCAATACCAGGGTTCTAAACAAATCTGGGCTAGCCTGAAAATGGATAGAGTATAAATTACTGACTTGATAAAAAATATCTTAGTTTTAGGGTTAGGAGCACAGGTAGGTAACAGAATAATAGAGTTGGAACAGACCTTGGAGATTTTCTAGTCCAACCTCCTGCTGAAGCAGGAGACCCTATACCATTTCAGAAAAATGTGTCCAATTTCTTCTTAAAACACCTCCAGTGTTGGAGCACACACAACTTCTGGAGGCAAGTCATTTCACTGATTAATTGTTCTAACTATCAGGAAATGTCTCCTTAGTTCTAGGTTGGATTTCTGTTTGAAAAGCTTCCATCCATTACTTCTTATCCTGCCTTCAGGTGCTTTGGAGAATAGGTTGATGCCCTCTTCCTTATAGTAGCCCCCTAAACACTGGAACACTGCTATCACGTTACCTCTAGTTCTCCTTTTCTCTAGATTAGAGATACACAATTCCTGCAACCGTTCTTCATATATTTTAGCTTTCAGTCCCCAAATCATCTTTGTTTGCCTTCTCTGCACTCTTTCTAGATTCTCAACACCTTTTTCATATCATGGTGATCAAAACTGGATGTAACATTCCCAGTGTGGTCTTATCAAAGCATTATAACATAGTATAGCGGCATAGTGCTCTCCATAAGTCCTACAATGGAACTCTTGTTAAGGGAAATGTATTCCAAATAATCCAGAGTATAAAGGGTTATTTTTTTACCTGGAGACAGATTGAGCCATTCTTCCTTTTCTAACATTAGATTTAGAATAATTGAGTGAAAGTTCGACAGAAGATTCAGTCCCCACGATTCTTCCCATCTTAATGTTTTTGTCCTAGATGTGCAGATATGAAAGGAAGTTCTGAGAAAGATCAGATGCAGTAAAATGTGAACTTTCCCGGCTTTATGACAAAGATTGATTATCTTTTTATCCCTGTCTATCATTGCTGCTGCCCTTTTCCATTGTGCCCCGAAATTAAATCCTATTATCAGGCACAGCACGCCACCCCCCTTGATTGGAAAGCAGTCACACTTCACCAAACATCTCCTCTGTTTACTGAAATGTAACAGGCATTTACACCTGCCACAAAACTGTTATACTTCCCATTTATTTTTTTCTTAATTTACTTTTAACTTGTTCATCTATCTCATTAGCCTTCCCCCCTATTTTTTTCTCTTCCTTTCCCCCCCTTAGGATAAAAGGCAGGTGCATATTGTGGGCAGTGACTTTAACTCATCATAAATGCACTTCCAAGCTCCTCTTATTTAATAGGAGATGGTTGAGCATGCCATTAGCTGTAGGTATCAAGCAATCTTCAGTAGCTCCTTCCAGGTCAATACCTTTCTCACTTGAGTTACTTCCAAGCCAGTTAGCCTTAAAATGTGGCAAAATCAGTTGGAGAGAGGTATCTACCATGTTGTCAGATACTTAATTAGGCTATGTCTAGCTTTAAAGGAAGATTGATACTGAAATACATCAGGCTTTGGGGAATCAAAGATAGCAAGGAATTATTTCCCCCCAACAGGTCTGTCTCTTTATAAACAAATCAGCGGTATTTTTAAACTTTAATGATAAAAAGAAAAATGTCTGTGGAATCATTTCCCCTCTCACAGTTTATCACCTCTGCATCTGTTGTTTAAACTGGGGGCAGGCAAGCCGGTATCATCCAGATGCTTTGAATTGCAAATCTATCAGCTCCACCTGAATTGCCTGAAAGTTTGGAAGCTGGGTGGCATAAAAATTGATGTTAGATATTAGTCACTGGAAAAGAATAGTCCAAAACATTGATTACCAACCTTTTTTTCACCACGGACCCCCTTTAAATATCTTTTGTGGCCACAGACCATGGCCATCATCCTCCAAGACTTAACTCAAGATTTAAATCAGAACATTTTGTCAAGCCTTTTTTTTTAACCAACAAAACAAAACAAAACATAACACACATACACACCCAGTATATACTCCCCCCCTTTTTTAACAGCGATTACGTAATGGTAATCTTCCATTATTTACATTTCCCCCTTATTCTTCTCTAGAATATTTGTCCTTATTGCCCCGTTGTTTCTTATTTACATTTTTCTTCCTTCATATTCTACTTCTTACTAAGAATAATTCATATTATTATTATTATTATTATTATTATTATTATTATTATACATTATACATTTTCAAGCCTTTGTGGACCCCCTGTGATGACATCACGGCCCCCCCAGGAGTCCACAGACCACAAGTTCAGAACCACTGGTCAAAGACATCAGTGAAATTTAGAAGAAATGGAATTAATTGAATTTTTCTCCTCAGTATTTTCCAGTTCTCTAAGGCTGAGGCCCAGGAGGTAGTGAGGGAGAGAAAACAGAACTCAGACGTGCTAAAATGTGTATTGTTTCTGTGATGAAACTTGTAGACCATAACTTTATTTTAGTCCTGTAAATCAAGGGTGCAAAGGGGTGATTTCCTGGATAGGTTCCCTCAGAGTTCTTCAACAGTTCTTATCAAACTATATTTTCCCATTTGGTAAAAAGGCAAAATTATTACGTTAAGAGAGAATTTAATAGGTCTGGACAAAGCAAATGCAACCCACTTTGGGTGATGCTGCAGCTGCTGCTTGAAGGGAACCTGGAAAAGGTATGTTCACCTTCCAACTAAATTTCTTTTTTTTAAAAAAAATTTTATTTTTCCAAACTCTCCCCGATACATATACCGTGATATTTATGAGATGTTAACATACATTCTTTTTACATTCATATATAAGATACTTTTAATAAAATGAAATAAATACATACACATGACTTTTGGAGTTGCTCGCCCATTTCCCCTTTCACCGTATCCACACTCCTTCTTCTCTACCTTCTTTCTCCCTTTCTTCTCTTCCCTACTTCCCTCTTCTCCTCTTCTCTTTCCTTCACCACTCTCCTCCCCTTTCTCCCCACTTCTCCTCTTCTCCTCTTCCTACTTCCTTCTCCACTCCTTTACTCTTTTCTCTCTCCTCTCCTTTCTTCCCTCTCATCCCTCTTTAGATACAATTCAGGGGTAATGTCCGAGCAACTCCTCTCTCCAAATTTCCCTATCTGTATTATATACAATAAGATTAATTTTCTCTTACATTAATACTTCTATTTATCTAAACTTCTCGGTATATACTTCTATAAATATTTATACAACCTCCATTTATTCAATAATGTGTCGCCTGGGTCTCCCTCCTTATCTGCTCTTTCTTCTTCCATCTAAATTGATGTTAACTCTCTTTTAACCATATTCTCTTTTCAGCCAATCATAAAAAGTTCCCCAGATTTCATAATAATCTGACTCTGTCTTATCTTTAATTGTCATTGTTAGTCTATTCATTTCTGCACATTCCAGTATTTTCCCAACCACCTCTCCCTCTGGGAGGGCTTCCAACTAAATTTCTGTGCATGTTATGTTAACGCACAGATGAAGAAGGCCAAATGGGACACCAGAAAGGAAGTCTGGCTGGGCTAATCAGATGGTGAAAAGGGATCTTCTATTTCACACAATGATTTCAGTGATGTAATCTGATGGATTCACCACACAGAAAGTGGTCACAGTCCAATTTTTGTCCCAGCTTCACCAACTTCCCCAAGACATGCTCATGTCATTCCCACCAACTTCCCAAGACATGCTCATGTCATTCCGGCTCTCCGTGAGCTGCACTGGCTACCAATTGGTCTCCGAACACAATTCAAAGTGTTGGTTATGACCTATAAAGCCCTTTATGGCAATGGGCCTGGATACCTGCGGGATCGTCTCCTGCCTCATGAATCCCAGCGACAGGTTAGGGCGCACAGGGTTGGCCTCCTACGAGTCCCGTCCGTTAAACAATGCCACCTGGCGGGACCTAGGGCAAGGGCCTTCTCCGTTGCTGCCCCAGCCCTCTGGAACCAGCTTCCCTCAGAGGTTCGTACTGCTTCCTCCCTCCTAGCTTTCCGGAAAGGGCTGAAGACACATCTATGCCGACAGGCTTGGGGCATATGAGCTGTGCTCTGCCCCTCGGCCCTAAGAGTGTCCCACCATCAGTGGCTACGAATTGATTGTGTTTGTGTGTGGTATGAATGTGGTTAATTTTAAAAATTGTTGATGTATTCTTGTTGTGAGCTGCCCCGGGTCTTCGGAGAGGGGCGGCATATAAGTGCAAATAAACTTGAAACTTGTTTGTTTAGGCTTTTTTTCTGCTTTTTGCAAAACTGCTTCCTTTGACTCACAAATGCCAAACCGAATATGGAGAGGAATAATCGAGCAACACTTCTAACAATAATGTTTGTGTTTGAACAGGGCATATCATCTTAAAAATCTACTTTTTGAAATAATGTCTGAACTGGTGACAGTGGGAAATTGATAGAACCCAGAGCCACAGATTTTCTTCTCTAAAACTAATCTGGCAGATTTTTTAAAAAAGTGATGCCTGTCTCCAGTATTTAAGGAAGGAAATATTTTTATGCCTGAGATTAAATTTTCCATTAGTATTCCACTTCTGTGTTTGTCCAAGTACTATTAATTATATTTCAGAGATAATTGTACTTTGTGCATTATTGTAGATTGTGACCATTAGAATTCCACCTCACCCCCATCTCATAAACACAATTTCTAATTAGTTATATTCCTATTCATTAAAGCTGAAAGATATGATCCTCTCATTCGTGCAGATATGGGCACAATCTCTATCCTCAGATTTTAAAGTACTATAATTAAGAAACTGAGCACAAATCTCCTGAGAATATAATGAGATTCTCCCGAGCAATTCCTGTTGTCTCCAGTTGGGGGCATCACACTGTACTGAGACCCAAGATTCGGCACGCCCTCTTTATTATAAGCATATAAGTGCGAATAAACATAAACATAAACAAACATTTTCCTGCTTTTACTGAACTATTTAAATGCACAGGCTTCTCTTTTTTCCCCAGGGATTGTGTAGGTCTAGCCTGAATAGGATTTATTAATTTTATTTATTTATTAAATTTATATAGCTGCCCAACTCACACATAGGTGACTCCAGGCAGTTTACAAAACCGGGAAAAAATGACCATATAATAAAGTATAATAATAAAAACCCATTAAAAATCCACATCCCCCCCCACGCACCGCCATGGCAGCAACAACACGATCAAGTCAGCCACTTGATCGGTTCCATTTCCATTAGTGATCCCCTCTGCCAAAACCATGTTTTTAGGGCCTTTCAGAAAAGCAACAGGGTGGAGCCCAACTGTATCCAGGAGGGGATGATGCTCCATAAAGGAGGGGTCACCACCAAGAAGGCCCATTTTTTGTGGTCCCATCAGATGTACATCCCTAATCGATGAGACCCATAATGAAAACTGTCTTCTGATCCTGGTGGACCAGGTAGTTGTATTAGGGGAGAAGCTATGATATTAGTTTGAGAACTGAACACACACAGATAGCGTTTGGCTCTTATCAGAATACATTAATATTTATTGATTGCCTTTGTGGCATATTTCAGATCTATATTCATGCCTTGTTTGTTTCTTTGTTATGATCTACCTGAGAGTCATAATATGTGCATGTAGCAGATAATCATAGAATCATAGGAAGGAATATTGGAGGTCCTCTAGTCTATCCCACTGCTTAAGAGAGGAGTCCTCATGCCATCTAGAGCAGACATGTCAAACACAAGGCCCGGGGGCCAGATGCGGCCCACAATGTGGTTTCATGTGGCCCACGAAGCCATCCTGGAAACAATGAAGCCAGCTGGGAGCCAATGTACAATTTTGTGGTGGCCATCTATGCTGAAACGCATTCAGTCTTAGCTCCACAGGGCCGTCTGGAAACAGCAAGGGACCGGCCCCTGCCATGTTGGCCCTGCCCCCTGGGCGTGCACTGGGGAGGGGTCACCCTTTGTGAGGAATGAAGAAATGCACCATCGCCTGGAAGTGGCCAGCAAATGGCCCTCGCCTACTTCACATATCCAGCTTTATGGGCTCTGGGGGAGGGGTTGCAGCAGGCAGTAGGCCGTGCCCACTCAGTAGGCCGTGCCCACCCTGGCCACACCTACCCATCCTGGCCACACCTATTCACCCCCCCCAGGACAACCGCAATGCTCATGCAGTCCTCAATGAATTTGAGTTTGACACCCCTGATCTAGAGAGACAAAGGAAAAGAGAGGCATAATGCAAACACCATCATCAGGCATGAATGAGGCTCAGTGTGTTTAGAATCGGAAGACTGGGTTGTGAAGATAATACAAACTGACATAACACAGTGCATAGTCTGCCTTGGACAGCCCCTCAGATATCCTGCCTTTTGTTTAGCATAATGTAGGGAAGTGCTTTGTTTGCTGTTTGTAATGTTTCCTATTGTTAGCTTAATGGAAGCGATTTGCTAGTAGTTTGGCATTCAAAAGTGAGATTAATTCCATTGGCAAGCAATTGTTATATGGGTGGTAGGTCAACTGCCTTCTCTGTTCCCATCAGCAGTGTCACTGAATCCCTCTCTTAGGGTTAAGTGCTTTTCAGGATTAAGAAACTTCATTAAAATGGAAATATCCTTTAAAGACTCCTTCTGCTTTTGTGCCAGCTTCTGTAATGCTAATAAAGGCCTTGATCCCCGGGCTTGTTGAAGTCAATAGGAAATATTTCAATTTTTTTTGTTTTTTTGCAGCTTGGGATAAGGGCAATGGCAAATACCCAGTTCTTAGAAACTTGAGGAGAAGAAAGGAAACGAAAAGTAAAACTCAAAGTGCCTTAATTGGATTTTTTAACATGAGTTTACGCAACACTGTCAATTGGACCAAGAAACATTGCCTACTAGTGTCAATATCCAGATGCTGTTGACTAGAAGCCTCTGTTGGACAAATCAGACAAATGTTTTCAAAGCCAAAACCTCAGATTTTTCACAGGATGGAAAGGCAAAGAAAAAATAACCATTTATTTGAATCTAAAAGCACTTTCGTCTTTGTTTCTCTAAGGCCCATACTTTTTAAATAGATATTTTTCCTTTCCTTCTCTTACTCTAGCCATAACTTTCAGAAGATTCATTGTCATGAATATAAATGGGCAAGGAAATATGACACACTTATTACTTATAGTAACTATGCAATGAAAATGGCCAGAGTCAAAGCAAATGGAATTAGTTATACAGAAGATGTTGAACCACACAACCTTCAAGTTAAGTTTTATTTATTAAACATATTAGACCACCACTATTGAAGTCACTCAGCAATTTACCATACAGTAATGTGTAAAATCCAAAGTAAACTCTGAAACTTTAAATCCAATTCTTAAAAAGGCAAAGAAAAGCAATTCAACCCAACAGTTAAAAGACTTTAAAAATCTGTTAAGCACTTTATACATGGCCCACAAATTCACCTGGAACTGGAATCCAAACTAGGGTTTCTAGAGAAAAGACTTAGAAGACATATACATCTTTAGGCACTGTTAGTGAACTTTCTCATGATTACAATGGGCAGGAGAGACAATAGGAAAAGGTATTTTCTGAACGATCTTCGACTTAAGCTACGCAGGGATTTAAATGTAATAATCACTTGTCATTTTACTCAGAAACAAATTGACAGCCCAAAGCCACCAAGATTTTATAATGATATTACATCATTGTAATATATAATTTTAAGGTGTGACTGACATTATTAAGAGAAGTACTTGTTTAGATCTTTCTATAACTGTACAACCCCAACCCTGCTATTATTCCTTATAATTGGATTTTGGACCCTGGTGTGGAAAGATTCTGGCAACACAGGAGCAGTGATGAATCCAAATTCTTTTTATAACATCAGAACAAATCTAAGTCAGAGATTTGATATTGGCTCTTGAGTTTAGAAGTTGGCAATTTAATTCAGTACCATGAACAGCGTTAAACAAGGAAAGAAACCCAGCTAAATCCCACAATGCCTTTTGAAACAAGGGCTATATTCACATGGTACATTTACCCTGGTGCCCTAATCCATTTTGTGAATTTGAACAACAAACTGACCTATAGTCTATCTACTCGTAGAGGTGGACACAACCTCTAGGCTGAATTGTAGTTTCCTTGTTTGTAGTTCAGTGCGTGGTGGAACCATAGAGCATTACTAGGGATATCCATTTCTCTTTAGACTGCTGGGATAATTTGTTCATGAAATCTCTTCTGGTTCACTTTCATATTTGGCATCCCTGTTATACACTTGGTTGGGATGCAAATATGATTAACCACTTTTGAATCTCTCTCTGAGATTTAATATTCAGCATTGGAGCTTCTCTATATAGCCCAAGATCCTTTCAAAGTGGACCCTCACTTTCATGACTCGTATCCCCTCTCTGTCTCTTGTCTCCAAAATACAATTAAAATGTATCCTCATGCCATTTCTGTAAATTTACTGCCTTGGTTATTTCCACTGGGAGGATAGAATGTTTATTCATTCATGAAATGTATAATTTGCCTTTCCACTACAAATACCTAAGTCAACCAACAAAGTTAAAATACAAGATGAAATACACAAGCGTAATTAGACTAATTAATATGTATCCAATAAAAATGAAAATGAAATAATACTACAATCTTCAACAGTAATGATAATAATAACAACATTTCTTTCTGAAGCATCTAGGATGATGGGAGCTTGCTTTAAGTTAGACTATTTGTTTGTCTACGTTTTCTGCTTTGTCTGGCAATGTTTTTGCTGTCTCACAGCAACTGGTACCTGAAAGCTCTTAATTGGAAAGGGTAGGAATTGAATCTGCAAACTTTTATTCTGAAAAGACATAATCACAGAGTTGTATCATGTTGAGGAAAAAAACAAAGAACAAGCTGTTATCTCTGACATGCTAGCTTTTTACAGACATTTTGGACAGAAGGAACCTACAATGATCAATGCTTGAAATTTGGTCTTCTTCCAAAAATTTAACACACTCCTAAAAAGAAAGAAAACCAGATGTCAACTCTGACATAATGATTTTTCCTTTAGAGGGGAACATGGAAGGTTTGCATTATATCACCATGAGAATATGCAAGAGGGTTTCCAAAGAAGCATACTGCTTCTCTTTCGGACAAAATTTATCTAGATTAGATATGTTAAAATTTTTTGCTCATGCATTTCCTTATATAGGGAGAAATATTTCTGGCAGGCACTTCAAAATCTCTTAAGTTAAATAAAAGCTTATGAGTGGAGACTAATAAACTAAACAATAATGGAATTTGCTGTTTCATTTTTCCCCCCCTGTTGTATTGCATTCCCCGAATGCAATACAACAGCATAGTAAGAACAGTGGTAATTTAAGAGGAGACTTAAACCTGCACCAGGTTGAAATCTGTCATGGCTGAGCATGAAGTGTTACCTATGTGGCATTGAATATATTTTGTATCTTGAACACACAACGCCTTTCCAAACCAGTATTGTTGGCATTAACTACCGGTAGCAGCAACTAATCACGAAATCATAGCAGATTCTTTCTTAGTCTATCTGGGGGTGCCCAAGGTAGAATCACATGTTTTTTGAATAAAAAGTTATGATATAACATTGAGTTGAAATTTTTTCCATTGCATAGTTCAAATGAGAGATTCAGTTGCTTTCAGGTTGATGACCTGATTCCTCCCATCTCGTCCCATTTTTATTAGACTTTTATTAGAACGGGAATGGACAACTTGGTGCATCTTTCAAAGGTTTGGGACTTCAGCTTCCAAGTCCCTCAGTCATGGTCAATGGAAAGGGATGGTGAAAACTGAAGTCCAGATTAACTGGAAGACATCAGATCATTTGATTTCATTTTAGATGATTTCCAAACATCACATGAGATAATATCACAGTAAGGATTCTGGGATCTTGCTTCTGTCTTTCTAAGGGTGAGCTCACGAGGTGGAAATAGTGATATTTTCCAATGTGCGCAAAAGTGAGTAGAGTCCCTTTTAAGAGAAATATTTTTTAAAAGTGTTAAACTGTTTCCCTTATGAAACCAAATTGCAACGCCTTGATCTCTTCAGCCTTGAAAGAAGGCGTTTAAGGGGTGACTTGATCGAAGTGTATAAAATCATGCATGGGATAGAAAAGGTGGATAGAGAAAAATTCTTTTCTCTATCACACAATACTAGGACAAGGGGGCACTCCCTAAAGCTTGTAGGTAAGAAAGTGAGGACAAATAAAGGGAAATATTTCTTCACCCAGAGGGTCGTTGGTTTATGGAATTCACTTCCAGAAGGGGTCGTGACATCTGTCAGCCTTGATAGCTTCAAGGCAGGGTCAGACAGATTCATGGATGCCAAGTGTATCGGTGGTTATTAAAACGGATGTCCATGTGCCGCCTCTATGTTGGTTGATGCAGGCAGGATTCCCTTGAGTACCATTTGTTGGGGGTCAAGGGAAAGGGAGGGTTTTGCCTTCTCTTTCTGCTCAAGATCCCCATGTACAATTGGTGGGCCACTGTGTGACACAGAATGCTGGACTCAATGGGCTTTGGCCTGATTCAGCATGGCTCTTCTTATGTTCTTATGTTCTAATACAACATAGTCTAAAAAATACATCAAGGCAATCACACTGGTGATGATGGCAGTATCTTACCAAACAGTTGGATCCATCTATGACCATCCAGCAGTGGAATGGAGATTGTCAATGGAACAGACTTTCCTGTGTCTTTTATCCCTTGACCCCCTCTGCTTCTGAATGTCGAAGCCTAGACATTATTGCATTTACTAGAGGTTTTCTTTACATGAGATGCTTTTTTTTTTTTTAAAAAGTGCATTCTTTCATACTTTAGTTTTGCAGGTCCCTGAATAAAGAATGGCTTTGAAAAATACTCAGTGATGTGTCTATTCATATAGGTGTGTTGTTTTTATTATTGGATTTTTCTATAGCTGAACCTATTTATCCTAGAAATTCTGCCTGTATTGCAGAATTATGTTATTGAGATCCTAGATGACAAATGCTTTCTTTGGGCTGGTAAAAAACACATATGATTGTAAATGCCATCAGTAGATTATCAAGTTACACGGAGCTTTCTCTAGTCTCTTTTTTTAAATAAAGGAGATATATTCCTGCCTTTCTGGGGAGGAATTTGAAATTTCTCCACTCACTATTTCCTAGATTTAAGGTGTCCATATTTGGTGGCCACTACAATTGATAACTGAAGAAGTGATATACTTCTGCAAACATAGTTTGTTAATAGTACTTTTAATAGCAGCTGCTGATAATGAAATGAAAACACTTGCATTTCAGAAATTGTAGCAAGTACTGTATTCTAAATATAAATGAAAATAATGTCTAGCAGGTTGGTGAACCTATTTGCTTTCTGCTCCTGGGAAATGATATGAATATTTATAAATTTGATGTATAAGCTTGCTATTAATAGTTTGACCTCCCTGTGGAAGGAGGGATTTATTTCAGCCCGTAAGTGCTTCCAAATTTTGCTTATTAACACTCATCAGAAACATGATTGCATTTAATAAGCTTAGTTGTTGCTCAACTTTTAGGCTGACTGTTGGAATATAAGGATTGCACATGAGGTAGTTTAGATAATAAAATATAATAAATTGAGGGACAGGAGGAAGCAACAACAACAAAAAATTAAAAAAAATCAGACAAGTTAGGGCTCTAATAGAGAATTCTCTAATAGAGAATTTTCAGGATAGGACGTCTGAGAATGCAAGAGTATAAATTGGCCTTGGGAATATGGGAAAAGGATGGGGCTAAGACTTCATAGCTTAACCAGAGGCATGGGAAAACAGAAATGAAGGAGCGCAGGCTTTTGCAACATTCTTCAACCATTATACTGATTGCAGGTGGTTAATATGCTGGGCTTGTCAGTTGGAAAGCTGGCAGCCCAAAATTTGAGACCCGAGCACCACACAATGGGGTGAGTGCCTGTCCTCAGCTCCTGCCAACCTAGCAGTTCAAAAGCAAATGTGAGTAGATAAATAGGTACCACCTATTTAAAAAAATCAATTTGTGGGGAGGGGGAAAGAAATACTGAACCTTAGACAACCCATCCTCTTAGTTCAGTACCTAATTTCACTAGGTTGGAGGAATCCAGTGTAAAACTGAAACATTGTGTTTTTGATATCAATCTTTCCAGTGACTGAAATGCTATCCTTCCATTATCTCAATGGGCTGGCTGGAAGACCATTTAACTTAGCAAATTTACCAGTTAAGCATTCTGAATTGGACACACTGAAGAACTTTCTCCTTGGTGAGAGTTTTTCCTGTTTTTTATGCTTTCAAAGGAGATATAATAATATCTTTAGCCCAAACTGATTATTTTGCCAGTTACTGAATTCCATAGACTCAACACTTCCTATCTATGTTTTTATTGCACTGGCCTTTTAGTAAGGTTTGTCATGAAAACATATTGGGCTAATGCAGAAAAACACACCCTTGTCAAATTTTAAAGCTGGCCTTCTTTTATCTAACATACTTTCTGCAATATCTAGAGAAGACCACTGCCATTAAGACATGTTGTTAGCTAGCGCAGTTGCATGTTGGATAGGTGAAAAGGTGAACATTGAGAAAACTTACAATTAATAAAGTTTTATTAAAGAGTTCCCTATACTTACAACATCTGAGGCATGGGATTCATATCCTTGGTGTACCATTGACCTTGAGCTGCTGAGTCTGGTGACTCTGAATTGTGGTGAGGCTGTCAATCCATTAAAGTGTTGTTTTCATTGGGCAAGATTTAAAGTCCTTCAAATTCTCTCTCTCTTTCTCCAAGAGTTGCTTAGTTTAGGCATCCATAAAGGAAGGTTACATATTAATGAGGATTAAGTATCTAGCAAGTTTTGGTTACTTGCTAAGACAACAGAGCGGAAAGTTTGTTATCCTGCAGCTCAACAGAATAAATAGGAAGAACTTGTCTAAGCATCCTTTTTGTAAGGGTGAGTTGAAAAAAATGCAGGTTAAATCATAGGATAGGACATGTAACAGTTCAGATTTTTAAACAATTTTGTATCATAGATGGATCTTCTTCATGTCAGGCATAAGATTAGTCAACATTTAAGTTCCTTTTGAAATAAATATCCTCCATTTCTCTTTGTTTCTGTTTTTAGTATTTTTTTTGCATTTCTCTTTCTAATTATTTTATTTCTTTGGGATTTGTAATATTATTATTTGGTTGGGGATGATGAAATTGTTGGTCAGTGTTGGGCTTCACTTGAAGACTCTGGTGGTGAATGCTGTACAATGTGTTATGTAGACAAAGTTGTTGCTGTTATCATTATCCTTGTGTTTTAAAATAAGAAAACATGTTACTTTTTTAAAATATAAAAACATTATATTGTTTAAAAATAAGAAACATATTATTTTTCTCAAGTAAGTTTTATCATGATAACCAAGAACTTATGATTTGGGTGAATATCCATTGCTTTGAAAATCAGAATTATCTGGATGAATATAGAAATAGCAATAGCACTTAGACTTATATACCACTTCATAGTGCTTAACAGTTCTCTCTAAGTGGTTTACAGAGTCAGCATTATTGCCCCCAACAATCTGGGCCCTCATTTTACCGACCTCAGAAGGATAGAAAGCTGAGTCAAGCTTGAGCTGGTGAGAATCAAACTCCTGGAGTGAACAGTGAGTTAGTCTGCAGTACTGCATTCTAACCACTGCACCACCATGGCTATTGATGATGATAAAATAATGACACGAGAAAGTGGCAAAAAAAAATAATAATAATACATTGTCAGTTTCAGCCTAGATGTTAAAAGGCTTAAGTAACACTGTCTAGAGTTGATTGGAAGGTCAAGTAAGAAGCATAGTAAAGATAGCATGGGGTATTGGTGATCTTCCTACAATCTCATCCCACTATTAATTGGAAATGTACAAAATGGATTCTTCCTTCCTATTCTAAAACAAGTTTGCAACTTTCCAAACTCTGCAGTGACGCCGGAAGGCAAAAGTGGAGTTTCTTTGAGTTTCATTTTAGAACAGCATATTACAAACAACAATAAAAGGTTTATTTCTGTGGGATCAGGAGAGGCTCCATGCATAATCATAACCTGAAACTTCTCAGTGCATAATTGCTGAACTTGGATGTTTGTTCCGCTAGGGATGGTTCTGAATTCTTAAGGACTCTTCAAACACCATTGAAGATGCTATAAAATGTGAGAACGGGCTTTGAAAATTAGAAATGCTACAAAAGCTGAATGCTTCACTTAGTGCATCATAAAATAAATGAAGCCAGAGGGATGAACCAGCCGGGGGGGGGTGGTGAGGTTATTGTGTTGTGCATACTTCATTGCTTCAGTCACCCGAGCACAGGTTGCCCTCATAAACTTTCTGCTTGAAGACTTACAGGGAAGCTGCACCCTTTCTGCCTTGCCCCACACTAATGGTCCACTAGGGATACATGGTTCTGTTTGGCTTAATAAATGTTTTAATTACAGTTTCTCTTTGCCGAACGTTGTGGTGGAAAAAGAGGCCACTGCCTTGAGTACGGCGATGTTTGGAGAGACAATATTGAATGATTCCCAGGGGTGTATACTTGAACTATGCATCTTCTGCCTGGCTGATAATTGAAAAGTAAATATTACCCTTTATATATCCCTTTGTGCGTGTGTCTTTGGGTGTGAGTGTGGAGGATTGTGTGGGCTATTTTTATTTACTTCATTCAACGCTGCAAAACACCTGTAATTATATTCTTGTTTTCTTCTCCCCCGGCCCTTGATTTTCCCAAAGTAGCATGGGAAAAGCTAAAATGGGGTTGAAAGATTATGACTGGATAAGTATTAGTTGCCAAATGAAGAACAGCAGCATCAATCTTCCACATTTTTGTTCTTTATTATGCAGGCAGTCCTTGTTTAGTGACCACAGTTGGGGTCTGCAACTTGATTGTTAAGGAAAAAAGGTTGCTTAGTGAAATTGCAAATGTAGTCATGATGTTACTACATCTTTCTTTTGTTGTACCAAGCTTGAAGGTCATAAATGTGAGAATCAGTTGCAAAATTACTTTTTCATCATGGATGATACTGTGAATAGTTACTGTATGAGGCAGTCACTAAACAAGGACTACCTGCTCTGGAATTGGGATTGCCACTTCTAAATAGCCATGAAGTGGCCACTCTGTTCAAAGTTTTGAAGAAATCCAATTGGATGTCACAGTGAACTGGATGACCTGGACCAGGGCCATCCCTAATATTTGCTGAAAAGAAATGGCCATCTTAGGCTGGAAGTACAAGGCTATGATGGTACTATCAAAATGGTCAAGAACACTATGGATATTTTCCAGGCTACAACGTCTGTCTTGGTGGTATAATTTGTGACATATTCTTGTTCACGTTACTGCTGATTGGTTCATATGTCCATCTGCATATACACATTTTTTTTCAATGACATAGTTGGAAATCCCACAGATGTTGGTTGAAAGCCTTTTTGATTAAAAGCAAGAAAAAAATATTATCCTTAAACTTTATTTATTTGATTTCTGTATCCGCCCATCTCAAAAAACGATTCTGGGTGGTGTACATCATAATAGGCTTTTTTTTAAAAAAAAATAAAGTAATAAAATATTCATGCAAAAAAAAAGAACGTTGCCTCCCACCTCATCTTCAGCGTGCTAAGATTATTTTAATTTTTTTGCCTAGGCATAAAAGTTAAGGATTCATGCATTTTCAATACACTACCTGTTAAATTTGTCATAAAACTTTCAGAATCATTGCTATGACAAAATGTAGGAAGATGGGAAGAAATGGACTGTGAGGAACCGGTATCAGTTCTGAATTGCAAGGCGAGTTCTCCATAAATTTTGAGAAAGGAACTCATAAATGTCTCACGATGGAGCACAGCTTGTCCATTTATATAGCAAAAACTCTCTGTCAATAAATGCCTGACAGAAACAAAACGTTTGTTTACCAACTTTTGATGTGTGCTCAGTGAATCTTTGACTACATGTTTGCGCTCTTTACTCTCCTCTTGTGCAATTTCATGATATTATTTCCTGAAGTAAGTAGTTCTTATCATGTACAACATTTCAGATTGACTTTCTTGTACGGGAGGATCCATGGCCTTTTAAAAGCTCCTTCCTTCCTTCCTTCCTTCCTTCCTTCCTTCCTTCCTTCCTTCCTTCCTTCCTTCCTTCCTTCCTTCCTTCCTCCCTCCCTCCCTCCCTCCCTCCCTCCCTCCCTCCCTCCCTCCCTCCCTCTTTCTTTCTTTCTTTCTTTCTTTCTTTCTTTCTTTCTTTCTTTCTTTCTTTCTTTCTTTCTTTCTTTCTTTCTTTCTTTCTTTCTTTCTTTCTCTTATACTCTCTCTCTTTCCACTGCTTTTCTTTGTCCTTGTTTCCTCTGAAGCTGAACTGAAAACTAAGACAGACCGCCACCATGAACTTGTGTATTCAGCATGTCATATCACATCATAAGCAAATGGCAATGTTGTTGGCACTTTATCTATCCTGAAACTGTTGACAATCAATCTTACTGGGTGCTCTTAAGTTCTAGCATTAAGGAGGAGGAAATATTGTGCCCATTTTGCCTACCTCATGCATAGTGAAAATAATTTTACAAAGAATTGTGTAAATGTCTTGCATGTTTTAAGTTGCAGTTGCCTAGTTGGGATGTGTATGAAGTCATAGAAAAAACTCTAAGGTTTTTTTCCCCAGGTATTCAGTGGTGTGAGATGGGAGAACTACCTCATCCATTGGTGATTCATCCTACAAAGAAAACCCCAACATAAATTGGAATAGTTCATTTACTTTTGAACTGGATCTGATCCATTTATGTTTCCCCCATAAGTAGAAAGGTGTCTTAAGACATCTATAACTCTTGTGGGATTGTAAGCAAATTACTTCTGATACAGATTTGAAGGTCAACACCCGTCCCTTTTAGCAACTGCACAGGTGGCAATTGGTTCATACAAACCTTTCTGAATGAATGTCACTGTTTTGTTCTTGAGACAATTAGATTTCAAGAACAAGATGTGGCTCATTAATGCTGTAGGGGCTGGGTGTGCAGAATGACTCCTGCACGGTTTTAATTTAAAATATGTCAGGGAACCTGACATCATGTTACATTACAGAACCAGCAATACCGTTACACTAAGTGGTGCTAAAAGGGTGTCTTTGGGAGGACCAGCAAAGTATAATATTCACTGAGTATACATTCCCACAGCCTCCAACCCCTATCACAACAATGCTGAACTCTACGTAGTTTACCTTTGATTGTAGGTGGAATATGCTGTTGGATGTTGCTTCTCTATAGATCTTTCTCTTCTCCCCTCTACAGTTTAAACTTTGTGGATCCATTAAAGAATGGATGTTTGGGACCTCTTCAAGCCAGATTTTGCTACTAATCCAATCAGTCGGAGGCAAACAAGTATGAAATGAAAGTCACATACTTGATTTTGTCCAAACCTCTTCTGATCTGATCCAGGACTGTCCAAACTTCAATTCCTTTAAAATGGGCAATGTTTATTTTAGTTTAAAAATCTTTGTGTGTGTGTCTAGGACAACTCCTCATGGCCAACACACCATGGCCATCTTGCCATGGGACAGCTCGTCACAGGACAATCCGCATGGGATAATTCATCATGATAAATGTTATTTTTGTCAATGGAAATAATGTAAAAGAAACAGTGGCAGATAACATTTATTGTGTTGAGTTGGCCACAGTGAGTTGTCCATTGGTGAGATGGCTGGGGTAAATTGGCTCTGCTGAGATTGCCACGGCAAGATGACCGTCATGAGTTGGTCATGGTGAGATGGCCATGGTAAGTTGGCTGCAGTGAATTGTCCCATTCCGAAACCAGGAAGGGTCCCTTCATAGATGTCTGCTATCACCCATTTTTTCTGCTGGCTCATATGCCTTTCATCTGATCATTGTCTAGTCTTCAGCTCCTCTTCTTGTCTCCCAAGGTCATTTTCACATAGCATTACAAGTGGGTACCCTCCCTCAAAATAGTTGGATATAGATCAATATAATAGAATTTATTTTAGTTATTCAAATGTTTTTATTCGACTATATTCTAATATGATTTCTCGCGTTGCAGAGGCTGCAGAGAGGGAGAGACAGAAATGACAAGGAAGTAAGAGAAGAGATTGATAGGAAAGGATCAGTGAACAAACATGTAGTTCTCCCAGATTCTTAATCTGTATCTCATAATTTGATAAATCATGTCTTCTTTTATACAAAATAATACGTTTCAAATGCTTTGATAAACAGACATGGAAACTGCCACAGACAGCAAGACTTTCATGCAACTTGCAATGTGCAATATATGTTTACTTACGATATGTTGTTGTGAAAGACCAATTTTTCTTTTTAGATAATCCCTTTTCATTTTCTGTAGTCCCCTGGTTTTGGAAAATAACCTTCTAAGCCTGATTGATCGTTGTTGTCTAGGGATTGTCCAGAGAACAGCAGTGTTTTTGATGGTATTTAGAAGAATTATGTCTCATACTTGTTATTTAACAGCAGTATCCTATGAAATTTCCAGACATGCTTTATTCTCCAAAGTAAATTTAGGGTTTTGTCATCTGGGTTTTTTCATTAGCAAGATTCCATAAGTTTTAGTAAGAGATTCTCACCACCACCTTCCATGTATTTGCAAGAAAAGAAAGATAATTGAAAAAAAAATCAGAGATCTCCTTGTGTGCGAAACAGCAATCCCTGTCATATCTTTTTGTAGTTATTGTTAGCTATTGCAAGGTTTTGGATGGCAGTGAAAATACCCTCAGTTTTTGATTTAAGTAAACAGCCTCAAATCATTATTGGACTTTTTATGCAGAATTAGCTTTGTCTATTTCAGTTACTACTCTCTACTCCCCTTTGCATCAGTACAACCAAGAACTGGAATGATCTGTCATTTGAATACAAAGAGATTTGTTTTATCAGTCAGTCTAGGCCACAGGATCAAGCCCTGGATGCTTAAATACCGAGAGGTAGAAGTAATTCTCGATTTTTTTTTTTTTTTTTAATTTGACTTCTATGCCGCCCTATTCCGAAGAACTCAGGGCGGCTCACAACATAATAGAAATCACCTAGTAAAATACATGAATATAAAAACCCCTTTACAAGCATTTGTTTAGTGGCTGTTCAAAGTTACAATGGCACAGAAAAATGTAACTTAGGACTGATCCTTGCACTTATGACTGTTGCGGCATCCCATGGTCATGTGATCAAAACTCAGGTGCTTGCCAATCAACATGTATTTACAACGGTTGCAGCATGCCAGGGTCACCTGATCATTTGTAACCTTTCCAGCCACTTCCAACACGCAAAGTCAGTGGGGGAAGACAGATTCGCTTAATAACCACATGATTCACTCAACCTCCCAAAGGTGCCTTTTCACAAGGCAACTAGACTTCCTTGTTGTTGTTTTTTTTGAAGACGTTTCGCTTCTCATCCAAGAAGCTTATTCAGCTCTGACTAGATGGTGGGGAATGGAAAGATTTATATCCCTTGCAGACAGCTGGTCAACCATGGTTTGGGACAACCATGACCTGGATGCCTGAGAATCTCCTTAGACGTGATTCACTCAACAACTACAGTGATTGACTGATAGCAAAAGAGGTCATAAAATTGGGCACGACTCAGTTAATGGCTGTCTTGCTTACCAACTAGGCTAGAGAAAAAAAAATGATTCACCATAGATCAGGGGTCCTCAACCTTGACAACTTTAAGACATGTGGACTTCAACTCCCAGAATTGCAAAGCTGGCTGAGGAATTCTGGGAGTTGAAGTCCACAAGTCTTAAAGTGGCCAAGGTTGAGAACCCCCGCCATAGATGACTCAGATCAGATCAGTTCAGAAATTTCATCAAAATGAATCTCTGAAGCCAAAAATCACATAACCCTAAACAGAATAAAATTGTGGTTGATGATAATAAACACAGGGTAATCAGTACCCTGTTGGAAATAATGATACTAGAGATTTAAATTACTGAGTAGGCATTAGCTAGCTAGTTCCATGCTTGTGTGCAAGTGCTTGTATGCAAAGCCGTGCGTTTAAATGAAAGCCTTATTTGAAGGAAAACAGATACACATTTGTATACAGAATAAGACTACCTACACAACCTTCCTACTAAAATAATTTGGCTCATTACCAAATAGAAACAATAATAGCAAAAATCTTCAAAGTGTCCTAAACAAAAAAGGCTTTGTTTAAGGATAGGTAAACTTTTCCTTACAGGATAAACAATATAAACTTCAAGAAAAAAAATACATATTTTGCATACACATATTCAAAATATCCAGGTGCAATTTTGAATTTAATTGACTGGCAACGATTTGGAGTGTTTCCAATTCTGCATAAGTCTGAGTCTGCTAGACTGATCACTTTTAGATGGAAGAATCAAGAATTTTCTTGGCTGACTGCATTTCTCCCTGGACATGGTTAGGAATGGCTAAAAATTAATGAACATAATGCTTTCAGTGTGAACTTAAATTTAGTGTGCCAGGTCTGGTTCTTTGCCAGGACTTCATTGTGACACTTTTTCTGTCCTTAAAAAAACCTTGCACATGATGACAAGGATAATAATAGTTTATTTTAAAAATAGATGTATTTTAAGTACAATCAGGATGGGAACAGATGATCTAGATTCAGTTATTGGTACCCACAGGCTGTCTTCACTTTTTTTTTTAAAAAAAAAGTAGAAGTGTGTAAAGTATTGTAAACTACTGCTGGTTTCAGAACATGGGCTGTTGCCTTGGTTATTTCAAGAAGGCTGTTGTGACATTGTGCTGTGGGCTAATATTTTGTCTCTAGGATTGCATCTCTCTCTCTCTCTCTCTCTCTCTCTCTCTCTCTCTCTCTCACACACACACACACACACACACACACACACACACACACACACATTGTTTGGTAGCCAATTCCCCTTGTCCACCAGGAGCTCCTGATGTTTGGGAAAATTTATGCGCATCACAACCTGAAATGAAGGAAGATAAAAAGGGTATCAACTTTTTTCCTGAAAGTTTAGTTCCAGGACTTTTGTATGCATAGATTTAAATAATCTAAAAAGATACTCCATGCCCCAAAGTACTGTATAGCTTCTAAACAGGAGAGTAATAAGAGCTTCATTGTGCTTATTCTGTTTACTCTGTCTTTTCTAAAGAGGTAATTTGTAAGAGTTAAGATTATCCCAGTATAATTTATAATTTAAATGTCAGCTAAAATGGAGCTGATTAACGGCAGGTTTTCTGATGGCAATTAATTAGTATTTCATCCCAAGGCCATACTAAGTTCCTGTGTGATAAAGAAAAAGTTATTCAGCAGCATTTGACTAAAGTGTTCCAACTGTGCTCTTGGCTTGTGCTATTTGAGGCTTCTCTCTGAACGCTAAGTGTTTTTTCTCTCATATATATGAAAACATGACATTCAATCAAAGTAGGGATTGAACAGAAGCTCTTATATAAAGCAGTATGGAAATGAACCCCCCCTTTAGCAATAATTTGAAACAAGAAGTAAGCAACAACATTTCTGACTTACATCTTGATCTTAAAAATAGCAATTGAAAATAAGTCCCGCTGCATTTAGAAAAGTGCACTCCCAAAGGATTGCAAACTTCAAAAATCACTTTTTTCCTTTGATTGCTGTATATTTTTGTCTCTATAATGCTTTTATTTTCCTCCTCTAGTCCACAATGTTACTTCTTTTTGTTTAATATACTTTAAATATTTAAATAGACCTCTTTCAAATAATTGCTTGGGAATATATAATTTTGGTGATGTTTAATATTTCAAGATGAAACTTTTTGTAAATAATTGATTTTTCTTGGCTGCTTTATGTCTTCTGCATTTTGAGATTATCTTTTTGAATGGATCAGACATTCTGTTGAAAGTTGCCCTTTGAAAAATCTAAAACCTGTAGGGAAAATGTTAGTCTTAGATTATGATTAATGCTGGTCTGCTTGTATTTGTGTCTGGTTTAGAGATGCACTTTATTTCCATATGTAAATAATAGAACAAATGAAAACTCTAGTCATTGCTGGGTTTACATCAGTCTTTCCTTTGCACAATAAAAATTCATCCTATTCATCCCATTTATTTCTGTCCTGCTTAAATATCTCTAATAAAGGAGAACGTTCAAATTGTTTTCTTTTAACTTTCGTTATCATTAAGAATTCATTTCTAATGTAAACTAAAACAATCTATTCTGTAATTAAGCTCATGAGAGACAATTCTGCCTTATATCAAAATATAAATATTTGTGTCCTTCATAGAAGGGTGATATGGTATGACCTAGAATATATGACCTCCATCTCATTCTTCTATTTTAAGTATTACAATTATCTGGCTTCTTTTAATTTTCATGATAGGACTTCTTTGGCTACATTTCAATGTCTATTCTTATTTTGTTCTAATTTTTGGCTCACATAATGACTAGCTCACAGTCAACCAATGAGCTTTGTGACTGATCAAAAAGTGCTATATATTATTATGTCTATGTCTCTATTATCTGTAGCTGAAACCTCACTTGTATATAAATCAACACATCTGCCTGCATTATTGTGTTGTCTTTCTAGCTTAGGTGAGTGAGTCCAATCTGAGGCAGTCATTCTGCTGGGATGAATGGAAATATTTGATTTTCTTTAAAATCTTTAATAAACAGACAGACATGTAGATGGTAAAACAGCGCTCACAACTCTGTTATGCATCATCAAATATGTTTCTTAATGTAATTTTGGGCTATGATCCAGAAAGAAAGAAAGAAAGAAAGAAAGAAAGAAAGAAAGAAAGAAAGAAAGAAAGAAAAAAAGAAAGAAAGAAAGAAGAGATGATTCCTTTTTTTTTGTAGAAGACTTCTAGGGAGTGGGAGGAGATAAGGAAAAGTATCTCAAATGTTTTCCAGTAATGAGGTTCGGTTCTTTAAAATAATATTATAAATTAGGGGTGTCAAACTGCCAGCCCGCAGGCCAGTTTCATCATACTGCATCCGCGCCCACCCCATTGCTGGCAATGGTGAAAAAGCTCCGATACGTTGTGCGATGTCACGTGACGGCACAAGTTTGACATGCCTGTTATAAATGATTGTTGGATAGAATTCAATTGTGTGGTTTATTTGCTTGAAGCTAGAGGGCTAGACATATACCCATTTTGATGGAATACTAAAAGTTTAAGAAGGAATCCTAAAACACGGTCTTGGCATCCGCCCCAACTTTGTTGGAAAGGAAATCAATCTTTAAAATTTGGTGAAGGATGATTGAGATCCACTTGTCATAAAAATTGTTAGAACATAGAATAATAATGCTTTGCTATTGAAATATCACATTGTTTCTTTGAAAACTTTCTGGCATAGTTTCAATCACCAAAAGTTAGCCATACTGTTGCAAAATGTCAGCCGTGCAGCCACACATGCTGAGAATCGGTGCCTCCTGTTCTCGTGTTTTGTCTCACTCTTTCCAGCAAAGAGAGTATCTGTGAAGTTTCAACATGTTTCTGACATCTGTCACTTATTGACAGATAGAACATGCGGGAAAATGCACTGGCAAACTCAAATTCTTTCCATAATTTGAAATCAGTTTTTACTATGAATGACGTATGAGGAGCATGTCCTTTTCAGAATTGGCAAGGGTACCCATATTTTGAACGCTGTTTAGAAGGCCCTCTAAAGCCATTATCCATTAATGATTTCAAGTTCTATTTCATATAATCTATTTTTTTTAAATCAAAGTTGATCATTCTATTTCTACCCCTGGAAACTTAAAAACTTGCTGTTGTATCACAGGAAGATATCAACCTTCCCAGTGTTTGGCCAGAAGACATCCTAGATAGAAATAGCTGTCAGGGTTGTCAAAGGTTCATTTATGATCATTTAAATCCAGGCAGGATGCCTCAATAGATACAGATTTCACCCTTGAAGAATTTTTATTTCTTCACAGATACACAGGTAAGCAGTTAACTATTATGGTACTCAGATAAAGTAATAATCCTACTCTTGCTTAACCTACTTTCAGAGTTTCTCATAAGCCTATTAACTTACTAGTGGGCGTTTTCAATAATTTTTCTTAGTTTTTTTGGACTCTGTTCAGCTCACATACTTATAGTATATCTAGCTCTCTGCTTTTTAAATGTTCTTTTCCTCTTTTAAGAGGTAGAGATTCCCCCTCCCTTTCCTTCTAACCTCCTTTGACTTTCAGTCTTTCTACATGCACTTTTCTTAGAGTAGTGGCTCATATTTTAGGAAATGTATTACTCTTTTTCTTGGAGATAGTAGATGGATGAATGAACTTCATCATTTATCTCAGATTATTTTTCCTTTACTTGTATATCTCTCTCAACTGACTGCTTCTCTCTGTGGGTCCCACATAAGTTAAGTTATCCTCCTAGTTGTCCCAATTTATCTCTTTCCAGGCTTCTATCCTCTGTTCTTTTTAAATGAACTTATATCCTCCTGGCTCAAATATGCCAGTTCTTCTCCAGCACACTCCAAATTCCAGTAATACCTGCCAATCAGTATTCAGTAATCTAGTCAGTCATCTTAAATCCTGCCTTCTAGCCACACTTCTGCCTCTATTCTATTCATCAGTTAGAAATTGGCACAGAACACACCAAGATTCATGTTTCTTCTTGACCTTTTGCGAATCTACTGCATGAGGACAATCATGTATCTTTCATAAACTGGCTTCGCTTTAAAACACCAGGTGTTTCCAGGCTATTACAGCTGTGCTTCTCTTCTCTTTGGAGAGGATATAGGGATAACATAAAATAGGTAAAATTATGACACACTCATGGATGGGATAGAGCTGTTCTTAAGTTTATGTTTTTTCTTAACTTTTTTAAATTTTAAAACAAGCAGTTTTGTCTATTTTAAAGCATAGCAGCACCATAGCACCGTAGCAAATATCAAGGAGCACTACTACTAATTTTCAAGGGAGCACATCGTCAAAAATTTAGGAATGTAATTTCAAGGAATTTCTGATGGTCTAAACTAGATTAGGGGTTACAGTGTGCTTACCCACAAATAAAGCATCATTTTTCTAAAAACTGAAACAATCCATGAAACAATTCAATACAGCTATAACCAGTGAAAAGCATCTGATGTTGAGTCCAAAATTATAAAGCAAAAACATGGATGCTAACAAGTTATTAACAGCGAAACTGAAAGACAACTAAACTGGCTTCAACAAGGCCTTCAAAGATGGATAAATAACAAAGTCTTACATCAATATTGTACTGAGTCACAATTCTAAATAAAGGCTATCCCATCATTTCATTAGTTGTTGTTTCTAGGAGAAATATTCAGTTTCACATGTGGTTTTCCTATATCCTCCTTGCAGGATTTCTAGATAGAAAGTGAGCATTTCACATGAATCTGCCCAGTTGTACAGTTCTCAGTGGTGAGATGCCAAGAGAATAATTTCAATTCAAGTGCAGAATCAAAAAAAGTTTTCCCTTCCCCCTCCAATACAAATGGATTACACCCTGTGCATCAAGATTTATTTTGAGTCATCTTCAAGGGAAATAGAGACATCTTAACCTAGGACTCACTCCCAGGTCCCAGAAATGAACCTCTGCAAACCACAGTTTGTTAGTTTAGAGAATTTAATTTCATGCAGTGGTACTGGGATTCTTGCATCTCAATATCTGAGTCTTCTCAAAGCCAAAGCCGCAACATCATTGCTTTCCAGGCAGATTTCATGACTCTAGAGATGCTGAATTATGTTTGCGGGGATTTGCATCCTTTCTGAAGATTGCATCTATATTAAGAAACTATATAAAAGCTGGCAATTAAACTGTCTTATCAAATGTTTGCAGCTTATTAAGTTGTTCAGCTGCACGAGAAGGTGTCAGCTCAGCAGAATAAAGGGAACGTGCTTGAAAGGGCAAACAGAAACATGCCCCCACACATGCATGTATCAAAAGTCCCCCCCCCACTATGATCTATCTGGAAAGCCCACCTGTTGAGCACATGGCAAGACTTAAAGCATCACAAATTGCCTATTGTAATTCATGTATGGATTGTAGTATCTGAATTCATAACAGAAAAAATGTTCTGCTTCATTTCCCTGCTGACGGAATTCATGACCTTGGGAAAATGTAGGGGTTCTTTCTCAGGAGTCATTCCATATTCAAGGTCATGGACCACAAATTTTCACTGAGCAGATTTAAAAGTTCATTGTTGAAATTCAGAGGAAGCAGTGATGGAAAGGCAGGGAGATCAGATGGTGATAGTGGAGGTGAGTTTCACAGAAGTATGAGTATGCAAAGAATTAGGGTAGCAATGATTAGTTATCTTCCTGGAAGAATCTTTGCAAATAGATGCCACATTTTCTTCTGTTCAGAAATATATTTTAAAATCATAATGATTTCCCCAATGCAATGACTAAGAGTCTTGATTTTTCAGTGAGCCCAAGCTCCAATTTTTCCCTCCCTCCTTCCTTCCTTCCTTCCTTCCTTCCTTCCTTCCTTCCTTCCTTCCTTCCTTCCTTCCTTCCTTCCTTCCTTCCTTCCTTCCTTCCATCCTTCCATCCTTCCTCCCTCCCTCCCTCCCTCCAAAAGACAGTTTTAAGTTACCTTTAATGCATCTCAGTGTTGATTTTGTAGAAGTCAAGCAAGCCAAATACAATCTTTCTCAAAAACCTGATCCCTTTTTTTTCTTTTTTTCTCTTTTCCCCCGCAAGGTGTACCAAAAATAACATTGCACTCTTTTTTTTTTGTTCACAACAGAAAGTGATTTGTCATAACTATTAGAGAAAACTAAACACTAATGAAGTGTGAAATAGCGACGTGCGAATTAAATTCTTTGTAAACCAGGATGTTGAATTTCCACCTGTAAGCAAAAGAAATATGCAATTTGTTTCAAATATGAATTATTGCTCTACCTGGGAATCTGACTGAACATACTACCCTCATCAATGGGAGCATTTCAGGAGAAACTGGATAGGGTGAAATTCTGTAATAAATTCTGTAATAAACATTGCAGGACTCTTGTACTGAGCAGAATGTTGCATTCTAAAACATATTATATTAGGGCAGCTGCCTTGTAAACATGTTAGACTAAATTGGAGAGAAAAATATGTATATTAACAGACAAATGACAGGAATTCATGCTCTTTAGACTTACAGAGTCATCTGTAAACATCTTTCTGAAATGACCTGTTTATAGCATATTGTCAGAACTCTTCCATTATTTAAATTGAGATAACTACCCCAGAGGGCAGATGCTGAGAGGGGAATGGTGGTAATCTGTCAGCTGTTCTAAATTTGAGGGGGAACTTTTCTATGAAGTTGAATATATTGCATGATCTGCCATCCCTCTAAAAAAGACTAATATTTCACTTTGGGGAAGGATTTTATTCTAGTGGTACTATTGAGGCAATATTTTAATTGCCAGCTCAGATTGTTTCTATACATGAATTTGGTGGGCATCACTTCAACCTTGTGGTTTCGACTTGGATTGTTCAATGTTATCTCTTGAAACAGAAGAGTAGAATTTTATCTAAGTCTCTTTCTTCCCACCCAGGTTGCTCATTTGGAATAGATCAAGTTTCCTTCAGTAAAACACAACATGTCACAACAAATAGCACCGTAAGGTAAGTTTGATCATTCTATTTAGTAGACTGTAGCCCCTTGTTGGTGTAAGATGCAAACTTGGTCAACATACGGCTTTGTGTTGTTGTTTGGACACCATGAATCTTAATTCACATGAAAAGAAAGAATGGCATGATAAGGTGAGTAGTGAGATTGGGCTCAGAAAGGATCTATCTAGGACCTTACTTCTAGGCTACATTAGTTTTTGCTTCTCCTGAAAAACATAATCTATTGTGACCATGTAAATACTCCATTCAGAAATTCCATTCTTCTTTTATGAAGGAGCCATAGCTCCTGGTTTTGGATAATATAATTTGTCAACCCTCTTTCTTCTTACTTTTCTTCATTTTTAAAAAGGACATTGTCATGACATTTGAAGCTATATTATTTCATGTATGCACATTTATCTGTTAATTAGCCCAATAAAAACAAATCTATATCTTTTTTTTTGGAAGAAAAAAGTCAGAGATTCAAGCCAATTTAACTGAATCTCTGACTTCGACTATCTTTGGAATGGGTAATCCTAAGAAAACCTGAGGCTACTTTTAAGCAGAAATATCTGCCTTCAGAATTCAGGATGGGTGGGAGAACGTTGGAAAGAGGACGGTGCTGTGGCAAACATACTCTTCTCCCTTTTATGTGTGTGCAATCTGCTGTTGCAAACATGCACAAAAGGTGCAGAGAGTATGTTATGTGATGCCATACTGCTTTCATCACTTTAATGAAAGCAACAGATCCTGCAGATGCCTCTGCTTTTAAGAAATGTTTACAGGTGATACATTTGCACTTCTTTGCTCTGCAAAACATCTTTTCAAAACTAAAGTCATATTATGGGTGCAAGGCAATTTTTAGGTAGATGTGGGAACATAATTGTATTTTTTCCCAATTCCATAAGACTGAGGGATGCTGGGGGTGATGCAGTATTATCACTGAAGTTTAAGGGCCAAATATTTCGGGCTTCTGTGTGTGTTTTGGCAGGGTAATGGGAGAATTTCCCACAAAATTTTAATTTTGATCATTTTATAAACTTGTGTGAGCCTCTGTTTGTGCTAAGAATAGTTGACAAGATGAACCATGTTTTCAGAAGCAAGTTTCTCTGAATATTTAGTAAAGATTACTAACAAACTGAACTGAATGCATTTAATGTTAAATTGCTCTGAGATTTGTGATATCTTAATCTATTTATGGATGGTAGGCTAAGTAAACAACCACAATATTTACCATCCCCAGTTCTCATTTTTATTCTCTTCCCCCTGTCTGCACAAAGATGTAACCACAAATAGTATAATGAACATCTTCTAATAAAATTGATTAAGCAGGTCTTGAGCACTTTCTAAAACATCTGATTTGTGTTTTTTTTTAAAAGCTGGCATTTGAATTTATCAACAATTGAGCTTTTCTTTCTGCAATAATCACCAACTGTGTGGCTCTCATTTGTTCACCTAATTTCCCACACTTAAATAAGCTGAGAGCTCTGTTAAGAGTTAGCTCTGATGAAAAATCAAATTTAAATCTTACTTCTGCCTTTTTATATTAACATGCTGTTAGAAGCACCAATATTCTAGCGAAATATTTATTAGCACAGTTTGGGAGGTGGGCGGAACAGATGAAGGAACAAAAATTAAGAAACACACCTTTCTTTCATCCCAAAATGTTGTGATGGCTCCTTGGTGGGTTGTAAGTGATTTTAAAAGAGATTTAACAAATATTGTTAAAGAGTAAATCCCTGTATTGTTGATGTATGAAATCTCCATGTTCAGTGGTATGGGCAACTTGTGCTATTTTCCTTAATATCTGGTTGTGAAGTTTCTAGATACCTCTGCATAGTCTCTATGATAAGACTAAATTGAGTTTTGGTCTGTTCCAACAACATTCATGCATTTTCATCTGGTAACACTAAACTGTGGGAAATGACATCTGCAGTTTTCGTGTTCTTCATTTTACTTGGGAAAAAATAGCAAAGTTCTCATGAGTAAAACGTGGATTTCTTATGCTTAATTACAAAATGATCAAACTGTCTTTGTGAATCTTTCATTGTTCAATAATCTTTTCAGTAATCTGCAACCACTCTGTCTTTCCATGCTTCAATTAATTTCCAGGGAAAGATATGATTTTTTTAAAATCAAAAAGTGAAGGCAAAGTGATGGAGTGATCCAGAAGTGCAATAAAATATACCAACAAAATATACTCAAAAACATCTTGGGAACAAGGCAGAAAGCCATAATCTTTTGTTTTGGAAAAAAAAGATTTTTCAAGATGGATTTCAATTCAGTTTTAGTTCTTGCTCACTAGAATTAACTCTACAGTCCATTGCTGGTGAAACAGTCTTGATTAAAAAATGACACAAAACCCATAGGGCAGTGGATTTTAAAACGTATGTCAGGAGTCTCGGGAATTCACAAGTAATTGTTTCATTATTGAAAGACAAAGCTAAAATACCAGGCCTAGGGAAATTCAATTGCACTAAGTTGGCAATGGCAAAAACCATCCATGTAGCAGGAAAAAATTTTTGCTATGGTCATAGAAATAGCTTTCTGCTATATCTCTGCACAGCCCGATTTAGACCTGAATGTCTCTATTGCTGTTTTAAAATGAATTGTAGCAAACACTTTTGAACTACTCTAATGAATTTGTTTTAAATTTTAATATTCACCTCCCTCTTTTTCTGCCTTATCCTCCCAATTAATTTTTTTAATTAGCCTTTTACGGAGTCAACCACTGTTCAAATCTACATGGGGAAGTGAAAATGTAATAAGCCAGGAAGCTTAATGGGAAAAAAGAAAAGAAAGGGCATGAGAGAGTTGCAGAAGATATAGGAAAAAAATATTTTTGTTGTTGAATTTCTTTTCTATCTTTTTGAATCAAGTTTCTTTGCCTGGAAAAGTTGAGTGTAACAATGCTTATGTGAATTAGCCTTATTTCTTCTGAATTGGTGATAGTCTTTGCTGGAGTAAAATAGAATATGCATTACAGCCATTTAGCTGTCATTTTTTTAAAAAAATTCTCTAATCCATTCTGTTAAACTTTCCAAAGTTTTAAGAAGTTATTCATTAAGCGGAACCTTCATCAGTATATTTTCTTCCAGCCTCCAAAGAAAATAATCTCTCTCCCTCCATTTTTAAATATAATTAACCTTTAATTAATAATTTACACAAACTTGATAAGATGATTTCCTTGGTAGATGTTGTTGGGTTTGTGGTTTTTATTTTTTTCTCATCTTCTCAATATCTCCAGCATTAGCAATGAAGGGGGTAGGGAAGCAATTAATTAAAGAAGAAGGAGGTTAACAGTGAAGGCACAGATGAGAGTTATTATACTGAGTGGAAAATGACAAGCAAGGCCTTTGAAAGTGTGGGTATAATTGTTTCCAGCTGGAAAGCTGGCAGCCCAGGTTTGGTGCCCGAGTCAGTGCCACATGATGGGATAAGCTCCTATCCTCGCCCCAGTTCCTGCCAACCTAGTGGCTCAAAAGCATATAGATAAATAGGTACCACTTTGGTGGGAAGGTAATAGTCTTCTGTGACATCATGCTGGCCACATGGCTGCAGAAATGTCTTCAGACAGTGCTGCTGGCTCAATGGCCTTTAAACCAGTGTTTCTCAACCTTAACAATTTTAAGGCATGTGGACTTCAACTCCCAGAATTCCACAGCCAGCAACGCTGGCTGTGGAATTCTGGGAGTTGAAGTCCACATGCCTTAAAATTGTCAAGGTTGAGAAACACTGCTTTAAATGGAGATGAGCATCATTCCCTATAGTCAGCAAAGACTAGCAAACTAAAATCCGCAGGGATTCCTTTCCTTTACTTGAGATGGTGAAGGTTTGAAGGTGGCAAAATGATTGTTGATAGTAAGACAGTGGTTAAATTGGATACTATTCTTTATTGATCTGGAATTCAGGATAGAGAAGAGGAAATACTTTTTAAAGACAAGATATAAGTATATGAACAATGGGTGTGAAATATGCTAATGGATTTGGATATGTTTGGAAAGGATAACCCTTTTAGTAACTTTAAGCCATATTCTATAGGTTTACTCTTATGATGAACATGATGATGAAGGGTAAGGGTAAGGTATATTTCAGTGAAAACTGACTTTTTAAAAACAACTGGAGGGTTAGGGTGAGGAAAAAATATATCAGAACAATTGTCAGAATTATAGCTTTGGAAAAAATTAACCTCAGCCTTAATTTGACCACGCAAGATCCTTCTGAAGTTCTTATCTGTAAAATAAGTTATCTGATTGACAAAGCTTAAATTCTCATGGTGTCAGGTGAAGAATCTTACCAATTTCCTCCTTTCCTGTATTTCTGTTCAGGTGTAGAGGTGTGATAACATTTCCCAGCAATTTTCTCCAATCCCCCTGGGATATTAGTTATGGCACTATTTCTCAATGAATCATGACCAGAGTCGCTTGGTGGATTGATAAAACATCCCTGAGCTGCCCTTGATCTTTAAATTGGTCTGTAAGCTCACTAAAGGCATTGTTGTTGATGAAAGTTATTGGCTAGATGTGTTAAATCAGTCATTATTTTCAAGGCTCAATAGCTGGATTTGCTTTGCAGAACACTTTAAAGATTATCTGATGCCAATACCTTTGCTATTCTCAGGCATAGTCTTGTTTGCTCAAAAGGATCCATTAAAGCTGTTTTCATTTTCAGTTTCTGGGCACATATTTTCTTTGCCACTTCAACCATGCACAGAATAAGACACCACCTATCTCCAGTTTACAATGCAGCCCTTGCAGCAGTTCCAAGAAGATTCCACAACCAATTGCACCCTGATTCAGGTGACCCTGAAGGCACAGATGAACTCCCAAGTGGCCTCAATAACTCTCACAGAGAATGCTAATGACCAGATGACTGGAAAGAGATACAATCCTTCCATTCCCCCTCCTATCAGTACCTATCACTTTTCCCTTTTCAAGGGAAAAAGCCAGTCCAGTCCAGTCCCTCACCTTTGAGACAATTATGACCTGGATGACTGAGAATCTCCACAGACAAGCTCTGAAATACATATCAGGCTGTCTTTCCTTCCTTACCACATTCTCAAAAGCTAGCTGAGCTCAGTTCCAGAGAATGGTTCTACCCAACACCCCAAACTTTCCAAATCTATCCCATAATTAACCGTCTAGAGAAAAAAATAATGAACACACTTTGAAATAAAGTTGGTACACTCTAAGAACAAGGATTTGTCATGTGTCTATGAAGCTTTTTAACAAAGAACATGGTAGCCATGAGGGGAATTTTCATCTGTAATTAATGCATGCTTGCCTAATTTTACACTTTTGAGCCATTGTGGAAAGTAAAATGTGTTCAAAATAAGGCAGATAGTGATAATGATTGGCAAAAGTGATAACATATTCTTTAAACAGCTTTGCAAGGCTAGGAGATCAATATCCTCCAGGGATCAGATTAACACCTTTCTATTATCTCTCGCATTTGACTGAATGCTTTTGGTGTGTTTGTTTGATTTTACCATTTTAATGGTTCATTAATTTTAATTTTTTTCTTCATTATTACATTTGAGTTGCTTGTGGAAGTGCAAAATGATTTTTTAATAAACTTAGGGCTTGACTTATTTTAATGCTATTCAGTTCAAGTTCTACTTTAGTTCCAAACAATATAGTATAAAATATATTTTTTCCCAACTGAACTCTGGAGGTATCTTAGACTATAAGTTGCTAACTGTTGCTCAAATCAAGACTCTGGTAGCATTTTTTTTCCCAAATAACAAATAATAAACTGTGATGGGTGGTATAGAAACTTGATGAATAAATAAAATAAATAAAATTAAAGGCATGAACTTTTGTGATCTGCAGCTTACGTTCTCAGATGTATAAAGTAGGTAAACTGAGGTAGGGTTTAAATTGGGGGCAGTAGTTGGTTTTTTTTTTTTCCTACCAGAGACTAACATAGATCACCTTCTAAAAAACTGGCCAAAAGACATCCCATGAACTCCATGGCTGAATGGTGGTCCAAACCCAATTCTCACAAGCCAGCGTCAGATTGTTGTATCACAGACTGTAAAGGAAGTATATAAGACAGACTCTTTCGTATCTTCAACTTTTAATATCAATTTGATTACCCTGAAAAGGAAAATACACCTTCTTGTTAAAAAGAAAGATAAAAATAAGCAATTATTTTTTCCCTGTATTCCAGAGAAGTAATTATACATTTGTTTCTCTGTTAGAAAAAAAATCATATAGTCAGAAGTGATGTTACAGCAAAATAAAATAAAATAAAATAAAATAAAATAGGGCATTGAGTATTGGCTGCTGAAGAGGATTCTGATCTTTTTGTTTCCTTTCTTTAGCTTTTTTATTGTCTCTTTTGAATGGTGTGTCAATGTGTTTTATCTCTATGTGTCTACTGATTTCTGTTTTTGTCTGAATGCCAAGATTTCAGGAATTTCTCAGTGTTTTTGGATTTAGCTTAGTGTGGGAAACTCCCAGTTTCATATGACCGAGTCTGTCCATGTGTTGTGATGATGATGGGTAAGTGTAAGCTCAACACATGTTGAGAAAACACAGAGGAAAAAATTTGTTTTATGTATAGGCACGATGACCCCATTGTGCCCACAACTGAAGGATAAGAATGAATTCTGTTTGCTAACTTTCATTTTCACTCATATAGTGAAAAATGTATATGGATAATAGGCATAAATAGGAAGTGCTCAATCTGGTTTCTTGGGGACTTTCATCATATAGACCAGGCACTCCCTATTCTGCCTGGAGAATTATGGGAATTGAAGACCACAAGTCTTAAAGTTGTTAAGGTTGGATATCCCTGATATAGACTCTTCCATTGATTGCTGTCTTTCTGCTTTTATTTTTGGACTGAATATGTCTTTCGTTAAAAATAACAAAGGCCTGAAAATGTATCTCTTGAGCAAAATTTATTCTCACCGGATTGTTTCTATAAGTCTTTCATCTTTGTGCAGCATGCTAATCCATTCACTGAACTCTGCTTTCCTAAATTAAATTTCAGTTTCTGGGTTCACAGGACACATAGAACCCTAAAATGATTTACTTCACCTAACCTGATAAAACACAAGCCACCCCAACACATTCTAGACTAGTGTATTGTATGAACCTTCAGCCTCTGATTCCTTAATTTCTGACTCTGATGAAATGGATGGTCTGAAATCAGTGATCACTATGGTCAGAACCCTGTAATATTTTTTCCCCAGTTTTAGAAACAGAAGGTAAAAAGCTCCAGATTTCAGGTACTCAGTCAGCCATACCATAAATCAATGCTTGAAGCTAAATGTGAAGACTCTTTAAGATCTAAGAGCTTCCCACCTGGACATGTCTACATTACCATCTGCTCTATTTAAGAGATCAGTTGTTTGCAGATCTTCACTGTAGCAACATTACTGTGGAATTAGTCCACCTAGTCTTCTTCTTCCAAGAACTAAGCCCTGGGGTGTATCATCCACTGTTTCTTAGCTTCTGGCTCCTGTTATAGAATTTGTAGCTTCATCAAATCCTGCAATGTTGTTTCCAATTCCTTGCAAACAACTCTGACATCGCTTATATTATTGGTCACAGGTATATTATTGCAGCACAGGTATCATGTTTAGCATGCTTCTTTCTCTAGGGGGAGATTGATGAGGTTAAACTTGAATCTGTGCTGAATTACTTTTTCAGAAGTAAGTCTTGCAGAATTTGGAAGCCCTTCATGCCGCAACTGTTATGGTCTCTGGACCTCCAACTGATACCCTGATCTTAGCAGGACCAGATTTCTGTAATATCCACACTGAGAAGCTTAGTGTCTGAAATGTAGGTGCTCACCAGGCTACAAATCCTAGGTGAGTTAAAATAAAGGCATCTATTTTCTTTACAAAAAGGGCTATATAATATATCTACCAATGAAGTGGCTTTTTCAAGTGAGAGAGGTTGTCTTTGATCAAGCTTCAAGCAGTGATTTATGGCACACCAAGCCTTTCTTGAGTTGCTTAAAAACAGGCAGTTGTTTTACAGCAATGATGTGTTTTTGAATATTTCAGAGAGTGAAAGAGGCAAGGCCATACAAGCTAAGTTTGTGGAGGGGACATTAACTCTAGAGGAAACTGTGCTACTTCATCCTTCATATATCTGTCTTAAATAGCAAACACTGTTACAAGTCAGCTTCTGATTTTCTACCTACCTATTCATCTACCTGCTGTTAATTAAAATACAGAAAAATGAGATCTGTTGAAATTTATCATTGCCACCTCTTCATGTTGCTGAAGAACGTGTGTATAGAACAAGAACAAAAAAGTTTTTCTGACATTCAGAAGAAATTATGGGGTTTCAGTATCTTGACCTAATCTTTAATTGATGTAGACTACTACTTACATGAAAAATTCTATAACAATCTCGAAGCCAGAGACTGTGTATTATACCCAGCCTATTCAGCTTCCAAAAAAGCCAGGCAATTGGATTAATTTAATACATCATGGATTGGCTAACCATGGTGGATAAAAATAAGTTTATCAAGAAGTCTGCCTTGCTTGTTAAAATTAAGTCTTCATTCACTCTCTTTATAATTGTTCTCTGAAGAGTATATTCCTTCCCTTTTTTTCAATTTAATTCTCATTCAGTGAATGTAACTGTCAGAGTAATAATATTGCCTGTGCACTTCAATTACATTACAGATCTACAGATCTTCCTGTGCACTGCAATTATATTACAGATCTACATTACAGATCTACAGATCTAATAATATTTCTTGTGCATTGTAATTACATTAGAGATCTACATTACAGATCTCGACTGAAAGGTTATGGAAGGCCCAGAAATGCCTGCATAACAAGTTTGCATCAATAAAAAATAATATTGTTCAGTGTTGTTAGGCTAAGGTATTTCTATTTGATCAATATGGTTTATTTCAATCGCATGCAGACGGAAAAAGTGAACGTTAAGCAAATAGGAAGACTGTATGTATTGCAAGCATTTCTCCACTGAAAGTTATCCTCCAAATATTGCTGAAAAGAACTTTAAGCAGTGGTCAATAAAAAGGTTTGCACAGTTAGCACCATGCAAAGGTGTATAATTTTTACATTCTTGAAATAAATGAGTTAGACTAGATACTTCCTGAGAACCAACACAAGAGATTGTGATTGCCTTCTGAAGGAGGCCTGATGATCTTTGCGTTGGTAAGTTGAGTGATCTCCAGAAACCTGTATTATGCATATGTTTAAATACACCCATATGATTCATATTGTGGAACATATGGATCTTGTATTAAAGGGGCAATATTTACCTACTGAGGATTGATTGTTTGCATATATATTTAAATTTAAAAACTTTATTATTATTTATTATTTAATTGGATTTCTATGCCGCCCTATTCCAGGAACTCAGGGCGGCTCACAACATGGATAGAAATCTAATATTAAAAACCTTTACAAGGTTCTCTGTTTCTAAAAACAGAATTTATGATGGAAAAGTTGTTTCATAACCAGCATGATATTTTAAATGGTAAATGGTGGTTAAAGATAATGTTTTAGTCTTTTAACAAAGGAACAAAAAGACACAAAATATAAAGATGAGATACTGAGGCAGGGACCTCTGCAGAAGAGGTCAAAAATGGCCAGGTGGTGATCATAGCTAGGTGATCAAATCCCAGCCCCCCTTTTAATGTGTGCTGGGAATGGTTAAATCAATGAAAATGGTGACCATAGTGGTATCTTGTTATGCTTCAAGTGTGTGATACAAACACAAAAATGTAGAACTCCAGTTGCATTATTTGACCACTATCTTCACTTTTTTTTAAACCCCTGTGAGTTCTCCTAGGGAAATAAAAAGTAAAAATTCTTCAGTTGTGTGGTTTTGGCAGCCATCTTGCCTTTTCAAAGTCTCCATAGATACCTCAGGGAAGATAGTTTTCAGTTGAAAAATATGAAATTAAGGTTTTTTTAAAGAATATGATACAAGGAAATCAACAAAATGCAATATCTGGAGGGCAAATTATCACCACTCTGACATTTAAAGCCTGTCATATTAGAATAGTTGACATGTGTTTGTCAATGCACAAGTGAGCTTTAATATTCAACGGGGAGCTCACATAAACAACTAAGGGCCTAAAATGCATTTGGGCTATTTAGAAGATAGATTAGCCCTTTCTATCTTTTCTAAAAGGCTAATTCCTGGCAGAATGTTGAGTTTTAAGTAAAGGATGCCTTATAAGGCTAATATTTTATGGGTATGGTAAGATAATTCTTAAAGAGATGAAAGGAATTCTTCCCACTGTGTACTTAGTGATGGATGGTTTCAATTAAGGGTATATATTAACCACAACATTTGGCTCATGATCAAAATACCATGACTTGACTTGATTAAGTTGGTGGACTCAAGTCAGGAGCAAGACATTAAGCTTCTTGATATCCACTGACTAGCGAAGGAAAATGATCCACTGATGTACATTTTCCTTTTTTTAAATAAATATTTTATTGATTTTATAGTTTTTAACTATACTCTCTTCTCATTTGGTGGCCAAAGCTTCAGGATCGGTCCTTCCAAAGAATAGTCATGGTAGATTTCCTTTAGCATTGACTGATTTGATCTCCTTGCAGTCCAAGGGATTCTCAAGAGTCTTTTCCAATGCCACAATTAGAAAGCATCAATTCTTCGGCACTCAGCCTTTCTTATGGTCCAACTCTCACAGCCATACAGTACTACTGGGGAAATTATAGCTTTAACTATACATATTAAATATAGAATTGGGTAACTACATTTGGAAGTTTTTAAAGCCACAACCGAGTCCTTCAGTAGCTCCATCTATTGAATTACTCAGGGCTGTTGTCTCCGATTTAAAGTTTCATCATTTTGCAGCAAACATTCTATTGTACTAAACAATATTTTAATAAAAGATTTGGTTTTTAAACAGATGATTCAATCAGTTCAAATCAGCAGGTTTTTAAACCAGTGGCTGATCTCTAGCACAGTAACTAAGACAAACAGATCTACAGTCCTGGCATGCCATGAATTGCTAAAAGAATTGGCAGGTTACAAGCATGTTGCAAAGAAATTGCATTGGGCCAAAAAAGGGGACTAGTTTAATATTCATAGAAATTTCTTTTTCTATCCAAAGAAATAAGAGTCGCTCTGGATAGTGAGATGAGTGAGTGTATTTTGTTTAATCCAGGGAAATGAAATTAGGAAATACTTTAGACACATATATTCCTAATTCACTGGAATATAACAAGTAGGAGGATGTAAAGCACAATCTGACTTGCAACATGCTGTTATTGGTCAATCTCAATAAAAATAGATTTATTTGTTCTGTGAAGCTGATTTATGGGTCAAGTGGGGCTGATGTTACATGAGTTCAACCCTCCCTCCCTCCCTCCCACCCACCCACCCATCCATCCATCCATCCATCCATCCATCCATCCATCCATCCATCCATCCATCCATTTTTATTTCATTGTGCATGGAACTTGTGTAGCTGACATTTTTCACTTTCTTACACAACTTTTCCCTGGAGAATGGTGCAGCATATTTTTAACACCTGGCATACTATGCATTATTCTTAAAGTGACACCCTCTAAATGTTTATTTTGCAACAAAGGCACAATTTATCTGGTTACGTTTCTGTAACATCATCCAGTGCATTTACTTGAGGCTTTTGTGCAGACTTTGATCAATGGTTTGGTTTTATCATATTCAGGTACCTCTAGCACTCTTTAGCAGGCAATGAAAGTAGCGTGTTCCATGGTTAAAACATGAAGGAATCCACCCCACCCCCATTACATTGCAGAATTATCGTGGCTCAAGACTCTTGTCTTTTCCAAGGTTCTTATTTTTAATTGGAACCATTTTTCTAAAAAAAACCTTTGCTAATTTTAAGGTATGAACTATTGTGGCATTTTTATCTTGCATTTTTGAAATATCTTTGCCATTTTGCACATTTCCTTTGGGATCCTGGGATTAACATAAGAAACCGAAGAAGGACTGCCCAATCATTGAATGGTGTGCTGAAAAGGTCAAGGTAATGCATTATACCATTGTTATGTTTAAAGAATAAAAAAAAGGGAGGGCAACTGAATGTGAGAAAGGTGGTTCAGAGACTTTAGACTTTAGACTTAGACTTTAGACTTTATTTAGACTTATATGCCGCCCTTCTCCTAGGACCCAGGGCGGCTTACAATAACAAAGATTCGATATGGGAGCAAATAGAACTACAGAAGCTTTGTTTTCATGAGTATGTGTGTGTGTGTGTTTGTGTGTGGTGTGTGGTGTGCTCATAGTTGCTTCAGCCTCTTAGAAATCTTGTCTCTCCTAGGCACGGGCACAACCAGTGCACTAAATAAATTTGTGTAAAGACGTTCCTGGCCACACCTACCATCTGCTACTTCCCAGTGCAGGATAAGGTAGCAAAATGATATGTAAAGTTCTGGAATTCTTACTGGAAAGTTGTGTACATATAGATGGACAGCTGGTAGGACTGATGTTGAATTATTAGGAAGTAAGGCATATTCGTTCATTGCTTCTAATATGCATAATGGACTGTTGTCATTTCATTAGATCCACAGATCTGATTTTTTTTTCCTTTAGTGAAGAAAATCTAGTGCAGCCTTACCTAAATTGGGTGCCCTGCAGAGAAGTGAGCGTCAACTCCCAGAATTCCCCAGTCAGGATACCATTGCTGAAAATTCTGGGCATTGAAGTCCACACATCTGAAGTCTACCCAGATTAGGAAAGGCGGAAAGTTAAAATGGTGTTGGCTTTCAGGCATCTTCCCTGACTGTTAAGAATGCCTCAAGACACAAATACTTATTTGCAAATGTCTGTCTGCAGATCAGGAGATGCTGCAGATGTCGTTTTTTCTTAGAGATGGCTGCCAGTTTTCTTCAAGGAGGTTTTTAAGCAGGGCAGACAAACAGCAGGTATTTCAGGCAAACTTATTTCGTTATCCCCCAAGGAGCTTTTCTGAGTAATGTAGGCCTGTGGCTAAGGAAAGTTGCTTCCTACATAGAGTTCGTCTGAATGACCTATTTCCTCCACAGCAGTAGATTCCTAATGTATGTACTACAGTGTAATGGAAAAGAAATGTTGTCTCGTGTAAATTGCGTATTCAGCAGCAACAGCAAAAGTGAACTATGTAACACAACAAGGAGGCCGACTAAGCCCTACAAAACTTGCATTTTTAAGGTATAGGCTTAGGAAATAATTGAAAGAGTAATAATTTTCTTCAGATTTTAACAGCCCCAGTGATAATGGTGACAGCACTGAAGTAACAGTATACTTCTGTGAAATACAACTAAAAAGGCATCTTGCTTTCATTAGTGCCAAGATGGTATGAATCAACATTGCTTAAATACTCAATTGCAAGTTAACTTCATTCCTCTGGGCATTAAAAAAATGCCACAGGGAGGGAATTATTATCTAATTAAAACTTTTACTAAGACAGTTGAGAATAATTTTGATGTTCACAATTTTCTCTTTTAAAGAAGCCAGTAAATAGGGAACAAGAGAATGAAGAAAAAGAAGGCAAGAAAGACTGACTTACGAATCGTTGTATTGCTTTGTTGCGAATTCATGTTATTACCAACAGAGAGTGTTTAAAAGCATTTATAGCAAATTAGCATCCTTGATTAAGTTCTCGCACCACAAACATGTTTATCAGTGCTTTTCACACTGCAGTGATGAAAATGGTATCACATGAACAGGCTTAGGGTCAGAAGAAAAGCTAACAAAGAACAAGCATTTAATTGCCAAGATGACTTAACCATGATTTTGATAAAGAAGTGTTTTGGGCTATTTATGCTCTTATTGTCTTTAATATGCACAGCATTCCCTGGTTTGGGAGTGGCTCAATGAAGACCTACGTAGCAGATGATCAGTGCTGCAATATTTGAATCTATAGCAATGTGTGATCTTTTAAAGAACTGATGCAAGCTATCAAAGTATCAATTTTGGGATTTTTAGTTGGATTATGCATAGAAAAGATATTGTAGAAATGAATATCCTTCATTTGTTCAATTGGAGAAAGGAGGGCAAAGTTTAAAGAGCTGGGGTCTTTTGAATGGTCTCTCAGTGTTTGGATGGCAGCATATCCTCTGTTCACTCTGGTTGGAAGGGCTGTCACTGAATTTTTGGGGTACATATATTGGACTTTTGGAGGAGGGAGAAATGAGGAATGATGGTGGGAACCAGCAACCTCATGAAGACAAAGCACACCAAACTTTAAAACTCTTCCGAATGAGGAAAATAGATCAAAAGTCAATCACTTTATATTGAAATTCAGCACCAGTAAAATGCTGGAGAGCCAAAATAAAATGGATTTTGAACCCCAGAACTGTTATGTAAGAGAGCAAATATATCAACAGCTAATTAGGAAAGACTTAATCAGCTCTTGTCTCTGATTAGTTAGAATATTCATGTTTTCCTTGAAACAGCGACAACAATGATATCAACAAAATATTAGTAGAAATCAAGATCTGGCTTGTAATTTCTCCAGTGTTTCTTTCCTTTAAAGAGGGATCTCTCTCTCTCTCTCTCTCTCTCTCTCTCTCTCTCTCTCTCTCTCTCTCTCTCTCTCTCTCTCTCTCTCTCTCTCTCTCTCTCTCTCTCTCTCTCTCTCTCTCTCTCTCCCCACCGCACAGTCCTTAATTCTCAAGTCCTTGGAAATTTCTTCTGAATATTTGAGCTTACTTGATTGTTGGTATTTTCATGACATCTCTCCAGACAAATCTACATTTCTCAGTCCAAAGGTTTGTTTCTGATTTCCCCCCTGATTTAAGGAAAATTTAGGAAACTATCTTTCTAGCATAAAAGGTCTGATTGATTCACTACCAACCAAACATGATCAATTTATATTGGTTTACATATGGATTTATAAAATCCATTCCATTATTACTTTTCCTAGAAGTCCAGACTGAGGCTGCAATTCAGTTAAGACTTTTAATTTAAAACACAGTTTTCAAGAATGACTAATTCAATAAAGTAGTCAAAGCTCATAACTCATTACTGCAATGCTCCACATGTGGATTGTCTTTGCAGATGGTCCAGAAAGTGCAGATAGAACAATTTACTGTATTTAGACTACTACCTGGAACAGGACATTTTAAGCTTATTGCTGCTAGATTTTCTTTCTTTTTTAAATGATCTTAAGTGGTTCCTAGGATCTTCTGGGCTAGTTCAAAAAGTTGGTAACTAAAGCACCTTGTGGCTTACAGTTAGAGTGTCTGAAGCAACACATTATCCTACATTCCTACTCATGATAGAGATGCTTAAGATAATCATTGGAGGACTGCTCTGAAGGTTTTTCCTTGATCAAATGCAAGTTTCCCAGGAGGTTATTCAGTGGTAACTCTCCTCCCCAATTATACAAAGCCCTCCCCTAAATAAGGTATATCTGATTCCAGTCTTTTGTCTTTTCATCACCAAAGATGTTATGAGTCTCTCTGGCATTGCATCTAATTAATATGCTAATTTTAAACATTTATGCTGCTTAGAAATGTTTAAACTATTCTGATTGATGCTTTTATTGTTTGGGTGCTTATATTATCATGTATTTAATTATCATGTTATTATATTTTAATTAAGTATTTTAATTATCTTGCATCTTTAATGTATGACTTCAGTGTCTTGTAAGACATCCTTGGAAAATCCAGTTTTGAAAGGCAGCAGACACCTTTCAAAAATAAATGGATGAAACTTGCATAACAATGCACAGAAAACCCTAAAGTCTTTAAAACTCTGTGAATATAGGAGAACTCTATTTTCCAGGCAGAAATATGTAACACTAGCAGTTACACAAAGGCATGGGCCTAAGAAACTGTAAGTTGGTACTAGGTCCTCAACTTCCAAAATACAAGATTGTTTTCTTATCTTCTGGCCAAATATACTGGTTTCTTGATATGATACCACCCTCTTATAAGGTTTCTCTTTGATCAACAATCCCAACTGGCTTTCATCAAACTTCACCTAGATGGCTACACACTGTGTTTAAGAGTACGTTGTTTTAAAATGCAGAACATGAGGTCCATGACAACAAATATTTCAGGAACAACCACAGAAGTGGCCACTCTGATCTCTGGGGGCATGATCTAAGACAGGGGTCTTCAAACTTGGCCCTTTTATGACTTATGGACTTCAACTCCCAGAATTCCTCAGCCAGGCACACTGGCTGAGAAATTCTGGGAGTTGAAGTCCACAAGTCATAAAAGGGCCAAGTTTGAAGACTCCTGATCTAAGATATAAGTGTCATCTTTGGAGAACGGCTCATCACTCTTTGGGGAGGGAATTTGAATGCAAAGTATTTCCATGGTAAGCAGGGTGATTAATATTTCCTTATGTGCTCTTTGATTCATAGGCAGTGTGTGGAGAAACACTTGAAGCTTCCTTCCTGTGCTTTGACAGGGGGGCAGCCTAAAGCTGATTTTCACAAATATCTTTGCACTGAACAATGGCTTGATAGAAGGAATTTTGTCACAGCTCTCCTGCCATTTCATCATGTTGCACTACAATTGTGCCCTCCAAGGGCCCCCAGATTTGAATATCAGACTGGTTCCAAGTGTTACTGTTAATTACACTCACATCAGTAGCCCAGATAGGAACTTTTCACAGTTTGGTTTTAAAAAAAAAGAAAGAAAGAAATCTACTTCATTCCTTTTGTATATATGCTGATTGCCGACTCTCTTGCTTTTTAATTTTTTTTTTGCATATTGGTTTTCTTGAAACATATTAAGTGACAAAACAACAAATTGTATTTCCAAAAACATCTTGTCTACAATTTAATGGAAACACACATTCTCTCTTGGTGTAGGAATGAGAATCATGTATATGCATGTTTGAAAGTATTTGCTCATCCTCTTCTTTTATTTATTTAAATAAGTGGCTTTAAAAAAAAATTTTTTTTGCTACAATTGATGAAAAGTTGCGTGTGTTGGTATGGCACATCTTCCATTTAGGTCAGGGGCTGTGGCCAGAAAGAAATCAATTAGGGAAGGTGTATAAATTTGAAGATGTAGAGGAAAGGACCACACAATAGATATCTCCCATTTCAGACCATAACCGTAAATAATAAAAGAAACCCTTCAAATAATAAAAAAAGATATTATGAGGGTTGATGCTTAACCTGACAAGATGTCATTAGCTTTATATCTGTCAGATCTAAGCCGAGAGATGAAATCCAGCCAAGTTTGTTGCTTTCACCTAATGGACAGACTCTTGCCAGACTAAAGCTATAATATTGATATATCCTGAGGGATTCTAGGGTATGCTTACCCTGAAACGCTTTCCCCCCCATTAAGCTCAGGACTGTACAATCTCTTGCTCTGGGTCTCTCCCTTCAAAAGCCATGTTTTGCCAAAATTTTCCTCCACTTCCTCTGTAGTAGATACACATCCCATCACAATATTCTGTCTTCCCTTCTAGGACATTAAGATGGCTTATATAGAGATATTTCTTCATTTTATATTCATGATAACAAACTTGTGGGATAGATGGGAGAGAGAGACAAAGTGACTGCTCCAAAATTATCCAGCACGTTTTCATGGCTGAGGATAGCAATAAAGTGTCACCATTTGATCACTTGGATCCAGAAAGTGTCCTATTAAAACAACACTGATTAAAAACAAAGTTGTTTTTTTTTTAAAGACAAGATTGCGGCATTCAAGTTTATTTTCTGAACTTCATCCTCTCTTCTTTTGGGATGAATTAATGTGAAACAGTTGTGATTTATATCCATAGTACATACAGTTGCAGTATATAGAGAAGGAGAGTTAAACATATGAACAGTAAAAGGAATATTGAGTATATCTATGGACGATGAAACAAATTTAGGAACAAATTAAAGGTTTAAGCTTTATCCTGTTGGAGTGATTGATTGATTGATTGATTGATTGATTGTAGTTAGGAACCACCCACCTCCCTCACAGAAGGATTCTGGCAGTGTACAATAAAATTACCCTCAATATTATTACAATAAAATTACAAATTATATACCTTGGTAAGTGGCAAGCTATAAATGTGTGTTCCATTAAATTAAAGAATGTGAGCTATGATTCCTTTCCCTTCTTTAAAGGAAATTTAATTTTGGAAATTGGAACATTTGTGCCATTCTGTACCAGAGTTTTAAATTCTGTCTTGGGAAAGAAAAGGTGAAAGGGGACTTATGGTATTAAAAATAAGAATTTATTGTGAGATGAAGATGAAGACCAGAATTATAATTGGGTCCCTTGCTGATTAGAAGCAAAGAGGAAAAAAAATTAAGAAAGGCTTTAAAAAGACTACAGTAATATGAAGAGGGAGTAGAGGGGATCGGCAAATTACCATGTCACCATTCTGGAGACTTTATTTCTGGGATCCTGGGAGATACGTCAACTCACAAATAGCATGGTATCTTCTTTGTCAAGGTATACTCAGCTTATACTCACAGTTCTGCAGCATGTGACTGGTTCAATCAATATCATATCTATTGTAAGCAGTAAAAAGCCATTCAGGAGTGGGTGGCATAAAAATTGAAAAGAAATATATATAAAAAATCTAGTAACAAGGCTCCAAAGTGTCAAAATGTTTATATCACAAGACTAATGCTGCCTCCAGTTTTCCTTTGAAAAGGAGTTTCTGTTTTTCCTTCTGTCATTCTCTTGGCTGCTTAAAACATTCATTTGGTGCCTACCTTGAAACCTATTTTGTCATTATGAACATTGGTCTCTTGTTGTTCTGAAGTGGGAAGAGGTCACACTTCTGTTCCTTTTGGGGGGTCTGCACAACGTGGTCAAAGAAGGCCAGATGGTGGCCCACAGTGGAATGACTGAAGGGGAAGTTTCTCCCATTTCTCTTCATCTGTGGATTATTGGCAAGATCCATTTGTTCAAAACATTCATTCATTCATTCATTCATTCATTCATTCATTCATTCATTCATTCATTCATTCATTCATTCATTCATTCATTCGCTTGCCTGCCTGCCTGCCTGCCTGCCTGCCTGCCTGCTTGGACCCAGTTGTACATATTTTAATGGAAGGGCACTTTCCTAATTCACTGCCCACATGAAACTGCATAGGTCTTCTGAGAAAAATGAAAGAAGAATTATTTTCCACCTCCTCAGTTCCTAAGGTATAGATGTACAATGTGAAGTTTCAGGAGCTCTGCATGGGTTCTTTGCATAGCCTTCAGCTCCATCTTCAAAGAGATGGAAGATCATGGTAGCGGGGGAGAAAAAAAATCACAGACAAATTCTCAGTCCTTCTTTCTGCATATTCACTGCTCAGACTTACTCTCAATATTGTCTAGCTTCTGACTTGACTGTTCAAAAGTTCCCTTTTCTTCCCAAATATGTGGGCCTCAGTAATATTCTATATCCATGCCTTAAGACAAACTTGACAATCTTTTTACTGCTTAGTTATCCACGTTTATCAATTTTTTTTTAGTTTGCAAGACTGGCCTGCAAGCATTAGCAAGTAAATCAAGAAGGAGATTGAAACTCTTTAGAACGTTTGCGAGACCCGGCGGCCTAAGGTGGTTCCTGCTTCAACAGTGATTGGATGGAACCCACCCACCCTGCCTGGGCCTTACCAACTTCTCTGCTTTCACACAAGTAGCACCGTCGCCGTCGCGCTGCCATGGCTTCCTCCCCTTCTCAGGTGCGCCAGAACTACCATCAGGACTGCGAAGCGGCCATCAATCGGCAGATCAACCTGGAGCTGTACGCTTCTTACGTGTACCTCAGCATGTCTTATTATTTTGACCGTGATGATGTGGCCCTGAAGAATTTTGCCAAGTACTTCTTGCACCAGTCTCATGAGGAGCGTGAACATGCAGAGAAACTCATGAAGCTGCAGAACAAGAGAGGTGGCCACATCTTCTTACATGATATCAAGAAACCAGATCGTGATGACTGGGAGAGTGGACGATGGAGTGTGCTTTGCACTTGGAAAAGAATGTAAATCAGTCACTACTGGATCTACACAAGCTAGCAACAGACAAAAATGACCCTCACTTATGTGACTTCATTGAAACTTACTATTTGGATGAACAAGTTAAATCCATCAAAGAGCTGGGTGACTATGTGACCAACCTACGCAAGATGGGAGCACCAAAATCTGGAATGGCAGAATATCTTTTTGACAAGCACACTCTGGGAGAAAGTGACAATGAGAACTAAAAACCACCCATGAATGTTGCAAAGAGACTCTTATCCTCAACACTTGTGCATGCTTCTTTGATTTATCTCTTAATATTTCCATACTTGTAAAAATTTGCTTCTGTTCTTAATGTTATAACTCACACCCAATAAAATGATTAGGTCTACTTAAAAAAAAAGGAGATTGAAACAGATAGGACTTCCATGTTTACTCCTTGAAAAAATGTTTTTACATTGTAGGACTCTAATAATTTAATTTAAGACCTTAGAAATCTAAACACATTTATTGTATTGCCTTGCTTCTAAAAATGTAAGTAGGAGATGAGTATAATTATTATTATTATTATTATTATTGCACTAAAGTACTTGTGACTATGGATTGATCACTATAACCTTGGATATGGAGGAGAAGGATGCTATGGGCAGGCTATCCTGAGCCTGTGGGATCTACCTTGCACAGGGATCCAGAACCCAGCTCCTTCATCTACTGTATCTACAGATTCCTGATCTGAAGTGTCATATCAGCTTCTGAAGCCTCAAGAATAGTCATGTCACCATGGAAAACATCTTCTGTTTATGAGATTAAGAAGAGAATGTATCAGCACCAGCTGAATTCAGAAACAGACCAAAAAGGCTGCTTTCTATTTAGAAAAGTACCTATTTGCCTGGTCAAGTAAACCTTTCTTGAGACAAGTTTGACTGCTGATAAATTCACATACATTTACAGAGATGCTTACTATTTTTCTTGGCAATAATATGAGAATGGTTTACCATTAATGTTGGTATTTTTATAAACAATATCCAGTTTAGCCTATAGGCTGGTGTTTCCCTAGTCTCCTATCAAAATACTAAACACAAAAGATTCTGTTTTGGGGGTTTTTTTTAGATCAACCAAGGCTGTCTAGAGCAGGGCTTTTCAACTAGTGGTATGGGTACCACCTGTGGTACATTGGCACCTGGCAGGTGGTACGCGATCATCCTAGAAAAGTGGTAGCGGGGGAGGGGAATGAGCTGAACCGGTGGCAGCACCGCACAAGCCTGAGTGAGAGATGGCTGGAGCTGCAGCTGATCCTGATGCTTCTGCTGAGCCCAGAAGAAGCACCAATTAGCTGGAATGTTGCAGCATCTCCAGGGTCTTGTGATTTACATTCAGATGCTTGGCAACTGATTCATATTTATGATGGTCACAGGGTCATGTGAAGTGACCAAAACCTGCTGCAGCCACCCAGCAGACAGGGGGAATAAAAACCAAACACCCCCACCCCACCCCTGCTGCCAATCCTCAACAGAAATGCTCCCAACAGTGAAAACCTTGGACAGGAGGAAGAGCGCGGCCAGGCGGGCAGGCAGGTGTCTTGCTCGGATGTGGCTTGGGGGGCACTTTTTACAGTGCCATTGTAACTTTGAACAGTCACTAAGCAAACTGTTTTTAAGTCGAGGACTACCTGCACTTTATTACTTTTTTCCTTTTGGGGGGGGGGTCATCAAGCTTTTGACCTCTTTCTAGGCGACTGGTAGTCCTCGGATGTTGCCATATCCTAAAAGTGGTACAATGGGTGAAAAGGTTGAAAAGCCCTGGTCTAGAGGCTGCCAACTGCTTTGGCCATTTATTCATTGCTTGAAGTCTTTGATACTGCAGTGTAATGTATGGTCTCACGTTGGTGAAAAAGGCAATTTTTCTTCACTGAGTACAAAGAATAGAAAGTGCAAATGTTTGCCATGTATCCTTCAGTCTTTTCATGTTTTTGCTTGGTATTGCAGGAGGCACTAAATAGCTGTTGCTGCTTGGTTTTTTTTTTTTAAATATCTACAGGAATCCTGAACAACTTCTGAGCCATCAAATAGCCTTTGTATGAGTTCCAAACTTAAGTTCCTGTGTTTTGTTCTTGGTGTAGCCAATATGGCATTATCCGTGCACTAGAGAACGAATATAAGATGTTTGGAAGAGACCCAGAGCTTTGTAGAAATAAAATATGGAACAAGCTCAAGGAATGAAAGTGGATTGAGTCAAAATACATTCAGGGGACAGAACTTTTGAGGATAAAGAAAGATAGAAGTGGAATATGTTAAGGAAGAAGATGAGGTGCTTAGAATTTAGAATCTTTGGGAGGAACAGTACCATGGCACTCTGCAAATTTGTCTTTTTTTAAAAAAAAAAATCCCAAGCTCAAATGGTCAATACAAATCCAGACCTCTGTCTGTATAAAGGACGTTCCTATCTCATTTCTCTTTAATCATCATTCTTATGTTTTCCTGGCTAAAGAATAAATGCCACCACAGCTTTTGACGAGGGTAGATATGCAGCATTGACTGAAATAGACCTCAATGCAGTTTAAAGGGTGGAACTAAACAGAATTCTCTGACATTTCTCTTTCCCCCAAAATTCATCTAAGAAACTGTTCATTTAAAGGAGAATATTTGTAGCTCACGGTTAAAATGAGGTGTCCTTGGTGCTCTCTGAGCTTAGTTGTTTTTTTTTGCAGATGTTGTCTCCTTGCTAGATCTTTGCTAGCATTGATGATGTTGCCTAGGTTGGGTAATGAAACATCTGCAAGAAAAGTTCATCACAAAGGACAGCATCGGTAGAATTTACGTAAAACTATTTCTCAGAGGATACATGCAAGAAATATTTAATTACTGGGATTCAATTGTTCCATAAGTTGGGAAAAGATGCCAATTAACGCTGGCATTTTTGAAATAATGGCCGTCCTCAATTTATGACCACAATTGAGCCCAAAATGTCTGTTGCTAAGCCAGGCATTTGTTAAGTGAGTTTTCCTACATTTTACGACCTGCCTTGGCACAGTTGTTAAGTGAATCATTGCAGTTGTTAAGTTAGGAACATGGTGGTTAAGTGAATCTGATTTCCCCCACTGACTGCTTGCCAGGTCACAAAAAGGGATCACATGACCCCGGGAAACTGCAGCCATCATAAATATGAGTTAGTCAAGCAATCCGAACGTAAATCATGTGATCATGGGGATGCTGCAATGGTCATAGGTCATTTTTTTCAGTGCTGTTATAACATTGTCCATGGGGTTGCGATGGGTCGGCTACAACTTCACAACTAACAACAACAACAACAATAACTACCTGTAGTTCTTACAGACTTTAGAAGACTGAATGCATCTCAGAGGTTTCAAATATTATTCTATGAAAACAGAGTAAATCTGGTCAATTTGGATCAAATCTCCACATTCCCAATCCCAGTGTTTGCCTTTTGATCCTACAACCTCACAGTCAGGTTGGTGGGGGAAAAAGTACAAGCCAACTGGAAGGGGAGAGAAGCTGGAAAGCTGGAATAATGTTCTGCTGCTGAGAAGTAGGCAATTTATCTTTGAGGCAGCTGTACTTCAAGCTTCAGTGGATGTACTCAAGTTGAGTTTTTTCCCCCTAGATGCAAGGACATTCTTGTATTCTTTTTCTAAACAAGCCGAACACATCTTAGAGGAAAAATCCCTCTCAAGTTGAGCTCAGCTTGATTTCAGAGAGACATCCATGTGGTTTTCATGGCAGCTGCCTTCTAAAATGTTTTTTTTTTTAACTTCCCAATTTAGTTTTCTTCCCCAGGGATTCCTCGTACTTTCTCATCTACCGTAGTACAAACCAGGCCTGACTCTACTTAGTTTGGGAAGATCAATGTGATTAGTTCTGTCACCTCTTCCCATTTTCCCATCTGTTTGTTACACTTTCATACTGTTTTTCGCCAAACAGATTTTTTTTTTCTGGCAAAGAAAATCTGCTTAACTTGGATCTGTGAGGCACAGAGTTGACCCGCTCATATTATTTAGATCCCATTGATTTTCTGAAATGACTCTAAACATGATTAAGCCTAAAACAAATGTGCGCATGTTAGACTGGTTTAAAGATCCTTTATTTCATTTATAGAGAACTGACTTGATGTAATGGTTAAGGCTAGAAAGTGGCAGACTGCAAGTTCTAGTCCCACCTTATTAACAAAGCCAGCTGGATGATCCTGAGTTGGTAACCTTCTCTTTGAAACTTCTCATGGAAACAATGGCAAACCACTTTTAAAAAGTTATTTATTTATTTATCGAACTTATATGCCGCCCTTCTCCTAGGACCCAGGGTGGCTTACAAACAGTGCAATAAAATTATAACAATAAAATTAATCACATTCATACAACATACAAGCTCAGTCAACTCACATTCACTGATGGAAGGACATTCCTAGGCCCCGGGGCGGAGCACAGCTCATACGCCCCAAGCCTGTCGGCATAAGTGTGTCTTTAACAATTTCCGGAAAGCTAGGAGGGAGGAAGCAGTACGAACCTCTGAAAAATCTTGCAAACCAAACTGCAGGGAGTTGCCAGGAGTCCAAAACTGACTTAAAGGCACATTTTAAAAAAAAATCCTTTCTGGTTTATTTTTGCTGCATCTTATTTTGTATCTTCCCATTTATCTTCTCTAGCAAAAACAAAGCAGAACATAAAAAAAATAAAAATACCAAAAAAATAATAATCCTAACTTTTATGAAAAGAATTTAAGGTTCTGTACATGATTCTCCTTTCATTTTGACTTCCTGCTTTGTGCTTTGTTGACTGAGAATTCTCAAAGTTTCAAAAATACTAGGGCTGGGAAAAGTGAAATTATTTTTAGTGATTCATTTACCATTGCAGGTGTACATTGTATATGGTGACGAAATGTGGAGAAGGCGAAGCAGGGAGAAAGGGGATGCTAAATGCGCACCATCTTCATCATCGCCCTCATTGCTATGATGAAGCAATCCTAATTCCAAACCCCAAGGAGAAAAAGGCTGAAATGATGTCACTAACAGGGTTTCTAAAATTGATTATGGGGATTGTTTGGCAATTTACTTCTTTGCTTCTCTCAGGCATGAAGCGAAAAAGTAAATTGCTGAACAATCAACATCAGCAGTCTTAGAGAAGAGTGGCTGTTCCTTTTAGTTCCTTTTCTTTGTGTGACCTCAACTGATTGGGGAAAGCCAAGCTTTGTATAAATTCAACGGCATCTTTGGTAGCAACTGATCTCTTCCTGTGAACTGGCTTTTATGCTTGCTTTTTAGTCAGCTAAACATCGAGCTTTAGAAATTAAATGGCTGGAGGTTCAACCAGCCACAGATGATTGCATAACATAAGAGCAGCTCAAAAACATTGCACATAGAGATTGACCCCGGCTGACCTGGAAATGACAATCCACTAAAGCATGCAATGCTTTTAAAACACGTTCAGATACTTTCCCTCTCTCTTTGCCTCCTGTATACATAACAGCAAGTACTGTAGAAGAAAAACAGGCCACAAGAGAGCATTTCTCCTACGTTAATTATACCGGCAATCCAGAAGAAGGCAATCTATTGTTGTTTGTTTTATCCTTTTATCATGCTCTGGAAAAAGAAGAGGGAAGAAAAAAGAGGGATGATCTTATCAGTTGATGGATTTCCTTTCTTTGATAGGGCGGAAGGCACTCTTTGGTTCTCCAAAGGATCTTCTTTTCTGAAAGAAGCAGAATTGTTAAAATGTATTTATCACTTAGCCAAGTGTAGGATGTTGTAGATTTCATCACGGCAAAATTGTATGTATTGATGGATTGAAGTATTTATGTAGCACTTCTCATGATAAACAATGGCAAAAGTGTGGAGTGTGAAGCACTGAATCATTCCATAGGATGAGGTATAGTGTCAGTGATGGCTTTAAAAGCACAAATGATAGCTTCGGTGACTTGAAAAAAAGAAATCTAGGACTCTAAGCATCTGACTGCTAGGTGGAATAAATATTCTTGTTTAAAATAGATTAGGACATAAATATTGTCCATTGTGTTGCCAGAAAATTCATATGGACAATGTCTGTATGTTTCATGGGGTGTAAGAGAAATTTTCAAACAAGGTCTCCTTAGCAGTGACAATAGCACCATTGAACTTTTCCATTAGAGAAATTGTTTTCTGAGGTTTTTGCTTTGGATTAAAGTAGAGTAGAGCTGGAAGGGACCTGGGGGGTCTTCTAGGCCAACCCCTGCTCAAGCAGGAGACCCTATACCATTTCAGATGGGTGGCTGTCCAGTCTCTTCTTAAAACCCTTCCATAATGAAGCACCCACAACTCCTGAAGGCAGGCTGTTCCACTGGTTAATTGTTTTCACTGTTAGGAAGTTTCTCTTTAATTCCAGATTGTTTCTCTCCTTGATTAGTTTCCATCCATTGTTTCTTGTCTTGCCTTCTGGAGCTTTGGAAAATAAGTTGATCCCCTCTTCTTTGTGGCAGCCCTCTAAATACTGGAACATTGCTATCATGTCACCCCGTAGTCCTTCTTTTCTAGCCATACCCAATTCCTGCAACTGTTCTTCATATGTTTTAGTCTCCAGGGCTTTAGTCCTCTTAGTTGCTCTTCTCTGCACTTTTTCCAAAGCCTTGACATCTGTTTTCTAATGTGGTGACCAAAACTGGATGCAATATTCCAGGTGTGGTCTTACTAAGACTTTATAAAGCGATACTAATACTTCAAGTGAAATAGGGGAAGTCAAACACACTACAGAGAGAAGACAGGATGATTGCCTACAGAAAAACAAAACACTCATACGTGACCATCATTATCTTTAGAAGAATATCGATTAGGATTGGTTTTCTCTTAACTTAGGGGTTTTTATATATGTATCTTAACTTGTGATTTCTATTTATGTTGTGAGCCGCCCTGAGTTCTCCGGAATAGGGCGGCATAGAAGTAAAATCAAATAAATAAATAAATAAATAAAGATCTGAATCACCTATTAATTAAAAGTTATTTAGTTGGAATATCCCTTCAGGTTGAATCATCTAATCAAATTGCAGATCTGATCAGAATGCAATCAAATTTGACACCTTTAGCGTAATTCAAGAATTCAATGCATATTTGTGTACTGTAGGTGTGCACACAGCTCTTTTCAATGGAATTGATGAGAATCCTTTTATGGAGTAATCCAACATACCACTGATTGTTTTGATGGGTTCAGTTGCACATAGCAGTTGTAGCTTTGCACCGGTGCAGCTATAGATGTTATACGTATTTAGATCAAATGTGCATGCAAGGTCCAGATTATATGGCTCCTCTCTTTAGAACAGTAACATATCCTGTTTGGCATTGGAAAAAATTGTTTGTAGATAAGTTTGCAGTTGTAAATTTGGGAGGAACAGTAAATGTATTGTTGTATTTAACTGTAATCACATCATCTAATTTGACTAATTCTTTATATCCTCTGGAATGTTAACTGTCGGATTTCCTCCCTAGCAAAATGGACTGGAAACAATTAATTCAAACCACGCATTTTCAGAGATCTGATTACTAATACTAGAAAGAAAGTTAAGGTTACAATGTAGAATCTCTGTGTGTGCTATTTTCAAATGAAAGGAAAGAAGCTTCTTTCTTTTGTGAAGATGGGGCATCTTTAAATATAGATGATGCATTGTAGTCTTCTGTTTTATCTATTTATTTTCAGCAAGATATATTCTGAATGTTCCTGAAATATATTGAAGTAGTATGATAGTCAACATGTACAATGCCACGAACTGAAAGCACTCTATTATCTTTCTTTTATGATGGTTTTCTATATGCAAATGGTGTTTGGGCATTAAAAAGAATTCCAGATTCATAGAATGACAATAGCAAGCTTCCAACGTTTCTCTCCACCAAATTCTCAAAAAAAATTTGAATGTTTTTTTTTTCATGATGTGAGGATGGTTTGTCTTTTCTATCTTCTACTGGTTTAGAAGCAGAAAGATCAGTCTCACTGAAGGCACCATGGTCCTTCACCTATGAACTTTACCCCTTTTGCCCAACAGTAGGACAAGAGGTCTCTGTGCCAGATTTGTAGGCTACTCTTCTGGAAAGAATGAGAGCTAAATGTGGGAATGCATCTTGGCATCTCCATGGCAAGGCAGAACTTCAAATCCTGGTTAGATTTGATCTCCTCAGCTGCAGCCATTCACTCATCCTTAGGAATGGAACTGCTGGTAGCATACAGCCAATAGGGAGTCTCTATAATTTGGTTATTGATGTGGCCAGCTATTCAATAGGCCATTTACAGACCGAGTAAACTGCAAACCAAAACCACTTATTTATCACCGGGTGACAGGTGGGTGTGGCCCACTGGGTGGTCGTGGATGTGGTGGTCATGGCAGATTCGGTGAGTATGGCCAAGGTGATCACCTTGATGTTGCTCATGGGGAGGGACGCCTGTGGGGGCCGGGCAGGGTTGGGGGAGATCCAGGGGTCTCTGGCAGGTGGGGCGATGGACAGGAGGCTCGTCCTGCAGAGTGAGATGAGGCAAGACGAGGCAGGGCAGGGGTGCCATTGTCACAGGGCAAGGTGAGGCAGGGGCTGGGGCAGCTACTGCCTGACACCATCAGCCCCTGCACACAGAGGCCAGCGAGCACATGGGTGCTGGGATGCATCTGGCCATGTGGGACCTCGGTGAGTTAGCAGGTGGCTGGTTGAACAGGGACGGTTGCCATCTCCGGGGCATGGCGCACATGCCCACGGAGAGGGCTCTGAGTGCCACCTCTGGCACACATGCCATAGGTTCGCCACCACTGCAATAGGCAAACTGGCTGCAATTATGTCAGTAGGTGATCACGTAGTGCACCTAAAGATGACCAATAACCTAAAGGCATAATAGAATAGAATTTTCTTTATTGGCCAAATGTGGTTGGACACACAAGTGATGTGTCTCCAGTATATAAGCTCTCAGCATACATACAAGCAACAAAGTGATAAATTATAAATCATGTGATGCAATCATAAGCCATAAGATACAATCAACAAAGTGATAGTCATAAGATACCAATTGGAGTTGGTACCTTATCTTATTGGTATCTGATACCAATAGGGGTTGGTATCATATCTTTAATAAAGAATAAAGGAGGTCAAAGAGAGGGCATGAAAAGAATGCTGAAGGCTTCACAAAATTGAATGAAGAAGACATATCTTACCAAGCCAAAATGTGGTTTCTAGGGGTTTTGGTTATCACATGTGCTCAACCATTATAATTCTTCTGGAGGGGCCTTAGCATTATGTGGGAACCTAACCAGCAATCTTAGCTGGGTAAACTTATACTAAAATTAATATGGAATAAATTTCTCATCCATTCCAAATTCCTAGCCATCCTTAATGATGTGATCTCAAAGTGCTAATTTTGGTTAAGATGACTTTTTCTGAGCATGCAGTTTGGCTATAAATATAGTAATCTATCCGCCTGTCCATCTATCTGTTTCCACATTCATATTTTATACTCAAACTTCCAGCTGAGAAAACACCAGGAATAAACATGAACACCCACATATGTATTAGAATGAATAAAATTGAACATACTTTTCCAGGTGAATGGAACTTTTAACTAAATAAAGATAGAGTAATTTGAATTAAAGCTGAAATGATGAGTGGATGTGATTTCAGTTATATTATGGAGATCAGGATTTGCATGGGAACTTTTCTGATATATTAAAATGTATATCTCTGATGATGTTGAAAGCCACCATGTCTCTGTGGACTTTCCTGTGAGCTTTCAGAATAGAGTCTATTCGGCACTTTTCATGGCCTGTCAGATACCATTAGGAAAATATTTGCTTTTCTGACTTGTACTTCATCTAGCTAATGAATAGGAATGAAATCAGTCCCATATGAAATCTGTGAGAATTTTGTGGGGATGGTGGTTTGGAAGGAAATCATAGATCTCATAAAGCCATTCCACATATCTCAGGAACTGTGACCACCAGAAAGCATCAGATTAGTGCTTTCATTCTTACTGGGAATTGTCACAATCAGGGAGCCAAGTATTATTCTATGGAGTTCAAACCTTCTATTGGAAATGGAACTCACAGATCCTTGAACTTCATGTCTAGACATATTAATTTTAGGACCTGTCCAGATCTTGGTCATAGAAATTGCAGGAATGGATCTTAGAAGCTCTCTGAATGGTTTACAGGTGGCCCTCAAGTTATGACTTAGCAACCATTAGAAATAACAATAGATCTCCCCAAGGCTACTTAGGACCACATTTGATTTCTGTTGACTGTGCCCTTTCCTAGGGCCACATGATTGCTTTTTAGGTGCTCGGCAATTGATCTACATTCACCACCATTTTCAGTATCCCATGGTCCCATGAGTGTGATTTACTAATAGTGCTCTTTGCACCCAGAAGAGAATTATTTCTCTGCATACTTGGGTGACCAAATGATATTCCATAAAAAAAGTACAGTGATGCTGTGATGCTGATTGTTAAAATGTGAGATTTGCCTTCTTATGGATAGCTCTGGCTTTCTAAACTTGAGATACAGCAATAAAGCAAAAAAGGAGATAAAGCTGTATAATGAGAAAGAAAATCACTTTCCTGATTTTAAGGAATGGATCTGGGATGTACGTTTGTTACCTATATTCGAGAAAAGTCTTTGTTCTTTAACATTGAAAAAGTGGCACATTATATTGTGATATAATCTGTACTTAATAATAAGCTCAGTGACTGAATTAGTGTAGGTGATGATTAGGCTGGGCCTGAGGGTGGGGTCAAACACATCATTAGTTTGGAGACACTATGTCTCCATAAGACACCAAAGTCCAGCTCCTCTTGAAGTCATTTGATTCCTGTCTGGTGCTAATTTGCCTTGACCATTAGTGGATCAGATTCTGGTGTATGGATAGCATGGCATAACTCACAGTGCTTTTGAACTGTATCTTGGTTCCTGATTTCTTGCGCCTGACAATTAGCTCCTTGTCGGTATTTAGGCTTAATTAGATATTTTTCTTATATTTTTTTGCTATGTTTAGTTCCTTTAACCACTGCAATATATTTAGGTTTTTTCCCCCCTTCACCATATCGTCACTGTTCAGTGTAGACTTTTTTCTTTTGTATTTCACTGTTTTAAAAATAAAGAATATGGAAATGGAAACGAATAGTTAGCAGAACAACAGCAATTAAATAAGCCTTATATCTTAAAGACTGTAACACTTGGAAAGAATGGGATCAACTTAAATTAGCTGCATTCATCCTGGCAACGATGGTGATGTTTCACTACATGAGTTCTAATCAAAGCTGCATGAGACGTCGAGAACAGCTGAAAAGGCAGGCTGCTGATCAGAATGGTGCTTGGTACGTGCGGATTGCCAATTCTCAAATCTAACATTCCTCCCTGCACAATATCACACCATGTTGTCAGCCATATAAATGGATCTGGCAGTCTACCCTGCAACTGTCAAGTGAAGAGCATATATGGGGATCTTGGGACTATCCAGATGTTCCTGAACTATAGCTCTGAGAAGGCTCAGCTGTGTGGTCAATAGTGAGGGATGATGAAAGTTGTAGCATAGCAATATCAGGTCACTCTACTTGTAAAAATGTGAAATGAGGGCACATGCCCACTAGTGTGGAGAGCCTGTTTGCTTTTATGGGCCCATCAAGACAGGAGCAATGCCATTTTATTTATTTATTTATTTAATTGCATCAGTGCAAAATTCTAGAAAAAAAACAGTTTTCCAGTTATTGTGCAGATAAAGATAAAATAATATAGCAATGAAACCACCGCAAGTAGTCCAAAAATGAGAGCAGTGAAATAAACGCATATAATGTCAAGCCAACTCTATGAAGCCTGTTTTCCTAAACAAATACATAAAGAGGAAGTAGTTGCCAGCCAGGACAGATGAATTTAAACCACCGATATTAAAAGGGGCGATAATAACAAAAAGCAAAACACTGTAACGCTAACAGCAGCAGTAGATCTACTATGTAAGATTTGAAGGGTTCGGGAGAATACAAAAACAACGTGATAACAGAGAGGAAATAAAATTGTAGCCCTGTGAATGTTCATGAAGGAGAAGCATAGAGCAAGACGCACAAATCTAATGAGATGATCCTGAGGCACATTCATAGAATCACAGTTTGCTGTTTTCCACGTGTTCGTTTTAGGTACATCTCCATATTGTCCTGAATATTCACCCACTTCGAGTTCAGATTATTAGTGGAATTACCACTTTTTTGCAACTAGATTGATTTTGAAAGAAAAATAAGCAAATAAATAAATCGGCTTCCTAGAGTATCTACAGCAGTCCTAAACCCAAATTTATCCATGTTGTTTTATTTATGTTCTTTTACCAAATTCTGTAGTCAGCAGGCCTCCAACTAACTCCACAGACTAATTTCATTAATCGAAAGCCATGGCCAATAAATTTGGCTCTCTTTAGAAGCATCTTTTTTTGGAATCGGAATACAGCATGTTGATTTGCCATTAGTGATACTTGCTGCACAACTCTATCTTTGTTTGAATAAACAAACCATTGATTGTTTCATGACTGCCCCGTCCCCAGTCATTTTCACAGGGCCTAGATTAATCCGTGTAGAATAGGCAATATGGAACCCTAAAACCAGATCTAACCTTTCGTTTCATTTAAAATAGTCTAATCTCAACCCGTTTATGAGTGATAAATTCAGATCTCTGGCAAACCTGTAGCAGGTGGTGTGTGGGGAGAGAGAGAGAGAGAGAGAGAGAGAGAGAGAGAGAGAGAGAGAGAGAGAGAGAGAGAGAGAGAGAGAGAGAGAGAGAGAGAGAGAGAGAGAGAGAGAGAGAGAGAGAATGTTTAAAAAAAGGAAAATAGTGGGTATGAAAAAGTAGATGTTTGCTCTACTCTAGATCTGTTCTTCACTTGACGGAACTCTAACCAGAACAATATAGAATTATGTTTTAGGAATGCCTGTTTTGGAAGAAAATTTGAACCTGAAAACCAGAGGTGCTTTTTTTTGTCAAAAAAGGCCACATACTTCTCTTTGGAAGGTGAACAGGTCCACCTAAAAACACTATGTTCTGTAGTTCTCTTGGAAACTGGAATGAAATGAATGTCAGGCTCACTTGGAAAAAAATGAAGCAAACACAAAGGAATGAGCAGGTGGTTAGACCAGAAAAACCTTCAAGGTCCCCTGTTATTTTGTTATTTTCTGTTGCATTCTGTTTGGAATTGAGTTGGGGGAACTTCACTATTGTGGACTGGACATCCAGGATGGTGGTGGTCAAAGATGGCAGATGAAGGTGGCAACTGAAGTCCCATCTCTTTTGTATGCCTCTACAAAAGAGGATGTTCTTTGAATGATGCCACATCCATCATCGTGCAGATTTTCACCCCTGCACCCAAAATGTCCCTGTTATGACTGTGAGAATAATGGACAAAAAAAGAAAGAAAGATAAAGCAGAAAACAAGAAAGTGAAAGAAAAAAAACCTCAACCTGATATAGGAAAGCATGCACGGTAATAAATTTATTCAGTGTTAAAGGGAACACAAAACTGTTCATTTTTTTTTTGCTGCAAAAGAGCATTATGGCTATCTCTCTGGAAACATTTATAATGATATTAGCATGAATTATGAGCCAGGTAGAAGTTTGCTCTCACTGCATCAGTGCCCTCAGAGTGTTTTATTCTCCCCAACAGTCTTAATTAGCTACCATTCTTTTTTATCAAGGGCACATGGTTTTGACAGCCCCGTGGACTGCATCAGACCTGCTGAGGGTGTTGATGGCTGCAGTCTATAAAGGAAGGGAAGGGCTGTGCCATATTTTGAGAGAGAGTAACCCAGGTGCCTGAAACATTTGCAAGTCTCAAGATGTCCTTTTGCCACTTAAAGTAATCCCCCCTCAAATGCAAAAATGGGGTGTATGTGGCTTGAAAGTTTTACAGCTTCACACTGAGGATTCTGTAGGCACCAAAGGGAGGCTGGTTAGGCCTGACATGGTCCCCAGATCATTATTTTGTCACCCCCATCTGCTAGAGCAGTGGACTTCAACTCCTAGAATTCCTGAGTCAACTATTCTCAGAATTCAGCCATTCTCAGAATTGTAACTGGTTCAGGATTTCTGGGGGTCATAGCTGCTAACCCCTGTGCAAGAGGTTCAGTTGACTAACTTTCTGCTTCTGAGGCTCAGATCACTGTGAATTATACCGTCTTCTTTTTTATGATTAAGTGCCATCACATCAGCCTCATTCTTGATTACCATATAAATAGATCTTCTCCTGGATGATCTGTCATCAGTCTGGCCCTTTAGGTCTTTCAATGAAGTGCTCATCACCATTGTAATAGAATTATCTTCATCTTAGTGCTGGTCATCTCCTTCTTCTCTTTCCTTGCATCTTTCCTACATTATGGACTTCTTAAGAGTGCAAGGCCTATACATAGTGTGTCCATAATATGACAATCTGAGTGAGAATGCTGGTTTGATTTGTTCTGTGATTCGTGTCTTTGTTTTCCAGGCAATCCTTGATGTTCTTATAACATCATCTACAAAGCTCAGTTCTTGAGCCTAACCTTTGATCATAGGAAGGAGCATTGAACAATTTTTGTAAAATAAGATTTTTTTTAAAAGCAGTTCCACCAATTTAAGAGGGCTTTCTTTTGACATATTTCTTCCTGACAGGACTAACAAGGACTGTATACTCTAATTCTGTCCCACCTCTCATTACATTCTCCCCTGAGGCATGCTTTTATATCCAGTTAATCTTCTGCCAGATTGTAAAAACCTTTGCAATAATAGATTATGATGTATATAAGCCGACATATATTTCACTTATTTATTTTAGATTATGTACAGTGAAATAGATTTTTTTTCATAAAGTCAGCCACCTATTACATAATTGTTTCCTTACTGGTGCTTCTGAGAGGAGTTAATGAATGAACGGCAAAGCGAGAGGCTACGCGTGCATATGGCTTGCCATTGATTATAATCTAGCAAAAATACATGTCTTCTGATGCAGGAAACTATTAATCGGAATGGGGAAAAGCCACTTTCACTTTCCCTTAGGGTAGTATTTTCCTGACAATATGATTCCATTTTTCATCAGCGCGCAAGTGAATCCAGTCGATCCATAGGAAGTTGCATGTGCCTGACTCATAATGCATACATATCTGCACATACTTTTCTTAGTATTCTCAATTTCCTGGCACATATAATATCTGCATTTGTTTGAGCTGCACAGAGTTCGACCTACAAGATTCTGCATTGTTTTCAGCATGAAACTTTATTATTTAACATGATGTTTTGAAAGTACAAATTGGATAAGTATGTCCCAAAATCTGCATCAAAACAATTCCTTTAGCTATTACCCTACCATACAGCATAGGCTGGTTTCAAAGGCTCTATTTAAATGATGGTGATGACCACGGCAACTTCGCCATCTTTAGGCAAAATAGGGATTTCTTCAGTTCAGCTTCTTCGATGAGAAGCAAAAGGTTTTCAAAGAAAAAAAAACAGACAAGAAACTCCAGTTGCCTTTTGGGAAGATACCTTTGAGACAACCACGATGTGGATGATTGGTAATGAGTTGCTAAGATGATATTAATCATCTGATTTCCGTACACGTGAACAAGATGGCTATGCCATACTCCTGAATCATTTCAATAAACTTAATATGGCTCAAATTGGCTACAATAAACATAAACATAATAATAATAATAATAATAGTAATAATAAAGTTGGAAGGGCCCAACCCCCTGCTCAGGCAGGAACCCTACATCATTTCAGACAAATGGCTGTCCAGTTTCTTCTTAAAAACTTCCAGTGTTGGAGCATTCACCGCTTCTGGAGGCAGGTTGTTCCACTGGTTAATTGTTCTAACTGTCAGGAAGTTTCTCCTTAGTTCTAAGTTGCTTCTCTGCTTGATCAGTTTCCATCTGTTGCTTCTTGTCCTGCCTTCAGGGGCTTTGGAGAATAGCTTGACTCCCTCTTCTTTGTGGCAGCCCCTGAGATATTGGAAGACTGCTACCATGTCCCCCCTCATCCTTCTCTTCATTAAACTAGACATACCCAATTCCAGCAACCATTCCTTATATGTTTTAGCCTCCAGTCCCTTGATCATCTTTGTTGCTCTTCTCTGTACTCTTTCTAGAGTCTCAGCATCTTCTTTACATCGTAGTGACCAAAACTGGATGCAGTATTCCAAGTGTGGCCTTACCAAGGCATTGTAAAGTAGTATTAATATGTTCGACATAAGCCCTGCAAAGGTTTATGGGTGCAGGTTTCTATGACATTCATGAAACATCTCAATATTGATGGTATTGATGAAACAGCTACACTTGGAAAAAGTACCTTCAAGCAATCTTGTTTTGCTAGGATAACTAGAGAAAATATCCCATCAGTGTATGCCAAGAACACAGAGCAAAAACACATCAAGCATCATTTGTATTATTCAAACCTTCTAAATTGTCAATTAACCTTGTTTTGACTACTCTTGCTTCCTGCTGCTTGAAGACAAAGGAAATCAAAAATATTTGCAGAAGACCAGAGAAATACATATAATTAAGAGTCTAAAATTTGTGATCCCAAAAAGAGGCTAGACAAAGCTCTTTTTGTGTGTGTGGGAAAAGATAGAAGAGGGCTTGTTAAGAACCGGGCAAACCATATTATGCATATTCAATATATTTCTTCAGACATCCTCTTTCTGGCATAGATAGGATCCCGTCTCAATGTAAGTCACACAGCGGGACCATATTACAGAATTCCATTCTTCTTCTTAAGATGATCAGACCAAGAGATAGTATGCTTTAAGGACTGAAAATATACTTCATGAATCCATAAACATTACTTTTGGCCAGTGCTCCACACCTAAAATCCAGGACCATAACTGGTGTTCCCAAATTCCTTGAGTGTGGATCTCAGAGACCCTTCAAACACATCCCTGGCCTGGAATGTTAAATGTAACTTAAAGCAGAACTTCTGAAGTACATGAGGAATTATTACACCTGCAATGCGTTAGATTTAGGTTAAGTCCTGAAATTCATCCTTTTCTGTCTTCATCCTGCTTATTCTTAGGGTCTGGGCCAGGCACATCCTCCTCCTTCCGAGGCCAACAGAAAAAGTTGCGTGCCTCTTCTCTAGCAGCACAGCAAGAACTTTTAACCTCCACCATCTGTCATTTCCAAATGCTACAGAGCCCCTTGGATTGACTTTCTGATGCACTTCTTTTCCTAAATCTCTTTCAGCCTTTATGATTATAGAAAGAGATAGCAAAATACATGGAGAAGAGAATTACAGGAGGGAAAATATTGATGAGATTTAACAATCAGGCAGTCTCATTATGGCCTGAAGCTGGCATTCAATTTCTTCCGTAAATGGAAAATTGACATTGGAGCTAACCTTTCAAATAGCCCTGGACAGCAGCAATCGGGATCGCAAGATAAAGCCAACAAAGTTTAAGCCAAAAGCTGAAACTTCTTGGGGAAAAACAAACGGTTTGCAGAGGCTGATAGAAACAGAAGGGAGCAGGGGGACATTGTGTTAACTCTCTGGGAGAGGAAGGACTGCATCACACAACTTGAGGGTGATTTAGTTCTCTCCCATGAGATCAGCAGGATTCTTTAATTACTTATTTTTTCTCCCTCTCTTCTGCCTCCATCTACCCTTCTCCCGTTTTATCACATTTTACCTAAGAGGCTGCTATCTGCTATCTGCTAAATGTAATTCAGAGAAGAATCACTGTCTTTGTTTTAAGATCCACTTATACAGGCTGACCCTTTATGAACAGGTCACAAGATACATATTGCCAGAAGAGACCAACTGAGTACTAATTATGAAGCAATGGTAACCTGTGTGCAGTAGCAATTTGGACTCAGTTAAGTCAAGCACAGCCTTAAGAACAAGGCTGATTCTTAAGCAACATTTTTTAAAAAGATGCCTCCTCTCCCCAAACATATCACATTATTGAAAGGATGAGGGTGGTTGGCTGTAATTTGGGAGATGCTGTGCTGAATTGGTGTCGGATTCACACATACATGTAGGATTCAAGCTGACTACTTAGTTGTATTCTGCTATAATACAAGAACTTGACCAGATTGCGTACCTTCTCTTGGAACCAAACAGATAAGATCCCATGGAACTTAAAGTGTGTGTATGTGTGTGTATAAGCCTTAGGCTTATTGTGGCTGCACAATGACTCAAGACTAATTCTTCACTTGATCCTCCTCTTTGTCAGTTTCCTATCAACAGGTAGCTCCCTGCAAATTATGGCATTTAGTTCACGGTGATACGAGAGTATTGAAGCTGGCAGGGAGACGTTCTTCTTCTTCTTCCAACAGTCACAAAGATAGAATTAACAGCAGGTAAATGAGCGTGCAGTAGATTTAAAAGAAATAAAGGTGAAGAGCCCAATTTAATTTACAGTGTTTCAGGTATTTTCAAAGCACTAGGTGGGATTTTCACCAGACTCTGACTTCTTAGGTAGCTACCAAAGGCACATTTGTTTAAACTGTCCATCCTAATAGTGTATAGATTGGTAATTTTTTGAGGTACTGGAAGCCATACTTAATTCATTGAAGGGCAGAAAAGACATACAGAGCTGGTAGAGTGAAATCTCAAAATGGATGGGCTTGGTTGGGTATCTTGTTTTGAAGAGTTTCTGGCTGTAAGATACTTTTATTATAGTTTGATTAAACATATTTTATAGCTTGTGCTATAGTGTGTTTCTTTAGGAGTGACATTAGGAGCTAGAGTTTTTCAGGGATTCACCACTGGCCTAATTCAAAACCAAGGCCATCAACTCAGACTTCAAATGAGATTTTTCCCTTACTTGCAGCTATTGCTTGGGAGAGACAGACAGAGAAAGAGAAATTTATGTTCCATCTGTCCCACTCAATCTACAACCATCAGCATGACCTCTCCTGTTCTACAGGTGTATCGAGAAAAAACTCCCTTTGAATACTTATATGTATTCTTGAGTACATCTACTACACACATTTTATAGAGTTTTAATCTCATCTGAAGAGTTAAACAATCAACCGGTCTTAAAACCTTTCCATTTAAATCATCAAGACATCAGAGAACAGAGCTATCAGACCTGCATCTAGTTGACAACTGGATAGCAGCAAAGAGAAAATTCAGGTTTTACTACCTCCTGTATTTTTTTTTTGGCTGTCCAGAATTCATAGTCTTGTTCTCAAATCAGGTACAAATTTGTTTTCGGGGACTGCAGCAAAGTTACTAAATATTGTAAGACTGATTTAAAAAGTCAGTATAACTTGCTGGAACCGTTACTTTTTGTAGGGAAGATAACAATGATAAGAAGTTATTAACTCTTTTACTATTTATTAGCCACTGCAAAAATAAAAATAGCTACCCGTGGCAGGGGGAAAGGGAGAGGGGCATGGAATAAGAATTGATGCCTGCACATGATTGGTTCAGAATAATTGCCAATATGCTGTAAATGATTAAACTGACTAGCAGTCCCAAAGGTTACCCAGTGGTTAATAGGCTTTTGGAGTCAACATCATTATTCATCCTGTACTAAAACCAGAACGTGGGTCAAAATATGAATCTGGAAATTTACTTTATTAATTTTACAGCTAAGCATATATAAACCTCTGTATCCTAGGGCCCAGTCCATTTTCTAAACACTAATGTGCTGGGTGGAATAGTTTGACCTATTCACAAATGGTTCCTTAATTAAGTTGGCACTAGCTATTAATATGGCTTCCATAGGGGCTCATGCACATGAACTCACTGAGGAAAGAAAAATTATAGGACCCACTGGTAGGTTTAATGTGGGGATTGTGGGATAGTTCTGCTCTGGTCAAACTGCATCGGGAATATTGTGTCTAATTTTGATTGCCACAATTTAAGAAGGAGGCTGAGAATGCAGAGAAGACCAACAAAAATGATGAGGAGTTTGAAATTACTGAACTGAGCATGTATAGCCAAAATAGGGAAGGCTAAGGTGAAACAGGATAGCAGATTTCAAATACTTAAAGGGCTGCTATAGGGAATATATTCTCCATAATATCCAAAGGTACCACAAGAACCATTGGATGGAAGCTTTTCAGAGTGATCCAAACTCAGAATACTGGGTTATGTATGTTCCATCACTAGAAGCTTTGAAACAAAGATTGGAAGCCCACCAGTTTGGAATGATCTTTTCTGAGCAAGGTGGTCCCTTGCAACTCTATGATTGCATAATTCTGTGACTAACTAATTCTATGAACGGTTTGCCACCTGTATCTATCTGTGCCTATCTACATATTGTGGAATGACAGCTCCTGTCAGACCTAAGAAGCCTGAACAGTGATTAGAGTTGCTGGGAACTATTGTTCAGCATTTGGAGGGTTGCAGTCTACAACAGCCTGTAACATGATCTTAAAGCTAGATTGGATGTTTCATTCTTAAATTTAGGTATCTGTAAAAATGAATGAAGGGAAGCTGTTCAAGTATTGTCCCAAAGATATTTTTGCCGAAAGCCAACTGGATTTTCTTGTTTTTTTTTTCTTTTGAAAATGTTTTGCTTCTCATCCAAGAAGCTTCTCTAGAATGGAAGAAGCTTCTTGGATGAGAAGTGAAATGTTTTCAAAGGAAAAAATAAATAAAACCATGAAAGTCCAGTTGCCTTTTGGAAAAAAAGATCTTTGGGACAGCCATGGCCTGGATGATTGAGAATCTCTATAGACCTTTGTCCAAGTATTGCCAAACTACATTTCTTGGCCATCTTTGAAGTTAAAGCTTAGCATCATTTGGAGAGTCACAAGTTATTTATTCTTGGACTAGAATATTAATTTTGCAACTTGAAGCCTTAGAAATCTAAGTCAGCAAACATTTTCATAAATAAATAAAGTAGAAACAGTAATCTCAGTGCACAGAAATAATGGCCCACCTGGATGTATCAGAGGGGAAACATAAACATAAAGAAGTGTCAGTCTTACAGGTTTTTTTCTCATGTAAATTTAACACCTACTAAAGTTTAAAATGGGCTTATAGAAATGTTAGGATGTTACAGCATCCTGCAACTCCCCAAGGAGTATTAGACTGTAATTCCTCAAGCTCCCAGACTTCAGGTCAAAATTTGGAAAGGGCTGGCTGTCGAAAAGGATGGTATTTGTTGAAAACAGTGCCACAATATATTTTCTTGGATTTTTAATGCAGATGATTAAGGCATTCCTCCAAGAATTTAGAAAGTTGTTCTACAGCAGGCTGTGAAAAACTCAAATATTATACAGAAACTTCTGCATGCTGAATATGAAGCAATACACTACTGATATATTAATGTACTTGAACAAGCATTCATATTTATGTGTAGGAGAGACAAACAGGTCCATTCTTTACACTGACATTTAGCCTCTTTATAAATAAGAACTGGGCTGAAGATACTAACATTTTACAGGTAGTCCTAGAGTTACGACAGTTCATTTAGTGACTGTTTGAAGTTACAAGGGCACTGAAAAAAGTGATTTATGACCATTTTTAACACTTACAACCGTTGCAGCATCCCCATGGTCAGATGCTTGGCAACTGACTCGTATTTATGACACTTGCAGTGTTCCATGTATCCCCTTTTGCAACTCTCTGACAAGCAAAGTCAAAGGGGAATCCAGAGTCCGTGTAATTAACTTAACCACTGCAGTGATTCACTTAATAAGTATAGTAAGAAAGGTCATAAAATGGGGCAAAATTCAATTAACAATCGTCTCACTTATCAACAGAAAATTTTGGCTCAATCGTGGACTACCTGTGCATTGATTGGCCATAAACAGTCCCACTTAGTCTGAATTTGGCAAAAGTTGAGTATTTAGAATTTAACCTTCCTCTAGGATTTGACCTATCATTTCAGCCCTTGCTGACTCTTAAGCATGTTGGTTAGGGAACATCAGACTAAGAGCCAAGTGTTAACTAGGCAGTCCCAAAAGGATCCCAGCCAGAGTTCTGATTTATTATGGACAAGTTCAGAAGTCCAGAGGGAGTTATGTAAAATGTCTGTTTCCTTGCAATCCACAAAATGTACTGACTGCCTTTTCTTATAGGAAAAACTGCCCACGAATGCTGTTTTCATTATGAGCCAGATAAAATGGTTCAGTTAGGTTAGAGGTTGCCCCAGTCTAAACCATGTCATCAGTTATTTTTTTTCTATTGTGTGCTGATTTGAGCTACACGTAATGAAATGTTTCTTGGTGATGAGAACATTTCTTTATTGCCACAATGCTTCCTTGATGATTATATAATAGAGCTGCAATATTCATAAAGAGCTTATTAAATTCAGGATCTTGGAGTAAATAAATATTTGAGCATTCAGTATTATGTGCACATAATGATGCTCTATATTTTGGCAATGAAAGAGAGTTAAAGTGCTGTCAGAATGTCAAGGAAAGTAGAAGGAGCAGCATAAGGAAAATGAAACATCATATCCAGCAGTTTTTGCTCCGTTAGCCAATGGGCAAACATGTTTATTTTTTTCCCAAAGGAAGTAAGTAGCCTTTGAACTGATCGGAAGACATTCCCAGGTACTTGATTCTCAGTATATAGGTTAGCTGCTTCAATTCTTATCCATTATTAATACTCATTCCCTGAAATGATTCAGAATGGACTGCGTGAAACATTTGCTTTGTATGCAAATCATATCAAGGGTTTTGAATTATGCAAATGCTGTCATTTTGTTTTAACAGGCCCCCAACCCAAACTTGTCAGGTGAAACTGGACTTTTCTGTGAATTTTTCTCGATTCCAGGTCGTCTTCATAAGCTCAATTTCTGGGTCTACCTGAGATATGAGGGATGTAATCACCAGGTGGGCCTATTCCAAGTTCAAGGAGACCTCCAGTTTTCTGAGTGTGGCATAGTTATAGCCAGGATCCACATCCTGACAGGTCAGAGGAACTCCAAATGACTGTTCAGAGAGCAATAGATGATAGGCTCAGATGAAAAACAGGCCCAGCGTGAACATCCACCCCTACAGTGGACCTTAGGCTGCTGTTCTTTGTCGCAATGTCTTCTGTGATGTCTTACTTAAAAAATATAGAATTGGAGAGACTGTGCTCTGTTGGATTTGTCTATGATTATGGTTACATCAGTTTCTATTATAATATAACTTTCTCTTTCTAAAGAGAGTACATGTTTAGCCCCAGAGAAGCAGAAACAACAGAAATGCTCACTCATATTCATGTTGGTATATGCCAGGGGTAGGCAACCTTGGCTCTTTTATGACTCGTGGACTTCAACTCCCAGAATTCCTGAGCCAGTTGAAGTCCATGAGTCATAAAAGAGCCAAGGTTGCCTACCCCGGTATATGCCAAAAGTGAGTCTAACCTGAAGTGAGTCCCAATTGAAAGTGGGTTCTTGTAAGAACATTAAGGATGGGGCTCTAAAGCCATCTTAGCTTTAGTGTGTGTGGAGAGTACCACATTGTGGACTACTCGGTGGACTGCAGCCTGTAGGAAGCAGAGTTTTGGTCCTTGTGAAGTGGCTTCAATTTCCAACTTTTCAGAAGGTTCTCAAGGGAGATTTTGGGATACTGCAAAACATTAAAATGACAGCTGGCCAGAACTCTCATTTAATGCTCAGGACAGATTTTAGGTCATGAATAGATCTTTTCAGGGTTTTGATGGTTCTCCACAATTCTCATATGCTGCTGCTAGACATAGCACGAAGCTTTCATATTTTTCCAGCACAATCCCTTTCCACGAAGGAAAGTAACAATTTATTTCTCTCTCCCTGCATCATTTATTGGAACACAACTCTGAGTTCATTCCTAATCTCCTGCTTGTGACGGAAGGGAAAAGATGGAAGGCTGGGACATTGAGTCAGACTGCGGCTTAGTATCAACTTAGCTTTATTTTGACAACAGGTCAACATTCTTCAAAGAGGCACAGACAAACAGCAATAATCTGAAACAGAAATATAAATCTGGTGTTAAAACAGAATTAAATAAAGCCCTAACATATAAAGCCTGAGAAATAGCAGAACAGTAAGCAAACCTGCCTGAAAAAAACCCATCATTGCTATAATAATAAGGATGGTAATGGGTATAAAAAGGGATATTTTCATGTGGGCATCTCCCATGTTATGGAATTCTTGCCCATTGAAATATGGGTCTCCTCATCCTGCATGCTCTCTAGAAAAGGGCTGAGAAAGGTGGAAGGAATCAAATCTTTATTATGATCATAGTCCAGCATAAAGGTGGAAGGAAAGAGAAGAGGATGACCAGCGCCAAGAGGGATGGAGTGGCAATAAAGACACTATTGGAAGACTTGAAAGAACAAGTTAGGGTTCTATCTATCTATGACACTTGTGAGTCAATACCAACTGGATGGCACACAATGGATCAATCAATCTGCTTGCTGTTTGTAAGGCTAGGAAAACTACACTTTTCTGGTGAGCTTTCAGATATGGGACTTGGGCTGCCATTTTAATCTGATCGGGTTTTTTTGCGGATATTGTTTGTTTATCCTTGGTTTCTTTCTCATTGGTATTCCCAACTGTCCTGTATCTTTTGAAGTAGGGTGGTATACAAATATTTTCATAAACAGCCAAATCAATGCATTTTTAAAAAAAGGAATGCAAAAATTTGTGTATATTTGCATCTCTCTCTCTCTCTCTCTCTCTCTCTCTCTCTCTCTCTCTCTCTCTCTCTCTCTCTCTCTCTCTCTCTCTCTCTCTCTCTCTCTCTCTCTCTCTCTCTCTCTCTCTCTCTCTCATATAAACATTTCCTTTGAGAAAAGCATATATCAGACAGATTTATGTAAGATGCAGGTATATTAGAAGAAACAGAGATAATTATATTTTTGTGCATTTTTTTAAAAAATAACCTTTCAACACAAGGTGGAAACACCATGGCCCAAATGTTCATTCAAAGATTAACCCCATCACTTTCAAGAAGAGCTACTCTCAGATAAACAAATGTAGGAATACAAGCTGGAATCCTCTAGACTAGTACACAGAAGTAAATCTGAGAGAGCTGTTGGATAAATTAAGCCTGCAATTCATTGTATGAATGTAAGCAAAGCTCAGGTTGTAAATAATTGAATGGTAAGAATAGCAGCTTAACCTTTCTTTGACTAAAAACATGGAACCAAGGATTTTCTGCTGAAAATATCAATTTTGCTATATCAATTGCTGCATTGTAAAGCCTTTATATAGGTTAAAAACAGTCCATCCCAGCTGACTAAAGTGAACTGTGATCTTTTATACAATTTTGAAACAATTATTCACTTTAAGTTGTTCCTTCTATACTTTTTTTTTTATTAAGTTGCTGCAGAATTATCTTCCTTGCTATCATTTAAACCAGAAAGTGATCTATGGAGCCATTCACTTGTTATTTTCTGCCTGCTGTTTAGAACTGAGGAGATCTTTCCTCATTGTTATAAATTGTGTACGTAATGTGGTGTTTTGTTAATTCATTACTTGTTGCTTTCTGGAGCCACTCTATTTTAATGAACTCATTACCCATGAAGAGGAAGTTTGTTTGGCAATAGCAAGGAGAGAGAAAGAGAGAGAGAGAGATCTGTAAAAAAGCTTAGCTATTCCTCACTAAAATATTAGCAAATATCAATATAGCTACAGTAATTGCACTATTAACACAATCAACGCCCTTGCTGCTTCTTAATGAGATATGCAATGCTGATGTTTTTTTCCACAGAGAATTGGGCACAAATCCAGCATTCTTCACATCCCATGGAAAGGGATCTAGGAATGACTCGAGGTCTTGTGATCGCTCTGGTCAGTTTCAGCGCTGGACATAATTGGCCCATAAAATAATTTCCACCCAATTTCTGGGTGGAGAAGAAGAATAGAAAATTTGGGCAGATAATATATCTGAATTTCTCCAGAAATTGAGAACATTCCAGAAAAAAATGGGAAAGGCACTAATCCTACTTTTGGGGAAAGGGCTGTAAAGCACTATGAAGTGGTATATAAGTCTAAGTGCTATTGATTTATATATATATAAGTCCCATATACATATACATATACTATACCTATACCTATACGAATTTAATAGGTGGGTGGGAACCCAGGAGTCTCTTCAGAGCCTTGGAGAGTTGATGATACATGGACAATGGTCAGATAAAAGAAATTGAGTCTGAAGCAGGAATATAACTTGAGATAACTTGACCTTCCCAAGTTCTGTTGTATATGAAGGCAGAACTACATTCAGGTCTGCAATATTCTGTTAACTCTATAATCAAAGTACTATTAGCATTCATAACTTGGTTTCCTGGTTTGATCTGCCTTGAAGGGCTGATATTGTGTGGTTGAAACTCCATCCATTTTTTTGTGGTTGTGCATGCAACATACATAAGTGATGATACTTTATGCAGTGGTGCCTGCCTTCCTGGCTGTATTGACCTGCCCTGCAGATGTCTGTTGTTTGTTGCTTCCTTTAGTTAGCATGTAAATCAAGAGATTGTCCTTCTATTTTCACAATCTCTTAATGATATTGCTCTTCCAGTGGAATTGCTTCTTGTCCGCACAACACCTAAATACACAGAGAGAATTGTAGTAGAGGTTTTGTATTAAATAGCATCAAATCACATGAGAGGCATTTTATCAGCCATCTCTCTGTCAGCAATGGGCTATAAACTTGCTTATCAATGGAGTAATTTGTGTACTTTCCCCCAGTTCTATTTAGGAGTGTAAGTTTACAAGTGGGTCTGTTTCCTCCAGAGAAATTATAACCAGGCAAGAGGCTGTCAAAAAGAACGTACTGTAGTTCAAAGGAAGTCTGACCTAATGTAGTCAGCAGGCCCTCAAGAGGCTTTCAAGAGAAATTTTGTAGAGCCATGGATAGCTTTGCAAGCTTGAGAAGTAAAAATGCAGTGGATGAGCTGTGGTGAATGGAAAGTGCTTAGGGAAGAAACAAGACAGAGGAACCCAATAAGACTTAAGATTAGTGGTGCTCGCTTCGGCAGCACATATACTAAAATTGGAACGATACAGGGAAGATTAGCATGGCCCCTGCGCAAGGATGACACGCAAATTCATGAAGCATTCCATATTTTTTAAAAAAAGACTTAAGATTAGTGCAAAGCAATATCTGAGGCTCACAGTTATCGCTATTTCCTGCATAGCATAACTTCTCCTATATTGAAGTCACCACAGATAGTGAACACTGCAGAATATGGTCTCAGGTTATAGTTTGATTTCTGACCATACTCTGCCATGTGGTGGAAAAGTATGACTGCCCAGTCAGCTTTCATTAAAAAAAATATTTTAAGGAAAATAAATGATGTGTAGCAAAGCAGATAGCCCTCATCCTAAGGACTCACGGTGGCACAGTGGTTAGAATGCAGTGTTGCAGGCTACCTCTGTCCACTGCCAGGAGTTTGATCCTGACTGGCTCAAGGTTGACTCAGCCTTCCAGCCTTCCGATGAGGACCCTGATTGTTAGGGGCAATATGCTGACTCTGTAAACCGCTTAGAGATTGGTGTAAAGCACTATGAAGCAATATATAAGTCTAAATGCTATTGCCATCCTCATTATCTGTCAGGTTGTCTATGGGATCCACATTGTAAGGCAAGTATGATTAAAAGGCATAACTCAGTTTCTTTTGCAGTTCAGATCATTAGCTCGGGGTGAAGTATTTGAGGGGTGGGGGCAAAAGGGAATGATGGGGCATTGTGTCAAAAAGTTAATTTCTGGACTGTGTTTGCTTATGTCAACTGTGGCAGCCATTTTGTGAATGCTATAATTTGGGCAGCCATTTTGTAAGGTTCTTTTGTAAAGAACCTGCTTTTGAAATAAATTCATGATACAGGAAAATGATTCAAGGCACTATGCTAAAAAATCTTATAGGATATATTATTTATTATTCCTGAGTAGATCTAAATATTTGGGAGATATTTTTAATTGGAACACAACCTGCCTAGCCATCTGGAATGACTGAGTAGAGTATTGTTGGTTGATATTTAAAGAAAGGAGGGCTGAAGCAAATAAACAATTGTCTTAAATGAAATAGCTAGTCTAAAGAGAATTAGATGAAATTTTTGATAACATGGGGACCTAAGGGAGAACACTTGTTCTGGACAATAATAATCACCTTATATCACAAAGTAAATAATGATCAGGAATGACAGTCATTCATTGATAACAGAGCAGAGATCTAATACATTACCAAACAACAATGTTATTCTCCCAACAGGGCAAAATTAACTATTTTAAATAAGCATTGCATTGTAAAAAGTCATTGTAAGGTTCAGAGTAGAAAACATGATTTTCCAATCCAAAACTGGAGATTATGAAAGGATATATGCAATGAGGAAAGAAAGAAGAAAGGGAAAATTAATCTACACAGAAGCAGTCAATATTTCTAGGTAATAAAACCATTTATATGGAAGACCAACATAGAACATGGATTTGATGTAGGCATCTTCCCAGCTCAAGACAATTTGGCTTTGTAAAATTTGATATCTTCTTCTTAGAATTGGTTGCCCTGCTGATTATTATAATTAACTTTCTCTGAAATGTCACTCTGAACTGAGATGAATGAAGGCTTGCATCCTAAGCATCATCCATATCCAGATAAGGAATGCAAAACTGAAACAGCATTTTAAAAATAACAAATGCAAAGTTTATGATGGTGGGAGTTGTGCAAGTATTACCTGATTTTCCTCCAGTTCACCTCCCTATTTTGTATCTGAAGTGGTAGATATTAGCTGTCAGGTAATTCTTTGGCACATAGTGTAGCTCTACATTGTCACAAACCTGGGAAACTGATGATTTCTTGGCAATCTTATAATATTGAGAACTTTTGAGTTAGTATAAAGTATTTGTAAAAAAAAAAGAGAGGAAAAGTCGGTGCCATCAATAGAATTAGAATAATAATCCCCTTTTAAGTAGAATGTTTGAATATCACATTTAACAAACAAGAAGGAGAAGAACCATCTCTTTCTCAAAGCCTTTTGGTGACATCTCTGCTGGTAAAGTCAGTCCATATATATATAGTATTATAGTCTGCAGCACTTTTACACAAGTGAAACCCTAACAAATCTGGATTCTTCCAGTTAATGCACAAGATGTAGGAGAAGAGCAGGCAGTTCTGTGTGTGTGTGTGTGTGTGAAACATGTCATCAGCTTAGAGTTGTCGTGTTTCTACAAGTGTTCCAAGTCCAATCCCTCTTGAATTCCATTGATTCTTATCTGGTGCCAATTTAGTTTTGGATTTTATTTGACCAGAGACTTTAAAACTAGCCAAGCTTAGCAGGTTTTGTGAATGAAGCTCCTCGGCCTTTCATAACCTCATGAGGGATGCCATGGGAACATTGCCACTCTGAAGAGAATAAACCAACTTCTTTTATACACATGACTTCATGATTCCATTTGATCTTTTTATAATAACATATTATATTAACAGCCTCTCATGAGTAATGAAACAAGACAATTGAATACATGGAATGACAGAATAGTTCAGACCTTCATAGCTTGATTGGATTAATGTTGCACTAAGGCCAGAGATGAGCAACGAGGCTCTTATTATCATCATTGTCAAAAATGTTGGATATTTTCAGTAGAGAAACACATAAAACTGAAACATAAGTCCTAAATTACACCTAGCATAATTTTGAAGCAAAGCAAAACATTTCCATAAGCGTTATTTCCCCAAAGTCCAAGGAATAAAAAAGTCAGAACTTGTTTGAAGTTCTGTTAAACTATACTTGTTTGGTGGATCATGTCATAAGGATGGAACTTTTTGTGGCTTAAATCACAATCAAGCAAACACTGGCTTCTTCAATATTGGAACCAAGTCTCTTTTTATTTTCTCATTAGTCCATGTGAAAGGACAAACTCCAGTCCCAAAAGGCATGCAGGTAGAGCAAGTTCCTTATTTCTAGTTTTTATTCCTCTTTCTATGTTATCACGTGCTATTAGCATTTCTAATAAGAATGCTTATTTCTTGTTCAGGCAGACAAGCTACATCATACAGGGACTCCTGTCCATCAGCAGCCACTGTGGTTTCATGAGAATGCCAAACATGCATTGTGATGTCACGCTACAAAAACAAAAGGAGCAGAGAATCAGAATGGGCATCACAATGCCAGGATGCACATTTCACCCATGGATCTCTTGTTCCACCTCTGCTCTCGCAACCCTTCCCTGATTTTCATGGATGGACTAAACAAAACTTGGGTGTTCCTAAAATTCAGAACTGAATGTAGCATTTCTTCTTGTCATTGTATACAACCATATTTTCTTCTTGAAAGACATATTTATCTCTTACAAAGCAATTCTAATACAGGTTGTAATCTTGTATTTAAATAGTTTGTCTTGACTGGCAAAATCAACTAATACTTTAATCACTATAATTATCACAATTTTGAACATTACTGTATACAGTTGCCAATTAAAAAGCCAACATTCTAGCAGCAGCTACTTTAGAGTGGTAGCAGATTTATATATCTGTTTCCAGCTGTGTTTTATGGTAAATTGATGTGCAGCCTTAAATATTTTTACATTGAAGAGGCACTAGAACACCCTTCATGCATAAAATAACATTAGTCCATCAGATAGGTGGACTAATAAGTTTCATGTAGTGGTGGTAGGAACAGATTTATCAGAATTATCAATCAGAATAAAGCTGGAAGGGACCTTGGAGGTCTTCTAGTCCAACCCCCTGCTCCAGACCCTATACCATTTCAGACAGGTAACTTCCAGTCTTTTCTTAAAAACCTCCAGTGATGGCGCCCCTATAGCTTCTGAAGGCAAGCTGTTCCACTGGTTAATTGTCCTAATTAGGAAGTTTCTCTTTAATTTCCAGTTGCTTCTCTCCTTGATTAGTTTCCATCCATTGTTTCTTGTCTTGCCTTCTTCTGCTTTGGAGAATAAATTGTCCCCCTCTTTTTTATGGCAGCTCCTCAAATTGTGGAATACGGCTATCATGTCATTCCTAGTCCGTCTTCGTAGACTGGCCATACCCAGTCCCTGCAACTGTTACCCATATGGTTTTATCTCTAGGCCCTTAATCATCTTAGCTGCTCTTCTCTGCATTTCCCCCCCCAAAATCTATTTAAAGTTTGTTCTCTTTGCAAATTCTATAGCAGCATTTTTTCCCTATCCATTTTAGCAAGCAATCCCATCAACTCTTGCCATTAGTAAATTAATTTAAGGGTCAGAAGAAGCAATGGTGTTTGGCCATGAGGGGAAAAAAAATCACAGTTTTATGGTGCCAGCTGAAAGTTTACCAAAAAAAAGTATGCAAGGTTTTATATCTCCTCTTTTGCCCATAAATGGGGGTAGGGAGAAGAAAGAGAAGGGAAAAAAATGGTTTTAAAGCTTTCTCTATATCAGGTTACAGTCTTAAAAGAAGCTTAATAGACATAAAAGTAGTGTTAGGTTTCCTAGTTCTTGCTGGGAAGAAAATACAAGCATATAATTGTTGGTTCTCTGTTTTTCAGAACATAAAATCCATCAGATAAATTTAAAACTGCCTCCATCCCCTATCCTTTTGGAAATTTAGCCAGTGCATATTCTGGGCAATCTCTTTTTTCTTGTCCCTCTTTTATCTTAAACTCTCTCTCTCAGTATCTGAATAACTTACTGCGAACATTGCAAGGAATGTTAATTCCAAAGTTCCTGCTGGGTTGCACTGATAATAATCATTGTGGGAATGTTATGGCATGACTTAGCAATAGTTTGTACTTCCCTCTGTGATGCCAAAAAACTCTTTCTAGAAAGACACTGTTGTTTATTCCCATAATTGCACATTGCTATTTCTCTTCTTTCTTCCTATATTAAGAGACACCTATGCTCTAAATCTCAAGCCAAAGGCTAGGGAGAAAGCAATAGGTTCCAGCAAATTGGACGGCCATCATTTTTCTTTTGCTACTGAACATGAAATCAGTTCTCAGTTTGCTACAAACTCAGCATTCAACCTCTGATTTCATTAGCAAAATGTCTCTGGAATCTCAGCGGGACGCAAAATCACCCCACTTCTTAGTTAGCTGCGTGATTTATCAATTTGTTTTTGTGTCAAGTTCAGCTATGGGCAAAATATCTTAAGGCAGTGTATCTCAGTCTTGGTTACTTTATAATCTGGGGGGCTTCAATTCCCACTGACTGGGGAATTTGGAGAGTTGAAGACCTCTATTGTAAAGTTGTGAAGTTGTGAAACATTGTCTTAGGGCAGTGGTTCTCAACCTACGGTGTGTGGACCCCTGGGGGGACATGATGTCATCACAGGAGGTCCATGAAGACTTGAAGAAATGTTATGATTTAAATCTTGAGTTAAGTCTTGGGGGGGGGGTTGGTTGCCATTGTATTTAATACCTTAAATATAAAAATATATTTAAAGGGAGTCCGTGGTGAAGGAAAGGTTGAGAATCACTATCTTAAGAGATACTTGTCCCTTTACATGTATTTACATGCAGAGAATCTTGTCCAGAAGTTGTCACTGAGAGAGAGAGAGAGAGAGAGAGAGAGAGAGAGAGAGAGAGAGAGAGAGAGAGAGAGAGAGAGAGAGAGAGAGAGAGAGAGAATGTTAAAAAAAAAGAGATTGAAAGAGATTGGAAGCTTTCCAGAGATGGGATTATTAATGGGAATAAGAGTTTAGATGGTTCAAGGTTCAATCACTAGCAGCTATCTCTAAAAGGATTAGATAGAAGAAGCTGAGAAAAATAAGATATTGTACCAGATCACAGTACATAAATGCCAAGAACACACTTCATCTTCTTTGATACCAAGTGTAAACACTTATATTCTTAAATTAAGAACACTAAATACACCAGTGGTTCTCAACCTATGGGTCGCGACCCCAATTGGGGTCAAACGACCGTTTCGCGGGGGTCGCCGGACACCGCGGTCCACCATTTTGGTTTTTTTGAATTTTTTTTGAATTTTTTGAATTTATTTTTTATTTTTTTTCGGCGTGCGCGTGCGGCGCATGCATGGATCGGCCCGTCGCACGCACGCCGCGCATGCGCGGATCCACCCATCGCGGTCCACCATTTTTTCCAAATTACCTTCTCTAAATTGGATACCCTCCAGATGCATAAACTTTAACTTCCTGAATAATGACCATTCTGGATGGATAGTCTGGGAGATAGGTCTGCCCATCTGGAAAGGAAGTCTGTTTTCTTGCAGGTGAGAAAGGAAAGGATTCTTAGTAATTCTGTAATTCTGACAATCTCTGTGTGAAAATCATGACAGTAGTATGCACATTTTTCAATGTTAAAAAGGAACTCTATCAGCATATTGCTTTTATGTTGGTTTTATCCTATGGAAATAGGGCTATTGTAAAATAAATATTTTAAATTTGAAGGGAATTGTGCTATGGATGAGCAATTTCCCCCCCCTCCCCAGTGATCAGTTGAGGGATAGATATTTTCATGCTTTCAGTTATTATGAATAGATGAGGTCAAAAGACATGCAAATCTGAAACTATGATTAGCTTTCTTTCTGAATTAGTGCAGGAATAAGAATGAAGTCAAGTACTCCAATTTCCCTGATGCATTTGCAAGAAGCTTACAAATATTTGAATGGGCTGCACTTCAGAGAATGGATGTGTACAATAATGAATCATCTCCTGATAGAATAAAATTAAAATCAATTTGAAAACTTATTTAGGTGATCTGCAAAAATGAGTTTTAGAAAATAATTCTCCTCGATGCCCAAGGAGGACGTTGTAAATTTACCTTCCATGATAATGGTGCCTTTGTTCATTATTTTCCAATGTGCACTTCTATAAAGCTCTATTAGAGAAGCAAGAACTTCCATAGCCATATAGATATAGTTGACTTTTTTTAAATACAATCCCCAGATTTATACTGTTCATTTTTCTGTAAGCCATTCACTGCACAAATAACCTTTTTTCTCCTTAAACCCAAATCCAAATTGAATTTACCTTTTAAAACTATTCCCAAACTTGTTTGACAAAATTGAACATACCGGTAAGTCTTGGCTAGTGAGAAATTATGCCAAATAGCAGAGGGCCTCTTCCAAGCCCCACAAGAATGACTGAAGTGATTCCCCAACATGTAACAGTCTTATTAATAAAACTTCAAAACAATAAAAGTAATTATGGCATTATATACAGGTAGTCCTTGACTTCCAATTATTTCGTGACCATTTAAAGTTACAATGGCACTGAAAAAAGTGACTTACCTCTTATCCTCCCAATTATGACCACATCCCCACAGTCACATAATCAAAATTTGCTTGCTTGGGAATTTGCATGTTTGCAGCATCCCAGGGTCATGTCATTGTGATTTGCAATCTTCCCAGCTGGCGTCTGGGAAACACAGTCAATGGGAGAAACCAGATTCCCTTAGTGACTACATAATCCACTCAACCTAATTTTCTTTGCAAGATTGGTCCTTTTGGACACTCTGGACATCTTCTGAAGATGAAACCCTAAGAAAATATGTGTCTAGTATGTCAGCGGCTAAGATAAGCAGGGCTTTTAAAAGGGAAAAAAAATCAGTTGGCCAAATTACTTTTTGTGCTTTTATTGCAAATACACATATCAGACAAGGCCAACTGAAATGTCACTAATACGAGAGTGGTAAAAATGAAGGAAGAGGGGAAAAAAAAGTCCATAAAACTAGAGCAGAATCCTGGGTCTGCTGACAGCTAGCAAAATGTTTACCTTGAAAAGGCCAGGAGATGGGCTGTATTATTGAACAAGGAGACTAGTGCTGGATTAGCTCATTTATCTCTCATTTGCATTGGAACTAAGGGGAAGACAGCTGGAGGCTCATGTTTGCTATAGTGTAAATATCAGAACTGTAATACTCGATTAATTGGAACAAGTTCTGGAGGCCAGATACCAAATGAAGATTAATAACCCCAAAGCTGCCGAGAATGCTTTCGGAGCCTATAGATAATGTCTCTCTGCCTCAGCTTCCTCTATAGTATACATAGATAAAAGAGCTAAATTATTTGTTAATAGAACATGACTTCATGAGGCAATACCTTTTCAGAGCTGGAGAATATTTAAGCAAATATTGTGACCAGGAGGAATAGATTTTCAGAGACACCTGAGAAAATAAAAGCTGGGAGATGCTGTAAAGCATGATTAAAGGATTCTGCAAGACACTGAGGTTAGGTAATTCTCATGTTTTCTCCAAGAGACTCCTAGATAAATCTCTTCCCTGATATATACATCCATTTTTATAACTGTTGCAAATGTTGAAGGATTATATATTATGTTCTTTATATTACAGTGTATATGTGATATATACACAGACTTATGTCTGGTTGCTTAGGAATTGTTCGGTTATTATGGGCCTATCTTGGGGCTAGTTAGGGCATGGATTTGAAGTTCTGATGGTCACCCCCCAATCCCCCACAATCACCTGAGCACATTTTAAAACAGTTTTGCAAAAAACTGTTACTTTCATTGTAAAGAAAATCTGCACCCATAGCGTTGGTTTGCTTAACAACCATCTTCACTTAACAACCGTGAGAGCCACGGTTCACTTAATTACTGTCCCAAGAAAGGTCATAAAATTGGGTTGGTTATTGGCCAACCAGTTTTACATGACTTATGTGATCGGCACATTCATGAATCAAAGTCATAAGTCAAGGACCACCTGTAAAGGGCGTGCCCATTGACTAGGCTCAACCTAGGCCAATCTATTCTTAGTCTGTTCCCTTAGTGGTACTGCAGAGGGTATCACATACTTTCTCAAACCTATGTTTTCTGCAGGTATTGAGTCTTATAGGATCTCTTAGTAGGGAACATGAACCAGACATACAGATAATGGACCGGCACTACTGCTGAACATTTCCAAATGTGACCCATCCCTTCTCTTATTATTGATTATGCAAAATAAAGCAAACCAAATATTTTTATAAAACAAATGTGGGGAACTGAGACAAAGTTTTAATTACCTGGCCCATCACGAAGTTTCTGTTCCTTCAACTTAGGGTATAAGCAATCCAAAAAAGTTACCACGTCTTTACGTAAATGAGAAACACTTAAATATGCAACCGAAATACCATTATATGCTAGAGAAGGCAATCCATCAGTCTGGGATGAAATATCATCAATATACGGATGATATTCAGTAGTACATTGTCATCCAAGGTTAGGCTGGAGATATTATGGTGGTCCATGCTTGGTGCTTAGAGGCTGTCAGAGATTGGATGGGACAAAAAAAATGTTAGATGATGATTGCTGCATAATATGTTTTTATGTTTAATGTTGATTGTTTTAATAAAAGAATTTTATATAAAAAAAATGTTAGATGAAATCCCAACAAGTGGGAAATGCTGTTTTCAGTTCTTGTTCCGAGATTGATTCTGGACAGGATTGCATTCTCACAGAAGGAGGAGTCCTTGATTCATAGTTCCTTAGCCTGTAGAGGCTATAACCAAGAGAGACTTTATCCAGATTCAGCTATATGCCAGTTCTGATCTTTCTTGAATGTAGAAGCTGTTATATAGTGATCCACATTGTCACTGCTACAAATGTAGGCTATAGCAGTGTATTTGATACAAGTTGCCTTGAAGCTACAGTTAGCTCAAACTGCTGCAGCCCAGCTACTAATGGGGATGACGAGGTGTAGTAGAATAATACTAGTGCTTTACCGGTAGACTTCTGGATCCAGTTCAAAAGGGTTGGTTTGATCTGCAAAGCTCTACATAGCTTGCCTTTCCTGTACCTCCTGACCAGGTTCAGCTCAATCTGCTTGCTTATTATGGGAGAGATTGTTGAGTGCTCCTTTTCTGAAAGATATAGAAGTAGACCTGGAGATCCTGCATCTCAGCAGTGGTCCACAAACTATGGAAAAGTTTGTTCCTTGTGATATTGCTCCCCTACACTTCTCACCTTCCAAAGGGCAATTAGAACCATATTGCTTTGAAGAGCTTTTGCCACTGATAACAGATAGCACATGTCTTTATGAACTAATATTGTGAAGCTTGCTTTATGGCTGTTTTTATGAGTTTCATTTCTTACAAAGTGGTTTTATTTATTTGTGGAATTGTGAATCACTCAATGTCTTTGGTGTGCTCAATATATACTGTACATTTGTGTATCAATTTTAAAAAGATAATATCCAATTTTTGTCAGATCTGGAGATTTCAGTGGAATGAAGTAAGAGATATTACAAGTAAAAGCATAACATTTGGTTACTTTGTAGGTGCCACCTGGATTCCTGTCTGTAAAAGAAGAGAAACATAATGCGTCTCTGAGCACCTAGGAAGATGTGATGGTAGAAATTCATTAAGTTATATATAGATATTCCTATAAAAACAGCAACATAAAAAAAGCATGACCAATGATTTCAGTTGCTCCCAATTCACAAGGAAGACTCCCCTATTGTGAGATGGGTAGCCATATAACTTTATTGATAAATAAATAAAATAAAATAAGCCAAGAGTATGCAACCCAAGGCCCTAAAGTTCTGCATGTGCCCTAGTCCAAATATTATCACAAAATTGTAAAATTTAAATTAGGGGGCAGGAAATGATGAGAAACATGATAGTTAAATATAAACTCTGTTTAACTAAATATAAATTCTATATTTAACTATTTTAATTGAAATGTAAGTTAAATTGGCTTATGCTTTGTCCATACCACAGTACTCACTGGAATATACTCTCTGAAATTCTACTCAGTGGCCAGGAATGATCTTTGGCCCCCAAACATAGGCTATTTCCTACTTAAAGCTGGAGTTGATGCGCTTCATAGCCCAGCCAATCTCTTGCTAACCTAGCCCTCCTCATTTATAGAAAAAGTATTAGAAATTCTGGAAGCTATGCCTTGGTGTCTTGCAAGATAAGCTTATTCTAACACAAAGCATGTTAATTTTCTGAAATTCTTGTAGTCCTATCCTTTCCAGCTTAATCAGTCTTGTTAAGATGGCACTGTGATTCATTCCTAAGGAAAGGATAATTTTTGGTTGAGTCAATGGCTGACGAGCAGTATTTATGCTTCAAGTGTACCATAATACTACTGCTTTAGGAACTGTGAGGATGCTGCTTCTTACTATTTTGATGCGCGCTCAAAAAACTCTTCCAGTTACTGCAAGTGTCAGTGTCAGTTGAAGTGAGGTAATGGTGTGGCATTAGCAAATGGGAGGGAGGGGAACTACAGTTTTGAAGAACTGAAGCAGTTTTGAAACAGTCCTTTGCAAAAGGTTTTGCTAAAGTAAAATGCCCTTTCGAACTTTGCCAGGCCTACACTTTCTGATTTTGAAGTGACCTGAGGAGACATTTTAGTTCAGCTGAACTTATATAACCATTTTATGGAACTTTAAGCTTTAGCCTCTTACGCTTTTTCACATTTCGCTCCAGAAAAATGGAATAATTCACTTTTGTAAAATCCGCGTGCGGGAATATTATCATCTTTAATGCTTTTCCAAATGCTCATATAGCAAATTGGGACGGACAGGTTGATCTGTTGCCCCACAACTTGCTCTTTTATCCACTTTTGGACTCTGTTGAGAAGAACTATTTTCTTCTTTTTTAACATCTATATATAGCTTCAGAGGCCAACAAAGAAGGAGCCTGTAAATATCAAAGCTCCACAGAGGACAGGGACCTACCTTCTCAGAACATTGCTGATAGTTTATTGAAACGGGACCTCTCTATCTTTTGATGAACACAGCAAGAATTCCCTTGCTTTTTCATTATGAAGCCTAGAATCCTCATGCTTGATCAAATGTCTCTTGTCAATTGTTAAAAATAAGCTTCTGCTTTTTAAAGCATTTCATTCTGGTATTTTTTAACTGAAGAATAGTGAGTTTTGTAATTTTGTCCTGGATTCACACAGGGAAGGCATTTTAAAGATATAAGGGAACACCACAGTATTCTGCAATGCTGATAATGGCATGAATGCAGGTGATTATTATTTGTTTTTTTTAGCCCAGCGAGGAAAGTTTGGTATGTATAATAATGAGAACACACAACTTGAATACAGCAGTTGACTATTGGAGAACTCTCTTCATTAATATTAAAGGGATAGGATAATACAAAGATGGAGAATAAAAGCTAATGAATCTGCTATAAAGTAGTAGTCAGCCATTTTCTATGGGTGAAGAAAGTGATCGTGGGCAGTGACTCAGATGCCTCCTTTCAAATAGTTCTAAAATGTCACAGATTTCAACCAGTAAGGTTGGGTAAGGTAAATAAGGTTTTCCGAGCTCTCATATAAATCTACCAAAATCTGGTAAAATTTCAGCATTCTCACACAGGTCCATGATAGATTAGCCAGTATGGTAAACAGTAATGGTAAAATCTCATCTTTGTTTTTTTAACATTTTCATCTTTATATGACAATACCTCTTGATAGTTGGGCAAACAATTGCATTACTGATTTCAGAGATATGCAGTTGAAATATCTATAGGTGGGAGCTTGATTATTGGAAGGTTTTCTATTGCTCATGTCTTCAACGCCTGCTTAATCTTAAGCATTCCATACTTCCTTCATATGGCTTGCTGTCACATTGCCCAGAAAGTATTCCCATGATGACTGATAGCGAACAATTGTCTTTTTCCTGTGCAACAAGGATTCTTATTTATCTGCATTGTATATGTAAGAGGTTTGGGTTGAGCTCCAGCCTAAAACCTACGGTAGTTAAGCCCTGCTCAGCTGAATATAGGGATAATTTTGTCATCTAGCTGGCTAGTGGCATAGGGCAAAATTGAGCACAGCCAACAGTCCAATCCCTTCTCTTCATCCCATCCCAAAGCAAAAGCCATGGTACAGTGGCAAAGAAGATGCTCCTCTCTGATGAAGAAATGACTCATCCGTGATGGTGTTGATCATGAGGATGACTCCTGGAATGAAGGGAAAAATCACAGAAGTCACTGGGTAGCCTTCTCAAGAGGCAATCGTGTGGCCCATGCCTCGAAGGAAACCCAACAGAAGTAGATTTACAGTGTTTCCTCTGGAAAAGCAGCTGAGCAGGTTACCCTCTCTACAGAAGCCATGGAGCATCATGAGGCACAATGCTGATCTGAGACTGGCAAAATGCTTCCATGGGAAAGGAGACTTCAGAATGTCAGTGTTTTAGGGCTTAGAATCTCTTAGCGTGTTCGGCACCTCATCCAGTTAAAATGCTTCTACGTTTTTTGAGGGAAATCTTCACAGGGTGGGAGAGATTTTGCAGAAAGAGCCTTAGATTGCTGAAGTGCCTGAAGGTGGCCTCAAAAATATCTGAGATGATAATGGAATGCTATTATATGCACTTGACTATTCCATTTGATTTCCAGCAGCATTATGTCATCTCATCCCTGTGATTCTAAATATACCCCCCCCTTCAAACGGAACAATCTGTCTATTAAACTCTTCTAACTCAGCAGGTAAATAGAAGCTCCAAACATCCAACAGCCCTTTCCCAGCTCTTGTAGAAATAGCGAAGAATTGAAATGAAAGCCAAGATATTTTACTGGCATTTTTGTCTTGATGGCAGGATACAAAAATGCCATTTAAATTTGCTTATCCTCATGCAAAAGACTCTCTCTAAGAAGATTCTCACTATTTTGCTACTTCGCTTTCCTTGACATAATGAGCATTTACACTTGTAGACTACAATTTTAAATGTCTACGAACAGATGTTTCTTTGAGAAAGTGACAGCTAGTGTAGTCAGGTGTATAAAAGCAAGAACGTTTAAATACACACACACACACAGCTTTTGTGGGCTTGAAAAAGATTCCTTTCTTTAAAAGCAAAGGAAAACTGTTTCCTTGCTTACCTGTTATTGAAATAATTGCCTCAGTTCAGTGACTGCATATTTAATTTGATATCATTTTAGGATGAGGTGGAGTTGGGCAAGCTTTCTTCTTCTAATGACAAAACCATAATCCACAGCCTAACTCCTCTTTCCACATGGGTTAGGTGCAGTGGAGAGATTATGAGTCTCAGGACAACCCCAAATGCCACTGTATCATACACATGTCAGAGTGTTGAGCCTTCAGCCCAAAGATTATATATGCTTCTCGTGACTCTGTTTTTTGTTTTTAATATGGTGGAAAAGACAAATTATTAAATGCAGAAGGGGTAATTATGCCTCTTTATTCAGGTTCATGATTTCACTGTGGTTGGAACTAATAACACTTCAGGTGAAGTATTGTTTATGATTTCATGAAGAGATTGATATAAACCTATCAATCTCTTCTTAAAATCATACACGATACCTCAATACTACAAGAAGGATATTACAGAATTAGAGAGGGTTCAATGGATGACAGATAATAGAGGAATAACAGGATAAGCTGAAGGACCTTGGGATGTATGGTCTGAAGGAAACAAGACCTAGGGGAAGACATGATTGCCATGCATAGGTACATGAAAGAAACTATAGGCAAGAACTATTTTCCATTGCCACAAAACTAGGATTAGAAAGAATGAATATAAGTTGCAGCTGCCTAGATTTTGTTTAAATATAACAGAGAGAAAAAAACTTCCTGATAAGAAGATCCATAGCACAGTGGAACCAATGGAAGTTGTGGCTTCTCCATCTCTGGAATTGTTATAACTCGAAGTTGCTCAAAATGGCTTTACTGCACATAACAGTGTGGTGGACTGGACAACAACAACAACAACAATAAAGTTGGAAGGGACCTTGGAGGTCATCTAGTCCAACCCCCTGCTCAGGCAGGTAACGCTATACTATTTCAGACAAATGGCTGTCCATTCACTTCTTAAAAATTTCCAGTGTTGGAGCATTCACAGCTTCTGGAGGCAGGTTGTTCCACTGATTAATTGTTCTAACTGTCAGAAAATTTCTCCTTAGTTCTAGTTGCTTCTCTCTTTGGTTAGTTTCCATCCATTGCTTCTTGTCCTGCCTTCAGGCACTTTGGAGAATAGCTTGACTCCCTCTTCTTTGTGGCAGTCCCTGAGATATTGGAACACTGCTGTCATATCACCCCTTGTCCTTCTCTTCATTAAACTAGACATACCCAATTCCAGCAACCGTTCCTTATATGTTTTAGTCTCCAGTCCTCTAATCATCTTTGTTGCTCTTCTCTGCACTCTTTCTAGAGTCTCAGCATCTTTTTTTACATTGTGGTGACTAAAACTGGATGCAGTATTGCAAAGTTACCAAAGCATTGTAGAGTGATATTAACACTGCACATGATCTTGATTCTATCCCTCTGTTAATGATGATTCTACCATTCTCTGATTGTATTTATTTGGGCTGTGCAGCACCTTAGGATTCCAGAAAGAAGCATGGCAATTTTTGAGATGTTGCAGATGGGTGCCACGTTCATGCACTGACTTGTTCCAAGGGACTTTTGGAGACTGAAATCCAATTGCTGTGCAGTGCTATCTATGCTTTAAATCATACATAGTCAAATTAGATTTACTTAACAAAGCCTGGCTGACACAGTAGTTCTCTGGGCTATAATTTTGCTTAGCCAGACTTCATTGAATCAATCACAATTTTATAAAGACATTAAATTTTGGTTTGCAAGATTCACTGGCCAGATTCACACCATAGAGTAATCTATAAGCAGACAATCCAGATTGTGGTTTAGTCAACATCTGAACCAAGCCCTGTGCAAGATAGATTATATTGTAAATGGGAAAATAATTGTTTAATTGAATCACCAGGAAAAAAAACCATTTAATATGTAGGTTTTAAACCTTGGGCTCTCTGCCACGATCCAACAAAAACAAGCATGCTGATGTTTTGTTAAGTGAAGAAAATGCAAATGTAGGTTTATGGCAAAGTGAAATATAATTTGGCCATGATTTATTACAGTACCTTAATTGTGACTATGTATCGTATTTGTCAAGCATAGCAAATAACTTGGGGGGGGGAGACACGAGCAACATTCTAAATGTTTGAGAGTTTGAATTGGATTCCCCAACCCATACATCTTGAGAGGAGCAGAGACAGTTCATCATGCTGTCAAATTATCCAAATATGAAATGCATGATGCTACTCAAACATTCAAGATTGAGCCTATAGTTACATATTAGTTCAGTGCTGGTTTACAAAACTGTAATTTTACAGCTGGGAATGAATGACAGACATCCTCCCTTTCATTTTCTTTGTTACTATTGTTAGTCCTTAGGTAAGTAAAATTGCTACTGACTGTTTGCTGGATTGACACAACCCTCCTAGCAATGATTAGTTTTAATCAGAGTTTATTTCAAAAGATGCTGAGACTCTAGAAAGAGTGCAGAGAAGATCAACAAAATTGATAAGGGATCTGGAAGTTAAAGCGTGTGATGAATGGTGGAGGAAACTAGATATGTTTCAGATAACAATGAGAAAGCTTAGGAGAGACACGGTAGTAGTCTTCTCATACTTGAAGGGCTGTCACAGGAAAGAGGGGGTTGATTTATTTTGCATAGCACCTGAAGACAGAACAAGAAGCAAGGGGTGAAAGCTCATCAGAGGGAGATCTCATGCCTCCTGTAGTTGTGGGTGTTCCATCACTGGATGTTTTCAAGAAAAGATTGAAGACTCATTTGTTCAGGAAGGTATAAGGATTCTGGCCATGGGTAAAGGGATGGATTAGAAGATCTTGAAGATCTTCTCTAGCCCTATGACTCTATGTTTTAAGAAGACACAGTGACTAGAATCATCGGCTGCAAATATTCAGTAACCCTAACAGAATGTCGACTTGTAAATCACTTACAGCAGCGGTTCTCAACCTTTTCCGGGGCTCGACCCCGGCCCGCGCCGCGCTTGCATTGCGCATGCATGGCACGATGGCTCGCATCGCAAAGGGGAAAAAATGGCGGACCCCCCCAAAAAATGGCGGGCTCGCATCACGCATGCGCGGCATGATGGCCCACATCTCAAAGGGAGAAAAAATGGCAGACCAAAAAAAATGGCTGACCAAAAAAAATGGCGGACTGCGGTGTTTGGCGACCCCCGTGAAATGGTATTCGACCCCAAATGGGGTCGCGACCCACAGGTCGAGAACCGCTGACTTACAGACATAAACCCCAGTGTGTAAGGGTTTGTGATGTACACATCTAACCAAGGCAAAGCCCCAACCATCAAAACATCGAAACTAGCCCAATTTATGCGGTACTCAGTCTGAAATGGAAAACTGTCAAGGTTAGGCTTATAGGTGAACTGACATAAAATTTCAAGGCTCCTGTTTCAGATAATCTATGAATTAATCTAGGGTTTATCTGAACAATCCCTTCCTTGCTGTTTTCAGCAGAGATTTTTTTTTCCCTGAGAAAATTTGGGAAAGTATCTGACAAGTTTCATTTGTTTCTTTGGTTTACTGGACTTTGGTGGTCTAAGCTTAATTAAAACATTGAGGTTCATTGACACCTGTGATTAATCTCAAACTAGTTCTTCTCACCTGGCTATCAACTCAGTTTGGAATTTCCTCAGGGTAACATTTATTCTTTCTGTTTTCATTCCAGACTGAACAGCTGGAAAAGTCATCCAATCTTAATACCTTCTGACTAAAATAGTAACAGTAGCAGTAGTCATTGTAGAGCTGGGCTGCAAAGATCTGGATGGCCACTAGATGGCTAGAGTTTTCTCTATCTCTCTGCTGCCATCTAGTGATTTCTTGAGTGTCGCAACAAAGATCTGCTAACCCTAAATATTGTAGTAGAACAAATATTAACAATAACATTTTTTTAAGCTTCCCTCTCCAAGGGAGAAGCAGCATAATAGGCTTAAATTCAGTGGACTGTTCTTCAACACCAGTTTTCTCTTTTACTGAAATACACTACTTGATAAAGCTGCAAAGAGATTAATACAAATGTTTTGTAATTCATTTCTGATCCTTAAAGTCAATAGCATTGATAAAGTGCATTTGATGTCAGTGGAAGGACTGTGAGAAATCTCCATATATTTTAAGTGAATTTCTGCTGGCTTATTTGGCAGGGGATTATACATCATGGAGTAACAAATCAGATGCCTCCAGGAAGTTCACAAGGATGTAGACCAGTGGTGGGATTCAGCTGGCTCGCACCACTTCGGCAGAACCGGTAGGTAATGTTTTGTTGCTCAGACCCAGAAGGGACTTCCAGAAGTGGCATCTACACAGAGAACTGGTTGTTCACATATTTGAATCCCACCACTGATGTAGACATGATACCAGCCCTTGTTTAGCATTGTTCCACATTAACTGATCTTTAAAGTACATTCCCCATGATTCAGGAAACAGTGTATAATCATCAAGACTGGTAACTACTGTTAGCCAGTTCCCTCAATGTATTTATCTTACAGTCACTAAAAATTATCTAAATTGTTGGCCAATTTAGATGGCACAATCTCATTATGACTCAAGGCAGCGGTTCTCAACCTATGGGTCGCGACCCCATTTGGGGTCGAACGACCGTTTCGCGGGGGTTGCCGGACACCCCGGTCCGCCATTTTGTTTTTTTTATTTTTTAAAAATTATTTATTTATTTATTTTTTCACCGTGCGCGCGCCGTGCATGCATGGATCGGCCTGTCGCGTGTGCGCCGCGCATGCGCGAATCGGCCCGTTGCGGTCCGTCATTTTAAAAATTTTTTATTTTTTATTTTTATTTTTTTTTCGTCGCACGCGCACCGCACATGCGCGGATTGGCCCATTGCGGTCCGCCATTTTTTTGTTTTTTTAATTTTTTTTTTAATTTTTTTGTCGTGCGCGCGCCACGCATGCACGGATCGCACGCGCGTGCGCCTGGGTCGGGGTCGCGGTGCGCATGGGCGGCGCAAGTGGGGTCTCAACCTGAAAAAGGTTGAGAACCACTGACTCAAGGCAAGGGATGAAGATTGCACTGTTTCTATGATGGTTTGCACATATTCAGAGAAACCTTTTCTTCTAATCCTTTTCCTCTGTAATATTAGTAAATTGCATTTGGGAAAGTATGAGTTCCCAACTCCACAATAAAACCTCACCAATAATTTGTTTTTGCTGGGGAAAAGGAAACTGAGGTCCTAGTTTCTACACTGTGTTGGAAATTAAGGGTGCCTTCTGCTGGATTTCAGTTGCACCCTTGAAGTTGTGGATACATCTGAAGAGATGTTAGTAAGCTTAGATAATCTAGCCTTGGATCAATAAGTGTTATGTAGCCAAACCTGGGCAGCAAAAATGTGGATTTATTTACTGTTTAAAATATAATTTTACAAAACTTTAAAAAAGAGGGCAAATAATCATAGTTTTTAAATTGCAAATTAAACCTCAATCATATAGAAGTAAACAGTCCAGCCTTGCTTCTCTGCTGATAAAGAGGCAGTTCAAAAGCTGAAAACTGTCAGATTTCATGAAACCAAACTTCAAGACATTGGTCCTTTCCAGAATACAGAGACATCTTTTCTGCAACTTTCCAGTGAATTCCAAATCAACAACACATGAGCATCTTTAATAACCAACTGAAAAGGTACTAACAGAGGACAAAACCAGAACAATATGGGCTAACTTTTCTTCAATGTATTATATCTACAGGATGCAGAAACTCATTTGGTGATTAGATGACAGCAAAGAGATTCAGAATTTGTTTTTGTTTTTTTTCTGGCTGCCAGTGGTCAGCTGGGTTTTTGCAATCCTAGCAAAGAAAAGTTAGCTAGTTCGACGTCTTGCGATTCGATTTTGGGACCAGCTTTTATTTATTTATTATTTATTAATTAAATTTTTATGCCGCTCCTCTCCGAGGACTCGGAGCGGCTAACAACATAAATAAAAACAACATCTCAACATTTCCAAAAATCTAAAACCAAATCTAAAAAGCATTTAAAAAGACCCCCAGACACATTCATCATTCACACACAATCACAATCATCCCCAGGCCTGCCGGCATAGATAGGTTTTTAGATTCTTCCGGAAGGCCGGGAGAGTGGGGGAAACGCGGACTTCAGGGGGCAGTTGGTTCCAGAGGGTGGGCACCACAACAGAGAAGGCCCTCCCCCTAGGACCCGCCAAACAACATTGTTTCGCTGACGGGACCCGGAGGAGACCGACCCTGTGTGCTCTCACAGGGGAATATGTGGCAGAAGACGGTCCCGTAAATATCCTGGTCCAATGCCATAAAGGGCTTTATAGGTAATAACCAACACTTTGAATTGCGCTCGGAGACCGATAGGCAACCAATGCAGCATGCGGAGAGTTGACGAAATGTGGGCACAACGTGGAAGGCCCACAATTGCTCGCGTAGCTGCATTTTGCACTAATTGTAGTCTCCGAACACTCTTCAAGGGTAGCCCCCATGTAAAGAGCTGGTATATTTTGGTGGTGTATTCTTACTTTTTCTGAGTTTTGCCACCTATACATCAGAGCGAATAAATGAAAATAAAGGAGGAAGGATGTGCAACTTTGAGGCCATTAAAAAAAAAAAAGCAAAGGAGCAGAAAGAGGGAAGAAAAAGTCTCCTTTGCTGCAGTCTGCTAAAAGTATAACTGCATTTTTTTTAAAAAAAAATCCTTCTAATTTCTCCAGACCACACAAGGCTGTGAAGAAAGGCCCCTCCTTATTTTTGAAGCACCCCTGACAGAGCTGAAAAAGTCAGGAGGACATCCAGATCACTCATAATTTAATTAAACTAAAATATAAGCTCAGAGGATTAAGGAGAGGAAGATGAAGAGGGAAGAAGTAGATTAAGGTTTTCTCATGAGGGAGAAAAGCCAGGCTACTTTTGCACCCACTTTCGTGGCTGCAAAAGAAATGCTGAAATCATATTTCACATGCATAAATCAGAATGGCAATAATTTTATATATTACCTTGCAGCATGTAATGTTTTATATTTTGTTTTCCTTCCAAATCCTACATAATTCATCTTTGTGGTTAAAAAAAATAGCCCATGTAATAAAAATAGAATTAGAAGGAAAGATATGGAAAACTTTTGCAAGCACATTCCTGTTCCCCCACCCACCAGCCTCCCTGGATATTAATTTCAGCTGTGTTAAAGCTGAACTCGATATAGAGGGAAAGTCATTTTCTGAAACCTAGGCTTGTTGATTCCATATGTTTGTAAGTCAGAATTCTTCTGTGAGCTACATATCATTTCATCTTAATTTTTCCCGCTGTGCTCCATTTTCTTTTTTTACACACCATATGGAATCACTTATGCTGCACTGAAAAAGGATGTTAAGTGGTCCTAAGAATGAACAATGGTATTTTGTACACACTCTTTACACTCTTTAACTAGCGCAATTGACTGTGGGAATATTAAGCCTGTGGGGAATATGACACATGCATATTCAAATTTCATGTGCTACCAATGATTCATTCATCAGAGGGTGATATGTACACCCAGCAAGGACGCTAACAATGGTCAAGTCAGTGAAATTCTTACAAACTGACCCTTCAAATTTTACTATTTTATTTCATTGAATCATAGAATGTTGGTTACACATATATACCTTAGCAATTCTGCCCGATACACAATTCTTGTGACTGTCAAACGCTGTCAAATATCCTGTTAAAGAAATCAGGAAATCCAGATAGTTCAAATGAATATGAAGGTTTTATTTCAAGTTTAAGCTCTTTACAAGAATCTGAACTACCAATGGTCAAAGCAAATTGGCAGTAAATAAGAGTGAATGGAATACAAGGTGGGCTGGACTGAGATCCCTTGTGGGTGTGAAGAGATTCAAGACTGATGATGTGTTTGACCCCTCCTTCGGACTCAGCCTGGTCATCTCCTACAGTGATTATCATACCACTGACAAATGCTTCAGGTTTTGGAGGGAATACTCTGTGTATGTTAGTAGAAACAACTAGACTCAGCCAAGTCTGGCTAACATTCAATTTCCTCTTCCTTTAAAAATGATACTTCCTGTTCACTCCAGGAAGTATTCTAACAGAACATCATTTACTCAAACCCCCAAGATTTTCTGTGTCCTGAGGTGTTTTCAGTATCCTACCTTCTTCCTAGCGCTAGCTTGCCCAGAACACATTTTAAGAGTGACCTCTTAATGCAAATATTCATATACTGCCATGAAAACCATAGTTTTTGTACATAGGGAGTTGGAATATTTGAAATTTGAGATCAAATTGTTTCTCACAGCTAAAACAAAATGGCATTAAGTGTGTAAGTTGGACAATTGCATGGTTTGGCACTTTAGGTAACAATAGAAACGTATTTATCTATTAGATAGATTTTTATCCTGCCTTTATTACTTTATAATAACTGAAAGGATTCTTTAGATATTATATGTGGTTTAAAAAGGTGATTACACAACTGAAAGCAGGAAAATCGCCCGGGACGGATGGGATAACAGCGACCTACTACAAACACCTCCAAGAGGAGATGCTAGAACCCCTCAGAAAACTATTTGCCAACATTCAAGAAGGAGGCCAGGTCCCACCATCCTGGAAAACAGCCTACATCTCATTAATCCCAAAGGAGGGGAAAGACAACACACAGCCCGCAAACTACAGGCCCATCTCACTACTAAACACAGACTACAAAATCTTCACAAAAATTTTGGCCAATAGACTAATGACTGTACTACAAAAAACAATACACCCGGACCAAAGGGGATTTATACAAGGACGCCAGATGAAAACCAACGTCAGACAGCTGCTGAACATAATAGAATACCTGCAAAAGCACAACCAGATACCCGCCGCTCTTATGTTTGTGGATGCAGAAAAAGCTTTCGACAGACTGCACTGGCCGTTCCTGACGAACTTGGTCCGGAAGATGAAAATGGGAGTACAGTTTCTCAACTCCATAACGGCAATTTACCAGAAACAAACAGGTCAGATCATTGTCAATGGAGACTTAACGGACTCATTTAATATAGAGAGAGGCACGAGACAGGGCTGCCCGCTGTCCCCCCTGCTATTTGTCCTAACACTGGAAATTTTACTGAACAGAATAAGAGCGGCAGAGGATGTACAGGGCATACAGATTAAACAGCAAGACTACAAACTATGTGCCTTTGCGGATGACCTGCTGGTGACAATGTCGCAACCAGCACAGTCAGCAAGGAAATTGATGGAGATAATGGAGGACTATGGTAGGGTGTCAGGCTTCAAAGTAAATATATCAAAAACAAAGATGCTAGTCAAAAACCTAGACAACAAAGCAAGACGGAACTTGGAAAGAATAACGGGTTGTGAAATAGTCAAGAAAGTCAAATACTTAGGAGTGGAGATAGAATCAACAAATGCGAAATTATACAAGAATAACTACGAGGTCCTGTGGAATAAAATACAAGCAGACCTGGAAAGGTGGAAATCACTACGTCTGTCCCTGCTTGGCAGGATAGCGACAGTAAAGATGAATGTATTACCCAGATTTTTATTTCTCTTTCAAATGCTACCCATACTCAAAAAGGATGCGGACTTGGACAACTGGCAGAAGGGCATCAACAGATTTATTTGGGACGACAAGAGACCGAGGGTGAAACTAAAAATCATCCAAGATGCAAGGGAGAGAGGGGGACTCAAAATGCCTAATCTAAAGCTATACTACTATGCAGCAACGTTGGTGGCGGTTAGTGATTGGATCAGCATGACAAATGATAGAATTCTGAATGTTGAGGGGCATGGTCTACTATTCGGCTGGCACGCATACTTAGTATACGACAAAAAGGCAGATAGGAACTTCAAGGAAAACCCACTACGAATCCCATTGTTATGGGTCTGGAAGAAATATAAGCACCTCCTACACGACAAGATTCCCATCTGGACGATCCCTGGACACGCAACAGGGGATATGAACACATCCCAAGGGCAAGAAGTGGTGCCCTACAGTGAACTTATACTGGGAGAAGAAAACGGGTTCCTCTTGAAACCTCAAGCAACGCTAGCAAACAGAGGAATAGGAAGTACCTGGCTATCATATATACAATTACAATCAAGGTGGCGTAAAGACAAGAAGAAGGGCTTCTCCCAGACCGACGAGAATCTAATTAAACAGATTAGAGAACAGGGGATTATGCACATCAAACGAGTGTACAGCATTCTGATAGAATGGACTCTGAAACCGAGCTAGTCAAGAACTGTATGATAAAGTGGGCACAAGACTTCGGACACCCTATCGCCATGGACACGTGGGAGAAAATCTGGGTGAGGAATGTAGAATTCACGAAATCGCAACACTTAAGGGAAAACTTCTACAAGATGTTCTATAGATGGCATCTAGACCCGAAAAAAATATCACTCATCTACCCGGGCTCCCAGCCCAAATGCTGGAGGTGCGGGGATGGGGAGGCTACTTACTTTCACATATGGTGGACATGCAGAAAAATCAAAGCATTCTGGAGGAAGATATGGTGGACACTCCAAACTATTTTCAAAAAGCGTATAGAATTTCTACCTCAGGCTTTTCTGTTAGGGATCACAAAGGACTTCACTACCTCAGAGACAAATTTATTTTTGAACTTAATTACAGCAGCAAGATTGTTGGTGGGACAATACTGGAAGAATCCGGAAATACCGCCTATTGAAGAATGGACTGTGAAAGTGACAAATTTGGCGAAAATGGCGAAAATATCAGCGTACTTGAAAAATCGCTCCAATGAACAATTTTTGACGGACTGGAAACAGTGGATAGACTATATCCAAGAGAGACACCAATCAAACAGAATGCAGCTGGCGTTTAGCTGAGGCTCGATGGGAGGAGGGAAGAAGGGTTAACAAATCAAATGTTTACAAAAACTAACACCCGATGTTGAATGTATATGTTCTATAACTAATGCCTCTTAACATAAACTTATGACTAATGTTGTTTGCTTTAAAAAAAAAAGGTGATTACATAAATTGGTGGAGGATGGTAATTTTATTTACTCATTAGATTTATGGATGTTCATCTCATCTAGAAGTGATTATGAGCATCATACAAACATTAAAACTAGCAGGCTTTAAAATGACAAAACAATAAATATAACAATAAAATAAGCAGAGTTAAAAGATGGGAAGGAGACGAATCTGAAGTACATAGAGAGGTCAGGAATTAATTAATGGAATCTTAGAAGAAATGAAACTGAATTATTTTCATTATTCTGAATATACTACATTTGTTTCAATAGGAAACCTTGTAATTTTTACCATTTTATACCAGCTATTAATTACCTATGTTTTATTGATTTAATTGATTAACTCATAGCAAATAAATTTGGATCTAATCCCAAATTGGAACACCCAGAAAGTGTCTATAACATAATATTAATAGGTGTTATCTCTATTCCTGACAATTATGATAATTATTAACAACTTCTGAAGTTAGAAACATTCGAGATTTAGTGTTGTTGAAGAGGCTGCAATGAATAGCAGCATATTTCAAAGAATTTTCAAGCATTCAGAATTAATGATGGATTAATTACTTCATTCCTTGTGTTTAGATAAAATTGTACACAAAGCATTTTGTCAATTATGTCTTATGTCAAACTACTGCATCAATTAATTATACAGTTTCCACAAAGTTATCCATCACACTGATTAAGGCAGATGAAAATAATTTCAAATAAATGGTAATTTGGAATGGGAAATGAGTATGATAAGAACTGGAAGTGAGATGAAACTGGGGTGGTGATGCATGAAAGCAAACAGGCAAACCCCTTCCCAGATAGATTTTGAAGGACTTCAATCAACTATCTGTATTTATTTTTGTTGATTCAAAGCAACTCTATCAGGAATAAAAGACCAGAACCATACATGAAGTTCTAATTAAATTGATTTATTGCTCAGGCTTATACAGAGAATATACTCATAAAGGGGGTTGTGAGACAAGAGGCAGCAGAGTCCAGAGTTAGAAAGGAAACAGAGGAAGAGAGTAAGGACAGTCACTTCCTAGAATCTCCCAGGATATATCCATTAGGGCAAGAGTAGTAGATGTTTAGTCTGGCAAGATTCTGTCTCTTGTGTGTAAGCAAATAAAGAACTGAAACACTTGCTGAATTGCTCTTTGTCATTGTTGGGCTTAGCAATTGGAGCAATGCTGGAGTTGTGCCAGCATTTTACCACAAACTCACCTTAGCATTTACAGATAATACAATATTCAAAATTCATAAAGGGGGTTGGAGGCTATAGCCTTAGAGAGCCTCAGCCAGAAGTTTAGCTTGCTAGGGGAGAACTTGTTTTGCACATGGTTTCAAGCTGCGGTCCTATCCATCACATACGGGGACTGTTTAACATGAAAGGGAATCTAATCCGCAAAAGCTGTCACCAGTGAGCCCTGGTGGCGCAGTGCTTAGAATGCAGTACTGCAGGCTACTTCTGCTGACTGCCAGCTGGCAGCAGCTTGGCAGTTCAATTCTCACCAGCTCAGTTTGGCAGTTCAATTCTCAGCCTTCCATCTTTCTGAGGTTGGTAAAAGGAGAACCCCGATGGTTGGGGAGCAATAGGCTGACTTTGTAAACTGCTTACAGAGGGCTGTAAAACCCTGTGAAGTGATATATAAGTCTATGAGCAATTGCTATTCGCCTTCTGAACTGACATAGTTCCTATGGGGACAATTGAGCAAACTTAGATGCAACATCTCACCTTGGATTGGCTTGTTCACAAGAGCTGAAGCCCTGGCTTATCAGTCACTGAAACCTTAACAGCCAAGGAAGAGACAATGGACTGGCTGAAAGAAAGTAACCTTATCGAATATTGGAAAATCTGTTGCTTTTTCCATCTTTCTAGAACCAATCAGGGCATCTCGTGAACCAAATCATCTTGAGTGGCTTTATATGGACTACCAAAGAGTCATCCAAACTCCAGTCTTTATGTGATTGGGAGTGGATGGTGAATTCGCACTTCTTAGTAGTCATACACTATGCTAGACTATAGGCCTGGCACGGGTAATGATTCCCCCACTTTTTGAGAGAATTTCAGAGGAGAATTTTTGTGTTTGAAAAAGTAGGTGAACTACATTCAGCATTTACCACCTGCAGAGGTCAAGTTGCAGCTGGAAGCAAGGATGGTTCATTTTTAAACTGACCTCCTCTTAATTGTATGGGTAGAGCTTTTACGCGAACATCGGGATTTGGAATGGAACAAAAGCTGCAATTTTCTATAATAGCCTTGAGAAACTTGAGCTGTGCGACCTCATATTTATTTAAAATGGATGGGGCATGTCTGACACTCTGTGCATGTGTATGTGTGTGTGTTTACTTGTTTGTGTGCATGTAGTTTGATACTTTCAAAGGAGAGGGAATATTTACAGGTACAATAGAAATAACATCTCCAGTCACTAAAATTTTGTTTTGCGTTACCAAAGTAAATGTAACAGAATTAAAAGAAGTTGTTGCATTCTGCTAATATTTGACCTGAATTATGGTCTCCCTTAATAAAGCTAAACCAGCTGAACCATAAGAATGTGCAAACAAACCTCTACAAATCTTCTCTCCCCCTCTAGAGATGTTTTTTCCCCCAAATTGTCTTCCACCAAATAGAGAGGAGAATTTTGAGAGACTCTTTGTGCATAGTTCTTCCTTAGGAAGAAAGGAGAAAAAACATGGAAGCAATGGAATATAAGATACGTGCAAAAAGAGAGAGATGCTCTCTCTTGTTCTCTCTGTTCTCCTCTTTCCCAGATAATGTTATGGAAGAACTCTGAGACAGGCGTTGAAAAATAGTTCCAGGGCATAAAAGCATTTTCTTCAAATATCACTTTATACAGTATATTTGCTGGCCTTCACAGTCATAGAATACTTGAAAGGTAGTTGAGCAAACTGAGCAAAGAGAAAACTATCAATGTGTGTTGGATCTACCAGCTCAACAGGACCGTTGTATACCAATTGTTGGGAGCAGGCAATCATCTTCGTGCCCTGGAGGTACCTGGTTGACCACTGTTGAGAAAAGGAGCTTGCTAGTCTAACAGAACTTTGATCTGGCCTAGCAAGTTTCTTCTTACTTTCTTATGATTTCATCTACTTGTCAATCTATGCACGTGTTATCTGACTGAATGAACTCTGGAGATATTTCTTTTGTGCCCACCATGCTGCTTGCTTTACCCAAGGATATTTTTGTTATGTATGTTGCTCAACAAAGTTGGTACACTGCAAGGCAAAATGCCACCTTCCTGGTAGTATCTATTTTGAAGAAAATCTCTGCTTAACACCCAGGCATCCTTCGGTTTCCATCCCAACCTTTTTGCCTACCCCTGAGTTAATGATTGTTTAAACAGCAGGTAACAGCATCATAGAATTCAAGTATGAAAGGACTATTCCTCCGCCCCTTCTATATTGGAAAGTTATGATTCATATTCAGTAGAGTGGGGATTAGGGATTAGGACAATTTTAATTCATTTTCATGGAATGTAATGGAATGCAATGGATTTTGAGGGTGCCTGGGCAGCTTACAATATTTAAAGTTGTAATTTAAAAATAATGCACAATTTTAAAAACAAGATAAAAGAATTTTAACCTTTGGAGGACTTTTTGCGGGGATGTTTTCTAGCTTTTTTTTGTTTTTTGTTCTCTTTGCTTATAATGAACTCTTCCTCCCTCCCTCCCTCCTTCTTTCCTTTCTTCCCCTTCTCCTCCTCTTTCTTTCTTTCTTTCTTTCTTTCTTTCTTTCTTTCTTTCTTTCTTTCTTTCTTTCTTTCTTTCTTTCTTTCTTTCTTTCTTTCTTTCTTTCTTTCTTTCTTTCTCTCTCTCTCTCTCTCTTTCTTTCTTTCTTTCTTTCTTTCTCTTTCTCTCTTTTCCTTCCTTCCTTCCTTCCTTCCTTCCTCTTTCTCTTTCTCTTTCTCTTTCTCTTTCTCTTTCTCTTTCTCTTTCTCTTTCTCTTTCTCTTTCTCTTTCTCTTTCTCTTTCTCTTTCTCTTTCTCTTTCTCTTTCTCTTTCTCTTTCTCTCTTTTCCTTCCTTCCTTCCTTCCTTCCTTCCTTCCTTCCTTCCTTCCTTCCTTCCTTCCTTCCTTCCTTCCTTCCTTCCTTCCTTCCTTCCTTCCTTCCTTCCACTTAGAGACATTATATAGCCACAGTTGGATGGGTGTTGGCATCATAATGATCTGGCAAGTGAATCTGACAAAATGTCACCCCTCCTAAAGTTCTAAAATGGCAAACATTTATCTTCAGCTGAGCAAAATGTGGTCGTTTCCCTCTGCTTGATTCCCAGCTGCCTGTACATTCTTTCAGTGTGAGTGACGCATCCCACATTTAAACACAGCACAGCATCTTCCGAGGTTTGTGCTCCCAGCAAGAGAGGAAAAATAATAAGCAGCAGAAACACTGTGGAGAAAAAAGTAATTAGTAATCTGTGACAGATTCAGCCAAACTTAAATCATCTTGCATTGATTTTCATAAAATAAAAGCGAACCTTTCGAAAGTGAACACCACACCACAGTATGTTAAACTATCATTGGTAAATGCCAGTTCAAGAGGATAAGGGGGTAGAAGCAATGTGTGACTGACATGACTATTGCTGTTAATTAATTAATTGCTGTTGAACCACAAGTTAAGTCCAACATTTCCATTGCTAAGCAAGACAGTTGTTAAGTGAGTTTTGACCCATTTTGACATGTCTTGCAGTTGTGAAGTTAGTAACATGGTTGTTAAGTGAATTTGGCTTTCCCATTGACTTTGCTTGACAGAGGGTGGCAAAAAGTGATCACATGCTCCCTTGGGACACAGCAACCGTCATAAATATGAGTCAGTTGCCAAGCATCTAAAGTTTGATCATGTGACCATGGAGATGCTGCACAACAATTGTTAAGTAATAGTAGTAGTAGTAGTAATAATAATAATAATAATAAAGTTGGAAGGGACCTTGGAGGTCATCAAGTCCAACCCCCTGCTCAGGTAGGTAACCCTATACCATTTCGGACAAATGGCCGTCCAGTCTCTTCTTAAAAACCTCCAGTGTTGGACCATTCACCGCTTCTAGAGGCAGGTTGTTCCACTGGTTAATAGTTCTAACTGTCAGGAAGTTTCTCCTTAGTTCTAGGTTGCTTCTCTCCTTGATGCGTTTCCATCCGTTGCTTCTTGTCCTGCCCTCAGGCGCCTTGGAGAATAGCTTGACTCCCTCTTCTCTGTGGCAGCCCCTGAAATATTGGAAGTGTGAAAAATGGTCATTTTTTCAGTGCCGTTGTAACTTTGCACGGTGACTAAATGAATGGTTGAAAGTTGAGGACTTTCATATAATAGTTAAGACATGTCATTTCTCATTTACTTTCGGAAGAACAGCTTCAACAACCCAAGTTTTAATAGCCCTGTGAAATAGTCAGAGACAGATCCAGTCTTATGATGCAAAGTTCCGGAGAAGGGAGCCCATCACCAGGATGGCTTCCATAACCATTACACTATAACGTATGTGCTCAAAAGCAAAGATGAGGTTGCACTATCTGGCTAAACCTGACACAGCATCTGCAATTTCTAATGTTAAATCTACAGTCTTTCTTTATATTCCCAAAATGTTCTACCAGTCTCTTCTCTTTTCTCTCCATAATCTTGCAATTAATTGGCCACAATTAATTTGGCACAGATCTTATCATTTAATGTGATCTTTCTAATTATTTGTCTTATCTGGAAGATAAATGGAGCGATAGCATAGAAAAATATTGTCCTATTTAAACGCTTACTTCTAAATTCTTGCCATAAATTTCATTTACGGTCACTTACATCATGGTAATTGCTTAGGAAGCTCCACCTCGTGCTAAAAAAAAAAGAATGCTGAAAAATGTGAATAACTGATTATGCATCGAAGACCTTTTAGAAGATACTTGGACAATCTGTTCTAGAAAAACTGAAAAAAAAAATCTGAATATAAGCACTCCGCTATAGGGCCCCTTGTTGTTGTGTAATATTGCCCCTTAAATTAAAGCAAAGGGTGATTTCCTAGTCACTTGCAAATCTAGCCCCTTGCACTGATTTTAATGGCTATAGGTGCAAAGAACACATGTAACAGAAGGCGAGCTAAGTTATATACAGCACTAAATTTATTGTTAGTAACTGGGTCAGCTTTTTTTTTTAAAAAAAAAAACTGATATAAAAGCCCAGTTCTTCTCCCGATTGCAGCATGTGGGAAAGGAAGGTTTAACCTTTCCCTGCCCGGGTATGAACTGAAATCTCTGCTTGCCCTCCTTTCTTTACTGGTATTCATCTTAAAAGGAAAGATCACGTTGGTAACATTTTCATGCATTTTCATTTCATAATAATAATAATAATAATAATAATAATAATAATAATAATAATAATAATAATGATAAAGTTGGAAGGGACTTGGAGGTCATCTACTCCAACCCCCTGCTCAGACAGGAAACCCTATACCATTTCAGACAAACGGCTGTCCAGTTTCTTCTTAAAAACTTCCAGTGTTGGGGCATTCACCGCTTCTGGAGGCAGGTTGTTCCACTGGTTAATTGTTCTCACTGTCAGGAAGTTTCTCCTTAGTTCTAAGTTGCTTCTCTCTTTGGTTAGTTTCCATCCATTGCTTCTTGTCCTGCCTTCAGGCGCTTTGGAGAATAGCTTGACTCCCTCTTCTTTGTGGCAGCCCCTGAGATACTGGAACACTGCTATCATGTCTCCCTTTGTCCTTCTCTTCATTAAACTAGACATACCCAATTCCAGCAACCGTTCTTCATATGTTTTAGCCTCCAGTCCCCTAATCATCTTTGTTGCTCTTCTCTGCACTCTTTCTAGAGTCTCAACATCTTTTTCACATCGTGGTGACCAAAACTGGATGTAGTATTCCAAGTGTGGCCTTACCAAGGCATAATGAAGATGTCTTCCCTACTAGGTAGAGCAAACCAAGAGATCAACTTCACGGGAAGGTGAAACTCCTCCCAAACTTGCTGGTTTATATATTTTTATTTCTTAACCACCCATTTCCCACATGCCGATCCCAAAATCCAGGCAGCCTCACTATAGCCCATTCCTTGCAGGAAGTATTTGAGTGCCTCAGTCAGTTTCCCAGACAGACAAGAAAGCAAAGGAGGAGAGACAAAATATGAATGTTCAGATATAGATATTCTAAAAATGGGGATTGTGGGTTGCTCCATCACTGGAGTTCCATCCCTGAAAGTTAATAAGAAGAGATTGGACAGAGTTTGCTTATCTCTGTCAAGGTCATCTTTTGTATTCTCTACAGAAGATGACATAAGTGGACCCACAAAGATCTCCCTCCTAATTGTCACTGGGAAGAGAAAGTTTAAATCTCAGCCTATCTGCGCCACCAATCTGTTTACTATTCCCATTCTATTAAATAATGTTAGATGAAAGCTGGAATTTCATCCTAATCATTTGAATTTAAGGCAAATTTACCAGTTTTAAAATGTAGGCATTGCCTTTTCCTGTGGCAGAGGAAAGATCTCCAGCAAAACGTTAGGGTGATAGCCAACACAGTGCAATCAAAATTCCATCCTCATTTATAAACACACATATATAAAGAAGGGCAGGGCTTTGGTCGTACAGCCATGGCTGCCATCTTGACTTTTTGACACTCCATTTCCCCACCCACCCTGTAGGTGCCCTTAATTTTGACTATCCTATTATTGCCACCCCTGACCGGCTATAGTTCTTGAAAATTCCACTTCGGTTGTTTCCAACCCTATGTAGAAACCTTAAGAAGTTGAACCTATAACCTTCTCCCATCTTCCTTAGGTTGAAGGTTTTCCTTTAAATACCTTAATCATTGTTGTTTGGCTTTAGTTGCCATCAATGTCACCAAAGAACTGTGGCAATCGCTGTCCCATTAAAACGGTTATTCTCATTTACTCAATCAGTAAGAAAGCTTTGCATTGATTGGTTGTGAGTAAAGGAAGGATGCAAGGAACCAGTGGGTTATAAGTTGCTCCAAACTTTATTTCCAATGGGGGGTGGCAGATTTCTGCATTCAACAAAATACATTCTGTGAAATAAATGACTGTTCTAAATCCTTTCTGTCTTTAGCTCCTCGCTGAAAGGATTACTGTGCTAAATTTCAAACAACATTAGAAAGTCAGTAAATGAAAAAGGATCACTATTATCTACAGCAAGAAATGTTATCTTTGCAGAAGAATATCTGAGTTTAAAAATTAGTCTCTGGTTAAGGTCTGATATAATACTACACAAACTGCTATGCAATAGCAAGTGCCATTGGACTTAACTGGACTTATTTTCAAGTAAATATGTATAAGGTTGCACTATTATTCACCTTACTTCTTTCAAGCTTTACCAGTTTGGTAAAAGAAGATCCTTAACAGAGATCTAAGGACTTAGAGAATGTCAGGAATGCATCTAGTTTTTAAGAGCCTTCTGTTGATATCAGAGCAGTCTTCCTCATGTAATTGGCACACCTAAATGTTTGCAAGGAAATCTAAGCATCTGTAAGAGCCATTTAAAACTGAGATACTACTGAACTCTGTTTGAGGTAGGGAAAATCCAGAAGGACCTCATCTCAGTTCCTAGTTTAAAGAAAATGGTGGCAAATAATTTTAACAAATAAATAAATAAAATAAATAAACCTAGACTGAATAAAGTCACTTGACCAATTTTGTGTCTGAAGGCTAATTGCTCTTTGCTTAAAAGCTGAGTGTAACTGGCTTTTCAAAATTCTCTACTAAATTTGCAAGAAGATAAATTAAAAAGAAAAAATATAAAGGCTAATAAAGAACATTTTATTTTCCATGCATAGCCAAAGTTACAAATCTTCCTCTATCAGATCCTTTTCATTCTTTAGCAATTGCCAGATGGACAAAGATTTGCTTGGTGGTAAGAATTTCCTGCTAACATATTTCCATTCTTGTGTGAAACAAGGAGAAGACTTCTAGTTGAGATTGTTTCCATTCAGTGGTGAAAATAACAACCAATCATTAGCCAGCCTGCAGACATGTCAACCAATTGTGCTTCTTCACACAAATCTTTCATTTTCTATTTCAACTTATCTTTTGTCTCAAATAATGATCCACTTTTCCCATAATATAGAACCCAGTGATTGTTCAATAAATGAGTCATGAATTTGAGATGGGCAGATGTATCTATTGAAAGAAAGAAAGAAAAAAAGAAAGAAAAAAGAAGAAGAAAAGCAAGAATTTCCTTCCTTCTCAGTATTGACCTCCATTTTTCTTCCAGCACAGGAGAAATTTTCACACAGATTTTCGAGGACAGGTTCCCTAACTATGACAATAGTATCCCAGCTGAAAAAGACATATAGGAGAAGGACCTTTGAGGTCTTCTCTTGGAACACAGGAGGCTAAGAAAGCTTGAGCCCATTGGAAACACATTGTGGGCACATATTTCTCCCCATAAAGAAATGGTGTCCTCCTTTAATCCCATTTCTAGAGCACATTCTCTTTTAAAATGTGAATTTAATAGAAATTGCTAAGAAAAAGAAAGCACTCTACTCAACGCTAACCTTTCCTTTCCTTTTGTCACCAGTCAGAAATCAAAATGATGTCAAACTGTCAGTGCTAGGGCTAAAGCATTCTTGATCCCCATCTGCCGCAAAGGCATCTTTAAGTTAATTTTACAATAGAAACTCACACCTCAGAATGTTTGGGAATAGTATGCAGCTGTACATGATATTTAATGGATGCCTCTCCTATTCCGTTTAAATATGAGAACATCTGGTCTTTTTTTACCTCTATCCCTTAGTCAATTCTCCCCGGGGCTCAGAAGCCTCCTTGACAAAATACCTTCGTGATGAATTCTGCTTTAATAAATGTGCATTCTGGCGATGATTCATGAATTCTATGATTTCATTCAATTATTTTTCATACAGCTCATGCTTCATTTCATCAGGGGCTTTAATCAACACTGACTGATTAATTACCATACCACTAGTAGCCTTTTTGTTTAATAAATACTCATAATGAGCATGTTCAGTCTTGGCATATATAAATGTCAGTGAGATAAAACTGGAAATGAGAGAATGGGAATAAGGGTTAGTACTTTACAGCTGCCCCGGAGTGGGTAACTTTTCCAACATAAACTCTAGAGCAGTGTTTCTCAACCTTGACAATTTTAAGGCATGTGGAATTCTGGGAGTTGAAGTCCACATGCCTTAAAATTGTCAAGGTTGAGAAACACTGCTCTAGAGGTAGATAAGAAACCAGGAGGAAGAGGATCATGCCATTGTGAAGGCTTGGACCAGATTCCTCTATTTCTCTAGTAATCAGTTCTCTTTCTTCATCTCATTTTTGTTGTCCTTCTTTTAGGAATCTTAAAAGTGAAGGAAATAGAAATAGTGTGGGGTGTTCTCACGTTTTCTTACATTGTTATTTCCTTTCTCTTGGAAATTACCCTTACTCGCTATCATGTTTGTTTCCCAATCTTTCAGAAAAACTATTCTGGAAACTATTCATGGTTGTGTTGTTTTCTACTGGTCTTGCAGTGATGAAAACAAGGAACCAAGAATCACTGCCTTGCATTCTCTCAACCCAAGTGGGAAATAAAATTAAATGGCTTGATATTTATGCTTTACGTGACACTTTCTCGGTGTATGAATCAAGAGGCGAACCAGTATTGTTCTTATGCAACATTGCATATCTTTATCTATCTGTCTGCCTGTTTGTCTGTCTCTCTCATCTCTCATCTCTCTCTCTCTCTCTCTCTCTCCCTCTCTCTCTCCATCTATCTGTCCATCCATCTACCTACCTATCTTCCTACTTACCTATCTACCTACTTATCTATCTGCCTATCTTCCTACCTTGGAAGCTTCTGGCCATTGATATCATCAAAAAGGAATACAGGTTCAGCATGATATGGAGAAGAGTGATGGAATTCTTAAGAGTTACATTCATGTGTCACATTGAAGCCATGGTTATTTGAATCATGATTTGTTATTGGTATAAGTTCCTTATAACAAACACACTTGAATATGTGGGGCTCCAGAAATGGAAGATATAACACATATATTATTTGAATATCAGCTATGTAAGAGAAAGCTGTGTAAGTATCTTGGACCACTCATTAGACAAATAACTTATTGGGATCCATAAAGTAACATAGATCATGCATGGTCAGAATTAAAAAAAATCACATATAACACGACTCTTTATGTGAATAAATCAAATCAGTTGAGATCTCCATATGTGGTCTGATTGGGGTAAATTGTAGGGCTGACATAGAAACATTCACATTCAAATCAATTGAAAATAAATGGACTCTTGGTAAATGTTCTTAGACAAGCTTTAATGTATGCCTGATTGCCTCTACGTTTACAGAATGTAGCTTATAAATGATTAACACCTTCCCATTCTGGAAAGCTGGAGATACATCAGTCATGATTGGCGTTTGACAGCTCAAGGCTACATTGAAAGAATTGAGGATTATTATCTTTAGTGGAGTATATCACACAACCACAGAAATTACTTTTCTGAAGAGCTTCAATGCAGGAACTCAATTTGGACTCCCATCGTGCAGGCGGTGGGTAGTCTTCCAAGGAAATCTGAGAGATGCCACTTTCAATTACTGAGATCAATATTCATATTAAAAATTGCACTATTGTTTATTCCGAGAAAGCACTTGTGCTGTGCTTTTTAGCCGAAACGGCTTCCAGAGCAGTTTAATCAATAATAATAAAAGAAGATAATCCCCAATCCTCAAACCGCAGATTGAAGAGACAAAAAGAAAAAAGAAAAAAAAAAGAATGAAAAAGACAAGAAAAAAAAGGCAGGAGGAAAAACAGCAACAATAAAAAAAATGAAACCCACCAACCATTTTTAAAGTTCTATTTTTTAAAATAAGGACGAACTAGAATGCAGAAACTCAAGCTATTATTTCAGCAGATCCAACGGAACAGATTTTTACTTATTGGCTGCTGTCAATACTGGTGGTTTGAAAGTTCAGCTAAAATCAACAGTCAAAGCTTGTCGTAAAGAACACATAGGAAATCCTTGACTTATGAGAATAGTTGAGATCAGAATTTCTGTGGCTAAGCAAGGCAGTTACTAAATGAGTCAATTCCAATTTTATGATCATTTTTGGCATGGTTTTAAAGTGAATCACTGCAGTGGTTAAGTGAATGCAGCTTCCCCCATTGACTTTGTCGGAAGCCAGCTAGGAAAGTTGAAAATGATGTTTATGTGATCCTGGGATGCTACAGCTTTGTAAATACATGCCAGTGGTCAGGCCACTGAATCACAATCGTATGTCCAAGGAATTGCCATTGTAAGTGTAAGTACTCATAATTTTTGATACGTGTCTCGCCTCCCAGGACCAATTAATGACGAGTACTGATGAATCACTGCAGAAACCAGTTGGGCTCTACAAAGATTTAAGCAGGTGCTTCATTTCAATGTTGCTTTTAGAAAGCCCCCCTCTGATGCTGCTGCTTACTCTGAGAAGAAGCCAAGGCATTTCTTTGATTCACTTTACTTCTATGGTCTGATCCAGCACTTCCTATAACCAGAAGAGAAGACAACCCCAATGCTTCTTCACCTTAATGAGGAAAAAAAAATATCACTGCTTCCATGATACAAAGTGTTTCAGAAAAGTGAGTCCAACCTGCTTCATGTAGGCTTCCTAATAAGACTGGCCTTTCCCTTCATTACATTTATTTCTGATTTTTTTTCTTCTTCTTCTTCTGCCCAGCTGCATTTTGAAGGGCAGTCACTTTTCTCTCTGTTTTTCTTCCTGTGCCAAATTCATTACGTGTACAAAAATCAGGAAGGGGGGGAAAAGCCCATTGGTTTAGTCTACCCCCCCCACTCAACATTAAAGGGAATGAGGGAACAATTCCACCAACAGCAATTGTCACACCAAACCAGGGCAGACTTTGATGCTCCCATTATGACAGCAATTAAGCAAATGGAGAGTTGGTTTTCATCATTGGCTCAGAATGGGAGAGCAGATTCAATCTAAACCTATAATAAGAACAAAATGGGCTAGAGATGGAACCCTATAATATGCTTTAAAATTAGATGTTGTCTACTGCTAGATTTTTGGCAGACTTGTGCTATTGAAAGGGTGCCATTAACAGCCGCTGGCATAACTTCTCACTAGATAGTGGAAAACAGTCATCACTTCAAATTTATATACACACAAATGCATGTACTTGCCCGCCCGCGCGCGCGCGCACACACACACACACAGACACACACACACACTTAAAATGGATCAATTTTGCCTTTCTCATCAAAATTACTTTTTGGGAAGGGAAACCCAAACAAATATGGAGCAAATCTCCAGATTACAGGAATATACAGAGACCAAATAAGGATGAAAGAATGACACCGGCAAATTGTTCTGGCTCAAACACGAAAAGCAAGGAGACTCCTCTTTCCTTCGTTTGTTTTTTCTTAATGGTCTGATGACACCAAGAAAAAGAACTGTGGATATAAGAAATAGGTAGTGGGGATAGATAAGAGCTAAATAGGGATCTGGTTGTCTCCTACCACTCAAATTGCCTTTTCAATTATACAGTTTACATATATATATATGATTTCTGAGGTTTTCGCGGGTGTTTGTATGTAGGTCTTTGGTTCTTCGGGTTTTCTCCCACGTAGAATTTGAAGTGTCTTGGCGACGTTTCGACGAAGTCCCATTCGTCATCTTCAGGCTGGTGCTTTCGGCTTCGTGCTTCTAGGAGCACTTCTTGGCAATATTTGAAAGTCTGTATGCTCAAATCCATGGATTCACGCTAAACTTGAAAGAGTGCTGCAGAAGGCATTTTCTAGGCTACTGAAAATCCTGCATTTTCATTTCCCCTTCTACCTCCAATAGTTCCAGACAATGGCTCCCTAGAACTGGATATTATTAGGGCAGTTAAAGACCCTCCAGGGGAATTCCTTTAACAATAGAGAAGCTGAAAAATGCAAGCTAGTTTTTGCCTTTGTATGAGAAAGTCACAGTATTGCTCACCCTGCAGTCTTGCTCACTTCAAAACAGAGTCTCTATTCAAAATTAATTGCTGGCCAGGGAGTTAAAGATGATTAACATTGCTATTGTGTATTGCCATTCACTTATCATGCATAAATTGGAAGCAATTAAGTTGATTATGAACTGCGAGGCACAACAATGCCACCTTCATATACTTAATGTCCTTTTGAATTTTCCTGGAAAATAAGCATGAATGATGAAAAGCCTTTCAAGGCTCTCCCTCACCCTGCCTCTCTTTTACTCTCACAGTAGTCGCTTTTGTCTTTTAAACATTATTATTTAATGCAAACTGTCAGCTGTTGCTTACTCCTCTGCTTTCAGATGGATTAATCACTAGATGTTTCCAAGGACCAAGAGCTTATACTTCGAGAGAACTTCAGAATGAAAATGCAGCCACCATTTTTTTTCTGCCCTCCCCTCTGCCAAATTGCACATGGTGTGCTTTTAGCATTTTGTGCACAAGATTGTGACAGGGAGAATCCTAGGCTTCCAAATGCCATTTGTGGCTGAGGTCTGTCTACTTAACCCATTTTCCTTTTTTCTTTTTTCCCCCTTTCACTCTGGCATGCTCATCCTCTATATAAAATCTGCAGTTTTACCTCTCTTCCTATAGTTTGACTCTAATTCTCATCTCATTTCAGCCTTTCCAGGTAAATCACACAGGAAACATCAATAGATGAGCTAACTCTACTTTATTGTAAGGCTACATGAAGGGAATCATGCAACTCTGAAAGTACAAACTTCCCATAACCATTTTTATTTTTATTTTTTTAAAATCTTTTTTATTAGTTTCCCCCCCATATATGTAAATTTTTCCAATCAACAAGTTGTCTGAAATTTGCTAAACTAATACATATTCAATTCCTAATCCTTGCTTCTTTTCTCTAACCAAGTATAAAATAAGTTCCAAATCTGATAATGGTCTGTATCTTCTTTGTCTTTTAGCCTCATGGTTAATCTGTCCATTTCTGCACATTCCAAGATCTTCCTGATTATTTCTTCCTCTTGTGGCAAAGCTTCATTTTTCCAATATTGTGCAAAGATTAATAAGCAGAAATTATATCTAATTCTACATATCACCACTGCAGCAAGAATAACCCATAACCATTTTTAACTGCCTGATCTATTAAGATGAGTCAATCATCCAGATCATGGTTGTCATAAAGGTGCTGTTCAAAAGACAACTGGACTCTCTTGTTTCTTTCCTTGAGAATGTTTCACTTCCCATCCAAGAAGCATCTTCAGTTCTGGCTAAATGGTGGAGAAAGAGGTCCTTTTTATTATAACGGAACACCTCTCTTTCAACAGAGGGAGAAGGGTATGACATCACCTATTTTCTGTGTACCACACAGTCCTTTCAGCAGTCCCAAGCAGTCACCCATCTGAGTCACTCTGATTCAGGTGACTCTGAGGATACAGATAAAAACCCCCAAGTAGAGTCAAACAACTCTCAGAGAGCTAACAACCAACCTTCAGAATGCTAATGACCAGATGACTGTAAAAAATATAAATCTTTCCATTTCCCACCATTCACCCAGAACTGAAGAAGCTTCCTGGATGAGAAGTGAAACATTTCCAAGGGAAAAAAAACAAGAAAGTCCCAGTTGCCTTTTGAACAGCACCTTTGCAACATACATCTCATCAAGTTTAACCAATCCTAAAACAGCCATAGCTTAAGCAAAGAAACCAAGAAGGTTGTTCCTTGTTATTTCACTGTCCCTCAAAGATGTTTTGCGCTGTCCGAGTTTACACTTTTCTTTAAGGGAAGGATGTCTAAGTTGATAACACTTCCAAACAAATCAGCAGACTTGATTTCTATTTTCAACAAAGTTTATTGAGACTTGTGTCTTTCCCAGAAGTGTTTTTGAAAACTGAAAATTGTGCTGGAGGCTAGCAGCCCTGCTGGCATTTTTTTTTTTTTAAATGAGGTGATAGTCAATAGTGGTCAGGTGAAGAAGGAATCTTGGGAAAATTCTAAGAAAGGTTTACCAGTAGGCAACTGTTTGATCATCCTTGTACTAAGCATATGGGTGAGTCAGGCTGACTCTCAGCCTTCAGCCTAGCTGGGAGAAAGGATCAATTAGACTATCTCTGTTTGCTCATTTAATGTTGCAAAAATGAGGGCAAGCAAAGGAGCAAGGCTGACTTTTTCATTATTCCTATTAAAAGCTCATTTCTTATTCTGGCCACATCAGGCAAATATACTATCAGGCTATCTAAGGAATCCCTGGAGTGGTTCCCCCTGCCTTCCCTCTTGTTTCCCAAATGGCCTTGATACAGCTTCAATGGCCATGGATACATAAAGTGCAGTCATGCTGCTGCTGAACACATGACTGGCAAAGAATTTGAGCAGGCTGGTTTTTCTGCTCACGTGGGAAAGCAACAAATGGCATGGCACGGAATCATCTAATGAGTAATTGAGATAATTGAGCAAATTTGGCAATAGGCCAGGGAATTCATTACTGCTTTATTGTAAGTAAGGGCTGAGGAGAGTCTGGAATCAAGGATGAAATGCTGTGGTTGCAAGATCTTCTTCCGGTTTACGTGTGTTGAAAATGGCTGGTTCCAAGCCCTTAGACTGGTATGTATGTAGATGGGTATGTGTCAATATAGCCATAATTAAAAAAAAAGGTATCCATTGAACCGGTGATGCAAGGAAATGCTAGTAATCAGCCTTTGAGTTGATTATGTTCATTTCCTTTTGTAGCCAGAGGCACATTTTTTTTATGGGATCCTCTTCCCTAAATGTTCTCTGACACAATCTGTTCTTGCTTACTGAAGTTGCTAAGCATACTTCTAGTGATGGAATTAAGGAAATCAAATTATAATAATAAAATTCACTTATACTTTGCCATCTCTGCTTTGTTCTTTGTAACAATTCATAGTAGACAGAGGAACCCAATATACAATAGTCTTTGGAGCAAGTGGGAGACATGCGTGTTATTTCTAACCATGGTGCAGTGGGCAAACAAGCCCTGGTTATGAGAGATATATTTCTTTGGTTTGCATTACATTGCAACTTTATCCACTTTTATGTTATTTAAAAAAAATTAGAGGAATGCATCCCATTATTTGTTGAAATTCACATGGAAGAGGCAAATAAGCCTTTCTTTCTTGTGAATGAAAAGCAACATATTGCCCACTTTTTAAAGCTAATTTTGTCCTGGCATGTAGAAATATATTAGGGGTACAATCTCCCCTGCAGGGAATGCAGTTGTCCTGCTTAACCTTCTGCATAACTATACAAGGAGGTGTTTGGAAATGGCTTTCTCTAATGTAATGTAGCACACAGTGGTGATTTCTCTTTGCTGCCTGTACTGAAAACAATTAATCCAATGAATGAGATGCCAAGAGTGCTGATTAATAACACGTACTGTAAGAAAGGTAACATTTTAGCAGTAGAAATAACTCTTGCAAGGAGCTAGCAAGTTGGAAGTCATGATGGACAGCCAATTAGAAGCTAGACCACCATTTTGCAAATATCTGGAGCAACATGGACATCTACATGTTATACGTGTTCTAACCCATGAGGCAATGGGCAAAACATGAGTGGGTTCTCTTGGGAAATATTTCTGAAGGTCCGTGACATGTTACTGCTGCTTTATTTTACTGCAGTGATACTTCTCATTTGCCAGCAGCTTCTGCTGGCTGCTATGTATTAGATTACCTTTATACTAATAATAATAATAATAATAATAATAATAATAATAATAATAATAATAATAATAAAAATAAAAAGTTGTAAGAGACCTTGGAGGTCATCTAGTCCAACCCCCTGCTCAGGCAGGAAACCCTATACCATTTTGGACAAATGGCTGTCCAGTCTCTTCTTAAAAACTTCCAGTGTTGGAGCATTCACCGCTTCTGGAGGCAGGTTATTCCACTGGTTAATTGTTCTAACTGTCAGGAAGTTTCTCTTTAGTTCTAGGTTGCTTCTCTCTTTGGTTAGTTTCCACCCGTTGCTTCTTGTCTTTGCCTTTGGGTGCTTTGGAGAATAACTTGACTCCCTCTTCTTTGTGGCAGCCCCTGAGATATTGGAACACTGTTATCCTCTCCCCCTCGTCCTTCCCTTCGTTAGACTAGACATACCCAATTCCAGCAGCCTTTCCTTATATGCTTTAGCCTCCAGTCCCCTGATCATCTTTGTTCCTCTTCTCTGCACTCTTTCTAGAGTCTCAACATCTTTTTTACATCGTGGTAACTAAAACTGGATGCTGTATTCCAAGTGTGGCCTTACCAAGGCATTGTAAAGTGGTATTAATACTTCATGTGATCTTGATGAAATTTCTTTCTTTTTTTTAATTAGGGTGGCAGATTTCTGAGCAGAATGGATTTAAGCTGAATGTTAGGATTGATTATTAGAAGAAGTAATGATAGGAAAAATTAGCTTTAAAAAGTGGGCAATATGTTGCTTTTCATTCACAAGAAAGAAAGGCTTATTTGCCTCTTCCATGTGAATTTCAACAAATAATGGGATGCATTCCTCTAATTTTTTTTAAATAACATAAAAGTGGATAAAGTTGCAATGTAATGCAAACCAAAGAAATATATCTCTCATAACCAGGGCTTGTTTGCCCACTGCACCATGGTTAGAAATAACACGCATGTCTCCCACTTGCTCCAAAGACTATTGTATATTGGGTTCCTCTGTCTACTATGAATTGTTACAAAGAACAAAGCAGAGATGGCAAAGTATAAGTGAATTTTATTATTATAATTTGATTTCCTTAATTCCATCACTAGAAGTATGCTTAGCAACTTCAGTAAGCAAGAACAGATTGTGTCAGAGAACATTTAGGGAAGAGGATCCCATAAAAAAAATGTGCCTCTGGCTACAAAAGGAAATGAACATAATCAACTCAAAGGCTGATTACTAGCATTTCCTTGCATCACCGGTTCAATGGGTACCTTTTTTTAAAATTATGGCTATATTGACACATACCCATCTACATACATACCAGTCTAAGGGCTTGGAACCAGCCATTTTCAACACACGTAAACCGGAAGAAGATCTTGCAACCACAGCATTTCATTCTTGATTCCAGACTCTCCTCAGCCCTTACTTACAATAAAGCAGTAATGAATTCCCTGGCCTATTGCCAAATTTGCTCAATTATCTCAATTACTCATTAGATGATTCCGTGCCATGCCATTTGTTGCTTTCCCACGTGAGCAGAAAAACCAGCCTGCTCAAATTCTTTGCCAGTCATGTGTTCAGCAGCAGCATGACTGCACTTTATGTATCCATGGCCATTGAAGCTGTATCAAGGCCATTTGGGAAACAAGAGGGAAGGCAGGGGGAACCACTCCAGGGATTCCTTAGATAGCCTGATAGTATATTTGCCTGATGTGGCCAGAATAAGAAATGAGCTTTTAATAGGAATAATGAAAAAGTCAGCCTTGCTCCTTTGCTTGCCCATTTACCTTTTATCTACTTTTATCTCACTCCGCGAGCTGCATTGGCTGCCAATTGGTCTCCGAACGCAATTCATAGTGTTGGTTATGACCTATAAAGCCCCACATGGCATCGGACCAGGTTACTTACGGGACCGTCTGCTGCCCCATGAAACCCAGCGACCGGTTAGGGCCCACAGAGTCGGCCTTCTCCAGGTCCCGTCAGCCAGACAGTGTTGCCTGGCAGGGCCTAGGGGAAGAGCCTTCTCTGTTGCGGCCCCGGCCCTCTGGAATCAACTCCCCCTAGAGATCCGTATCGCCCCCACCCTCTCCGCCTTTCGCAAATTATTGAAGACACATCTTTGCCGACAGGCCTGGGACAGTTAACACCTTGCCCCAGCCAGTGTATGTTTGTTGCATGTCTGTTTGGATGATTGGTTTTTGATAGAGGGGTTTTTATAAGGTGTTTTAATGTTAGATTTCTATCCATGTTGTGAGCCGCCCTGAGTTCCTGGAATAGGGCGGCATAGAAATCCAGTTAAACTAAACTAAACTAAACTAAACTAAACTAAACTACTGCTGGGGGATGCAGTGTTTTGAATGCATGATAAGAGGAAGTTATTATAGTGTGAGACAATGATTTTCGGATCACCTGTTTTTCTCCCATCTAAGGTAGGAAAACGTATCTCTAAGGCTGTGTGAATAAATATCTGCTCTCTGTATTGCTTTCTGAGGAAATCATTCCTGCCTATTGGTATTTTTAAAAAAGATTTTCAATTAGGTTGTCCTACCGAAATCCTCATTTTTCCCTCTGTGTTTCATTTCTTCCATTAACAATTATGAATAGGAAAACTATGCTGTTTCCAGCCTATGTCATTTCATCTGTTTTTTTAAAATGAACAGATTTACTTAAAGGCATAATTTAAATATATTTTTTTCTTCCAAAATTCATATTCCTAAACGCGTTTTTCACCAACTATAATTTTTTCTACTGCATTCCGGCACTTTTGAAAAAACCAACAAATCAGTAAATAACTGGATTCCAATCCACCTGTCTTGAAATGCTGATCAGGTCGCTGCATTTCAGGATTTGATAAAATTGAATTCTTCAAGCATTCCCTGCAATGGTCTCGGAACAAACAGCATGTTCCTGTCCTTCTCATTTTGCAGCCAGTTGAAACCATCCATCTTGCTGAACTTGATGTCTTTCTGCTGCCTTCTGAATGTCTGATCAGATTCTTGTAACTTAGTTGAGCAAAAAATCAAATTCTGAGCAGCTCTTATTGTATATTGGGCAAAATGCTTGGCCAGAGTCAGGAGAAATGATCTAGATTAACTGGACTATAAATGAATTGATGCCTGTGGGCCAAAAAGGAACTCATCTTGCATCTTTGGCCTTGCCAAGGAGCTTTTAATAATCTTTCAAAATTTGAATAATCAGGTAAATGACATTGCAACTAGTATCAAAGGCAAGAATGAAAAACATGAAAAATTGCAATTTGATGGCAACCATTGTAGGGATCTGAGTCCACATCTGAAGCTTGGGCTGAAGACAAGCAGATCTACCCAGCTGATGCCTCTAAGAGTAGGCAAGTATCTTTGTGAACAAATACAGTGCCATTCACTAACATCTCATCACTGAGTAAAATTGATGAAATGGCACACCTAATGACCTCCAGCGCTTGTGATGATCTATCGCTCTTCTCTTTTTTAGAACACTGTAATTTTATCATTATAAACAGCTGAAGTATTTTTTTTTTTACAATAGACTAAAAAGAGCTTTGGTGTTCCATTTTCTGAATAGAAAATGATCAGAAAGTAAAACTAGTATTGCCTTTTACACAGAATAGGTGCAAGAAAAAAAACCTGCGTTATGTTTGAACGTTATTATAAATGGAGCTTTTATTTGATATTCGACAGTTGCTGGAATTCTTTCTTAATGACCTCTTTACTTTTCTACAATAAATTAGCTATCTGAGTTTCTGAATTCTTGGGTTGGTTTCGATTGGTTTCAATTCAATCTTGCCACGAAAAAATCAAGAGGTAGCCTAGAAATACAACAATAAATATTAATTCTGTTTTTATTGTAAAATTATATTACCAGACTCTTGAAAGTATCCCTCTCTTCCCTCACTTTTACTCCCCCCAAAGCTATGGAGAGTGCCTTCTGAAACATTTTCTCCACTCCTCCTTCTTTGGGCTTATATTCCATTGATCGCTCATCAGCATGACAATGGTAAGAAAAGGGGAAGAAAGAGAAGGGAAGAAGATGTAGAGAATAATTCTCATGTTTCCCTTTTATTTTTGCAACCCCAAAACACAAAGATTTTTTCCCTATTGCCTCAGAATACAAACAGAAAAAGGTATTTAAATGCCTTGTTGTTAGTTGCGAAGTCGTGTCCGACCCATCGCGACCCCATGGACAACGTTCCTCCAGGCCTTCCTGTCCTCTACCATCTTCTGGAGTCTATTTAAGCTCATGCCTCCTGCTTCAGGGACTCCATCCAGCCACCTCCTTCTCTGTCGTCCCTTCTTCTGTTGCCCTCAATCTTTCCCAGCATTAGGCTCTTCTCCAGTGAGTCCTTCCTTCTCATTAGGTGGCCAAAATACTTGAGTTTCAACTTCAGGATCCGGCCTTCTAAAGAGCAGCCAGGGTTGATCTCCTCTAAGACTGACCAGTTTGAATGCCTTGTAGTCCTAGAATGGTAGAAATGTTTTTTTTGGGCAGAAAAAAAAATAATTACTGGAGTAGGTAGGCAAACAGAAACCTTTGAGTGGTAGACTTACTCTTGAAAAAAATTATCTCATTTATTTAACTATTTATTAACTATTTAGACTTTCAAGAAGCCACTTTCAAACCCTATCCAGAATAGTTCATTCAAGTATTCCTGAAACTATGCTGACTTGTTAGAGGGCAAGAAGAATGCAGTCATTTTTGACAGCAGTAATTTTAGGATGTGCTCTAAAGGTGAAATCACAAATTACAATGCTGTCCACAATTAAATATTTTCTGGAAGTAGAGAAAATGCACAAAGCAAGCACAAAATTGAACTGAGACCAAATTCCCTCCCTGAGATTTTTTTTTAAAAAAGCAAAAACTATATTCTAGAATCTAGAATGATACAGTCCTTCCCATTAGCTCATCTTTTCCTTTACCAAAAATGGGAAATCCACCCAAGGTGTCTTGGAGGGAAGGAAATATAGAAACCCGATGTAATCAGTGGACCTATTTGTAGGGTATCAGGTACCTTCATAATCCTTTTTTAAAAATTCTGAAATGTTAGTTTGTGCTTGGATCCGATATCTGGTCAGCAAATTGCCACTTGAGAGTCGGAGAGAGAAGCAAAGGGATTTGGGCACTAAATTGGCTCCATGGCATAGGACCCAGTTATTTACAAGACCGCCTACTGCCAGTAAATACCTCCCACCGACCAGTTCGCTCCCACAGGGAGGGCCTCTTCAGGGTGTCATTGGCTAAGTAATGTCGGCTGGTGGTGCCCAGGGGGAGAGCCTTTTCTGTGGGGGCACCGACGATGTGGAACGAGCTCCCTCCGGAACTTTGGACATGTCATGATCTCCGCACCTTCAGAAGAGAATTGAAGACTTATCTCTTCAATCAAGCTGGCCTGGCCTAGAGCTCCTCAGGTTTTTATGTAATTTTAAATTAATGTAGTTAGGGTTTTAATGTGAGATTTTAAATTGGTTTTTAGTACAGCCTAGGTTATTTAATTCTGTTTTAAATATTTATTATTGCTATGTTTTAAATTTGGCTGTAAACCACCCCGAGTCCTACGGGAGAGGGGCGGTATAAAAGTTCACAAATAAAAAAAGAATGAGAAAAAAATAAAAATAAAAAGAGAGAAACTGAGTAGCAATTCTCTGACAAATAACCAGGTGTGACCCAGAAGAATATGTGACAGTGACATGGCCAATGTCACTGCCCTTTTGCAATTGCAGTCCCTAATGATGCAATTTTTATCTCTCAACCCAACAGATGGTCAATAACCTGCCCAGGGGAAAGCATTTCTTTACCTCTTTTTTCTTTGACTCTCTCAAGAGTTATTGCGGCTTGTTTTTTTTTTCCCCAAATCGTTTTTCTCTCCCTTGTCCTCCGAACCGCTCTCCCATCTGACTTCATTAATATGCTTTGTTTAAAGATGAGAAGGAATCGTAGCCTCCATCTTAACGCTGGTAATCCACAATCAAAATTGAGAGAGGATTCTATAGGGATTGGGTGTACTTGGTGTTGGTGGTGATGGGAGAGCTGGGAGAGAGAATGAGAGAGAGAGAGAGAGAGCACATGGAACGTGAAATTAAAATGTAAATCAAAAAGTAATTGGCTTTTTGTGCATTGTTTAGATAAGATTTACTTGTGAAGAATGGCTTTTCCTGTCGGAAACTCAGCAGGCTCAGCTCCATGTGACACAGTTGCATTTAATAATGGCAACCCATCTAGGCCATAAATATTGCAAACAATGCCATTTGAATGAGAAGCCCCATGAACCATAATAAACCCCCTGTGATTAATTCCAAAACTGCTCGGTTCATATTAGACCTGCGGTGGCGTCCCCAATGCGATCAATACAGTGTAGCCGAGTGATTCTAACAGAAGCATTATTATCTTTTAATCTTTAGGAGAACAGTAACGTTCCCTTCTTTCCCACCCCCTTACTTTTTCCTCTTTCAAATACTTTGGCATTAAACTCTGTTCATTCCTTTTCTCCAAGCAACCTTCAAGATTCTTTTTTCTTTTTTTTTTTAGGCTGCTTTCTCTCCCCCCCCCCCCCCCGCCCCGCTTCCACTTCCTTGTTCTTGTCTTCTCCTGAAATGAAGATGCATTCAGTTTTTTCAAGGATTTATCAATAAGTTAACACTGTCACTATTGGGTGAACCACCGGCTAAAAGGCACATTTGTATGCCACGATTTTACAATTGGTCCCAATGACCTTGCCTGCCAGTTGCAATATTTTTTTTACTAAATGCTTATGGTGAGTGAGGAGTAAAAAGGACAGGCATTTGGAACCAGGGAGGGGTCTTGGAGAGATATTGTTCTTCTGAACAGCTAGAAACAACTTGTTGTGAGCCAGGTTACAAACGCTGCATTTAGCATGCAGCCTTTTTTAACAGAAAAGCAAAACCAGCTTACAATTGTCTTTCGTTAAACAACGGGAGGCAAGGACACTATTAAGGTATTGTCTGCAGTGACACCAATTAGTTTAATAGTTGGATTCCCTCCATTTTTCTTTCTTTCTTTCTTTCTTTCTTTCTTTCTTTCTTTCTTTCTTTCTTTCTTTCTTTCTTTCTTTCTTTCTTTCTTTCTTTCTTTCTTTCTTTCTTTCTTTCTTTCTTTCTTTCTTTCTTTCGGTTAGCAGATAATATCCTTGCCCCGCACTGTCATCCTGAAGAATATCTATGCAGGTGGTCATTAGGAGTTGAAAATGACTTGACGGCACATAATTAATCAATATGCCGCATTAAGTCCTTGATCTGCCTTGTAAGACCTGCTAAATCAGGATTAGGTCAAATGCAACACCTTTAGTAGGCAGAAAGGGAATAATCTAGTTATTTATTTTACAATATAATTCAGAACAGTATGGGCAACAGAGAAATGATGAAAATCGGCTCATTTCTTTTAAAACCAATGTAAAATAGGGAGTGCCAGATTTCATTGATAAGTGAGGAATGCTTCCTTACAATGAACTTTGGAACTGTAGGAGTGAAGCCCATATTTAGAGGGACTGTGGGCGGAGGGCAGAGCATCTCAAAATTGAGATAGGGGCTGCAACCATGAACATAAAAGGCAGAAGGCTTTGGTCACACCTACCTCTTGATGTTTTGGATCTTCTCCAGCAGATGTGTCTGAGGAAATCACAGAGAAGAAGGAAAGGAGGTTTCAAATGCTAGGTGTCTAGTATTTGCAAGTTCCATTTGAGAAAGACGCAGGAATCACTAACAGTAAACTCAAACAAAATCCAAATTTACAGCTCCTGTTTAATGGGTCATTAACTTCAATGGACAAAAATATTAATCCCCTGTGAAATATTGGGACTTGCAGATCAGAGCTGAACAGTTATGGAAAAAGGAATCATTTGCTATACCAATTGTGAATGGACCTCTTGGAACAATATCTAAAGCTTTCCCTTGATATCTGGAAATACTGAATCTCAGAAAAATCAAAATCCTAAACATATTATATTATAATGGGTGACATGAGATGCTTGGGTAAGCCAATGTTTACCCAGGAATTCATGCTTTGTTATAACTGATGACTAGAGCTATATATAGAATGATTTTACTCAAGTGAATCAACCTGAGATCTGCAAATTCAATATCCTCCCTAGGTGCTTTCCTGCCCCCTCCCTCCATTGTTCTGCCAAAATAAATAAATGTCTGTTTTGCTTAGTTTCTCATTTGTTTATAATACAAATCTGAACTTTTTCCATACAATGAAACATCCATCTTTGCCATAAATATTACATTGATTATTGGTGAAATCTTCTGCTACCCAATAGAATGATTTCCAGTTCTTATAAGCCTCCTTGGAGCCATTTGTTTGGAAAGTGAGATATAAAAAATGAGCATATGAATGAAGGATGATATCTAGTGCATGATACCAGTGCATTTTCCCTTCTTAATGAATTTTTGTACATCTAGATGCTTCATTTATTGGTTAGCCACATGTGGTTTACTAGGAGTTGCTATGGTTTCATAGCTCTATTATCACTGCAGGTTTTCAAATCCCAGAAGAAATGAATGAGAAAAGGCTAATTCCTTCTTCTTTTTAAAAAAGCTGAATTCCGGGGTAAAAACCACCAAAGTTGGTAGGAATAGACTTATATGCTATTCTAAAAACTATAAAAATAGGGGCATTTTATGAGGCTATTGCATGAGGCTATATTTAATTGTTTAATGCATTGTCTCAATGGAAACTATTCATCAAATCTTGATTAATCCACAGCTTACCATAATGTATAAACTGAAGCAATAATAATACTGTTTGTCAAAATGAGTCAGCCATGATTTCCCCCGGTTAGGAACACAATCTATTTTCTATAATTTCCTAACCGGTGGGGTTGTGAGGATTTATTTGTAGATATACTTTTTGATGGCTCTGATGGGTCTACAAATTGATAACCAAATAAACAGAATAGGAAGACAGGCGGAACAGACAAGAAATCTCACAAAGAGACCTCACCACAACTACTTTAGTACAAAGCCTAAAGGAAGGAGCTGAGTCTTCAAGGCTCATTTAAAGGAAATCAGGACTGAGGCCAGTCTAAATGCTCTTGGGGTATGTCAAAGTCTTGGAATGGAAGACTGACACTAGGGAAGAGATGCTTGGCACTCTTCTTTCTCTGGCTCTTAGATAGCCTGGTTCTGATTTGTTGAGGACATGTCTTCACATCAGAGCTTCCACCTCAGTGCAAGATTGCTGCTACAACAGACTGAAGCCAGATCATGGCAAGAAAATGATGTTGTCCATGGGAAAATAGAAAAAAAAATTCTATGCAAACACTCTATGTCATATAGAGAAGACGCCTTCTGCTGGGCTCTAATTGACCCAGTGTAGGATTGACTTCTCTCATCTATGTGGTTCTCTGCCTTTATGACCAGGCTCTCTACTAAAATTCTGAAGCTTTCATTCACTTAGAAACTATTTATGAGAAAAATAGTTGGCTTGAAGGAAGAAAGTGAAAAGCAAAAAGAGATTAACAAAAACAAGTTAGATACATGAATTGCAATAATCTGAACAAATTGAACATTATGGGAGATAATTTTTTCTGGATGTATCTGCCTTGCATTCCTACAAGAAGGTCAACATGTTTGAAGTTACTCGCACCACCTCTGTCTGCATGATTGATTCTGGACCAGCATGAATGACTTAAAAACATGGTTAACCTGGTTTACCACGAATTAATCTTTTTTTCTGGAATTGCACAACAAAACTGCAGCTGTTAGGTTTCTAACTGGGCTGGTTAAGCATACTGCACGACCATAGTGAGAGTTAACCAAGATTTGATCCTCTTAAAGCACACTAAGTCTTAAGACTGGCTAATCTGAAGTTTCTATTAGTAACTTGCAGCATGAGTATATGCTCGGTGCTTTGCTGCAAACATTTTTTTTTTAAAAAAAATTCTTTTATTAAAACAATCAGCATTGAACATAAAATCTTAGTATGCATCAATCATCATAGCACCTGGTATACAACACTAAGTATTAATCTTTGCAAACGTCTGGTTTGGTAAATTTTTTTCACTCCTCACATCAAGCCTCAACTATACGCCTGTTACACTTTATTTGATTGGTGTTTTTCTTTTCTATAGTTTATCCACAGTTTCTAGTCTATCACATATTATTCATCTCAGTATTAGTACAATCTTTTATGATCCCTAACCAAAAATCCTGAGGTAAAAGTTTAATGACCTGAGGTAAATCTTATATATGGACTATCTACTATATCTAGTCTATCACATATTATTCATTCGCGCTTCTGAATTAACTTCGTCTCAGTAGTAGTGCAATCTTTTATAGTCCCTAACCAAAGATCCTGAGGTAGAAGTTTCATAACCTGGGATAGAAATTCAATCCGCTTTATCAATATTAAAGCAAACAACATTAGGCATAAGCTCATGTTAAGAGGCATTCGTCATAGAACATAAACATACATTAGGTGTTAGTTTTTGTAAACGTTTGATTTGGTAAACATTCTTCCCTCCTCACGTCGAGCCTCAACTAAACGCCAGATACATTTTGTTTGATTGGTGTTTCTCTTGTATATAGTCTATCCACTGTTTCCAGTCTGTCAAATATTGTTCATTGGAGCGATCCTTCAAGTATGCTGATATTTTCGCCATTTCCGCCAAATTTGTTACTTTCAAAGTCCATTCTTCCATAGGCGGTATTTCTGGATTTTGCTGCAAACATTTGAAGAGGTTTGAAAATGGGTTCATTTGAATATACTTATAAAGCTTAATGTGTGCATTTAAAATACCACTTCCACTGTTAGCATAGGCCAAGCAGACTTCTATTGCAGGTGTGTATGTCATTTTGTTTGCCTTGAAATCACCAATTCAGGAATTATACATGGGAAATATTTCCATTAATCTCTTGAAAGAAAGCATAACAATATTCAACAATTCATGTCACAGTTGGACATAAGAAAACAAATGGCATTGGCAGTGGAGAATTAATGAGCTGCTGTTCCATTTGGTGACAGCAATATTGCTCTGAGAAGGACAAAAATGCTCCCTCTTAATAAATGATAATGTAGAATGTTTGCCTTTTTAAAACCAGTTGCAGTCATTTTTTCATCAATTTTTCCTTGTTTCATTTGCTGGTAGTCCTCAAGTTAGAATTACAAGTGGTACCAGAATTTTCATTCCTAACCAAGACGGTTGGTAAGTAAGTGAGTCAAGCCTGATTTTATGACTTTTTCCCATGGTTGTTAAGTGAATCACTATAGTTGTGAAATAAACCATGGGGCCATTAAGTAAATCCGTTGACCTTTCTTGTTGGAATCTGACTGAGGAGGTCGTAAATGGTTATCACCCCGAGATGCTGCATCCATCATAAATACATGCTGCTTGATGAGCCCAAATTTTGATTATGTGACTGGGAATGCTGTGATATTCTTAGTGTGAGGACCATTTGTAAGTCACTTTGTATCATTGCCATTGTAACATCCAACAGTCACTACATAAATGGTTATAACTTGAGGACTATTTGTAGTTAGGGCATCTTGAATAGAGCTTGTCCTTTCCAGTTTTTTTTTCCTTTGTTGTCAAGCTGTATGTTGACTTAGAGAGTGTTCTTTAGATTACAGATCCTTGCTTACATGGGGCAATATAAGAATATTTGGAGTGAAATTGAGCTTCACATATGGCATTCTGCCCAATCTTGCATGAAAATAAATGTAGTACTTCAGATATATACAGTATATAGTCATTTTACTGGTAATCTAAGTAGGAAAATGGCTATTACAACACAATCTTTAAAAAAACCTGGCTTTCTGATCAGTCCCTTATTTGTGTGTGAAATTTCACAAATGACTTCCATAAACTCACTATTGGAAACCAGCTAAATTGCTATCAGATCCAAATGAATTTGGTCTCATGACTTTTGCTGCAAATGACCTGCATTTTTTTTAACATAAATTGATAATGGCATCTTGCAGTAATCATGGGATATGAATTAACAGAGGACTGTGTAAAACACAGACAAAAAAATATAGGCACAACCTTCCTTCTCTTACATAGCTTGTGGCTTAAGTTCCATTACTGTCAAAGTAACAAATGAGGCACCATGCTTTGTAGTACTTTGACAGCTAATGAAACCAATATTGTTGACAGTGGCAATTCAGGCAATGGCAAAACTGATTCATAGTTCTATCAACCTTTCTGATAAAATATCTGCTGGATTTCCATAAAACTCTTGTTTTTCTGTGGCTTTTACTTTCCAGCAAGTTTGCATACGATTTGGGCACATGTGGCACAATTGAATACAGGGTCCAGACCAGGGATAGGCAACCTTGGCTCTTTTATGACTCGTGGACTTCAACTCCCAGAATTCCTCAGCCAGCGTGGCTCAGCTCTATTTTGTCTTTATTGCAGGGTTCTTTACCTATATGGAGAGACTATGTTAAAATATAACACATGGCTTCATGTATGCAATTCCCATCTGGGAATTATATGTATGAAATATACGCACGTAGAGTCTTGGGAAATAGTTACCTAGGAATATGGAAAAAATGGAAAAGGTTGTTGTAAGAACTGACTCTCAGAAAACAAAAAAAGGGATGTCAGAAACAAAATAAGTGCCCACATCTATTTTCTACTGTGCTCCAATCTTTGCTTCACTTACCCCTTACCTACATGTGATTGCACTGATTTGCCTCTGAGACAATACAAACTTCGACAAACAAAAAAAGTACATTAAAGATTTATCAAATAAAGCACAACTGACTAAATCTGCATAATACATAAAGCCATAAACCATGTTTTACAAACCCTAATGGCCGGGAATGCACAGCAGGCTGTCTCTACACTAAACAAAGCTTGTGATTGATACTTCCTGAAATTATAGATAGGATTTTTTCCATTCTTTTCAAGGGTGGGATCAAGGCTAACCACATTGAAATAATATTCAAGATTCAAAATCATTCCAAGCAAGTTATTTGTCAGGGAGTCACAGCCTAGGATTTTCTGAGTATTGACTTTTGCCAATGACTTATGGTAAAACTCTCATTCTACCATTAAATAGTTGCTTTTTTCTGGCTCATTACCCCCCCCAATGAGGTGCGGTGCCTCAGTGGCTTAATGATGCTGGAGATGGTTTTTGCTGCAGAGGTTTGAGTCCTAGCACTATGTGGTGGGGTGAGCTCCCGTCACTCACCTCCCCTAGCAATTTAAAAGCATGTTTTATGCAAATAGATAAATAGGTACCACTTTGGTGGGGAGACAAGCTGGGTGCTTTGTGCGGATGGTTAGACGGTTAGATGGTTAGGCACTGGACAATCCCAGTTGCAATGGCTGTTTGCGAGGCAGCTTTGGTGAAGGGAAATGATCCCAGTTTATGCTGCAGGAAAGCTAATAGTCTTTCTTTGGGGTGCAGAGCTGGCTTGTCCCCTGTGGCACATTTGGGGAAGTGCGAGAGCATGAACCAAATAGGGTTAGCAGTCTTAGATAGCCAAACTACTACTCTGCATTAGCACTGTGGTCTCCTGGCTAATGTAACATGACCCTTTGCTAAATAAAAAATAATAACACCCTCAAACAATGAAAAGCTTCTTCCAGTGGTCTCAGGACACAATGCTAGATAAAACTGAAGCCTTCTGTTCTGTACTTTTCATATGAGGTCATTGCGTTGCCTTACAGTATTCAAGTAAGCTGTTTACCTTGAAATCACTTTATTTCAGACTCAGTGAATAGAAGCATTTTACACATCTATATGCATACTGATTTTAAATTTATGATGTATGGCCATGCTTTATCATGAGCAAGGTGTCAAAGAGTCCACTAGTTCTTGTTGTGAATGTTTACATTTCTATGAAGCTTTATTAAGTAAACATGAAAAGGTCACCCTTATATTTGCAGAGCCACCAAAAGCGTAATATGGAAATTAGAAGATGGGAATGGCTTTAGATCAGTGGTTCTCAACCTTTTTAATGCCATGACCCCCAACCGGTCGTAAGTCGAGGACTACCCAACTGGTCATAAGTCGAAGACTTCCCAACCAGTCATAAGTGAGGACTTCCCAACCAGTCGTAAGTCGAGGACTTTCCCTGCCCGGGAGCGCCGCGCATGCGTGGTGCTGCCCCCTGCGCCGGCCGAGGCGTAGCTGGCAAGGGGCAGCGACGGCGCAGGGCGACCACTGGCTGGGCCACCAGCTGGCCCAGCCCAAGGGAGGTAAGGCACCCACCGGGCCCCATGCATGCCAGCAACCCTCCCTGTGCCCGCCGGCCTCCCCCCTCTGGCCCTCTTTTACTTACATTTTTAGTAGTTGCTCAGCAGGGAGAGGTGGAAACTTCCAGACAGCTCGCCTTCGCTGCAGACAACTTGCAGCACCGTTTGCAGACTGGGACTTTTGGCGGGCTCAGCAGGGCAGAGACAGCCTGGACAATTCCTATTGGCTTTTGAAAGCCCATAGAATTAGACTCTATTCAAGAGAGTCTATTCTATTGGCTTTCAAAAGCCAATAGAATAAGTGGGAGTAGCACAGCTAAGGAAAGGGGGGGAAATGGCAGACTGCGTTGTTTGGCGACCCCCATGAATTGGTCGTTCGACCCCAAATGGGTCGCGACCCACAGGTTGAGAACCGCTGCTTTAGATTAATTTATATGTCCTATGGCATAATAATGACAGTTAAAGGGTCAAAGCGTAAGATGTCTTGATCATGATGTATATATGAATACATCATTGTGTGTATATGTATGAGTGTGTGCGTTTGTGTGTGTGTGCATGCGTGCGTGCGTGAATGTTTAATCGGCTGTAGGCTCCCTTCCTTATTTTGGTCTATTTGATTTAAAGTTGACATAAAGCAAACACTTGAAGAATGTCTATGATCATTGCATAATGTATATTGGATTGAAAATATGTAAATAGAAGGAAATATTAACAACTTTAGCTCCCCTGGGTTATAAAATAACATTTTCTAAATCTGGCTGCTTTGTAATTATGGACTTAATGTTCTACAGTCTGTTCAAATTAGAAAGACCAAAGAGTCCATGTAATTAATGAACAATGAAATATGTGTTCAATGTTAAAGAAATAATTGGGAGAGGAGAAAACATTGAGGCATGGACTAAGATCCAAAAAGCTACGTGTCCAGGGACATGGAAAAAAAATGTCTTCCAAACTTAAGATTTTATTTCCTAATGTAGTATGTGAGAATGGAAGGGAAAAAAATAACTATATTTTTAAAAAGTTTAAGCTATTTTCTATGGAAATTAGGAAATTGCAAACAATAGAGAGAGAATGGCCACTGGTCTTGTTGGACTGTTCTTCATAATAGTACTAAATTTGCCCTGAAAGTATTTCTGTTAACTTACTGGATGCAATTTTGAGAATTAATCAGCTATTAATGACAAGACATAGAAATGGTCCTGAAGAGAAATGTTTCTTTTGTAATGCCTCTTCCTTGCAATGTTGAATACCTCTCTCTGAGTTTCTATTGAGTTCTGCAAGGTAATTTTGTGGAATTTTATGTTAAAAATACACTTTTCATCACAGAATGCAACTACGTGTAGAAATAATTATTTGAACACTCCACAAAATAATCTCTAATCCCTTTTTTATTTTCTCTTTAATTCCTAGTGTGATTACATTTTAACTGGGTGTTTTTAAAATCAATATGTATTGATTATGTGCCATCAAGCTGTTGTTGACACCATGTGATCACATAGACAGATTCCCCCCCCCAATAATGATATGTTCTCAATCTGGTCTTTCAGGTTTTCCAATGGTGCATCTATTGCTTATGTACCACTCTATCCATCTTGTTGCTGTTCACCCTTTTTTCTCTTTCCTTCCACCTTTCCTAGCATTAAAACTTTCTCCAGAGAGCTGATCTTTGCATGATGCATCCATAGTAGGATAATTTGAGACTAGTCATGTGTGCCTTGAATGAGAACTCTGGCTTGATTTGTTAGCTGGATCCATTTGTTTATTTTCTTGGTAGTCCAAATAATTCTCATGAGTCTTCTCCAACAGGAAAGTTCAAAAGAATTAATATTCTTCCTAACCTCTTCTTCAAATTCCAACTTTCACTTCCATAGAGTGTCACAGGACATACCATTGTTGGCACTATTCTATAGGTAAGCCTTGAAAGACACTTACTCCATACAAAAATTAAACTGGGCGATCCAGTCCTATACACTGGTATATGTGATACAGTGCAAAAGCAAAACATAGACAACAAAAATGACTTTAAAGAATTTTTGTCTTGAATGACATACCAGGAAAGAAGGAAGTAAAAGAATGCATAAATTTTTGACTTCAGGTTTATGAAATGTTAATTTATGTAATCCAATTTATTTAAGCCAGGCATAATTTTTGGAAGCATGTTTCCTTGTGACTTCAAATACTCTTATTTCACTCTTCACACTGGACAGCATTGCATCTAATTCAAGTAATGTGATAGCTGCAATTTTTAGCCTTAGCAACGCTGAGACTTTCAGTTCATTTCAGGATGGAAAAGTCCATTAAAATATTTTTTCCAATTATTAACATTTCCTGCAACATCTAGACACTAGGATGCTAAAACACACTGTTTATGTGTCTGCCTTGTCTGCCTTGTTAGATAAATGAATATGCTTTCAGCAAAATATGTAGGTGCTGCATTCAACCACAATATAACCTTTATTTACCCTCCTACCTCCATTTCCATGCCCCCCCCCAAAGTAAGGAAGAATAGGGTTTAATTTAAGCCTTTGATTTTGCTGGACTTAGAGTCAACTTCCTGTTCTTCATTCCATGTCCTTTTTCTTAAGCTACTGAGACAGGAACAAAAGTGAGCCAAATGAGTGGGTTGTTGTCATGAGTCTTCAACTAAAAAGCTTGGTTAACCAGCCCATGTGCACTGCTATTTTATCTCTTCCCACCAGTTCCAATCTCTGAGCCTGTATTCAAGGTCAGAGCAGCTAAAATGATGAAAAGAAGGGAAGAATCAAGACAGGCAAGGGTGAAGGTATCAGAGTATTAAATAGTGTTCTTCAGGAGATCTGGCTGCAGTACAAGCAAAAAAGAATCCGAGTGACTGACTCTTTAGCAATGAGACAGCAAACCATACAGCAGAGAAGGTGCTGCTCTTCATTTATTTAATGCATTTGACTCGCCATTTATTGCATTAGTCATCAGCTGAAGCCAAAAGAAGGCAAGGAAGAGAGCAAAGGCAGATAGTCCAAGAAGGTTGTCCTTGAAACAGGTTACACTTCAGGTTTATAGGTAAAGAGTCTAGGCTATCTGAGACTCCAGGTTATCTGAGGAACCATCTGAGAATTGCCTGTGCTAGTAGAAGCGGCATGCTGCAAACAAGGAATTTTGGCTGGTAGGGTCCAAAAGAAGAACCTTTTCTGCCATGGCTCCTGCCCTCTGGAATATTGTGACCCCAAAGGTGTGATTTATACTCACCCTTTTGGTTTTCAGCTTGAAAACCTGGCTCTGCCAACTGTCTTGGGGTCCCGATGAGAACATATAGTGGAGGTGGTTAATGGACTGAGATAACTCCACACACACCCACACACCGGTGTGCTCTCTTCCTTGCCATCTTTGTTCATTTTAAGTCAATATTAACACTGGCATTTATTATTTTAAGGTTTTAATGATTTGTCTTGTTGTTTTCATTGGGTGGCCTTTTGGCAAGACGAGCAGCATATAAATTTAATAAAGTAAATGAATCAATAAAGAGAATTTTTCCATGATAATGAAGACAAATTGGGAATCAGACGTGCTTGTTTCAGTACAGACAACATTTTTAAATGTTTAAATTAACCCCACAATGCATGATAGTGCAAGAATATTTCCAAATAATAAAGTTTCTTCTGATATAGATTGTGTTACATGTGTCAGAATCCTGTAGAGATTTAGATAGCAAGCATACTTCAAAACTTTGTGGTCCAATTCACTTTGATCAACCCTTCAAAATAGACTCTAAAGAGCTAATTCATCTGTCAGTTCCACCTGCCAGGAGCTTTTCTTCTCCCATTACATTTTGAAATCAAACTGCTCTTGCCATCCTTATGAAACTTTCATTTTCTTAAGCACCAGTAAGTCTCTTCATTTCAAAGCTCTTTATTCACTACAAAAGACAACACATTCTACATTTTCTCAATCAAACATGGACCAAAAATGAAGAAATGCGATTGTCACCACTTTCCATGGTCACAGAAAAAAAAAGTTAAAAAGAGAAAGAGAACATAATTATTCAGACATCAAATCTCTACTTTTCCCTGATCTTTCATGCAATATTATAGAGTTGTTGAAAGCTTAGTTATGTTTATTCCTCTCCTAGTAATCAAGGTAGGAGATTAAGGGTTCATTGAATTTGGCACCTTGTTTGAAAAAGTAGAGTATTTCTTGGTTTGGGCTGCATTATAATCAGATTTCTGGGAGAAATATTGTAATTTGCATTTTCTTCTGTATACATAAAATGTGGAGGATGGTGTTGTCATGTCAAAAGAAAAATAACTGCAAATATGACCAGTGATAAAGTAAACAAAACAAAGAAGCAAGCAAAGAGAATGGAAAGAAATTCTTAGCGATCCTGAAAATCAGCTGGAAAAACAGATAATATCTGTCTTTGGAAGAAAAAGCTTCTGTGAAATAATGAAGCCAATTTTGGCACACTTTGATACTCCATATGGCTGCTTGGGAATGGAAACAAAATTAAGGAAAACATTTATTTAATGCTGTTACATATCATTTTCATTTAGGCCATCCAAGGTGATTTACTTGCTAAAATCCAAAGAAAATTAGACAGAAGCTGGCCTAGGTGTATACCGGCAATTGATTTAGGTTGTTGATAGATCCTTTCTAAATATGTATGGATTACATCATTACTGCCTTCAACCAGGACAAAAAGGTTTTATATGATTGCATGAGAAATGTAGAAAATACTCTGCTGCAATCCATTTTCAGGAGCTGATTCCATAACCTGTGCCAATTCACACTCTTTCATTTGCAAACAGGCCTTCTGGAACAAGTGAGCAAGGACTATAGATGCATTAGTAAAGGAGAATACATGTAGCTCCAGTTGAAAGGAGGGATCCTTGGTGCTCTCTGAGCTTGCTTGTTTGCTTATAGACATTTATTACCCACTTAAGTAACCTCATCAGTGTTGGAAGGGAGTGGGGTGGAGAGGTGGAGGATGGGCGGGGGGGGGGGAGAGGGAGGAGGAGGAGGAGGAAGACAACTGTGGGATCCTTGAGGCTCTCTGAACTTGGTTGTTTTCTTGCAGACATTTCATTATTCAAACTAGGTAACATCATCAGTGCTACTAAGTGCTAGCACACCCCATTCTTTACTAACACTGATGAGGTTACCCTAGTTTGAGTAATGAAATGTCTGCAAGAAAACAACCAAGTTCAGAGAGTACCAAGGGCTATAGATGTGGTCAACTCAGGCCAGTGGTGGTGAACCTATGGTACGGGTGCCAGAGGTTGCACTCAGAGCCCTCTCTGTGGGCACACACGCCGTCGCCTTCAGCTGGGTTTTATAAAACCTTTTCGCTCTAGGCCTCCGCCGCCGTGTACAAAAAAAAAAGATTCAATCAATCAGTCAATTTCAACTTCTTGCGGGAAAAAAATAGATCTTGCAAAATTGGAATTGACTGATTGAACTTTTTAGTCCCACCCAGTCTGCTTTACCACCGCAGCCACGCCCACCCAATGGGCCACACCCACCCGGTACCCGACGATGCATAAGTGGGTTTTGCATTGCAGTTTGGGCACTCGGTCTCGAAAAGTTTGCCACCACTGATTCAGGCCATTGATAGTCTCTTCAATTGAGAATGGCTGAAATTCCTGCTCCTGGACCTCTTCTCAGTCTTTCTGACAGGTTCACCACATGGTATCTTTTTAATTCCAGGCTGATGTGTCTTAGGCAGATTTCCCCAAACTAAGAAAAAAATAGGGATCCTTGTTTTAGGCCAAGGTGAAACAAGCAATGCTAGAAAGTGAGAATATGTGTTTGGGAGAGAAGAAGGGTGTCATACAGTCTCTGTGTCTTGCTAGGCATTGACTTCTGCTTGAGTAGAGGGTTGTGTTGAACTACAAATCAAACTCTGATCTTCATTATTGGTTACTACTTGGTGAAACCTTGCCAGGCATATTTGCTCCGTTGTCACATGCTTATTCTGGAAAGTATTGCAGGGGGAGCTACCTCTTAATGAAGAAGCCCCATGTGGCTATAAATATATGGGGCAAATTCTCAGGAAAAATGTTTTTCATTTGTATTCTTTAAAATATATTTTATTTCCTTATTGCTTTTCCTCCCAGAACTGCTCAGAGGGGGCTTTGCAGGAGAACAGTCTTTAAACAGTCTTAAATAACTTCAGCAAATATAAAAGCAACAATGATGATCAGCATCAGCAGAGAACTTAAAGTGAAGTTCCTTCTTTTAAAAAGTAGAGAAGCAAAATAGTCTCATCCTAGCATAGTATTTATCCCATAAATGTCTACTTGAACAGCTGAACAGTGCTTGACATGAAAGAAGACAGCATGGGGGCTGGTTGAACATCTCCCAGGAAATCTCACCAGCACTCCATAGATTTGAAAAAAAAAAAAAAAACCCAAATTGGATTGTTTGGAAGGTGGAACATGAATTTTAGCCAGACACTGTTGCTGCTAGCACTCATCTCATCATGGGCCAATTGAGAGCAGACACCTGAATTCATTCTCAGAATGTTCTATGGAAAGCTTCTCTTATATCTATAACTTATCACCACCTGGATTACTACCCTTGTAACTTGGTTTCTAGGGGAGTTGTAGGCCGAAACATGTCTTGCAAGTGGAGAAGGAAGAAGGTCTCATCACAATCTGTATGAGAGGAATCTGTGATTAAATTAGAGGGAAAAGTCATGAAAAGCAAGGAAGGGTTCCCAGAGTCTATTCATGTGTGAATGTACAGCTATGCATTAGAGGCATTGCAAATGGAACGTTTAAGCTGACCTTTTCTCACTAGGTTTTCCTCACTTTCCAATAAGAATCCAGGTATTAATAATCTGCCATCAACCACAGCTCGCTGGAAACAGACTCAGTCAGAACATGCTGACTTGGTCAGACCACAGGAACATGGCGGTGCTTAAAGCAGCTTGACAACAACTAAAACTGGGGAGGCTGTGGTAGGAAATGTCCCTAAAAGTCAGACTTTGTACCTACTCAGAGAAAACAGAGGAACATTTTGTCAGATATCAGTTTATCTGAACAATATATGGGGAACACTTTGTTGGGTCTTCAACTGAACAAATTGAAGTACAACCTGTTTATTTGCTCTTTGTGTATGCTGCCTCACCTCATCCCTCTTCATTAACTTCACTAATTGTCAGGGGTCCTGACATTGCTGTTCTTAAAAGGGTCTCTGGAAAAGCCATCTGAAACTATTCTAGCTTCAAGGAGGCAGTAGAGTATGACTGAAAAAGCTCCTACTCATTACCATTTTGATTAGCATTCCTTCTAGGTCTTCAGGCGCTGGACAGACAAAATCTATCTACAGCAAACAGTCCCCAAAATTTGGGACATCCAAGTCAATAAAATCTTTATAGATGATAACCTGAACCTTGAATTGGACCTGGAAGTCCATCAGTAGCCAATATACCTCACCAAAAGTAGTGTTATCTTGCCATGCCAGTATTTACAGATCAACAGTTGGGTGGCCATGTTAGTGCTTCTTTGAAAGCTTCTGATTGAAATATAATTATATTCTTGCATTGTAGACAACCAGGGGAACACAAACCTTCTGGCTGTCTTGACATTTAAACATTGTATGGGAGACTGTACTTCTAAAACTAGCGGGCATATCCGTAACTGAAAGATTTCATGTTGTTGGAAACGTGATTAAAATACCAACAAAATTGGATTGGTAAGAAAAAGAGTTTATTCTGCAGAAAATAGAAAAGCGGTTTGCAAAGCGCGGTGGATCCTGGTGAGAGACTTCAACAGGAAGTTCTAAACCCAGAGACCACACCAAAATATTCAAACACATAACATTATATACACTCCTATCGCGATGCCCCCGTCCCCTCCCCTTAGGTCCCATTTGAGAGGACTTCTGGGGGCACAATCTGTCCGATTTGCCTAGCCAGAATACATCATCCCTCCCCCTCAGTTACAGTGTTTAGAACTTCCCTCTGCCATCTTTTGTCTTGTTAAGTGTGTCTTCTACCCAAGCCTCCTGGAATCTAGTGCCTACCTGCAGGGCTTGGCTAATCTTTCTATTGTTAATCAATTGTGACCGTTTTTATTTTTAAACTTCTTTCTTTCTCACAATGTCGTGTGCATTAAAATTCAAATTTTGAAATTAGGAGCTGCGGTCAAAGCTTTCGGGATCTCAGGTTGTGTCCCTCTGTGATAAGCCATGGTTTATTTTATCTGTGGCTCGTCAAACAAGTTATACTGATCTCGTTTACATTTAATAGTAAGCTATCAGTGATGGTTTACAGATCATAAGGGCTAAATTTACATATTAATCTAAGCTAAAAGGAACATTCACTCACAATGATATATTATTGTTTTTGGTACATCTGAAAGATGTTCAGTTATGGCACTGTCCAGTATCAATCTCTTTACTAGTTTTCAGTGACAAATAATCAGACAGCTGCCATTTTTATTTTTCTGTTATGCCTCTGGAGCTGTTAACAATTTTCTATGACTTTCTGGAACAAAGTTGCATTAGGAACATGAAATGAAATTTCAATGGCAAACTTAAATGTTCCCCCGTAAGTCCACAGTATCAACATTGGAGTAGGAAGTATTGAACTGAAAAGAGAAAAGTTTTGTTTATAAGAAAAAGATGCAGATTGATGAGTGTGTCATACTGGCAGAAAAAAAAAATGAAGTATTGAACCAGCCTACAACTGAATATCAAAGCACCCTAATACAGAAATGATTCCAAAAAGATTTTAAAAATGTATATAATTTTAGAATAGATTCTTACTCATAATAGATATTGTTAGATAATATTCTTAAGTCCTATTTCTTTAAATTTCTCTCCCATCTGTCAGATGTTATTAGCCTTAGGTGTGCTGAGATATATTTTTGAAAGTAAGGCATTCTTTGAAGTCCTTAGAGGAGAGCTGGAAATGGCTTAAATGTTTTTTTTTTTTTGTCCTTCTCCCCCCCCCCCCAATTCTGCATTTTATTCCTGCATCTCTTGGATTCTCCCACTAGGATAGTTGTGCAAATAAATGTACCTTCACATTTATGGCTCTTTCTACTTCCTTTCACAACTGTCCAGAATATCAGGTTCTCAATAAACAAAGGCTGACTAAAAGATCAATGAAACTTCGTCTGGTAAAATGCCAGACTGTACAAGCATGTCATTCTGAAGAACTTTATTTAAAAAGAAAATGTGAAGGGCATACACATGAGCCAGAAAACTTGGAACATTTGCACAGGAGAATAAAAAGCCATAAAGGTAAAACATGTCTCTGTCAGGATCATTAGCATTTAGTCAACGTATAAAAAAACCAAAGATGATTAATACATCTGATTCTGAATGGGACTGCTTATTTCAGCTACTTTAGAAAGCCCTGGATGCTCTAAAAGTGAGGCTCCAAATACTTTGGATTTCAACCACCATTAACCCCAACCAATACAGACAATGGTGGTATCTATGCAGGCTGTTGTCCCAAACATAAGAACATAAGAAGAGCCATGCTGAATCAGGCCAAAGCCCATCGAGTCCAGCATTCTGTGTCACACAGTGGTCCACCAATTGTACATGGGGATCTTGAGCAGAAAGAGAAGGCAAAACCCTCCCTTTCCCTTGACCCCCAACAAATGGTACTCAAGGGAATCCTGCCTGCCTCAACCAACATAGAGGCGGCACATGGACATCTGTTTTAATAACCACCGATACACTTGGCATCCATGAATCTGTCTAACCCTGCCTTGAAGCTGTCAAGGCTGACAGCTGTCACGACCTCTTCTGGAAGTGAATTCCATAAATCAACGACCCTCTGGGTGAAGAAATATTTCCCTTTATTTGTGCTCACAACATCTGGATGGCAACACATTGCCTATCTCTACTTCATTCGGTTAATTCAATTTAAAAGTGATTGTATTTCTAATCAGTTATATTGAACTATTAGGGCACAAATGCCTGAAAGCCTTGGTAAAGTGCTGTCCAACCTCTTACCATCATTTGCACAGATACACCAGATCAGAACAGAATTCTTTATTGGCCAAGTGTGGTTCGACACACAAGGAATTTGTCTCTGGTTCGTAAGCTCTCGGTGTTCATACAAGGAATAGTGAAAATGTCCCATCTGTGAGTGGTTCATCTGGGCACCCTGGATTATAGCAGTTTCTAAGGTCTTTTCTAATTGCCAAACATATATACAGCATTCTAGTATAAAACCTGAAAATTCCTGTCCTAAACAGGATTTGGCTTGTTGCTTCCAATCATATTCCAAGCATATTATTTCATTGCGGGCAGAGCATCAGTGGAGGCCTTTAGATTTCATAGATTTCATATATATGATCTACTGAATAAGTTGGTCATGAAATCAGCCTGTTCCCTAAATAGAAATTAGACATTTTTTTTGCACTGCATGCAATGAGGACAGAAGGATTTTCTTTAACTAGAGAGTCTCTCTAGATCAGGGCTGTCAAACTTGCAATGCCACGTGATGTGTCGCAATGTATCGTGACTTTTCCCCCATTGCTGCCAATGGGGTGGGTGCGGTTTTGGCATGACGCATCCGGCCCATGGGCCGGCAGTTTAACGCCCCTGCTCTAGATTAACTAGAGATTTAATTCTCACTCTGAGAAGAAAGTCAATCTGAGAGTGAGATGGGCACTACCTACATCTGATAAAGAAATAAAATAATTTTCTTTATGAGGAAATCTAACTGTCTATGTGAAACAGCCCTAAAGCTCTGCTTACACAACAACTAATATATGCTTAATCTTGGATTTATATGCGTGGGTTGTGTTCATTCTACATGTTGAACTGAATCATCGTCATGCTGACTGCATTCATAGTATACACTAACCCACAAACATTTTATTGTGTCATTCCAGCTGCCTAAAAGTAGGTCAAGGGGAAACAAGTGACATCATATGTGTCATGATGTCATTGTAGAGTTGACATGAATTTTGGTTTGGCCTTGGTCCATAAAGCAATGAATATATTAATATGACAAATTATGCATGCAGTGTCAATAGATAAAATCTACTTATGTGGTCATTTGGAATTGAAAACGACTTCATGGCCCATATTCTTTGGAACCTTTTAAGACATACAAGTTAGTGACTTAATGATGTATGGTATCTATATTCTAGATCAGGGGTAGGCAACCTTGGCTCTTTTATGACTTGTGGACTTCAACTCCCAGAATTTCTGAGTCAGTACAGCTGGTTCAGGAATTCTGGGTATTGAAGTCCACAAGTCATAAAAGAGCCAAGGTTGCCTACCCTGTTCTAGGGCTATATAGCGTCCCTGTTTGATCCCTAAATATTCTCCAAAACATGCAGTTATGGGATTTATATGCAACATTTTAAAGCAGCCATGTCACTAAGGCTATATTTATATCGTGTGCTTTTCTGTTATTAAATGAGTATGGCCACATTGTTTTTTCCAAACCACAGGCAGGGCCTGTAGACAAATCAAAAGAAGGATACAGTTTTCAGATTCTGTTTTGAGGTTTCTGTCATGGCTGTATCTCTTGTAAAGTTTTACTCTAACAAAGAAGCTATCATCTTATAACCCATTCTCCAACACTCTTAAGGTTTCATTTTGTAAAATTACGAGGGAGTCTAAAGGCCAATCTTGCCCTCCTGAAAGTGGGATGACTGATTTCTTATTTTACTAGATTCTGTCTCTCCCTTCTTTAAGGCTAATTTCTTCTGGGAAGAGTGATTGTGGTGGCTTCTTTAAGTAGAGCAAATCAATACTTGCTCGTGTTGGAGAGGCAATGAATGCTGATGAGGAATCAGTTGAAATTACCAAGTTGAAATAGGATGAGATTTGAAAAAAACAAACAAAAAAACCCCCGGATTAGAATCCTCTTAATTAATACGGTGGAGTAACAGTGTGTTATACTGACTTTAAAGCTTTCGAATGAAATGTTTAATCCTGAAAGACATGGAATGATGAAAGCGTTGGTGGTAATGTGATTAAAAATATTGAATGCCAACACTTTGATTCTATGGTTATTTACCTCGATAAGCTTTGCTCTCTTTCTTCTGACTATATTTTGTCATCATTTCCTGGGAACATGGATCAGTTCTGTCCAACGGGTTATTTAAAATTCAGATTATTGATTCATTTTGGTTCGGATACACTGATCAATTTAGAAAATTCAGCTAAATCGATTTGTCCAATTTTCTTTAGGTAGATTTAGTTAGATATTTAAAAGCCCTACTCACATACAAAACCTTTCAATTGAAGTGGTTTGACTTTCTAATTCAGCTTTGAGATACCATCAAATGACCTTCTAATTGAATATCAATATTTAAGTTATTTATTTATTTATTTAGGATTTTTATTTTAAAAAAGCCCAACTCATCAAACAACAAAACCTGAATACATCATAAGACAGTTCTAACTAATTGGAATTCAGAGATGATAGTGGGAAGGGTGGAAAGAGATAAAATGTGTGAAAGTGTATAAGTAGCTGCTGCATTTCTGCCAGCAAAGGAATTCTCAGCTTTCAAAGTGACTTTAGTTTTTAAAGGGCATTTTCTTTCCAAGGTGTATTTTTCATATATCTTCTGGGATTGTAGTGTTGATTACTTTCAGAAACATTTCATAAGTGTATCCTCTGGCCATTTCTAGCTTACTAAATATATCTAAATAAATAAATAAATAAATAGCGTATCTTCCTTCCTTCCTTCCTTCCTTCCTTCCTTCCTTCCTTCCTTCCTTCCTTCCTTCCTTCTTTCCTTCCTTCCTTCCTTCCTCCCTCCCTCCCTCCCCCTTTTAAATATACACACACCACTCTGCTTTATTTTTTTTTATTTAGATTTTTTTTATCCCAACTTTATTATTTTTATAATTAACTCAAGGTGGTGAAGATACTTGATACTACTTCCTCCCTCCCCCACTTCACAACAATAACACTATAAAGTGAGTTGGGTGACTGGCCCAAAGACAGGAAGTGGGTTATCATGTCTAAAGCAGTACTAGATCTCACAAGCTCCCAGTTTTCAGCCTGGTGGCTCAACCACTATTTATAATTGTCATCAGGTTCTTAATCCCAACAAGTCTTCATCAAATATTGAACTAAATGTAACTTAGCATAGTTTTACATGGTGTTTTATAAATTAGTATGGCTTTTATTTCTATTTTAGTGCAACTGTATGTTACTAGTTCTTCTAATTAGTTCTATTAGGTCTACAATAGAAATAAAATTGATTGATTGAAATACACCAATGCTTTGTATAGGTATATGATAATGACAGTAAGGAATGGCATAGGATCTCAAACTGTGGAGTGTGCAACTTAGCTGCCTTATTTTCCAGCATGCTTCAAGCATCATAGAATAAGAGGGTGAGAAATTTAGAACTGAACATGACAAAACACTGCCAGGCAGCAATTGTTACTCTACTATTTACTAAATCAAGAGTTTGCCAGCAGTCTGCATGATTTATAAAGTTCTTAAGTCTTTCTCGCTGCTAGTAGAAGATACAAACATTGCATTGCCCATTATGTTTCAATTCATAAACTCCAAGGACTAAACTAAATGAAAAGAGCTGTCCAGATAAAACAGAGACAAGCAATATTTTAGTTCAAAATGAATATCCCAAACCTGAGGTGCAATCAAGGATCTGATGTATTTGTTTATTCAGAATGTCTTTTTTCGGAAAAGTAAGCAGCAAGCTATTTTTTTGTGGATATTTTTTTTGAGGAGGAGGTGAAGGGGCTTCAGAATAAAGTAAGCCTAAATTGCATTTATAAAAAAAAAACTTCTCATCATTTGCATCATGCAGATATTTATTTAGCAATTCAATTTCATGTATTTATTTATAAAAAAGACATCCACTCTCCCTCCAGGTGACTTACAACAACCCATTGAAATAGCCATAAGAAGAGTTATTAAAAGATAAAACAAATTACAGCAATAAAAAAAAAGCAATTGTAAGACAAAAAGCCTAGACTAATAAGTTAGTTGCTTCTGCTCGCAGCAAGATGTTATTTCCCAGCACGGCCTCATCAAGGAGAGAAAAAAAATATTGTTAATAAATATATCTATAGTAAAATCTTCAAAAGAAATCCTTTCATTGTGAGCACAGGGAAGGTTATACATCAGTAAACATTCCTTTGGGGAGATTTGGACCTATGCTTACATTAAAATAACATTTAAATTAAGTGAAGAATAGCGTTTTAAATTTTAAATCCCTAGTTCCATTCCTCAAAGTTTGTGTTCAGACTTCTCCCCCCTTCTGTGAGAATGAGTAACTCTTCTTTAGCAAGGCTGTCAAATTTGGGGGCTGAGTAAGAGAAGATGGCAGGGACAGGCTAAAAACAATGACAAGAACTGGATTTAAATGAAATGATCCTAACAACTTCGTTAAATGAATTAAATGCTAGAATTCCCCAGGTAAATAATTTCCTCTTCTTTTTCATATTACAAGAACTAGAATTTGGCCGTGACCTTAGCGCCATGGCTATGCAGTTTAGATTTCACAGAAGGTAGATGAGATGTAAACCTTGATGTTAATTCTGCAGCTGATTAATTGCTTCCAAAGACATTAGAGGGTCTTGGCTTATTAAAAACTAGCATGTCAGGGAACAGCTGGGCTAGAATCTCTTTGGGTTAGATCATGGGTAGGCAACCTTGGCTCTTTTATGACTTATGGACTTCAATACTCAGAATTCCTGAACTAGCCATGCTGGAGCTGAAGTCCACAAGTCATAAAAAAGCCAAGGTTGCCTCCCCCTGGGTTAGATAAAGGCAACTCTGTCACTTTCATTTTTCCATGTTTCAAGCATATCTTCATCCAAAGTTGGTTAGGCAAAAATCTGAAAGATAAATTGAGCAGTAAAGTGAAACCGTCAATTTGCTGAGATTTCTGTAACCTTACTCTATTCCTTCTGAATGCATCTCATTAAAAGAAAGTGGGAAAATAGGACTTTTAGTTACCCATGGTCATCTTACAGGTGCAGTAGGAATTGGTAATATCATACACACAACTTCAAAAAGGGATGCCCAGGCAATCCTCAACTTATAGCCCTTCGTTTAGTACCATGCAAAGTTGTAACAGAAAAAAGAGACTTACTACAGGTTCTTACATCCCCATGGTCACATGATCAAAATTTGGACACTTGGCAACCAGCATGTGACATATAATATATGTGAGTATATGCTTAAGTCTGTATTTCTTTCTTTCTTTCTTTCTTTCTTTCTTTCTTTCTTTCTTTCTTTCTTTCTTTCTTTCTTTCATATTTTTGTAGTGTATATTGGAGGTGACCCTTTGAGAGCTGTATGCAATAAAATTTCATTTTAATGTATGCCAATTAGTGTACATTCAAAGTGACAATAAAGTTACTATTCTATTCTATTCTATTCTATTCTATTCTATTCTATTCTATTCTATTCTATTCTATTCTATTCTATTCTATTCTATTCTATTCTATTCTATTCTATTCCATCTTGTCCCCATTTTCATATTCTATTCTATTCTATTCTATTCTATTCTATTCTATTCTATTCTATTCTATTCTATTCTATTCTATTCTATTCTATTCTATTCTATTCCATTCCATTCCATTCCATTCCTGTTTTGTTGATTTTGACCCCAACTGTGGATGCCAGCAAGTGAGCTAAGAGTTCAACATGTTACCTGAACTGTTTTGATCATAAGTACTCATTATAAGAGCTAGTGTTTGGATTTGCTTGTTTCTTATTTCTCTACCATTCACGCTTAGCCTATAAGCCTGAGAGCAGAAAGCATCTCGCATCTGCAAACTGCTGTTAAACTGTTAAGGAGCAGGATCCTTAAAATAAACCTAAACACTGTAGACTCCTAAGAAGGTTTACTCAGTAATAAGCCCCAATGGGTTCCTTTCACGCAACTTTCTAGAAAGCATGCTTATTGTCGGCATCACAATCTCCTAGGACAGTGGGGAGTGGGTGTCTTCCACACCCAAATTTTATAGCTTTTATTTGGATCAGCTGACAAGGCCTTGACAGCAGCAATCTCAGATGGATATTTTAATCATAGATATTCTGCATTCTTGAATGAAGAACAAAAGCCCTTTAGAAAATAGCTTCAGGAGTCAATAAAATTTCCATTCTGGAAATTTTAAATGTTGTGTGCAGCTATTTGGACAATAATGCAGTAAATATTTAAAGTAGCCCTTTTCACTTGCCTTCCAAGCAGTCTGGATAGATGCTGAGGCTTTATTATTTAGAGACCACCAACCAAGATGAATTTTCCATGGTTTTTCTGATCAACCCATGTGTTTTTCATCATTTGACTTATAATAATCATATATTTACACTGCAATTACAGTGGTCTGATAAGAAAATAATAAGAAAAAGAGGCTATGCAGAGACTAAATGCTACACAGAGAACAAATTACTCACCCAGGGGGTGACTAATTTAGTTCCTAGTGCATCGTGACCTCAATGTAGACATGATGGGGATTTAATTCTGAGTAATGGCTGCAGAAAACGACTTGGATAGTGGTCTAAAAGTACAGTATAATTTTAATGTTGGATTTTCCTGCAACAGATAATTTCCAAAGCCCATCTGAATCATGTTAGTCCCGAAAGCATTAGTCTGGTTTGTGTGTCTGAAGCCTGTGAAGCTCAGAACAACTATTAAGCAAATATTTTGAAAAAAAGTATTTTTAAAATCATAGACTGAGATTTATAGGTTATAGAATTAAAGATAGAGGCAGAATGAGATAGGGCAGGGGTCCTCAACCTTGACAACTTTAAGACTTGTATATTGTTGTCTAATCTCTTCTTTAAAAACTCCAGTGATGGAGTTCTCCACAACTTCTGGAGAAAATTGTTCCACTGATTAATTGTTTACACTGATAGGAAATTTCTTCTTAATTCTAGGTTGCTTCTCTTTTTTATAAGCTTCCATCCATTACTTCTTGTCCTGCCTTCGAGTGCTTTGGAGAAAAGGTTGCCCCCCCCCTCTTTGTGACAGTCTCTCAGATTTTGCAAGACTGCTATAATGTCATCCCTAGTTCTTTCTTTTGTTAGACTAGGTGCAGGGATAGGCAACCATGGCTCTTTTATGACTCGTGGACTTCAACTCCCAGAATTCCTGAGTCAACATGGCTCAGCTTGGAAACCTCTCCCTTTCCCCTCAGCGTGGCTGGCTCAGGAATTCTGGGAGTTGAAGTCCACGAGTCATAAAAGAGCCACGGTTGCCTACCCCTGCCCAAATGCCTGAATTTTGATCACGTGACTGTGAGGAAAAATATTTAAATATTTAGACCAGGGGTCTTCAAACTTGGCTCTTTTATGACTTGTGAACTTCAACTCCCAGAATTCCTGAGCCAGCATGCAGGAATTCTGGGAGTTGAAGTCCACGAGTCATAAAAGAGCCACGGTTGCCTACCCCTGGACTAGACATACCCAGTTCCTGTAACCAGAGTCCTTTACACATGTCTTTCTTTGGGATATACCCCAAACTCTGCAGTTTGAGAAGCTGCAGAGTTCTGGAGAGAGGATTGGATAATGATAAACAGAATATTCACATGCCCCCCCCCCTTTTGACCCAACTTCTCACTAAGTAAGAACACCCTATATTGTCTGGGGCTAATTAATCAAAAGCTTTCTTTCATCAAATTGAATGAGAAGCAGTTCTTAAAACTGAATGAGGAGAAAAATATGCAGGGAAATTCCTCTGCTCTATTCTGATATAAATTATCTTCCATCAGACATTTGAACATTTCAGATGCTTTGTGCTTCTTGGATGTAAGTCAATCAAGCCTTCTCTTTGTGGGTGCTTTCTCTTTTGAGCCACCCTAAAGAAATCCCATCAAGTGTTCTAATTAGTTGTGTTTGTTTCTCAGGAATGTGAGCTGTAAATCAGAAAGCTGAAATAATTTCTTCTCTAAGCCCTACATTGTGCAGACCTTGAGGGAACCAAAGACACAGTCCAGGGAATCTGTGTTGAAACAAAACAGATTCAACTTTTTTTTTTGTTTAAAAAAAGGGGAGTATTCAAAAGGTTGATTGCAAGTACCATGTAATTAGTGTGGCTTGAGTATCCACTGTTAATTGATGTCTGCCATCACAATGTCTGGGCATTCATGAACAGTCTCTACCTTTGGTTTCAATTACTGAGAGTTACAAACAACCCTCAGCAAAGGAAGAGGTTTGTTTATTTTTTATTTTAAAGAGGGTGTCTATGCAGGCATGCATATACAGACATACACAAACATATTCTGGGTTAGCCTCATTCAAATGACCCCAACTGTCCCTTCAAAATTCACTATGCGGTCGGAGTAATGGCAGTGATTATTCTTGGTCAAGAGTGTGGATGAAAACAATATCTATTTGCTAAATGTGGTTCTTGTCTTTCAACACATAGAACCTAGAATAATAGGGTCTTTTAATCCAACCCCTTGCCCATGGTAGGAGATCCTATACCACTTTGAGTAAATGGCTGTCCAGTCTCTTCTTGAAAACCTCAAGTGATGGAGCACCCACAACTTCCGAAGGCAAAGCTGTTATACTGATGAACTGTTCTCACTGTCAGAAAATATCTCCATACTTCTAGGTTGGATCTCTCTTTAACAAGCCCATCACATCTTGTCCTGTGCTCAGGTGCCTTGGAGAATAGATCAATCCCATGTGCTCTGTGATATCCCCCCAAGTCCTGCTATCATATCACCTTTAATCCTTTTCTTTGTTAGGCTAGACCAGGGGTAGGGAACCTTGGCTCTTTTATGACTTGTGGATTTCAGTAACCAGAATTCCTGAACCAGCCAAGCTGACTCAGGAATTCTAGGAATTGAAGTCCACAAGTCAAAAAAGAGCCAAGGTTCCTTATCCCTGGGCTAGACATACCTAGTTCCTTCAACTGTTCATCTTACGATTTAGCCTCCAGACCCCTTATCATCTTTGTTGCTCTTCGCTCTGACTCTTTCTAGAGTCTCAACGTATTTTTTTGTATTGTGGTGACCAGAACTGAACTCAGCATTCTAAGTATGGTCTCACTAGTGCAATACAAAGGGATACGATCACTTCATGTGATCTCAAAACTCTCCCCTGTTGATGCAGCCTAGGACTCATTAGCTTTTTGGGCAGTTGCAGGACACTGTTGGCTCATACTTCAATGGTGCTCTACTAGGACACCTAGATTTCTGTCACAGTTACTGCTATTGAGCCAGATACCACTAGATTCCCAACTTTCCCTTCCTATTTTGGGGTATAGTCTGGATAAAGAAAAAAATCTGGTCAGGAAAAACAATGGATCTCGCCACTGACGAAGTTCTACATTGTATATAGTGGGCATGTGTAGAATTGGCACTCTCACGCTAAATGTTTAACAAATATTCTTTGTCTCATCTTTGGGGAAGCTTTTATTTCTGCCTTGGTTAAGGAAGAGTTTGTTAAGTTCCTATGCATAAACAACTTGGTCCATTGGAGAAAATAGAATCAGTTTCACACATTCTCTTGCATTCTCCCTTGTACACCATTGGATGACCCGAATTAATAATATCTCTCTTGACCAACAACCATTCTGGTTCGGAGGAGATTTTTGCCCCCTCCGAATGAACAGATCACCAAATAACTCCAGAAGGGTCATGATATTTGTTGAAATTGCTATTGCGGTTAGACATTTAATTGTCTCTGAGTCTTGGATGTTTGTTTCTCCCTCCAGCTGATTTACATTTTATGTATATTTTATTCATCACTTTTTGACTGTTTTTAATATGCGAGCTTCTTTTGGTTCCTACGTTTTGGTCTTGCACCATAAACATCAATAAAATAAAATAAATCAATACTCCCTCCCTAATCTATAATGTTGACAAAAGCTTCCACATATTCTGACATCTTGTTTTACTGCTGTCAGCTAATATCTAGCCAGTAATATCATCTGAGGAAATGTTATGACACAAAATAATGATGACAAAATGCCTTGCCCAAGGATATAAGCTGGCTCTTAAATTTAATAGCAGGGATGACTCAGAATTGAAAACTAATTAACAGCTATAGATAGATATGACCTAACAACCAGGTAGAGCCAAAGAAATTCCTGTCTTGGTTTTGGGTATATTTTGTACATATAAGCTTGGTTAAGTTTCTAGAATTCTTTTCAGGGCTGTCATGGCAGTTCCTCCTTTGGGTCACATGACCACAAGGGAAGTAGGAAAGGCACTCAATAGCATTTGGAGTCATTGCCCATTGCTTCTTCCTTAGGGGCGAATTGGGTTTTATTTTTCCCTGGATTTTTTCCCCATTGGGAAAAAAATGGACCCACGTGGATTGGGTCCATTTTCAAACATCCTTTCTCTTGCCAGAGTCTTCCTTTTTCCAACACCACAACAGTTGATCCCATTCTGTTCAATTTTTGGAGAATTATTCCCCTGGTGGATGGACATAGTTTCCTTCACATCATTTCTTTAAGGTCATGGTTGTCCCAAAATATGTTTTTTTCAAAAGACAACTGGACTTTTTTTTCCCTTTGAAGACAGTTTACTTCTCATCCAAAAAGCTTCTTTAATTCAGACTGAATGGTGGGAATGGAAGGATCCTTTCTGGCCACTTGTCACTTGTGCCCTCAGGCTCACCTGAATTGTGCAAATGGGTGTGGAACCTTCTAGGAACTGCTGAAAGGACTGTATTGTAAACAGGAGATCGGTAGGGTCTCCCCCCTCCTCTGTTGAGAGAAGACTGTTCAATTTTAATGAGAAGTGAAACATCTTCAAAGAAAAAAAAAAGCCTCCAACATTTCCAACCTTGCATTGGATTGGAAGGAATCAAAACGGGATCTTGCATTTGCTGTTCTGGAATATTTATTTTTTTTAAGAAGCCATCCCTCATCTTGTTTTGTTTTGTTATTTTTGTTATTTTGATATTTTCTTACGTTTTGTTATTTTAAAGCTGAGATGGACCTGTGCAGCTTGTACTCCATCACTCAATAAATATATACAGTGCTTAATTCAGCCTTTGTTAATACCAAGATGGTGTCTGTCCTCCTGACCTCTCAGTAGCATAATGCCTTCACTTTATACCCAAAGTAGCTGGTTTTTTTAATTGGCCATATTATGTGATTTTTTTTCCCTCAAGTGAGCTGGCTATTCATCTGTGTCACATGATTACGTCAATCATCTACCACAAATCATCTCATACCATAAACCCGGTTACAAATGTACAGGCAAGTACCTAGTTATATGAAACATCCACATTTTTGCGTAGCTTTGGATCCAGTTGATGAGATATATTTGTAAACCAGCAGATTTGTTAAGATTCTTTTCATAACAATAAGGGTGAACATTTTGTATGTGTATGTATTTTCCCTCAGCAGAACAGTCAGTTTGATTTCTGTGGAACAGCTCTGCGAGTTTCCATCAAGTGGAAGATGATTGACAGAATTAAAAGAGAAAAAGCCGCTCTGTATTTTCCCTAAAGGCATATATAAAACATGCAAAACCTGATGGAGTTGGCACAACATCATACATTAATATCAATTTACTGGGAGCTTAGCTCCTGTCTCACTGGTGGCATCTGAACTGGGTATGGCTGAGAATTTTAGTAGCTCTGCTGCTTAGGACAATATTTGAGCAAAGAGTGATCAAATGGTATCGCTGAAGTTTATAGTCCAGTTCTAGAGGCTGATACTGAAATTCACACATTATGCTAAACCATACTGTGTTTTGCTTGGATTTGGCTTAATGTGATGTATAACTCAACTATTGTGTTTTGTAAAGTATATGGAAGGATGGCGTTAAAGAGCTGTGGAACAGCTATGTAGGGTAACTGCCTGATTCTCAGAAAGGATGCAGCTATCTTAAAGAGGGGTAAATAGTTGCTAAGTTTATCCTAAAATACCTTTTGTAACTGAATCTGGAGTATTTCACTAATCCAAGATGTATTCTAATAGTCAATTCAGTAAAGCTTCTCCCAGTATGGACAGGACAATTATGAGAGGTTTAAAAGCTCTGAAGTCAAACCCTAAGCTTTGATTAAATATGCCTTTGCCATCTTTTCAATTTTGTGGATACACTTACTGTATTTTAGATACATTTACAATCCCACACAACCTGTCCATTTCAGTAATAAATCCAGGGTCAGCCTTTTGCAGATTTTGTTTCTTAAACCTGTTTTTCCCTATCTCACATGTTGAGAAATTCAGTGTCTTTCAAGATGAACGTCTGATTTGGAGACAATCAATGTTATAAGTATGGTGTCTGATCCCTCCTTCAACACTTGCTATTTTCTTTCCCCATTCTTAATTTTTAACCATTCTGTGAATGACAAAGCACAACTGAAGTTGGCCTTTTGAAGGATAAACATGAAAGCACCAGCATCCTTGTATTTTAAAGAGTGCATCTGTGTACCAGAAAGACGTTTGAAGGGGAAAAAAACATGGTCAAGCCCTATAAGACAGATGGTCAAAAGTGTCTTGAGGGCTAGCAGAATTATTGAAAAATCAGGTGGCTTCTGTGGACCCTATTTTGTGAGTGTGCCCATGGCGTGTTATCAAAGATTTGCATGAGTTTACCAGCCTCAAAAAATCATCCAAATCTGATCTGGCAATAAGATGATAGGCCACTTCTGCTTAGGCTGAACTGGCCTTCCTCCATGTTTGAGTGAGCAAATAAACCTTCATTTCTCTAGGCAATGTATTGCTTTTCAATCTCAATCACATTTGAATATGCTTCATGGTAGTGTTATGTCTACTCTTCTGGAAGCAGACTGCTTTTTGAACAGAAGCCCCTTTTATAGCTGAGTTGCAACTATAAATGAATATCAGTTTAGCCGCCTCTTGTCTATATTTATTGTGGAATTGCTCAGTAAATAATGCCTTAAGTTTGTTGCTTTTTGAAATGAAACTTCTTTATTGAAGATAGTTACATTATTGGAGTTGCAACTATTCAGAGGGTGAGAGAAAGGGGGAGGAAAATGAAATTACCGATAATTGGACTTCATATATTGGCACAAAAGTAGATACGATTAAAAACAGGTCTGTGTGCACTTTTTTTCTTTCTTTCTATTTTACAACACTCCAGATGAACAGATCTCTGCCTTAAAACAAAAAATAGTAACACATAATAATGTTGGGAATAACACCAATGGGTTATTTAAAACCAGTTATTTAAAACAAGTCCAGCTAAGAGTTGAACAGAATGAGTTTGTCAACATTCTCTTCCTTATTACTACTTTTGCAAATGCTACTTATTTTCAAGCATGCTATCTTCTCACTATTCACTGAATAAATTAAAATTTATTATTCAGTGCCCATTGCACTGCTTTCTAATTTACCAATAGTTCTGTTGAACCAGAAAGTAGCAGAAAAAACTTGCTCATGGTGACCCCCTTTTTAAAAGAGTATATTCTACTAGGTAATATGCATGATCTTAATTACAGATAGATAGATATGGGTAGGTAGGGAGATAGTCACTCTCATTCAGAGAGGGAGAGGGAAAGGGAAAGGAAGATGTGGAGAAGGAGAGAGAAAGAGAGAGAGAGAGAGAGAGAGAGAGAAATTTTCCACAGGGCAGCTTTCAGAAAATCTTAATAATAATAAAAAACAGACATAAATGCTTTTATTAATGTTTTTTAAAATACTGATGTGGTAATTCATTAAAGAAATTAAAAGAAACTTGCTTGGGAAGGCACATTAGAAATCAAACTTTGCTGCTTTTGGAGAAAACTGAGTCTTTTGAGCTGCTTCTAGCATCTTCCTGAAAGACCTCTGTAGGGGTGGGGGGGTGGGCTGCTTGCCTGCACTATTTCATATTCTTACAGATAAGATGGTGTACAAGTGGAAGGGATGACTGAGCTTCCCTTTATAACTGGAAGGAATCTGAGTTGGGTAGAATCCATGCCAGAATCTTATGCTATGGGAAATATGCAAATCTTTATTTTAAGCGATATAATGGCTTACTGTACTTGTTTTTGAAAGATAATTTCCAAGCTACTCCTACTGAGAGTTAAAGAGAGAATCTAATAAAAACATTCCAACTTTGCTTAGCTTAAACTATGATTTAAATAAAAACCATATTTCTTGCTGAAAAGATAAAATCCAGATGTCTGCTAATTTCAAGTAAACAACACAACTGAGGCCTGTTCAACATTGATCTCCTCTATATATTCTTCATCAATTTAAATTAAAAGATGAATGGGTTATATTTATTTTTCTTATGGATGTCAAAAACAGGCCAAATTTTCCATCTTGCTGATGCATGGCATACAAATTCTCAGGTTGCACACTGACTTTTCAAGGGAATGGCTTAGAAGGTAGATGTAGATATTTCACGTCTTTCTAAAATGTGAATTACTGCCAGTACCATAGCATCAATAAACTATCTATGTTTGAAAAAAACAAAATACATATCATGATGTCATCATACAATCTAGGTGTTTGTATCAGATTTCATGACCAAATTTATAACTGCATCATGCCGTCATTCAGATATCATCGTGACTTGATAAAGATGCCTATGCTGACTAGCACTTGATCTCAATAGGCACAATATCCTTTACATGCTAGTACTCTAGAATGGTCCACGGTCAAAGATGCAAAGTTGGAAATATAATCAATATGTCACATTGTCTTAATGACGTCAAGGGGTAGGTGGCTGTGGTTATTGTTTTGCAATTGTATGTATTGTTGATTTTTGTTTTAAAATTGTTCTTATAGTAATAGAAACAGTAATAAATGACACCTAATTTGGAGAACATCTAGTTAATATTAAATAATAAGATTCATAGAGAAAAATCTAAATAAGAAAATTGGTAAGCAATTTTAATTTTTTGAGCTTCCTGCTTTGAATATTATTCCTAGACCTGAATTTAACTTATATCTCTGTCTTCCATAGCCTTTTCCTTCCTCCCCCTCTCCCTCCTTATCTTCCTCTCCCTCCTTATCTCCCTCTCCCTCCCCCCTCCTCCTCCATCTTCTTCTTCTTCTTCTTCTTCTTCTTCTTCTTCTTCTTCTTCTTCTTCTTCTTCTTCTTCTTCTTCTTCTTCTTCTTCTTCTTCTTCTTCTTCTTCTTCTTCTTCTTCTTCTTCTTCTTCTTCTTCTTCTTCTTCTTCTTCTTCTTCTTCTTCTTCCTGGAAGTAGCTTTAGGAAGAATCACTAAATTCAGGATTCTGATAGACCTAATGAGGTTGGTTGCTAGGTGTTGTGGGTGGTGTCATTTGAAATCTAACCTCAGAAATGAATGCTTGTGCAGAACAAGAATCAGGTCAAAACCTTTTCTCTGTTGTTCCAGAGTGCAGGACTCACTGTAATGGATTTACGATAAGGGAAGGCAGATTCTGACTAAAAAACATCCTAGCAATAAGAACACTTTGACATTGAAACCAATTAACCAGAGAAATACTGGGCTGCAGTCAGTGTGTTTAAACAAAGGCTGGACAACATCTGCCAGGGATGGTTTAATTCTGGATTATTGCACTACCCAGGAAGTTGAACTCGATGATTACAATGACTCCTTCTAATTCTAGATTGCATGGCTTTAACCAATGGAAAACACAAGCATTTCATTAACATTGTGAAATAAAGTTTAAACAACTTGAGTCATGTCCCTTGGATAAAACTAATGATGTTGAATGCTACTTCTGCCTAACTTTTGTTGTTGTAGTAGTTGCTTAGAGAACATTACAAAAACCTATGGACCACATCTGAGTGGGAGTAGCTGCTTTTCTTATAATTCACTCTTCTATAGCCATTACCCCTATACACAAGCTGTAATGATAGGTTTGATCATCTGTTTCCATGGAAATATTTGTAATGCCACAAATCCCAGTAACGGTGCTTATTGGAATTATTAGATTAAGTGCATATGGAAGTGGAATATTTTCCACTGAATATTTTGCAAAAGAAACAGATTTATAAAATCCATGGAAGATGGGAAAAATAAAATCACGTAAATAAAGGAGGAACAGAAAGACAAATAGCAGCACTAACAAGTCAAGATTGCGCAGAGCAACTTCAAAAAAAGTAAACCCTTTTATACTATTGCTGATTGGGTAAACTGCTATGGTTTCCAATTTGTCTGCTCTTTGTTTCCTGAATTAGCACGGAGGGTCATCTTATTCAATGCATGCCAAGGTAATGTCAGTATGATGTGTTTATGTTGCTCAAAGTATATGAATAATACCTGTGACCCAGATAGCATTGCAATTGATCTGGCAAGAAGGGAATACTTAAAAGCTAAAGTTAAAAGCTTTTCAGTATGGCTCACTTATGGTTAGGATCAGCTAGGGAGCCTTTGCTTATGTTCTCACAGTTGGTCCAGCTCACAGTGCACTTGCTGTGTTTAGGAATAGACACTTCTCAGTAGTGGCATTGTGATTATGGAACTTCCCCTGAGGAAATCTGTGGTTCCTCCCAGTGGTGGAATTCAGCCAGTTTGCACCACTTTGGCAGAACCGGTAGCTAATTTTTTGTCGCCCAGGCCCAGAATGGATTTCCAGAAGCAGCACCCACACACATAGAACCGGTTGTTCACCTATTTGAATCCCACCACTGGTTCCTCCTTACATGTCTCATTTTTAACTGGAGAACCAGTTGGCTGTCATTTGTAAAATTTGGACTGGGTGGTTCAGATTATGTCCAATCTCAGTCAAGGTATTCACCAGATGAATCAGTTGGATCAATCACTCTAGCTTCATAAAAGTGCTGTTGTAACATTCAAAGAAAGAAGATTCCCCTTGAAATCTCCTTCAAGTTCTGCAGAAAAGGCAAGATGTAACTATAACAAACTTCTTTTGTACTGTTGTCAAGAAACAAGATGCCAATGTAATCATCTGGAATCAAATTCATCTCTAAGCATTTTTTACTTTTAACCTTTGCCTTGATGTTAGGATTACTATCAACTGAGGGTTCAGGTGTGGCAATAAATGCATATGTTTCGTGTACTTACGAATTCTTAAAAAGAACTCTGAGAGCACTAACCCATAATAGTTGACAGCACCTTTTCAACCTTGGCACCTAGCTTTAGGGTTAGACCTGATTAGTTCCCAAATGGAAAGCTGAGGCAAAATCCTGTAGTTATAAAATAGATTGATGTATTGGAAGAAGACAGTCTTACTTTATGGCAGGTGAAGTAACTTTTTGTACTAAAAACTTATTTAAAGCAAATCACGAAAGGGTAACACAACAACTTTATTATTACTACTAGCACATGGCATTGTTTCAGTATCCAGGAGACAATAATGTTATTGCAGAATAGTAGTTTGGCCTGCCAAGATACTAGGCCTGTTAGAGGACACACTGGTGTGCTTCCCAGAGTGCGCCACAGGAGGGCAAGTTGGCTTTGCACCAGAGAAACAGTTGAGCGGCTCTTCCTGCAGCATCACACAAAGCTCCCTCCCTTCCCAGAACAGCCTCACAAACAGAAGCCACAACTGGGAAGGTTCAGAGCTGTCAGGATGACTGCCTGTTCAGAGCACTTACTTACCTCCCCATTGAAGTGGTACCTCTCTATCTACTTGCACAGAATATGTTTTCAAACTGCTAGATGGACAGAAGCTGGGGTGAATGTCAGGAGCTCACCCTGCCACACAGTACTAGGACCAGCGACCATCTCCAGCATCATTAAGCCACTGAGCCACTATGCCTCTAATTAAAAACTGAGGGCAGTTTAAATAGACAAGGAATGATACAAATTTGATATAAACTTTCAACACCTTATGAAAAGTAGTGAGATACCATGCACCTCAGTCCTCCTAGTAGATATTTACAAACCTGTTAGGTTTGCAAGGCCAGAAGATTCCTAAAAGCCTTACAGATAATCTAGGCAGAAAGACAGATAAGCAGCGGGATTTTTTTTTTAAAGGTGATAGGCGTTTTTCTTTTATCTAAGGCCAAACCAGAAAAACACAGCAGATATAAGATATAATGTTGTGATTTCCCTTTTGTTCTGAGTAAAGTGGATTTATGAATTTAAAGGCTGGATGTTCAGGATATGACTATATATCAGAGGAAGTGTTTACTCTTTCTTCTCATCATGGATGCCGCTGCAATTAATAGAGAATTTCTTGCTTGGCTCAATAAACTTCCAGAATGATCATTAAAATATCAAATCTGTTCTATCCACATTGCAATGGAGCTCCTTATCACAGTCACGTACTGTCCTGTTATTCTGTTTATTGCCCTCAGACCACCTTACCCCCTCCCTTTTATAGCCTCACTTTAATGAATCATTAGTAAGCTTTTTTCCAGTCGAAACTCAACTTTTTTTTCTTTAATGATTCCTGGAAAGTAAGAGAGTTGATAATGTTACACAGAGAGTAACTTACAGGCTCTGGATTTCATAATTATGGGTATGGCAAACGAAACATAAACACTCTTTATGGAAATCCTCTTGAGGCTCTGTAGTTCTCTCAGATTTTATAACTCTGGGGATATTTGCAGGAATTGAAGCTTGCTGTTCTACTTGCTTCTTTAATCTTTTTTCTCTCTCAACAAAATTAAAATAAAGTAAGAGGTGTATGCAGACTGAAAACGTGAAGCATATTGAGAGGGGGGGGGTGATTTCCCAAATGGTGACTTTTTCACTCACCTGGTCTTGATTATGCCAGAGACAAGGCAATAAAACATGAAAGCCCACAAAAAAAACCAACCACCCTCCACCAGATGAAACCAGAGCTGTGTACGAAGTATTTATTCAGCACTCCAGTTTGCTGATGCTTAAATTATTTGATACTGTTACAAAGCATTGATTTCTTTGCTGAGGTTTTAAAAATAATTTTATAAGAACTTAGGACTTGCCAGCTAGGCTTTTCTTAAGATGAGCTAGTCAAAGATCAAAAGAAGAATTCTCTTCAAGAGAAAGTTCTTCTCTTTGCCAATTAATTTAGATAAGGAAGGTGAAGTAGCTAACAATGGGAAATTTAATACAACCCTAGGGATTTCCCACATTCTGTTTTCCTCTCTGAGGTAGGGAAGATGGCCTACCTAGATGTCAGAATCTGCATGACAAAAGCCTGCCAAAGGGTACAAATGTTTCTTGCTACTATCTACTGTCTATCCAGATTTTTGCATCCAGATATAATAGCCCCTGTCCTATAGCATGTTGGAAAATCCCCAGCCAGGCAAGCAGCAGGAATCATGTGGGAAGTTAGGCTTGAGTCCTTGTGTAGCCACAACAGATGTAGGGCTGACCATCCCTTAAAGGTGAGCAATCTAGGGAGATCCTTGTACTATAGGTAGAGCACAATAAAGTAGTCAACTTGAAACTTTCACATGTAGATCTGGTTGTTTGGGTCTAACAAGCAGGACTTCAGATTATGGGCCTGGTTCTATGTTGACTCAGACAGGAGAAGAAATCTCTCTGATATTCTGGATCCAATATTTTTAGGTCTCTTTTGATATGAATTATTATCTGGAAGTGGCTTACAAGCAGCATTGGTAAGACTGGCATTACAGACTCTATAGATAACAGACAAGCACTCTGTATGTGCTATTTTAAGCTATGTGACAGTTTCCTGAGTCACTCATGGTGATGGTCCTGATACAGGTTGGGACTCTGTATGCTTATTCTGTCATAAATAAAAAGAGGTGAGGTGGTTGCACATCACATGAATTACACAGGATGTTCTTTTGTCCTTGGAAAAGATGGATCATGACATCAGAGAAGGGATTAATACTCACTACCCAATCAGCTAGAGTAAGATTTGCCCCAATAATTTTTCTTAATCAAATCTCCTCTTCGTTTTACATTTTGTCCTACAACGGGAAAGGTATATTGGTATCTTATCCCTGCAGGACTAAAATCAACTTAGGAGGTATTATTTTGATAAGAAAAGTAGTTCACAGAGAAAGAGATAAGATGTCCTTCTTACTCATGTCGACAACCTCTCCAGATTTTTATCATTGTATTCTGTTTAAAAATTGAAAGAAGGAAAATTGTAGCATAGGATTGGCATAAGAGACTACTGCATATGAGATGCAGTTAGCATATTGTAGTTTCCTCAGTTAGCATATTGTAGTTTATTCTGAATGGGAGTTTCTCTACCTTTTACTAGAGGTGTAAGTCATTTTAGATCCTGGATTACTAGTATTATGGAGACGGTCTTTAAAAGCAGCCATGTTGTAGGTAGGATTTCAGTTTTGAAGCAAATTGTGAGTATTTATCTCTCATGCTTCTTTCTGGTGCTTACCTCATATGTAGGTGATGTGGTGTCCACAAACAACATCTTTGTTAAAGAAAAAAATGGAAACCAAGTCACTCTGTCAGTACAACATACATTACAGGGAAGGTGTTTTGGGGAAAAAATATATGAAGAGAGCACTATGAACACCAGCTTATACAATACAAAAGTCAGGACATAAATGGAATGAATGAATGAATGAATTTGAATGAATGAATGAATGAACGAACATATGACTGAATAAAATATATAGCCAGTCTCTAAGGCACTCCCAAATTTTTAGACTGAAAAAATGAAGTTAAAGGATGTTGTAATCAGCAGCATAGAAAATCAATACTAGCCCAGGGTATGTCCTCCAGTTTATTTTTAATATTCTATTTATATCTTGTCTTTATTATTTTTTATAAATAAGTCAAGGTGGCAAACATGATTAATATTCCTTTCTCTTCCTATTTTCCACACAACAATAATCCTGTGAGATGATTTGGGCTGAGACAGAATGACTGGCCCAAAGTCACCCTGCCAGTTTTACTTGTCTAAGGCAGGACTAGAATTCAGTTTTCTGTACCTTCACCACTAAACAAGACGGGCTCCTTGCCCATTCCTTCATCACATGTGTCTGTCACTGTTCTCTTCTGCTTTCAATTTTCAAGAATTTGCATCATGGCCTTGCAGTACAACTCTGGTTGTATCATTGCTGCAGCTGTGAAACTTAAACTTAAACTGGGGACATTATAAAGGTAAAGGTTTCCCTGTCAGTCATATCCGACTCTATCACATGGTGCTCATATCCATTTCTTGGCTAAGGGAGCCAGCATTGTCTGAAGACAATTTTTGTGATTATGTGGCCAGCATGGCTATACACCAAAGGCGCATGGGATGCTGTTACCTTCCCACTGAAGTGATACCTATTGATCTACTTACATTTGCATGCTTTCAAACTGCTAGATGGGCAAGTAATAGCAGCTCACCTCACTGTGTGTATCTTGGGTCTTGAACCTCGGGCTGTCAGCTCTTCAGCTGACAAAGTCAGCATTTTTAACTGCTGAGCCATTGCACCCTGGGAACATTATACCTGCTTAATATTTGCTATACGGTACTATTGTATGCAGGAGGACAAAAAGACATGTTACTTCTTATATTAGGATATACTATATTTGTTTGTTATCTTTCATTCAGGAACTCAAGAAATTGTACAGAATACTATTTTCTCTCGCAACAGACCCACAACATAGGTTGTGCTGGGAGAGAGTGTCTGGTTCAAAGTCACCCAGGGAGCTTGCATGACTGAAGATGGAATAGAATGTAGTTTTTCCTGTTCCTATTCTTAACACCATAACTGCTATATCACACCGGCTCTTAGCACAACATAATTTAATGTCATGCAAGCTCAGATTTCTTTCCTGCCAAGTCAAATCTTATTCTTAACAAAATGATTTACTTATGTGTTCAAACATTTATAAACAACCCAGAGTACTTCAAAAGAAGTGTCAACACCTAATCTTATTATTCCTGCTTGGAAAAAAAATAGAATGTATGTCTACTCATTTACCTGGGAAAGAGCCACATTGAGCTTCCTACCACAGGTACAAGCCTGCACTCAAGTTTTCTGTGAAGAAATATTTTCCCACAAGATTATATTTCTATTTATTTTTAATTTAAGAACTGGAGTAAGCACACTTTTCTCATTTTATATCCAGGCCATCCTGCATTGTTGCAGATTAATTTCAAACCAGATGTGATATTTGAGATGGTTTCCTCAAGGATCTTTGTTGGCTTTCTTCTTGGATAGCAACTGTCTCCTTGTTGCAGTGCTTCAACAAAAGGGAGAGAAAACTGGGAAAGGGCCAGAAAAAAATTGGGCAGCTAATTAATGTTTTGTTTTAGAAGTGGTTGCATGTGGTTTTTGTCAACTGTTAGTAAAAATGGAAACAGGTAAAGAAAAAGTTCCTCAGACTGGGAGTAATGAAGGAATAATTTTCTGCTGGATGACTGGCAGCGCAAACCCATAAAATGTACCTGGACATTTTAATCAATAGAATTCTTGCCTTAAAATTTCATTGTTGCAGCTCACGTCACTTTGTCTGCCTCCAGGACTGCCTGGAGTAATAAGCCAGAATGAACTGGTGGCTTTCATGTCCCTTCTAATGTTTAGTTGTCTCTGGAGTATTCTTAACTAGCAATAGTTAAATTCTGAAGCATTAATACTCTGGACCATTCAGTTTCAATCTAATGGTAAAATAATGTACTTTCAACGTTTATTTTCAAGGAGAAGATAATTTCAGGAGAATGTAGTTTCTTGCACTTACTGAGTTATAAGCTTGATAGTCAAAGTTTATAAATGAAGATCTTGGCTTTTGTTGAATATTTCTAGTAGCATGGAGTCTGCCCCATTTATGAATTTCCTATGCTTCTTTTCAGTCCCAGAAAACTTCATAAGTTAGAACAATAGTTAGAACAACTAATCAGTGGAACTGCTTGTCCCCAGAGTTGTGGGTGCTGCATCCTGGAGGTTTTTAAGAAGAGAGGAATGGCTGAGGAATTCTGGGAGTTGAAGTCCACAAGTCCTAAAAGGGCCAAGTTTGAAGACCCCTCTGTATACTCTGACAATTATTAGGGAGGAGCTGTCTTCACTCTTTCTCTCACACATCATAACCGGACTAAATTGCCTCTTATTCCTCTGGAATGCATCCCTCACTCCTGGGAATCCACCTCCTCAATACATTCCATCAATGTATTTGCATAAGAGGAGGTAAAGAGACATTAGGATTCCCCAAAGCTATTATTGTTTCAGTCTATGAAATATTAGAGAGTACACACATGCAAAAGCTAACATGTTCTTTTGGTTCCTATGTTACCCATTCTGCGTTCAGGCCACAAGTGTACATACACTGTGAACATTGTGATGTTGCATATCTACTGAACAATATAAAGGATCTTGCTGGCATTGCTCTTAAAGCTTGCATTTTCAAGTTGTCTTGATACCTTGACAATTTTCTTCACCACCCTATTCAATTGCCTGCTGGTACTACAATTGTGGAAATGTGGGGGAACGAGAGAATTGTCTTGTCTTTCCTCAGGAAAAGCAAAATTGAAAAGATAAGTATTTGAATGTATTTGCACTCTTTTTCTCTCTTGCTTAAAAATTGTTTCTAGGGTTTTCATTGTTATGAAAGGAGTTTACCTTTGTTTAGGATATTTCACTTCTTAGTGCAATCTTTAGAGCCAATCTAGTTGTGTGAAAATGGATGTGGTATCCTTTGTTTTTATACTATAGTGGGCTTTGAATGTCTTTTTTGTAAAAGAAAGAAAACCCACACATTTATCTGTTAATTATCATGCATTATGGTCTATTCTGTGGCAACATATTGAGAATGTAATTCTTTTTCATTCTGTACCAGGATTGTTTTATTGTATTGGTGGAGTTGTATTGTAAACTGCCAAGAGTCTCTTTGAGCACAGTGCCTAAATCAAATAAATTTTAAAAAATTACAAAAGTTGGAGTAGATTTAACATTTAAAATAATGTAATACTCATGGACTGAGGTTGTTACTCATATATTTTTTATGATCCTTCATTTAAAAAAAAACCAATAAATAACAGAAGTTGATATCTAATTTGTCTAAAGCAATTTAGTGAATTCATAGATTTAAGATAATCAGAGTTGGAACAATTTAACTCTCCAGTATCCTAAATTTGCATCTCTAGATTCTGACATTTGGTGGTAACATACAACATAACTATCTCCCCCCCCTCAGAAATAAGCCTGGGAAGGAACTTTTCCCACGTGGAGGTGATAAAGGTGGAAATTGGAGGAGTTTGCATCCAAGAGACTTCTCATTTCTATCCTTAGGTTTAAGACGGGTCTTCAAACTTGGCCCTTTTATGACTTGTGGACTTCAACTCCCAGAATTTCTCAGCCAGGCAAAAGTGGTCAAAAGAGTCAAGATGGCGGCTGCAATGGCATCACCCAATTTTTACCTCAGGTTTTGATCGGACTGTTGCAGCCGCCATCTTGTTTCTTTCCACTGTCCCTTGCAGACAAGCAGCAAAATAGTGGAATTATATCAATTAAAAGGACAACTGACCATTGGGGCAACTGATTGTTAATCTGGGAAAGGACTTGTTATACCTCAGAACAGGGGTCTTCAAACTTGGCCCTTTTATGACTTGTGGACTTCAACTCCCAGAATTCCTCAGCCGCATTTAGAAATGCAGAGTAACTTTCAAATAGGATAAACACAATACCTATTAAGGCATTAGACAGTCCCTTTCCCCAGTGTTAGAATGTAAAAAATGTGATTTCAAAGAAGAGAAGGGATAGGGGAGGGATAAGAAAAGAACTAATACTAGTAATTAAAGTTACGTCTGACTGTAGGGCACAGTGTTTGCATGCTTTCAAACTGCTAGGTGTACAGAAGCTGGGGAAGGAATGGGAACAGGGGTGGGATTCAGCTGGTTCACACCAGTTTGGCAGAACCAGTAGCTAATTTTTTGTTGGCCAGGCCCAGAATGGACTTCTGGAAGTGGCATCCACCAGAGAACCGGTTGTTCACATATTTGAATCCCACCACTAAACGGAAGCACATTCCATTGCACAGTGTTTGAGTCTTGAACCCAGGCTGTCAGCTTTCCAGCTGACAAGCTCAGAATCTTTACACACTGAGCCATTGCTACTACTTTTAATTTATGATTCTTATTATCCTTCTCTCATTGGTATTATTATTATGATTATACTACTTTTTTGTTTGTATGTACGCTGAGAATTTATGCACCAGAGACAAATCCCTTGTGTATCCAATCACACTTGGCCAATAAAGTATTCTATTCTATTCTATTCTCTTCTATTCTCTTCTATTCTATTCTATTCTATTCTATTCTATTCTATTCTATTCTATTCTATTCTATTCTATTCTATTCTATTCTATTCCATCTTGTCCCCATTTTCATATTCTATTCTATTCTATTCTATTCTATTCTATTCTATTCTATTCTATTCTATTCTATTCTATTCTATTCTATTCTATTCTATTCTATTCTATTCTATTCTATTCTATTCTATTCCATTCCATTCCATTCCATTCCATTCCATTCCATTCCATTCTATTCCATTCTATCCCATTCCTTGAGGTGACAAGCTCAGGTAGTGAAATTTAGGTAGCTGAATGATAGAGGAAAATAGGAAAAATATAGCTGAGAATTAATCCGTTTGAGACTAGCGTGCATTGAGATAAGGCTACAATGGATGGTAGGATCAGAAAAGTCAAGATATTAAATGCAACCACAAGACTGAAATCACAACTTTTTAAAAACAACAACAACTGTGGCCGGCTATGCCTCTATCTGTGTATCTACGACTAAATAAACAGTGTGGTGCTATGGAAACGGAACACCCCAAAAAGTGGAAGAGGACCTCAACAATTGGATAATGAATTGAATAGAAGTATTAGCCATTTTTTATGATAATGCAGTATTTATTATGGCTGGGTCAATATTTATTACACAAAACTATGCTTCTGAGTGTAAACACTATCTGGTAAAAGTGCAAAAGACAAACGGCATCACACTGAGTGCATAGAACAGGTTTTTGACAGATTATTCATAAGGAACACATTGATAACTGGGTTTTCTTTGTTATGTTAGGCGCTGGAGTGTCCCACTCTGTAGATGAAGCCTAAAAATAACAGGAACAGATAATATGGTGAAGTTTTTGTTTCCCATGTAAAGTGTTGGTACAATAACTTACATGTTACAAAAAGAAGCTGCAACATATATTCTAAAGCATTGTTGATGCACAATGGAGAAAAAAGTTCCACTTAGGGACATCCTGGCATTGCCAACTCAGGCTTCAGATGCCGTTGGTCTCACCACGTGCTCTAGCTGGCTTGAATTGGAAATATCATAGCTGGCCTTGTGTTTGGCCAGGATCTTCATCAGAGGATGCAATTTTAGCTACCACTGTTCCTTAGCAATTCGGTGCACAAAGTCTGTTTCATCCTGTAACTTGATCACCAGCTGGAAATCCAGGTTTCTCTTACACATTCCTAGAAGGCACACAGTTTCTGGAGTATTGGCAAACACCTTTCCATCTTCTCTTTGGTAGCTTTGTTTCAGTTGCTTTGAGATCCACAGCACAGCTTTTGCCGCTATTTTTGAAGTATTAGCCATTTTAAGGCATTTTACTTCCCTTTGCTAAGTGGCGGGTACAGTTGAATTAGCAGTTCACCATGCCTATGAAAATCCCTTAAGTCTGTTGACTTTGTGTTTCACAAAGAGAAAAATCATAGGATGGCTGTTTTATGTAGCAGTGAATGAGGGGTCCCCTGGGTCAGAATAAAGGAAACTATAAAGTTCAAAACATGTTATCTCAAAGGACTGCAGTAGGAGAGAGGAAAGGAGCATCAACATCACCATGAAAAAGAGGGATGTTAAACCCCATGGTGATTCTGAAACAGACTTTTGATTTTCATCCAAATAATTTTAAGCTTCATTGCAAAAGTCTTATATTTCTGTAACTGGGGCTTCCATTTTCAGCTGAAGTGTCTCACATGGTTTTTCTTTTTTGGAAAGGCCTCAGCCTGACTAGATTGAAATCATTAAAAGATGAAAGAGCAAAGAAAATAATTTTCCACAGTTTGTTTTTTCAGGTTTCACCAGTTATGTAATCTTGCGCTTGGCAGTAACCTTATCTGATGAACTAAAAATGATACATGCATTCCATAAACATAGCAGACAAAATACCAATTATTCAGATAAATTTCTGTTTATCCTGGGGAGGAAAGAAACTTAGGGGTGAGTGGCACTTTTTAAAAATTACAGTGACAAATTTCTCTTCGAGCCGTCCACATTGATAAGTACCACATTTGTGTGCTGTGCACTTAATGGCAAAAATGTTTTGTTGAGTGTGTGATGGGGAAGTGATCTAATGAACTCCTAAGGAAAAAAGAAAGAAAGAAAGAAAGAAAGAAAGACACAAAGAGAAGTTAAACCACTGCGCTGCTCTATTGCTGGAATTTAAACGTGTCCACGTTGATGCTAGGATGGCCACCGAAACATACAGCACAACATTTCAGGAATTTTTCAGCAAGGAAAGAAGTAAAAGATACAGAATCTTGGATGTCTGTAGGAGAAGTGGGAGGGCAAACAATGTTATATTCATTATGGCATAGGAGGTTGCAGAGAGTTGGGGAGATTACCGAATCATGAAAATAAGACAAGACATGCAACCCTTAGCCATGCAAGGATATTATACTACACCCAGGATAATTCCACTGAAATTCTCTTTTGTTTTGAAATAAATTTCAAATTCCAAAGGCAGAATCTCCTTCATAAAATTGGAGAACTGGTATGTCTAGTCTAGTAAAAAGAAGGATTGGGATGACATGATAGCAGCATTCCAGTATCTGAGGGGCTGCTACAAAGAAGAGGGCGGGGTCACCTTATTTTTCAAAGCACCCGAAGGCAAGACAAGAAACAACGGATGGAAACTAATCAAGGTGGGAAACAACCTACAACTAAGAAGAAAATTCTTGACAGTGAAAACAATTAACCAATGGAACAGCTTGTCTTCAGAAGTTGTGGGTGCCCCCATCACTGGAGGCTTTTAAGAAGAGACTGGAAAACCACTTGTCTGGAATGGCATTGAACAGGGGGTTGGACTAAAAGACCCTGCGTTGGACTAGATGACCTCCAAGGTCCCTTCCAACTTTACTACTACTACTACTACTACTACTACTACTACTACTACTACTACTACTACTACTATTATTACCTCCAAGGTCTTTGCCGACTTTGTTATTCTGTTAAAAATGCAGGTTTTGTACAGAACATAGGATACTTACGGGACCGTCTTCTGCCACATACTTCCCTTCGACCAGTGAGAACGCACAGGGTCAGCCTCCTCCGGGTCCCATCAGCGAAACAATGTTGTCTGGCGGGTCCTAGGGGGAGGGCCTTCTCTGTTGTGGCGCCCACCCTCTGGAACCAACTGCCCCCTGAAGTCCGTGTTTCTCCCACCCTCCCGGCCTTCCAAAAGAATCTTAAAACCTATCTTTGCCGGCAGGCCTGGGGATGATTGTGGATTATTGTGTGAATGATGAATGTGTGTTGGGCTTTTATTCTTAATGTTTTTTGATTTGGACTTAGATTGAACATTGTTTTTATATATGTTGTAAGCCGCTCCGAGTCTTCGGAGAGGAGCGGCATATAAGTCCAAATAAAATAAATAAATAAATAAAATAAAACACAAAGAAGTAGTTTGAAATGTGATTCCTCCTTAACTTTACAGTGAAGACATGAGAAGCATTCCATATTTCTATGATTTCACAGATTTGCTGGTATTTCTCTAAAATAGTGTTGTCCCAGTATCTGCCTCTGCAATATGTTAGAGATGTACTTTTCTGCTGCATTTTGCATTGGTATTGGTTTCATTTATATATGGTCACAATGTGTATTAGATATTCTTTTTTATGCTATTGTGTAAGATGACTATTTCATTCCAAATAAAGAATTCAGTCTTTAAAAATATAATTGAATAAAATATAATCCAGAAATAAAAAAAAGCACATGCCTAACGAAAAAATATCTCCCTGCTGCAAACTGACAGCCAGCATAATAGAGAGAAGTTCTATGTGAAAGTGAAGGAAATGCCAAATATTTATATATACCAAGTATTGAAACAGTACTTTTCATAGATATTGCAAAAGAAAACTTTCACATTTTTCCTGCGTGTGCATTGGTTTGATTGCAAGAGTTCTGACAGGTTAAACAAACACTATGTTTTACATAATCTTTTTAAAGTTTAATTAGGAACGATTTTATTTCTCCAACTGATGTTACCCCTCAGTCATTTGTACAGCTGTTTACATGAGTGTGATTTACTGCACAATACTATATATTAAGTTATTATTTCTAGGTTTCTCCCTCAGTTATCTTGTTTTTCTTTTTTTAAAAAAGAGAGCATTTTGTTTTGCCAATTATTTTCTTATAGGTTATGATTAGCTTGTTCATTCATATAAATGTCTTGGTCTTTAGCCGGTTTTCATAACATAAATGGATGAAAATGAAAAATGAGGGCTGTTTAAAGTAAACAGCATAATCCTTTCTGATTTCCCCTAACCTATCAATTGATCTTTTTTTCAGCAATATGCTTGGCTGAAGGGTGGTCGATCAAGACAACTCAACCAGTTTATATTGAAAGGTCAGTATCTTCCTCAGTGAAAGATAACACAACAGGAAAATTATATGTCAGATTCTTTTTATCTCATTGTGAGCGAAAAAGAGTCTTAAATTCTATCCATTAGGAATTTGCTTGAGAAGAATGTATATGTTGAGCACAAATGACCAAAGGCACACATTAAGTTCCAATTAAACTGATATATTGCTAAAATACTTATGCACAGGAATCTAGACAACTAATAGTTAGATAAGGGTTAAATAAGGGTTAATTGAAGTCAAGAGAGATTGGACTTAGTCCATTTATGGCTCCGTAGCTACTCTAGGCTGATTCTTTTTTTGAGGCAACATTCATGGGGGTCTACTCTTATTTTATCCTTCTACGACAAACTTGAGAGAAAGATTGGCTTAAGGTTATCGAGTGAGCTTACTAATGAAATGAAAATGTGAGCTTGGACTTATCTAGTCCCAGCCCAATAGTTTAACTACATAATTGTATTATATTGCTTTGCAATATTGGTCATTTGCTAAAATATTTGTTGAATTAAGATTCTGGAAATTGTGTGTCTTTGCGTAGGGAGGATGACAAATGAAAAACATTCCGAATGATATATATTTGCTAGCCTGTTTTTACTGTCTGCTTACATAGCAAATGGAGGATATAAATGGATTAATTCAATGAATTATTTAAGTAAATGCTACCTAATAATTTTGTTTAATTCAGTATTAATATAGCTCAGTCATAAAGAGTTCCAATTTTATGCAGATTTTGCATCCCTTGCATTTTTTTAGGTCACTTATGGTGTCATAATTTTTCACATTCACTTACTGAAGTATTGGGAAAAGTTCCAAAATTGTGTTTGTTTCTTTGATTTATTCCTTTGATTCATAGAACCTCCCATCTCAAATATATGACAGAACTTTTGGGAGTTACGTATACTTGGATATACTTAGAATGGTAGAAACAATAGTATTTCTTCGCAATTGCTTGTGAGCTTTCCCCCCCATTATTATTATTTTTAAAAAACATACCACCAAAACCCCGTCCTCTAATTGAAGACTTAGATGTTCCACAGGAAGGATGGACCAAGATTCCAGGAACAAGACCTATTTTCCCACATTAACACATGAATGTGCTAAATAGGAGACTGTTATATATACATCTTCTAATAAAAGTAATTACAGCTATTTTATTATTTCAATGAGCTCTTAAAATATTGGTGATGAGCAGATGTCATGTTGCGACATAAAGCTTGGGGTTACTTTTTCGGAATGGAAAGATTTATTTCATCTCAGTTTAGGCACTTTTGCCGAGATTCACTTTGGTTTTCAGAATGACTGCTGTGATGCCGAACATTAGTACAACAAGCTATGACTACTTTGTTGTCCTTCGCCTTTATTCCACTCGCCAGCTGCTATGCTCAAATTCTGAGCACACTCTTGAATGCCGCATAGATGCCTCTTTGATTAAGGTGTGCGGCTGGCCAAGTCTATCAAGCAGAGGATTATGGCTTGGGTGACGTCTCAGTTGTAATTGAATCATAAACTCTGGAAGAAGCCCTTGCAGACTCTCACACACGGATTATAAATGTCAAGGCGAGCAATGCAGGGAAGAACAGGAAGGCAAAGTATGAGTCTTGGTGGTGCAGTGGTTAGAATGCAGTACTGCAGGCTAATTCTGCTGACTGTCAGCTGCCAGCAGTTTGATCCTCACTGGCTCAAGGTTGATTCAGCCTTCCATCCATCTGAGGTCAGTAAAATGAGGACCCAGATAGTTGGGGTCAATATGCTCACTCTGTAAATCACTTAGAGTGGGCTGTAAAGCACTGTGAAGGTGTATATAAATCTAAGTGCTATTGCTATTGCTATCTTCAAGATTTCTTACTACCATTACTTTATTGACGCCATGGCACCCCTACCAGTTTGAGATTTCATCCAAGGCTTTCTTTTGAGAACTTTTGCAGAGAAGAATAGATCTTTGCAGACCTGGATAAATCCACTATATTTGACTGAAGTAGACAATAAAAATAATGGCCCCTCAATTGTTCTAATGGCTTTTTATAAACATATTGCTTTTTAAAATAATGTTCTTTAATGTCTGTAGTCTTAAACCTAACTCTCAAGAAGCTTTCTTTTTGGAAATTCCTATTTCTCAATTATTTGTTTTTATGTGAACCTCCTTCATCCAAATCTTTTATTGTAGATCTACATTTCCTGATACAAGCTTTTCATTCTCAAGACACTTTTTTTGATATGCAACTTTTGGAAACATACCTTGTTTTCATATTCTCTTCTTCTCCTTTACTTCCTCTTTTACTACTCCAGGTGTTGAGGCAGATGCAAAGTTCTTGCTCTTCTGGTGGCCTCAACCATTGTTAACTGATTCTATTGTAGTGTATCTCTGATTTCCATCTTCTTTTGGGTCTGCCTTACGTTCTTTGACCTTCTCATCTTTTTATATGTGCCTGGTATGATGTGGAATTCCATTAATATTTTCATATTGATGTTTCTAAAACACCACATTTTTATGCATGTCTATAGAGATTCAATCCCAAAGGAACATGGGAGTTTTCTTGTGAGGCTTTTCCAAATGTGCTGTCCTGCTCTTGAGAAATTGTCCAATAATTTTGTTCGGGAAATCTTGGGAAATGCAGCCATTCAATTTCTTTGCCCAACAATTTGGTGGTGATTTTTAGAAAGCTATTCATGCATAACTCTACCTAGAATTCCCAGAAGCCTGTTGTCAGCCTATGGAGATAACAATGTGCTTGATGAATCAAATCCCCTTCTCAAGTTCCTCTCTTAATGAATAGTTTGTAGGGCACTTGAATCTTCTTCTTTTTTTTAAATCTTTCCTGGAAGGATAAAAAGATGGGGCCGGAGATGCAGGAGATTAAAATGAATGATGAGGATGCTGTCATACCTACAGGAAAGCAAATGTCTTTTGAGATCACTCCATAGATTTAATGAGTGCACTAATGCACCAGTGTTCCATCACATTTGGTGTGTTCAACAAAGACACAATGATGATGGCAGCATCAACAAAAGAAAGAACACCTCAACCTTGAAGACTGTGCCAAAGAATCAATAGAAAAAAAATTGGTTAAAAAGAGGGACTGGCAACAATGTGCACTTGAAGAATCACTTAATGTGAAATGTATTAATATATGGAAAGCAACATGGATGGCCTTGAATAGGTAACTTTATAAACATTAAATCAAATTAAACAAGACCTTCTATTTTATTTTCTTTTGCTTTTTTTAAATATCAGGGGGCTGAAGTTGCTCTTCAATAAAACCTCTCAAAGTATTCTTGAAAGCATTGCATTGAACTGAACCCAAGTTATTTGATATCAGAAACCTGGAGAGAAGCAACGGATGGAAACTACCGTAATCAAGGAGAGAAGCAACCTAGAACTAAGGAGAAACTTCCTGACAGTTAGAACAATTAACCAGTGGAACAACCTGCCTCCAGAAGCAGTGAATGCTCCAACACTGGAAGTTTTAAAGAAGAGATTGGAAAATTATTTGTCTGAAATGGTATAGGATTTCCTGCTTGAGCAGAGGGTTGGACTAGAAGACCTCCAAGATTACCTCCAAGTCTGTTATTCTAATAATTCTAATTCTAATTCTAATAATCCCCCCTTCTATAGGGCTGGATTCTCCTGTCCCTATTGTTTGAGGATTGAACTATAATAATACTCCTGGCTTTCAAGAAGAATGATAGAAATATCATCGACATAGCCAAACATGGACCAATCAGCTAAATAGCCATCCCAAACTTAGGTCCTAAAGGCCATCAAGCACAACATCCTCAAGGTGGGTTCAAAGGCTACATTACTATAAATCTGCACCTTGCAGATTGATTCATAGAACAAGGGCTTTTAGCCTTGCAGTGCTCTAGTAGGCATCTAAGATCATTACCTGAAGTTCTGGTGTGACTATAGACATTATTGTACCTGATATCAAAGGCATTTTCACTGGGTGACTTGGGGCCAGTTGGTTCCTCTCAAAGGTTTGGTATAAGCACAAAGTAGGTGCTGAGATAGGTGAATTCTATCTCATCAGCAATTTCTTGCAACAAAGGCTATGATTGAAATAATGTCATTTAGAGTTAAGTGAGAACCTATCAATTGTGCCTGGTTCAGTTAGCCATGGTTATTCATAAAGCTTCTAAAGGAAATCAACCCTGACTCTTCTTTGGAAGGACAGATATTGAAGCTGAAGCTCAAATTCTTAGGCCACCAAATGAGAAGAGAAGATTCCTTGAGAAAGACACTGATAGTTAGATAGTGTCATTGACGCGGTGGGCATGCGTTTGGGCAGAGTCTGGAAGACAGCAGAGGACAGGAGGCCTGATGTGCTATGGTCCATGTGAAGAGTGGAACACAATTTAGCAACTGAACAACAACAAATTCATAAAACCAAGTCTCAAAAACGGAGGGGAGCAGGAGAATGATATCACCTGGGGGGGAAAAAGCAAAAATTGTACACCGCTCGGAATTGCTTTTCAGGAAATGGGTGACCATATAAATGTGATAAATAAATCAGCAGCAAGATGCAGAAATCCAAGTCAGGAGACTGTTTGCACTTAAGGTTCACACAGCCTGAAGGATCATCAACTTGTAAAACAACATGCCCTGCTAAGCTTTATTTTGCAGCTTATCTAAAAAACAGCATGATTCACACTACGAAATAGACTACGATCAAATTTTCCTTCATTGGAGAGTTTCCTGCATCAGCTATTCCCCCTGCCGTTTTTTTTCTATTTACGCCTTCTGATGACTTTTCTCTTTGCTCAACAGTGTTTTCCTGTCCCTCCCACACATTTATTTTCTTTCTTTTTTTAAAACTTATGCCATACTGCCCAGATTTAGGAAATCCACAGATTAAAATGCACATAAGGAAGACAGTGAGAAGTTGATCAAAACTAGAAGAGGACTACAGCAAGGGCATCATTAGCTGAGAAAATATATGTACAGTTATACAGTGAATGGGCTTAATTGAATTGGTACATGATACTAATGAGACAAATCTAATCCTGATGGAATTTTCTTCCATTAAACCTCACTTGAAAAAATAATGAGGAAGTGCTAATCAAGGAACCGGCTAAGTGTACTAGCTACAAAGTAAATTGCTCTGAGGTTGCAAAAATTACTTTGGCTAAAACTGAAACATGCAATTCACAAGATCTAGATTTTCCTAGATTTTGGAACAAAGTTAGGTCAGGAGAATTTTTCTCTTCATGCTGCTTCTCCTTCTTCAATTTGGCTTTTTGTCAAATTGTCAGGGGCTAAAAAACCAGCTTCATCTAAGTATTGGGGTTTTTTTTGGGGGGGGGTAAGAGTTGCTGATGAATATGAGTGAGAAAGAAGTATGGAATATATTTCTGTTTTTCAGATTCCCGGAATTTTTGCATTAGTTCACTAGAAAGAGATTTCAGAATTAGATTTACCACAAAAATACAGATATAAATTTAAACAGATGATATAGATAGATGATAGATAGATAGGTAGGTAGGTAGGTAGATAGGTAGGTAGGTAGGTAGAGTTTCAGTTGCAGTTCAGCTTTTATATCTCAACCCAAGTCTTAACCCAGTCATGGTGAGTTGTGAGGGGTTTTTAAGTTGTGCAATATGGAAATCCATCCAATTTTAATTTAGCAATCCTTTGGTAAATAAACCATGGTGGATTGCAAAAGGGGAACTCAGCTACTGAATTTCATCACTTAATTCAGTGTTGTGTTCTTGATGTTGATGTTGAGCAGAAACAGTCCTCCAGGGTATTGCAAGGACAGTTTCACAATAAGATCCATAGTTTTTTGTTACATTTCGGTGTTCAGAGTTTTGAAAGCAGAAACAGAAACCAAGTGAATAAATCAGGTTATTGAATCATTTGTCAAATAACCAAAGTTCTCCATAGATTACATGATTAACAAAAAGATTTACAAATCAATAAGATATAACTGTATATATTATAACATCGGAAGGATTTGGTAGTTTTTACTAATGAAATGAAATACTGTTTATTTGGCCAATGACCAAAATCAAATACATGGGCTAAAATGCTAGCATAACAAAGGTATTCTTCCTACTTTGTGTACATATGAGCTTACCCGACCAAAAAGTAATATATACTTCTGTAATTGTTTTTATTAAAAGGATTTGTTCTACTGCATAGTCCGCAAACTGATCCAAAAGAAATCTCAGTAATGTTCATGCAAAAACTGCTGTAATATCCCTGATTTCAGTTTTCTGTCAGATTAAGAGCTGATTTACCTAAAGCAGAAGACAGTTCTGAGACATAAGCAGTTGTTGTGGTTTTCAGAACCAGGACGTTAGGCACTGCATCTTTGTCTCAGAAATGTAAGGTTCAATTTGATATCTGCAGCACGTACTCATGATTAATGGACTCAATCTCCAATCTCTAGATTAAGACTGACTATAGCTCTAACATCACAGCTAAAACAACTGCCCTATTTTGTGATTATTTTCCCCCTTAATTCCCTCCTAGTCTTTATTGCTTTGTATCACTTTGTCAAATGATCCATTCTACTGAATTCCAGATCTTCCATAGTTCTTCTGTGAAATTTGAGTTGAGTTGTCACACTCCTTTGAACTTTTGAGTTTCTTTCTTTATGTTCTTGGAAATGACATTATATGACCTTCTTGTATTCTGCTCTATTATTACTCTTATGGTGATTAGTCCCTTGGGAGTCTAATAGCATCTAATGAGTTCATAGCTGAAAACAAAAGCAGAAATTCTTGGTTCATAGTGGAGTTATTTCACTGTTTTACCCACCGTGGCCTTGGAAACAAATCTATGACATGTATTGTGAACACAACCTTATTGCATAAAGCTTCTTCATGTATTTCCTTTGGAAGTCCAAAACTTGTAGAAAATGATTCTATGATCACATTTTCTGCCCCATTCTGAAGACAGATAACAAGCTCATATCTAGTTTGTATAAATATGAGCTTCCCTGTCTTAGGGGCTCATGGTCTTGAGTGAATGAGAGGATAAACTATGGAAGAGCTAGAGAGAGAGAGAGAGAGAGAGAGAGAGAGAGAGAGAAGAGAGAGAGAGAGAGAGAGAGAGAGAGAGAGAGAGAGAGAGAGAGAGAGGGAGAGAGAGAGGGAGAGGGAGAGGGAGAGGGAGAGGGAGGAGGGAGAGGAGAGGGAGAGGGAGAGGGAGAGGGAGAGGGAGAGGGAGGGAATGTATATATATATAAATACAATGGGTTCCAAGGTTCATAATAGATCCAAGGTTCTAGCTGTTGCTTCTATCTCTTGCCCCAGGTATTGTGATGAATTGAGAAACATGGAGAGAAACAGTGAGAGAAACATTGGTACATTAATGCTGTGATGGACCAGCCCAATCTCCACTTTTTTTTCTCTTCACCTTGCCCAGGGTAATCCTCCTAGGACTCCAAATTGGACCATTTTCACAATTGTACCAATGTGCTTGTGTAAGAGATGGAATAAGAGTGAAAATGATAACATCCCAACCTACCACCCCAAATAGTTTGAAAAGCCCAGCCATGCTACTTTCAATAACTTCAACATGTCATTATTTGGTCTCTTGTGGTGTCTCAAGAAAATCAGAGGCTGAGTTGCATCCCTCAGAGGATACCTACTCTTGGTCTAGACTGAATTTCTCCAATCTTCTCAACATTTCCAACTAGTTTGCTGAGTGGCAAAGATCTGGGAAATTATATCCAACCCTTGAGTAGCACATCAGATTGCCTATCCCCAAATTAAGAAAATGTATGGAGCTCCCTTATAACGGTGATCAGCCATTCACACATATTAGAATACAAAGCAAAGGTCTGTAACCCAACCAGGGGATACATTAACAATAGAAGTTGAGATGATTCACCTGCAGAACATAGGCTGTGTTGCTGATTCTTCTTGAAAAATGCATTTTTGATGTCTGGGAAGAAAATGCCATGTACCCACAAAACAACAGAACACACAGGGCATTGTACCTTGTTTCTCTGATCCACTGCATTTCTTTAAATTGCATATAACAAATGCAATTTAGTACTGGCTTCAGATTTAATGCTGTCCCTACACTAGGAATGAACACTGCTATGCTGGAAATCCATCTGATGTTTCCTCACCCAGCATGATTGCCCAGCTATGTTATCTCTGTTCATAGCCAACTAGAAATAAGACAATCCAATGACTGCTGGATATATTTTAATCCTGTTCTTCATGTCTTGCTTACAATTTTCTGGTTCAGATGGCTGAAACACAGTTTCTGCTGAGCTCTGTGCATTAGCTTCTAGATTTATAACCCTTTTTAGGATTTTTACCGATCTTGGTGCTTACTCCATGCCAACTACTTTATTACTCACAATAATCAGTTTATATACCCTAAAATGTGAGTATGTTTTTTTGTTGTTGTTCAAAATAGTTTTGAAAAGCTATTATAAACAGAGTGGTGATTTTGAACAGCATGATGGAATTTCTCATCCTGTCTTAAGTCAAACTTAAGAGGCAAATGGGGATTTCTGGAAGAAGAAATCCAACCTATTGTCCTTGCAACATGTCACAGAGTGGTGAGGATGGCAGGAAAGATTATTAGATGTCCATTTCCTTCTATCCAGAACATGGCATGTAAGCACCGCTTGACCAGGGTCCGCAGTATTGTCAGGGGTGCTACACATCCTGTCCATGACAGGTTTTCTTTCTTACCTTCTGGAAGGAGGCTTTGTAGTATCTGAAGCAGAACAACTATATTCTGTAATAGCTTTGTACCATATAGAATCAATCTTGTTAACTCTCAAGAGTCTTTTTTTCTGCTATGTATTCAAAATGGACTGTGATTAGTATACCGTATATAATGTATATGTGTGTGGGTTGGTGTAGGTAGGTAGGTAGGAAGGGAGGGAGAAAAGGAGGAAGAAAGGAAGAAAGGAAGGGATGGAGGGAAGGAGTGAGGAAGGAAAGAAAGAAAGAAGGAAAGAAGGAAGGGACGGAGAGAGGAAAGGGGGAAAGGAAGAAGGAAGAATGGAAGGGGTGGAGGAAGGAAGGAAGGAAGGAAAGAAGGAAAGAGAAAGAAGAGGGGAAGGAAGGAATTCATGTTTCTTACTATTATACAGATTAGGCACTTGAATAGATAAATATAAAAAATAAATTACAGTTGGTCTCTTGAGAAAAAAGGAGTGCTTTATTACATTGCAATTTTCATGGAAAATTGTTTTTTTTTCCTTTTAAGTCACAAATTACGTGAAACAGCAGTAATTTAATATTTGACTTGGAGTTTTGGAAAAAAAGATGACCTCTATAATAAGCAATTCCTTTGCCACAGATCTTTTAAACTTAGGAAGAAGTAGGATTTTAAACTGTGGTTTTGTACAATAATTTGGATGTGTTTTCTGTCACATTATTGGGAAAATTAGATCTTGGGCGATGTCCTGAGCCCATGTGCTAACCTCATCTACAAAATTGTATTGTTTTAATGCAATTAGCACAGAATTTAACAGAGATTTCAACATGATGGAAAATTAACCATAAATTTAACCAATGGAAAAAAAATGCTACTATGATAGAGGTTTTTTTATAAATATTTTATTAATTTTATAATTATAAATATAAACAAAAAATCAAATTAAATACAACTCAACTTAATACAATCATTTGCAACTTTTTCCGGGACAAAACAAAGCATAAAAACTTACATTGGATAGTTAAAATAACTATGGGTATTGCTCGGCAGCACCCCCTCCACCACATCCCCTTCTTCCTTCCTCCCTCTTCCTACTTCTATCCCCCCATCCTCTCTCCCTCCCTCTCTCTCCGCCCTCCTCCTACAACCTCCCTACTTCCCTCCAATCCTTCACTCCTCAATCTCCACCCGCTCCAGATGTGGTTCCGAGGTACTGCCCGAGCAACCCCTCTTTTATCAAAAAGTAAATCATTCTTACATAATACCAATATTACAGTTGAGTACATTATAACACCCCCCCAACCCACCCACCACCCGACTTCCCAAAGTGAATACAGGGTAAAACACAAGAAAACCCACTATGATAGATGTTATTGTAATCAATTCAATATATGAATTGAAGAGGAGCATGTATGATTTAGCAGTTTCTCCTCTGATTAGTGTAGTAACAGATTATATTTTCATGGCTATTTGGCAAAAATTATTCAAGATATGTTTTCTCTCCAAGTGGCAAGGTTTTGATAGTTCTTATTTCCCTTTGCTAAATGTTGATAAAGATGATTAGCAGCCCAAAGTATTTTTTTTAATGTCTCACAGAATGAAGAAGCAATAACCAATTACATAATAGGAGAGTTTATCATAGGCATCGGAGTTCAATTTTAGCACCATTTTTTTTGCAATCCAATATGAAGAAATTGGACATCATGTTAATAGCATATTATGAAGTAGGTCTTACATTCCTTAATTATTCAGACCGCTAGCCATAGACAAAATCCTAATGTTTCATTCCCATTGTTCTCAGCACCCCCTTAATAGGATGAAAACTGGTCACCTGATTTTGTACCTGCAGAATTTCTGAGAATGTCTGTCTACCACTTCCTTTGTTTATGAGATTTTATCCTGTACAGCAAGATAATCCTACATCTTTTAAAGGATAATCCATTATCTTGTACAACAGGGTTTTTTTTTAGTTTCTTAGATCAGCTCAAATGGCCTTTGTTTTGAGTATTTATTATTTATTTATTTATTCGGATTTGTATGCCGCTCCTCTCCGAAGACTCGGAGCAGCTTACAACATATATATATAAACAATTGAACAAATCCGAACAACATTAAAAATACAAACCCCATACATACTCATCAATCACACCACAATCAACAATCATCCCCAGGCCTGCCGGCAGAGGTAGGTTTTTAAATTCTTTCGGAAGGCCAGGAGGGTCGGAGAAACGCGGACTTCAGGAGGCAGTTGGTTCCAGAAGGCGGGCGCCGCAACAGAGAAGGCCCTCCCCCTAGGGCCCGCCAGACGACATTGTTTCGTTGACGGGACCTGGAGGAGGCCGACCCTGTGCGCTCTCACCGGTCGTAGGGAAGTATGTGGCAGAAGGCGGTCCCGTAAGTATCCTGGTCCCATGCCATGAAGGGCTTTATAGGTAATAACCAACACCTTGAATTGGGCTCGGAGACCAATAGGCAACCAATGCAGTAGATGTGTTAGAAGAGAAGAACAAGAGTTGAAAGGACCTTGGAGGTCTTTCTAGTCCAACCCTTCGCTCAAGCAGTAGACCCTATTCCATTTCAGAAAAATGGCTGTCCAATCTCTTCTTAAAAGAGATGTCCAGAGTTCAGCTAGATGTGATTGTATTCAATAGCCTCAGAAGGGACGAAGTGGAATTGTAGATTTTTTTTATTTTTTTAAAAAAATCAGACTGGGGAGAGCCAAAGTGGTACTGGAATTTGAAAACAGAACACTTTCAATATTTACTTATTAGTCGATTAAACAATTTGTATAGCCAACTACCAAAAGAAATTCTAGGCAGTGAGTAAGATTGAAAACTGGAATATTAGTAGCAACCTCCATTAAAACAGGAAAAAAAAAAGAACAGGGCTGAATCTCCATGATAACCTCATACCCATTGATCAAACATAACCATACCAGTTCTACTAATACCCTGGCCAGATCTTTATTTGCTTTTGTGAACATGTCAGAATAATTGTTGAACAATTAACCATGAAAGAGAAATAAAGATTGCAATCTAATATAGAGTGCCACTTTTTTTTAAAAAAAAACCCAGCCAAAAACCCCTTTTGTGTGGCATTAAAATCAAGTGTAAAAAAGAATCATAAAGATTCAAGCTGAATTTTTCAATCAGCTTTGGCAATTTGTTGCACCAAAGAATATAATTAAAAAAACAGGATAAATAATAATAATAATAATAATAATAATAATAATAATAATAATAATAATAATAATAATAATAATAATAATAAAGTTGGAAGGGACCTTGGAGGTCATCGACTCCAACCTCCTGCTCAGGCAGGAAACCCTACACCATTTTGGACAGATGGCTGTCCAGTCTCTTCTTAAAAACTTCCAGTGTTGGAGCATTCACCACTTCTGGAGGCAGGTTGTTCCACTGGTTAATTGTCCTCACTGTCTGGAAGGTTCTCCTTAGTTCTAGGTTGCTTCTCTCCTTGATTAGTTTCTATCCGTTGCTTCTCGTCCTGCCCTCAGGCACCTTGGAATAGCTTGACTCCCTCTTCTTTGAGGTAGCCCCTGAGATATTGGAACACTGCTATCATGTCCCCCTTCATCCTTCTCTTCGTTAAACTAGACATAGCCAATTCCAGCAACCGTTCCTTATATGTTAGTTTTTTGACTGTTAAATTCCTGCATTGGTAGAATCCTGTTCCATAAATCCTCTGCAGGAATAAAAGTTTCCAGAAACAAGTTATGGAAAATAGGTTGCTGGATTAGTGTGTCTGGTTCACTTTAAGGAACTAATATTCTAGATTTCATATTTGCAAATACCCAAAGCAGAAGACACAATTGGAAACTGAATCAAAGGCATTTGCCTTGTTGGTCTCTTCACTTCAGCAACTGGAGTCTTTTTTTTTCCTTTCCAAAGTACTGTCATTCATATCTCTTGCAAGAATGGTTGCTAACTATATGGAAATTGTCTCAAGCAGTAGGTCACTTAATTACAGCATTTTAATGCTTTCCTTGTAGAGCAGCAATTAATTTAACAGAATTTTGCTGGGATCTTTTTTTCTCTCTCTCTCTCTCTCAGCATTATCAGTTTTAAAATCATCATAATTTGAGGCAAATAGTACAGTTTTATTTTTTGTGATTGTTCCTTCAAAGATCTTTATTTAACAAATGTCAGGGCTCAATGTCTTTTTTTCTTTCTTTCTTTTTTAAAAATAATAATAATCGTCTTCTGCTTTATTATTAGCAGAACTGGAGGCACATTGAGAAGCTGAACAAAATTGGTATGAACATCCTGTTATGTCTAGATTGAAGACTTCAAGTAAGACATGAGAGAGACATGCAGGAGATCTCATTTGTTTTTCACTTATCTCTGGAATGGAGACAGGAGACATGGTAAATAGGTTGAACTAAGGGGCCATGACAGTATTAATATACATGCAGGCTTTGCAACATTTTTAATTAGCTGAAGTCAGCCTTGCTTAGCAAGGTGAACTGGAAATGGCATCTCCTACTGCTTAACTCTTTGCTTTGCCTTGTCAAAAAAACAAACCTGAAATAGAAATAGAGGAATGCAGAATTTCCTGGAAATGTCATACATACGTTTCATCAGAGAAATATATGGCTACCTTCGGGCTAATATGAAAGAAAAGTAGATTACTGTTGCAATGGTTGGAAGATTGAAAGTATTTTTTTTTGGGGGGGAAGGGTCTTTCCTCTTTTCTCCTCTAAACTGGAGGACTTCTCAGAATAGAAAATCCTTTTCTCTATATCAAGAGTGTCCAATATTTATGGTGGACATGTAGAAAAATTAAAGCCTTCTGGAGGAAGATATGGTGGACACTCCAAACCATTTTGAAAAAGCGTATGGAATTTCTACTTGATCACAGCAGCTAGACTGTTGGTGGGACAATACTGGAAGAAGCCAGAAATACCACCTATGGAAGAATGGACTTTGAAAGTAATAAACTTGGCAGAAATGGTGAAAATATCGGCATATCTGAAGGACCGCTCAAATGAACAATATTTGACAGACTGGAAACAGTGGATAGATTATATACAAGAGAAGCACCAATCAAATAAAATGTATCTGGCGTATAGTTGAGGCTCGACATGAGGAGTGAAGAATGTTTACCAAATTTGACGTATACAAAGACTAATACCTACTGTTGTATTTTATGATCTATGATGAATGCTTCTTAATATGATATTTTGATTAATGTTGATTGCTTTAATAAAAAAAATTTAAAAAACCCGCAATGGCTTATGGTTGTCTCCTTTTTAGAATATCTGTTTAGTTCATTATGATTTACCCAAAAATTTTCAACAGAGAGGATGATCCCACCATTGGTCATCTAAAACTGCAGTTTTCATAGAAATGATTAAAATAAAATTGATTTTACTGCAAAAAAAAGTGTCCCCAATATTGGCAACTTTAAGCCTTGTAGACTTCAACTCCCAGAATTCCCCTTGCTGGCTGGAGAATTCTGGGAGTTCAAGTCCACAAAGTCTTAAAGTTGCCACGGTTGGATACCTCTGCTCTATGTAGTTATGATTATTTTTTAACTGGTCATGGAAAACATTAGACAGTAATTCCATAATTTTTTGGGGGGAGGGGGAAGTCAACCAAAGTCAATAAAATCAATGTTTAATTGCGTAGCTTATCCTATGTGGCTCAGATGAGTAAAAAATAAATGATTGGAATGGACAAATTGTACAGAACCCCAAATTAATTGTTCTCACTGTTAGGAAATTTCTCCTTAGTTCTAGATTGTTTCTCTCCTTGATTAAAGGCTCAGTAATAAGATTGTTTTAATCTATTTACAAGCCCAGTTTGAGGGGATAAGATCCATGTTGGTTATTGAAACGTAAATGCATCTAAAGGTTTACCTTTTTCTTTTTCTTCTTAAGTTTCCTTTTGTTGTCTTCTCTTCTTAATGGATTTTTCTACTGGACCATTCTTTAGGTAGGCCCTTTTTCTTCTAAGACACACAGTACATAAACAGGGTAACTCAATTCTATTCCTTCCATACAGAACCCTGGATATTCCTATAAATCCTATCTTTCTGCCTCTTAGTAAACAGATTAAAACCATCTTCTTACCGCACCTTTAGCTTAATCTGAATAGGGTCACCATGATGGTTTTGAATATGTATAATAATTAGTTTATTAATAGTGGTTTGTTTTAATTCTTTGTTACTGCGCTAGTGTTTGGCATCCAGGATCCATTGGGAGGTAGCCTAGAAATGCTGTATTTATGAATGTATGTATAAATAAATAAATGCAGAATTCTTTTTCAAAAGAGCAGGATAATTTCTCTGCCTGCCAAATGCAGACACCGTTTTTAATTGGACGGATGGTGACTGGTAGAAGTAAAAGCATGAATTAAGGAACACCCAATGGGATTAGAATGTCTTTGCAAGGGAGAAGTTGGGGGCTTCTGTTGTCTTGCTTCCCTTTTGCTTTTTCCTTTGAAGCCACGACAGAATTGTACCAAATGCCCCAAACAAAAGAAAGTCAGTTGGCTCCAACAGGGAACACCTTTGATTTAACAGACTTCCTCCTGATGTCTCCTCAGATCTCCTGACCATGTGAACATGCCAGAATTTTAATGATGTGTTAGTTAGATTGGGTTAGAGAAAATAAAGAGAAGGGGTGGGGTGGGGTTATGTAACTCCCTTGAAATTCACTCACACTTATGATCATTGCAACATCATTGCAATAGTCACAGTCGCTTGCTAACTGACCCATATTTATGACGGTTGCAGTGTCCCAGGATCATGTGTTCACTGTTTGCAACCTTTTAACAAGCAAAGTCAGTCGGGAAGCCAGATTCACTTAACAATCATGTTGCTACTTTATTTACTTTACTTTACTTTATTTTGACTTATATGCCGCCCTACTCCTCAGACTCAGGGCGGCTCACAGCAAATAATACAAGTACAAAATATAAATTAGTTAAAATAATAATATACAATATAAAAAACAATAAAACTAGACCCACTCATACAACATACAGTCCCAATCAAAGGCCCAGGGGCAGAGCGCAGCTCACACACCCCAGGCCTGTCTGCATAGATGTGTTTTTAAAAGTTTTCGGAAAGCTAGGAGGGAAGGAGCAGTACGAACCTCTGAGGGAAGTTGATTCCAGAGGGCTGGGGCAGCAACAGAGAAGGCCCTAGCCCTAGGTCCCGCCAAACGGCATTGTCCAACAGACGGGACCCGTAGGAGACCAACCCTATGTGCCCTAACCCTATGTGCCAACCCTATGTGCTAACTTAACAACTGCAGTGATTTACTTGGCAATCGTCACAAGAACAGTTGCAAAATGGGGCAAAACTCACTTATATCAAACATTTCACTTAGCAACAGAATTTTGGGCCTCCATTGTGGTTGTAAGTTGAAGTCTTCCTATATTCCATTATTGAATATTTCTTCCATCATATATTCCAACCCTGTTCATGCTCACTAAGTATGTTCAACCATATTCTATGATTTCTTTTTCAATTTAAGTATGCATTAGGATTATAGCAACCATTTTCATGAACTCCTATATTCCACTCGTGTTCCTGACAATATTTTGGGCCTGTGAAAAAAAACTAAGGACAGGCCAGCTATCTAATCATTAACTTCCTGAGTAATTGGATGGGTAATTTTTCTCCTTTTTGACACAGGAATGGTGCACCAAGCCCAGGACATTTATTTTTATAGTAGGAACATTGTTGCTCATGCTTTGCATATTGATGGCATATTGCATAAGAAAAGTGCACCATAAAGTCCTTGGTTGTCATTGGTTATGGCAAAATGCAATAAATCATTCACATTTTCCTTCATGGCTTGTAAAACTATCATACGTTTAGAGATAGTTTAGGCCAAGATGGTAAATTTCAGAGTTTTCTCCATGAATTTATAGCAAAGGATAGAAAAATGACTGCTTATGCAGCTTGGAATGTGGGGGGGGGGGCAGGAATCATACTACGATATCAAGTGTGGCACTTTGCCTTCAATTTGCACTCAGAACTTCCAGGAACATCAAGGACAGTACATAATCTAGGGAATAAATTTTCTGAAGAATGAGGAAGGAAATATGCATGAGAATTTGCAGTCAAGTGAAAAACAATTTTACATGTTTTAAAGTTCCTCCTCCTCCTCCTCCTCCTCCTCCTCCTCCTTCCTAACAATGAGAACAATGAACCAGTGGAATGGCTTGCCTCATAGAAGCTGTGGGTGAGGTCAACCTATTTTCCAAAGCACCAGAAGGCAAGAGAAGAAGCAACGAAACAGAAGCAACCTAGAACTAAGGAGAAATCTCCTGGCAGTGGGAACAACCAACTAGTGGAACAGCTTGCCTTTAGAAGTTGTGGTTGCCCCATCACTGGAGGCTTTTAAGAAGAGACTGGACAGGTTTCCTCTGGGCGTCACGTGACGGGGGACCCGGAGGAGCGCCCAGCTGCCAACTTGCTCACCGGCTCCACCAACGTCCCTTCCCGCTCTCCTCAGCAGCGGCCGCACCACCGCATGGTAATCATGAGTGATCGAAAGGCTGTGATCAAAAATGCAGATATGTCTGAGGAGATGCAGCAGGACTCTGTGGAGTGTGCTACACAGGCCTTGGAAAAATATAACATTGAGAAAGATATTGCTGCTCACATAAAGAAGGAGTTTGACAAGAAATACAATCCTACTTGGCACTGCATTGTGGGAAGAAATTTTGGCAGCTATATGACTCACGAGACCAAACACTTCATCTACTTTTACCTGGGTCAAGTTGCTATTCTCCTTTTCAAATCTGGTTAGAAGTATTGGACCTTTTCACCCAAATATGCATTCGGTTACAGGACTGCACGCTAATTCCAAATAGACTGAAGTCTTCAGCCTTCCCCAGGGAACATACTTTGATCTTCAAGCCTTTTGTTTTAATGACAGGTACGCCTATGTACCAATTTGTGTTTTTGTTGTGGCCATAAAAAATAGCAAAAAAGTAAGCTTGTATGTATTTTCTTTCTAAAACAATCCATCCAAGTTTTCTAATAAAACTGTTGGGTATTTATCCTTTAAAAAAAGAAAGAAGAAGAGACTGGACAGCCACTTGTCTGAAACCATATAGGGTCTCCGGCTTCAGCAGGGGGCTGGACTAGAAGATCTTCAAGGTCTGTTCTTCTGTTATTTATTTCCAAGCCCTAAAGAAACTTTGAAAAGATGAACTATATTATTATAGTATTATAATAGAACATTTTAAATTAACGAATGCTTCCCATGAATGACATGGTTTTTGCTATCCCAAGGGAAATGAAGGATATATTGATTGTTCTTGCTCCTTAAACTGGTCAGAACTCCTATGCAAGGATGGATAAAATTCATTTTTCCGTTGAAACCTGTGTAGCTCTCCCTGTGAGGCCTTCCTCTGCTCATATTTGACAAAAGCTTTATATCTGCAATCAAAAGCTCAGGAATTTATTTTTTATTATCTTGGCATTAAAGGTTTTTACAGCTCAGAAGTGACAATGAATCTTGCTGCTATTTTCTTTAAATACTGTTTGTTCTTTGTTTACTAAGAATAAACTGAAAAAGAAACCACCATAATTTCAAAATTAGCTGAGACAAAGTATTCAGAGAGCTGAGGGAGGAATATTATTTTGCTTGTTTAATGCCCTGGGCAGTCAGTATTTGGGGCAGCCAGTAAGATGGATCACATGTAAAGATTGCTGATCTTAGTCTGGCAAATAACTTGTTTCTATGGAGCCTGTCTAGGAAAACTGTTTTTGGGATTCTCCTAAATAGTCCCCATGCCCCATGTTAATATAACTAATAATGTAATCTTCTGAAAATTCTGCTTTTTCGTCTATAACTGTGCAGAACTTAAGGCTATCTTAAATATCCTGTGGTGGAGAGACAGGGTGTAAGAGAAATAAACATTCTTCTAAGGTAGATTTCTTATAGGAGATGTATAGCAAATTGAAACATCTTTGCAAATGTTGAGCAATGACTTTGGCAAAAATCAAGGAACTGATGAGTAGATTGGTTCCTCAGAACCTTTTCAGATAAGGAGAGGATGAGAAATGGTGATCATCTGGACATCTTCTCCTCACAAGATGTCTGAAAGGCAGTGGTTTTCTGAAGGTTTGAGGATCAGGAGATGAATGAGTCTTTTAAAGGATATTAAGATTGCAAGCTTCACATTCTAATCTATTGTATTTATACTTGTGATGAAGGTTGGAACTCAATTCTTTATGCATTTCTTTTTCTTTATGATTTTTTTTCTTCCTTTTCTTTTTTCTTGAATCCCAACCTAGAATTTCTCAATTGTCTTGAGACTTCTTCAACTTTTTAGAAAAGTATCAACTTCTCAGTAATGACAAACACACATAGGTAGGCTTTTACCACATCCAATGTTGAAGAATTAGTTCAGATATTCAAATTGTTATGAAGGTAGTAAGGATATGGTTTTGTATGTACTGTAAGGTGCAAAGGTTAGTTTCTGATTATTGAATTTGGTCATATCTTTTAATACTTTTTGGAAGTCATTTTTAAACAGCTATGTTAGCATTATCTCTGCCACCCTTTGTTCTGCTATCACCACGGCAATCATTCATTTTAGTCATGGAGATTTGGAAAGGGATTTGACATCCAGAAAACTAATGGAATATTCTTATGATTCTCCTACTTTAATCACCAATATAATTATAACGCAGCTGGTCTTAAACAAAGGAAAAAAGAAAACAGCTGTATCAACACTAAATCACACTTGCACAGGAGTAGATATTCATACTATTGTATTTTCAAGATTATAATAGCATAAAGATTCATGCTCAGCTGCAGCATCAACAATATTGACTAGTATATCCATAAATGAAATATAGGAACATTCAAGGTCTTCCAAACATGTATGTGGTCTGATTATTTATTTATTTATTTAGCATATGGAGATGTTACATTAGCCAGGAGACTGCAATACTAATACAGAGCAGTTATTTGGTTGCCTAAGATTGCTGGCCCATTCAATTTATAGTTGCATGCCATCCATGGTGAAATAGAACGACTGTGGCAAAAAAGCAAGCAATAGTACCGGTAATAAGTACCTTGGGTGCTATCCCAAAACAACTGGAGCAACACTTAAACACCATTTGGCATTGACAAATTCACCATCAGTCAATTTCAAAAGGTGGCTTTACTCGGAACAGCTTCCATCCTGCGACAATATCTGTATTAACATCAAACATCCACATCTGCCTATCCCAGGTTCTTGGAAAGGACTTGAAAGGTAGACAAAAATGAAAAATCCACTCTGCACATCTGGATGATTTCATCATCATAATCATCGTCCTGGCCACCAGAAATTACATAGAAAATATTCAACACTAGGAAGAACAGAAGCCCTAGAAATATGAATTGCTTAGTCCATAATAACATGTACATTTGGATACTAAATGCTCAGTGGGGGGGTGGGGGGTGGGAAGAAAGATGCAAATAGCTTCCCAAAGGGAAAAATGCAATTCTCTTCATTCTCTCTCAGATGAACTTCCTCCATTAATCAAAGATTATTCCATCACGAATCTATTCCATATTATTAACTCCATAACAGTAAATATAACTCTAATGGAAACTAGAGATGTATAAATAGCAATCAAGTCCAGTCATCTCTCTTTTCATTATAATAATGATAATGACATCAAAGCTCAGTTGTTGTTTTTAAAAAAGGACTCTCTCAGTGCATATCAGCAGACCCTTAACTACAGGAAACATTTACTTCTTTAAACATATGTACTTTGATGTATTTATCAGTTAAAATGAATGTTTCACAGTCACATATGGAAGTATATGCAGAACAACATTCTATTTGATAAAAAAAAAACTAAATCTGATATGTTAGATTTTAGACTCCAGGGAGATTAAGCAGATAGACAGGAAAATCTATTATATGTTGTGTTTTTATTTATTCGAGCTGCTAGGATAAGAATGTCCTCAGATGTTTACAAATATTAATACTTAGTGTTGTACTACAGGTTTCACGATGACTGCTTCTTAATATGATCCTATACGTAGTGTTGTATTACAGGTTTTACGAGGACTACTTATTAATAAGATATTATGTTTAATGTTGATTGTTTTAATAAAGAAATATTTTTACTAAAAAAAAAGAATGTCCTCAGATTATTAGCCCTAATAACTAAGAATGCAATACATTACAAACTAAGGAGATATCCTTAGGATATCATCAAGCAGTGCTAAAGAGGCAAATAATGTAGGAAACATAAATTCAAACAGATACAGAGGTAGACCAATCCGGTATGCCAAGCCATAATTTGCCTTACTTATGGCTTATTGACTAAATCAAAATTGGCTTCCAACAACATGCTAAGTCATAAATCTTGATTTACAAATCACATATGGCTCACTGAGATGTAGGAATCCAACCAATCCTGTCCTTCGCTTTGCTGTCTCATACTTTAGGATTATAACTCCCAGAATTCTTAGGCAGCTTGAACTGAACTCTAGAAAGTGGCCTACTTAATCCAGGAACAATTGAAAGCTGTATCTATAGGTTACATTTCATCCTCAGGATTATTTCTGGGTTTACAAGATTGTCTCCAATAACATACTATATGTTATCCACAAATCACCTTTTGACCTGTAAGATGAAGGCTCAGTTTATATATGTGGTCACAGACATTTCAATTAGTCTCTAAAACAATTCAAAGCAATAGATCATTCTAAAGTTGCCAGTTGGATCTGAACTGACACCATTGTTGATTTTAAACAACAAGTGTGTGTGTGTGTGTGTGTGTATAAGCAAACAGAAATATGAATTCTTTTTTATTCCTGAAGTGTAATGTTTCATGCAGAGCAGCATCTATAGTTTGATAAATCTGCCAAGAATCCAAATTTAATTTAGTTTGATTTTCATGTTCTCTGCAAATATCCTCCCCACCACCACCACCACAGGTGCTGGAGACTATAAAACACATTATATGCCTTTTTCAAGCAAGGTAAAAAGTGTCTTTCTTTCTCCAGGATTAAAGCTAAAACCAAACCAAACTAACAACAGAGTTGCAAAGAAGCTTTTGAAAAAGTCCATGAGATTGTCATAAATCAGAATGATGGGAAACAGAAACAAAATGGGATTTATGTGTGTTAAGTCAGGGGGAAGAGGAGTTTTGAAATGAAATATTCAATGCCAGCCAGAAGTAGTATAATTCAATTACTTTTCTGCCAACCCATTGAAATCAATGCGTATAATTAGAACCAACATAGGAAATAGACTTGTTGGCTGAATGTAAACAAAACGTGGTAGATAATCATGGACAAATCAGTATTGTTTGTTCTGGTATACTTTCCAAGGGTTATTGGAATAAAACACTGTCCAAAATGTAAACATTTCTGCTTGATCAGAACAATGGCCCACACTAGTCTAGCCTACAGATCCCATAGGGCCCAATAAGATGTTGGAAGACCAACAAGCTAGACATGAGCATCAGAACATTCTCCAGCCCACTTATCTCAGGAACTTTGAAATACTGCCTCAGTGCTAGATGTCATATATTAATATCATAAACAGCTGCCACTGATAGCCTTGTGCACCCTGAATTTGTCAATTGTAAAAGTTTATGGAAATTCTCATCATACAGGCCATGGTTTTCCCAAAGGAGAACTGAATAAACTTCTTGGGTGATAAGCAAAACCACTTCAAGGAAGAACAAAGAAAGTCCAGTTGCCTTTTGAAAAAGAACCTTTGGGTCAATCTTAAAAGCCGTTCAAAACATTACACCATCTCATAACAGATTCCTTGGAAAAATGGCACAGGGAGAAAAAGAATAAATAATTGCCTCGAACACTTCTACCCCACTCCACCAAAAAGCAACAGACTCTGCTTACTCCATTCAATTCTTTTTTGTTCAACTTCTGCCTAAAGGAAACGTGATGCTGGTCTTTCTGATTGGTTCTTTCCAACATTTACCTTAGAAATATCAGTGTATCTGATCTGATTCATTCCAGTGCATCTCACCAAAATACCGGTAAATACTTTCACATCTCTCTCTTAATTCTGTTCATAAGTCATAGCTGTAAGGGCAGGCAGGTTCAGGTGCATTAACAAGAGGAGCGATGTTGCCAACATGTCCAATTAATTGATTCAGAACTCAGTGTAATACACGACATGGTCAAAGGTATTTCCTACTCACCCTCTAACTTAACCTTATTGCTCTTGTTACTCATTACTTTCTACCTGTGTCCTTTTTCCTCAAATAAACCCATTAACATTTTCTGTTAGGATTAGCTGCACATCAAGGGAAATAAAAATTGAGTCTGCTTCTGCTGTTGTGATGCTGAACACATTGACAGAGGAGAAACATAAACTTGTTATAGAAAGCATTTTGAAAACTAAATGAATGGTATTGCAAATAATGGTCTGTCTGCTAAGGAATCTGCTCCTGCTTCCCTTCGTTCTTGTTACATGCCAAGTACCTGGTGGAGTCAACCTGTTTCCCCCTGTATGAACTGTAAAGGTAAATCAGATCAGTGGCTTCACTTGGATGGTGGAGCTTCTGTCTATTCACAAAGCCAGCTTGTTGTCATTGCTGAGCAAAGTCTGACATCATGATTGGAACCCACCTTCTAGTTGGAATCAAGGTGTGGCAATGATTTGATAAGAAATTTCAAAGGAATGCTTTTTTCCCCCCACTATAAAAATTCTTTTATTAAAACAATCAACATTGAACATAAAAACATATTATGCAGCAATCATCATGGCACCTGATATACAACACTAAGTATTAGTCTTTGAAAACGTCTGAATTAGTAGGCCTTTTTCCCCTCCTCGCGTCTAGCCTCAACTATACTCCTGATACACTTTATTTGTTTGGTGTTTCTCTTATCTGGTTCAATATTAATGTGATCAACATTAAGCATAAGATCCTATTGCTAAGCAATCATCCTAGAACATAACATACAACATTAGGTATTAATCTTTGTAAACATCTGTTTTAGTAAACGTTCTTCCCTCCTCCCTTCCATCTTCAAGTATACTCCGAATACATTTTGTTTGATTGGTGTTTCTCTTATATATGGTCTATCTACTGTATCTAGTCTATTGCATATTGTTCGTTTGCGCTTCTGAATTGACTTCATCCCATTACTAGTGCAATCTTTTATAAAAGGAATGCTTTTCTTGTTGGAAACCAAATAGCTCTTTGAAGATCAGCAGAGCCCTGATAAATACATATTTTAACTTTTATTTTAAAAAAGACTAAAAATAGTAAACATCTGTAACAATATTGATGCTACTGTGACTTTTGATTTAAAAGCTGCTGGTATCAGTTGCATTGGCTTTGCTTCCTCAGCATCTGTCATTGTCCGGAGTGATCTTAACTGCATTACAGATTGTCCTCCATTTACAACTATTTGTTTAATGACTGTAAGAAGTTACAATGGCCCTGGAAAAAGTGACTTACAACTGGGCCTCACACATAACGACGGTTGCAGCATCCCCACAATCATGTGATCACAAATTTAGGCATGTATTTATGATAGTTGCAGTGTCCTGGCCTCATGTGATTGCTACTTGTGATCTAAGTCAATGGGGGAAGTGGATTTGTTTAATGGCCATGATTCACTTAGCAACCATGGCAAAAAGAGTTGTAAAATGGGCATGACACACTTAAAAATTGGTACCAATTCTGGTTGTAGGTTGAGCTCTACGGTATTGTGTCTTCGAATATAATCTCCAGATATGGGAAGAATTCAGAGAAAGAAATATTTTGGGAAATATTAAAAAGGCAGAATATATTTCCCCAAAGGATCATAAAGGCAGAAACCAACCCTCTCCCCCCCAGTCTCCCTCCCCCAAGCAGAAATGCAGATATCATAATCCTTTCAGAAAAACTGGTGCTGATGGGATTGGAAAGACAAAGATCCCTAGAATCAACAATCTCTCACACTAAAAAGTCCAACATAGGACATAGTCATCAGCCATGCCCCCCAAGGAAGCAGGATATGACCTTTGGGACATAATAGGATTAACCCATTACCATCAGAATACCAGAAAGGCACACTCAGACTCAGGTCAAAGTTCATGTCACAGAAACAACTCCAAACAAAAGTTCAAGAAGGTATAAAAACCCACCCCTCCCCACTACATGTGGTCAGCTTTCCCAGAACCATCTTTCTGTCTGGTTCTCCTCTTCAATAAACTACAACCTTCTTTCTAAAGCAGTCTCCATTTTGTTTATTCCCAGCTTGCACTGGACCCTGATGAAGATTTTTCTTTCAACATATGCTTGTGGGCAAATCCTTATTAAGGTAAGAAATTCCCCTCTTTTAATAGAATATTAGTTCAGGAATTGCTGCTGTGATTGCTTTCTAAAATATTGGATGAGTTTTCAGAGCTGTTGCTATTACTAGCTGGCTAGAAATCTTGGGGTGACATTTGAGTCCTCATTCTTACATTGGGATGTCTCTAGTATCTTCCCATGGTGACTCTATATGGCTTTTATACGTGTTCAACTATTCAATCCCGGGCTTTTGAATACACATATTGTCCATTCACACACTGAGATGTGAGAGATCATGGGGAGGCTGAGAAAAAGAGGAAAAATAACATTGAAGAGACAACATGTAAGTTAGTAGATAACTCAGCTTAGCCCAGGTGGAGAGAAAGCTAAGACCGGAAGCATTTGAAATGACTCAGAGAAATAGTGCCTTAATTAACACACCATAAATGAGACTGATACATTCCTATTAAGTTTCTAGATGCTGGATTTACTCCAGACAAGCATTAAGATAGCATACTGACATTTGTGTAGTTGCTTCCTAAGACTTGCCCAGCTGTGTAGCCTTGATAAAAGGTCATTGGCTAAAGCTTTGTCCAGAATTGAAATGAACCACAATAGTTGTATCTTAGACCTGAAATATATTTTTCTTTGAGTCAAGGTTTGAATTTGGCCTTTGGAAAGTATGCCAGAAGCAATCCTTTAAAAAGCGAGTTGATCTAGGCCAAATTCAGACATGATGTGATTTTGAATCCATTTTAATTTTTAATTATATTTATGAAATACAATAAATATGATGAATTGCTATACGTTTAATTCTATCCTATTAAAAATTAAAGCTCGGGTGGTGAGCTTTGGAGAATCCCTAGGGATACAACCAATTCTCTGGGAAGGAAGCAATTTTCCCTCCTCATTTCTTTACTAAGAAGTTTACTTCCTAAAGAGTATTGAGGATGTTACATAGTTTGGGAATGAAACATCTTCAAGAAAACAACTACAAGATCAGAGAGCATCAAGGACCCTACATTATTCCTCCTCCTCCTCCTCCTCCTCCTCCTCCTCCTCCTCCTCCTCCTCCTCCTCCTCAAACCCCACTACTTCTAGTATTGATCATGTTACCTAGTTTGGGTAATGAAATGTCTGCAATGAAGCAAGCAAGCTCAGAGAGCACCAAGGACCCCACATTTCAGCCCTGAGCTACAACAATTCTGCTTTATAAGTTTACCTCCTAAATTCTTGGTCTATTTCTTGCTCCAAGAATGTAAGCAACAGATAGACCAGCTTAAATTTACATTTTACACAAATCAGTGGAGGAAAGCTCTCTGCCCAAGTCACTTAGTAGGCTAACCTCTGCCCCTCATACAAGGCTGGAAGGTAACAGATAGGTTTGACCTTTTGTCCCCCTGTCTTCCTTCACTTTTGTGATGAATATTTTTCTTCCCGCCTGCTGACTTCCCTATTCCCCCTGCATTTATATCTGGAGCCTTTCTGTTTGTCAGCATGAATGACACTAGACATGATTAGTGCTTTATGGAAATACTCCAAGATTCTTACAGGGAGCAACTTTCGCCTAGAGGCCTTAGAAAATCTATTGTAAGAGGCAAACTTCCAGACTTCCCCTGGAACCAAAGTGAGGTGATGGCAAACATTCAAGAACACATTATGAATGAAAGGCAGTGATCACCAGTACTGATTCTCCCACAGTTTTAATTAGCCATCCAGTGGCTTCTACATTTCAGTAGAATAGGAATTTCTTATTCATTAATCCAGTTGTCAGGACTGCTTTCTTTCTGAACCCCTAGATCAGGATACATTAAAATGGATGCTACCGTACTAGAAGCCAATAGTACAGAGCAAACAATATATACGTTTTCCAGGCTTAGTTTAGTAGGAAGTGAAATTTGTTCAGCTGGCACTGGAACACAATCACAATTAATTTACCACTTGCCTATCAACATGTGATCTGACACACAGCCATGCCTGGAAATGTGTACATGAATTTTGAAGCCTAGTTCTCCGCTGAATATGTGTACATGTACAAATCCATTTGTAGCTAATATTGTATTATAAAAAAATATGTTAAAATTTCCCAAAAGTCATGTAGTGGGATAATTCTTCATGAAAATGCTCGAAATATTCTTGGATGAATTAGAAAAGCAAAACAAAAAAAAAAAGATTATCGTGGAAATGGTGCCACTTTCATTTGTTCTCTCAGCTTCTAGTTTTAGTTACATTTCATGTAGACCTATAGAAATCAACAGGATTTAAATTGGTCAGGCTTCAAATAAACTCATTGACTTCAGTGACCCTAATGAAAGAATGACTTTCTGGAATTGCTCCATGATATTTCCTTTATTCTTGAGTATAAAGAGTTTCACAATCCTATTTTTTTTTTAAATTAAATGTCCAGATGAAAGAATAAGAAAAGCTGTAACACTAGATCAAACCAAACTCTTACATGATTCTATACTTATCTTATTGTCACATCATAGTGACCAACAAGAAAGATGTGAGAAGATTACAAGTGTGGACAGAAAAGTAATTGTTCACTTCCATTTGATGTTTCTTATCAAATGGTACTGAAGATATTCCACTCGTAATTCAGGATTCAGATCCCATTGTGATATTCTCATCAATCCATGAATAATCTCTTCCCTTATTCAGTCTGTTCCCCTTTTCTAGCCATTTAGACTGATGGCCATTGTCAAATTTGATGGTAGGGGCTCCTATCATTTCACTAGATGTTGTGCGAAGAAGTTGTGCCCTTGTATATTTCTTGCATCTCTCTGCTTCCATAGAATTAAGTTTTTGGAAAATTCCAAATCAGCATATATTTGAATAAACTGTAGTTGTCTAACAAGCAGTATATTTCAGATTTTCTCTTTATGCAATTTTCAGCCCATTTGTTTTTAAATGAACACACTTTTCAATTCAAATAAAAGAAAAACTGATAAGACCATCATTAGCTTCAGGGATGAGCACTGTTATTTCTCCAGCCCCACGTCGGCTGGAGGTTTTACTTTGCTTAAAAGAAACATTAGCTCATGCTAATAACTCCTGCAGCATCTTAATTTACATATTAGATGAGATAAATATCAAGCAAATTAATGTTGAAGATGAGCTTTCGTTCCGCCGTTTTCGTCATACTACCGGTATGTATACAGAGTATTTGCAATTTACATTAAAATGGTGGAAATCTATTTAATAAATGACTCTCCTTTTTTCCCCTCCCTCCCCCCTCTTTCTGTCAAAATAACAACCAAAGGGAGGGGGGAGACCCAGTTTGGCACCCTAATGCATTTGTTTTTGCATGCAAAGATAAGAATATATTTTCATGCACTTTCCATTTGTGTGTGCTATGGGTAAAATTAGGCTTGCAGAGATAGTATCAGCTATCCAAAGGCACGGCTGGTTATGCCTGTCGAAAATAAAGCCACAGTGTGAAAATGCATGCCCACCAGGTTATTAATCTTAATCATGAGTCTGAAAGCTCATCCATTTGGAAAGTCACATTCCCCAAGGAGACAGCTGCCAAAATGTTGCTAGAAAGCTGAGGGAATTGTGGACAGAGGTGATGGTCTCCCTTGTGTACTGCTTCCCTTGTGTATGGAAAATGTTGAATGAGGGTGTCATGTGATACCGGCTCAGATGCTTGAGGAGGAGGAGGAGGAGGATGAAGTTGTGGCAATCATAAAGCAGAAATACGGGACATTATCTGTGGCAACTTTTTAAATTCTATGTGTAATGATAGGAAGCCGAGTAAGCTTCAAGAGAGGGAACTAAAATGGAAAACAAATCACTCAGCTGTTTTTACTGGGGATTGACAACTGTGGGCAGGAGGGAGGGTTTTAGGGATACAAATTGGGGAAGGTGAGGTTAAGGCAGAGTGGATAGAATCAGGATTTTCTGATTGTTCTTTTTAAAAACCCCAAAACAAAGGGTGTTAATGAAATGTTCATTAGTTTAATGAAAAGAAAAACTAGGGGTGACAAGAAGGCAGGGTTCCAATATTTAATGGGCTGCCATAAAAAAGAGGGAGTCAAAAATCATACACACACACACACACACACACACACACACACAAATAAAAACAAACACCAGGAAAAAATTTAAACTAAAACGTTTAATCAAATGCCAAGCTAGAATGAGAGTTGCAATGTGATGACTGGGGTGATACGAATGAAATAAACATCAAAAAAGGGAAGAGGAGGGAGTAGGGACCATAGATAGCAACAAAGACATAGAGCATGACTAAGGAAACATGAGAAGGATGACGGAAGGAAAAGGGGGAGGGAAAAACAGCAAGCCCAAAGCCCAGTAGGGTGAGAATGAACAACTGGATACGTAGGAAGGAAACGAATGGCCAAAAAAGGGGGGGGGGAATGAACATGCTGGTTTTGGGAGCCTGTGGTGGGTTGATAGATAATAGCATATGCACAAAGAAGGAGAGTGGAGGAAGAGAAGTGAACAATGGAGTAGCAGCCCCCCCAAATACCAATGTGTGCCTCTCAGAAATTAAACAATTAGGACCGTTGGATGGACCGATGACGAGGTCCAGGAGTCGTGCGCAAAAACTGGCCAGTGCTATAAAAGAGACTCCCATCGACCTGTTTTAAGCCCTGATGATGTCGGTAGTGCTGACCGACGAAAGCTTGGCATTTGATTAAACGTTTTAGTTTAAATTTTTTCCTGGTGTTCGTTTTTATTTGTTTTTATAATATGACTCTAGAAGCATGAAGCCGAAAGCACCAGCCTGAAGATGACAAATGGGACTTCGTCGAAACGTCGCCAAGACACTTCAAATTTTACGCAGGAAAAAACCCAAATAACCAAAGACCTACATACAAACACCCGCGAAAACCTCAGAAAACAAACAAATATATATATGTGTGTGTAGGTCTTTGGTTCTTCGGGTTTTCTTCGTGCTTCTAGGAGCAATGTGTGATTGTAGCTGTTTCTTCCTTTTAACTGCCAGTAGGGGGTTTGAACTGATTGGCTGGGAGCTCGGCTGTGTTCTGATTGGGTGGAGGTGTGTTCTGATTGGTTAGGGGATTGGCTGTGCTCTGATTGGATGGGGGGTTGGCTGTGCTCTGATTGGCTGGGGGAGTGTTCTGTTTGGGTGGGGGCTTTGTTGTGCTTTGTTGTCCACCCAAACAGAACACTCCCCCAGCCAATCAGAACACAGCCAACCCCCCATCCAATCAGAGCACATACATATATGATAGAAAAGTGGCAGTCTAGGATAGGAACACCCATATTGAGGTCTACATTCACCCAGGTACACTGATGGGCTGATTTACTCTCATTCGACCTAACTAACTCATAGGATGCTTTGGTGGGTCAAGAGAGGAGACTTGAGTGCCTTGAGTGCATGAAGAAAAAATATTTTTTTTTGCAACAATTCTACTGGGCAATTTCCGAGGGGAAAAAAAGGTTCGTTTCTTGAAGAAATGTAATCACAATTCACAAAAGTCTTTGTAATATGAGAAAACACCCACATTTAATTTAATTTTGGTGTTTGTGGAAGAAACTATAACAGAACAAATGTAGTTTAGTAGAGAGCTCTTTATGCTCTTATTCTGAATTCTTTACTATCCAGACATATTGGAGACACCAAAAACGGCTTCTGCTTATTTATTTACTAAATGTTTGATTGGAGCAATAGAACTTGTAATTTTGCATGAATTACACATTTTTAAAGGAAAAAATAAGAATGAAAAAAGAAAAAAAGAAAAAAAACCCCGCTTTTCATCTTTATCCGTCTTGTAGGAGATAGAAAGAATTTGGTACTTTCCAGTTTGGAAACTGCTCCTGTTGGTTCACATGGATAGTTTAATATTTAGCAACATTTCCGCAGGACCAAACCAAACTAAAATTTAAGAAGCTAGATGTGCCAAAAACAAAACAAAACCTGCATTTCTTCAATTAAAGCTACAAAGTTCCAGAGTGATTATCTTTGTGAAAAACATTGAACAGGCCTTCATGACATGGATATGAGAAACATCATACAACATTCATGTCTAACTGGATTTTCATATTTAAGATTATCGACTGTAAACCAAGCAACATTTCACCAACCCCCCCTCCCTGCAAACATCAGCAGCATATCTGACAGAATTGATCTTATATCACACATATTGGGCTAAACACACACAAAAACAGGCAAATTATGTTAATTCCTTGCAGATGAGATATTAAAATTATCTGTGAATTGCATTTGCAGATTTAGGCTGCAACTCATGTGTAAATAATACATCTCTTGTTGTTGGATGTGTTGCCGAATCTTTGTTAGATGCTTTCATTTCAATCCCTAATGTAATATTTTCTAATGCAAGAGGGAAAAAAGAGTAGCATTAAAAAAAGATGGGACATATTTTCCCAGTGCATGTGGCAGATGTCACAGATGATCAGAAGCAGCTCATGGAGTGATGGCAGAATGTATGGTAATAGTTTTATGTTGCTTTGATGTTGTTTTCTGCTTCCTAATGTACATTCTTCTGTTATATCACTGCGGGGATTATTAAAGCAGAAAATCAGGTACTGCCAGCTATGCGCCATAGACGATATAGACAGTAAATGTCCCCCAGTTAAAGTCTCGTGTCTCCTTTTTCTGTCTGTGCACTCAAATGTACTGAGACAGATGATTGGCATCTTACCTAGTTATTGTGATGTACATAACTAATTTCAGGCTGTTTGCTTCTGAGTTTGATTCCTCTAGTCTTCACATATCTGGTCAGAGATATATGTTTTTGGTGAAAGAGTTTTAGATAGATAAGAGCACACCTATTAGATTCACAGTTGTTGGAAAGAAGAAGTCTCTTGCATCTCTTAGAGAATTTCAGCAAGAGGAAAACAAAAACTTGTGTTGGCTTGCATCTGCCAATTGCTGGAGCATATCATTTGTGTAGCAGCAATCCAGTTCCTAGCATCTCCATTTAGGGCTTGGATTGCAACCTTGTGGAGAAAGTATCATCCAGGATCTACAATGCCAAGGTAGACTGATCAACCTTCTGATTCTTTATTAGCTCTCTTGGTTTGTTCAACTAGCTTATTAGGGAAGTCAATGCCAAGTCATTATTGTTAGAATGAAGATACATGAGTTTTTTCAGAGCTTTCTAATTTGGAGTTGATGTTGCTTAAACCCATCCTAATTATAGTATTTGCCATTATTTTATTTTTTTTGCCAAGAAATTTATGATTTGGGCAGAATCATAATAAGGTTATCTTGAAATCTATAGCACCCTGGTAGGAAGATAGCATACATAGATACAAGAGTCCCTGCAGTTCCATGCCTCCTAAATAAAAAAAATGCAGGGTGGCTAAGCCCTGAGCAATATTTGGAAGTGTGCTTGTCTCTTTTCAGAGGGGAATAAAGTGGGTGTTGGAGAAGATCCTGGGAATCAAATGAGGGTGACAAGAAACCGTCTTCTGGTAAATGATTGTTTGGAAACCAGCAAGGTTCACTGCTGCAGATATTTTATAAATGTGAAACTCCCACCCCAGGTATCCACTGACCTAAAACATGAATGCCAGCCTTTGCACAGAACAATGGCATCTACAGATCAAGACTATTTTAATAAAGGTTCTGGAAAAAGACAACATCCTCATCTAACAAACACCATTCTTGGCTATTATGATCAAAATGGAGACCTTTAGAACAAAGAAGTGAATAATACATGAAACAGCTTTAACACAATGAATCCCAAGGGCAGTTAAATCTAGGTCAATACTTTGTTTTGAAATATATATATATATATATAATAAAGCACATGACCAAGAATAAGTCAGTGCTTATTGTATAGGTTTCTGTGTGAGAGACCTATAGAGTCAAACATAAACAACTACTTTACTATTAGCTTGCTCAATATGGCTATCAAGTTTTGGACAGGACTTTTTCCTGACTATTTCTTGGCAACGTTAGGAACTGAATCTGGATGGTTTGTTTTTTCAACCAAAAGATGTCTCTGCTGAAAGGTACACCCTGCTTGCTTTGGAGAATTCTTAGTGGAACAGATGCAATCAAGTGACTGTTAGATATACTTCCAACGGGGTCTTCACTGAATTTCAGGGTCAGGCGCAAGGAACCAGGAACACTCACTGAGTTCAACACTTTATTATTGCTGTCTCTACACAACAATCTGGTCAACTAATGGTCAAAACTAAACTGGCACTAGATAAGGGTCAACAGAATTCATGGAGTGCTGGACTTGGGTCTTTTGTGGGTGCCCAAAGATTTCAAACTGATTGCATGTTTAACCCAGCTCA